>JASDFA010000016.1:29760000-30508333 GCA_035772735.1 Datura wrightii | reverse complement strand
CATATGGTGCACCGGTTCTCTTTGTTTGAAAGAAGGATGGATCCCTTCGGATGTGTATTGATTATTGGCAACTGAGTAAGGTCACTATCAAGAATAGGTACCCTTTTTCCAGGATTATGATTTATTTGACTAGCTCCTATCATCAACTCCGAGTTCGAGATTGTGATATCCCAAAGACATCCTTCAGAACTCGGTATGGCCATTATGAGTTTGTAGTTATGTCATTTGGACTAACCAATTGTAACACCCTGGAAGTCCTAGAGATCATACCTCGAGTTAGAAAAAGCTTAGCAGAAAAAGTTATCAGAAATTTGCTTCAAAATAAGTCAGGGAATGACTCATTAGGTGACCCCACGAGTCGTGGTCTGACCCGTGGGGAGCAGTCAAGGGATGTGAGCTGGACCAGTGGCCACGAGCGACCTGACGAGTCATCTGGCCTGGCAATGACTCATCAGGTTAGTCATTGGGTGGAGGATAGGGAGTCTTAAGCAGTGTGGGTAACGGATGGATGTGACGAGTCGTTAAGTGTGACGATGACTCGTCAAGTACATTGTTAGGAGGGAGAGGCTATGGTTTTAAAGAAATTCCAGTGTACATAACGAAAGGACATGACGAATCGTTGGAGCCGGTGATAAGTCGTTACGTTGGTCGTGGCCTGATGAATTAATAATTTCAGTGTACCTAACGAGTGGACCTAACGAGTTGTTGGGTGGGACAATGACTCGTCAGGTGAGTCGTGGCATCATTTCGGGCTGTTTTTCCAGTTTTCTTCAGGGGCACTTTTGTAAACTCCTATGCTTTTAACTTCTAAACTATGTCGTTTTGGGTTCTACCTTGCATGTTTTTAAGGGATTTTCATGCCTAAACCCTCATTCTCTCAACTCTCCATCTTCCTCCTTTATTCTCAAGATTCTAGGGTTTCATCAAGGTGTTTATCAAGGCTTCAAGGAATATTTTGAGTGGGAATTTCTTCTATCAGGCATGTGGATTTCTCAACAAAGATTTTCTTCCATCCTTGTGCCCCAAAATGTTTTAATTAAAGTGCCCAATTTGTACTATTCTAGAAAATGCATGACCTAGGGTTTTTAAATTGATGGTGAATCTTTCTACAACTCTTTAAATTTCAATATCTATTGCGACTATGATATGAGTACGGCGTAAAATGATTGGGTTATCTTGAATTATGTGTTGGGTGATGAAATATGCGGGATTATGAAATGTTCTTCATGAATGAGTTGAGTTTTAAATAAGAATTTGTCATTGTTCATTCAATTATAACAAATTTATTGTATCCATGTTTAGTATGTGACAATTATACGATTACCCATGAGAACTTGAATATGTATGAGGTAGATATGATGAGGTTAAATTAGAATTCATGGACTTGAATAATTCTGAGAAAAATTATGTGTATCGTTATGTCCTGATGAAATTAATTAGGTAAGAAGTAAATTTATGATAATGTCCTATCTAATGCATTCTTCTCATAAATTGGAATAAATCGTGAAATGGGTCTTATGAAACGAAGATGCACCCTTCTCATGTGATTTTATTGTATATGCTGAAATATGATTAAGCATAGAACTTCCTGTAAATCTAGATTATATTAATCAGTGTATGCCTATTAAAGTAGGAGTTGAATGTATAAGTCATGAATGTCTCTATGATACATGCTCATTAATATGAGGCTGGAATTTAACGATGAGAAAGTACTATGCTTGATGTGAAACTAAAGATGCTCATTAATGTTAGACCTATGAAGAAATGCTAGAATGGTTCCATAATGATAAGAGTTATGATAATAAAGCATGAGAATGATAGTTCCCGAGCATTGGGGCTTGTTGTTAGTAGAAATTATCCCCAACCCTATTGAAATGAATGATGTATGAGGAAAGCAGAATATGTTCATGTTTCTTACTAGCTGCAGTAGTTTATATAATGTCAGACCAGTATCTCTCAGATTTTAGATAGTCGGGATCCTCAATAGTAGAGAGTGACTCCCCTAGCATCAGTCGGGATCCTCAGTAGTAGAGAGTGACTCCCTAGAATCAGTCGGGATCCTCAATAGTAGAGAGTGACTCCCCTAGCATCAGTCGAGATCCTCAATAGTAGAGAGTGACTCCCTTAGCATCAGTCGGGATCCTCCATAGTAGAGAGTGACTCCTTAGTGTAGTCGGGATTCTCCATAGTAGAGAGAGACTCCCTTAATGATGATATTAGTATGATTCAGTCTTGCATGCCCCATCTTTCATATTATAATGGCTTAATAAGATGATGATTAGTTTCAGTTATCAGTAGTGGTCCAGTACAATATGTGATCCTAAATTTAGATTGGGCACCTATTAATGTTTAGAACTTGACTCCTATGCATGAGTTCTAAGATGTTATATAAATGCGATTTAGAAAGAAATTCCATGTAAACATTTGTGTATGGGAATCTTAAAGCATGTGAATAGCATGAAGAGGCAGTTTTGTTGATGTATTTGATTAAATCCTTATCGTACATTTGTTTATTTAATTGTTTATGTTATCCCGCATGCTCAGTACATTCCAAGTACTGACCGCACACCTTTCGTGTTATATCATTTTATGATATAAATTCAGGTTTCCAGACTTGGCCTTGCGGTTAGATACACTTCCTCCCTATTCAGCAGCTCTTGGTGAGTCCTCATCCTCCGAGGACGTGATCATGTTCATATTTTCCTATTGGCTCAGTGTTCAGACTTTAGGAGTTATCTGGGGGCTAGTCCCAGCAACTCATCAGTTTAATAGAAGGCTTTCAGACTTAGCTAGATAGATTTAACGTTGTATATAAATGTTATTAAAATTGTCTTTATGATTCATCTTAGATTCTTGTTATTGCTTCCGCTTATTCATGTTCTTAGTCATTTTTTTCTGTGTAAAGTTTATGCTATGATAATGCCATGGGTCGACTTGAGACCTCTCGGGGTTCCTTGTCCTGTGTAACGGCCAGGGTGTGAACTCGGGTCGTGACAAACTTGGTATCAGAGCTAAGGTTTAGAGTATCCTAGGGTGTCTAAAAGCCACGTTACACTTCTTCATGGGTGTGAAGCGTGCCACACTTATGACAAAGAGGCTATGAGACATTTTAGGAATGTTCCCTTTTCTTCATGATTCTTATCGTGTGTAGATTATGAAGCTCTAAATAGTTCCTTCCCCTGACTCGTGCTTTATGCGCTTGCAGATAATGCCTCCTAGATGAGTGAATGGAAGGATAAATGGTAATGATCGCAAGCAGGCACCACCAGCCCCGACAAACCCGAGGGACGACCATGTTACCCATGCCAAGTTTCGGGAAACCCTTAGTATGTTGGCACAGGCTGTAATGTAACCGCCCAGATTAATCAGCAAGCAATGGCTGGTATTCCCCAGAATGGAAATGTAGCGGCGACAAGGGTGAGAGATTTTCTCTGAATGAATCCACCCGAGTTTTTGCGATCAAAGGTAGAAGAGACCCATATGAGTTCTTGGAAGAGATTCAGAAGATCACCCACATCATGGGGGTGATGGGAATTGAAAGCACGGACTTAGCCTCCTACCAGCTAAAAGGAGTTGCTTACATTTAGTTTTGTCAGTGGAGGGACAGTCGAGGGATTGGAGCATGCCCCGTAAGTTGGGGTGAATTTAAAACTGCGTTCCTAGATAGGTTTTACCCTAGAGAGTTAAGATAGGCTAAGGTGGCAGAATTCATCAACCTAAAACAGAATGACATAACACTACAAGAGTACGCGTCGGAATTTACCCGGTTATCCAAGTATGCCCCAGAGATGGTAGCGGACAAGAGGGCCCGAGTGAGTAGGTTTGTGAATGGGGTGTCAGACTCCTTGATTAAAAAGTGCAGGACTACCATGTTGCATAGGGATATAGCCTTTTCATGTTTGGTAATATTTGCGCAACAAATGGAGGCGGAGGAAGTAAAGGAAAAGGAAAGAGAGGCCAAGAGGGCTAGGAGAGGAAATTCAGATTCCTTTTCGCCAAGGACGAGTGGTGGACACCACCCATTTTCTCAGCAAAGGTTGACAGCTCGAACAATCTCAACAGTCAGTGCTCCATATAGACCTAGAGTAAGGAGGATCACGTATCCCATGTGTGCTAGTTGTGAGGGATCATTACATGTTTAAATAGCCTCATTCATGTGATTATTTTGGATAGAAGTAAAAGAATAACAGTGTCATCATGTCATATATACTCAAAAACTTCACAAAATCACTCTCACATATCTTACCTGATGACTGGGCAACTGAAATTCGTGTTAAGAGTAAAAGAAAACAGTTCTAGCCACAAAGATACGGTAAAGTAATAACTAATTTTCTCTACTTATCATAAAATATTCAATTATTTTCATAATCTTGGATATTAAATTTTAAATGGTACTAATTTTTGTCTAGTTTTATAAAAGATGAATGGTTTGATTTTAGTGTTGAATCATCCGAAGTTTTTATACATATTATGACTATTAGATTATTGTAATCAAATTCTATTTTTAATTTTTTTTCAATTGTTACTATTTAATATATATATATATATATATATATATATATATATATGTATACGCATCAAATCGTATCATTAATTATTGAATCAGTCAAAATATTCATGATGTTTTGATTATATATCTAATATTTTTTGTAGTATTACATTGAGGAAAGTACAAAACATGTTTGTCGATCAAGGATGGAACTCCATAGATATCAACAATCCAAACAAAAGGTATGTGAAATTGTAACTTGTGAGCTTTGCTAATTTATACACTTTATTTAACTTAATTAATTCTTCACTTTTTAATAAATAGAACTGATCTATGACTAATTATGTTTACCATTGCCAATCGATAGATCTTTTTTTTTTACTTTACAATTTTATCAAAGTGTTTATATTTATATATTTTGCAGGAAGAAAGCCAAATTCAACAAATATGAGATCGATGGAGGTCAAATAATTGTAGGAGTAATTTTTCCTTTTTTTTTGAACATGTGTTGAGTCCGTAATTTAAGTTGTGTACATCTTTTATATCCTGCACTTATGAGGATTTATCTTTCATTTTTTTTATATTGAACTAGTTAATTTTATAATTAGTCAGTATTATTATTATTGAATGTGATAGAAACTAAACTCAAAATTACTACTCCCTTTATTTTATATTTAAGTGGTGTTTTTATTTTGTGCGCCTTCTTTAGAAATTTTGTTTATTTTTAGAAAGAAAGATCAAATAGTACTTATTCTCTCTGTTCATTTTTACTTTTTCACTATTAAAATAAGTTTTCACTTTTACTTTTTTCCTTTAGTATATCAAGAAAAAGATAGTATTTTTCTTAACCTTTAATAATAACTACTAGTTTTCCAAATAATTTTTCAAGATCTTTCGCAATGCTAACCGTCACAAGTATTATACTAAAATATGCAGTTTTTTATTCTGTTTTGAAAGGAAGTACAAAGTCCATGATGGACAAATAAAAGTGAATGGAGGGAGTATTTAATATAGCTTCTTAATTACATAAAAATTCACTCATTTAAATAGTAGTAAATTTGAAAAAAATAATTAATATCTTTTTTTGATTATGCGGAACACCATTTATTTTGAATCAGAATAATAAATTAAAAATAGGATTTATTTTGAATCAAAATAATAAATTTAAAACACGATTTATTTTGAATCAAAATAAAAAATTAAAAACACCATTTATTTTAAACCAAAATAAAAAATTAAAAACACCATTTATTATAAAGTGGATAAGTATTCTAGTACTATGACGCATACCACTCTGAGGAGGTTTTCTTCCTTTATATTTTCTTTCTGAGGATCAATATATAAGGTAAAAGTTCTTTACAAATGATCAATTACAACAAAATGACTGTACTTTTATATACTTTATAGTCAAACAAAAAATGCAATGTTTACTTTTATTTTTCTTATTTTCAATTTTTAGAAATATATATTTTTAAAACCTATTAAATGGATAAACATAATGAAAAAAAATTTAAAAATGTTATTCATTATTTATTATTATAATTATCACATTTTAAAATTGAGTTATTCAACAAAAAGCAAGTAAACATCACAATTTAGAAAAGTATTTAATCGACAATTAAATGACAAAAATCAATATAATAATAAAAACAGACTTAACAGTCAAGGTGCGTACCATAACTAACTCCTCTTCCAAAATTTTAGTGTTTTAGATTTGATTACATTATAAGTAACTTCAAATATATTCGCACGCACACACATGAATATTTTTAGCCAAACTGGCTATATGCATATGGCTGCGATGACAAGATGTACAAATATACAAGTGTGATGCAAGATATACTGACATGATTCGAGTATAATGTGAGACACATAGTAGGGGTGTAAATATTATGATACGGTCCAGGCAAGACACTACATGACATTGTTATGGTGTAGAGACGTGGTGCGGAACTCGGAAGAGACAGGTATATACATGTACTTTAGTTGTGGAGGACTTAACTCCATCAGTATGGTTTGATGCTTTCTTTATTTGTACTTGAGCTATTTAATTTGTATTATGATTGAATGCTCGATCAATGTGGTTGTGTGGGTTATAGAAGGTAACGCAACTGAGTTATCAATGGTAGTGAATTACTAGAAGATCGTTGGTCTAGCCTTATTATTATCATATAGACAAGAGAGTAGAAACGGAATTAAAGAGGGTGAGTTAATCATGCAGATCAAATAATAGGTCAATAAATAATGAAAACAGGCTTAACTTGTGATAATGGAAGGGTTGATGAGGTATACAGGCTAAAAGGTTTATGGTGCGTTAATAGAGTAGAGGATCATTAAAACCTACTACTGCCTAACTAGGGTGGCGCTGCAGTGGGCAAATCATCGTTGTATCGATGTCGCAGTAGCGATCAAGGTACCTGCTGCATTGAGGTGAAAGAAATAGAATAAGATTTGGAACGAGGTCTAGAGTGGTAGGATAGATGCTCGAATATTGATGAATTATGGTAATCAAATAAAGTGGTAAATGAACTTGTGGGGTTATAAATATAATTTACAGTCGTTGTTACATTTATTAATTCGATTGCATGTTAAATTATATGCAGTTACTTGTACTAATCTTAGTCTACCGAAGATGCCTATCGATATGTGTGGTGTACTGATACTACCTTGCTACAACTTTTTTCTGTAGGCTGTGGTTGGTTTGAAGTTTCTTGATTAATGTGGAGTACTCAACCTCAGCTTCCATAATTTGTTTCGCAGATGAAGCTGTGCCATTTTATTTTGTTAAGTATTCTGGTGGACCTCTTGTACCTGTCTAGACTAGGTCTTGGGGAGGCATGGTTCAGATGAAAAGATTTATTATAATTCTAGCAACATTTTATATCATGCAAGCTAATGAGTTTTTAAATTATTTTATTTTATGCATTGCTTTAAAAAGGGGTTCTCCTATCAATCTAATGTCGATGCAGGTGCTTGAATGACTCACCCATTCGAATCGTGAAATGGGAACAACATAACTAAGTATATACAAAAAATATATATAGTATTATATCCCTCTCCCCCTCCCCAGCCCAAAAAAATCAACTTTTATTAATTTTTTATTTCTTATTTTAGTGATAATGCAATCATTGAAATTCCTTAAATTGATAAACATAAAAAAGGCATAAAAGAATATCTTTATGCTTATAATTACAATCATCACTTTTAAAAATAAGGTTATTTAACAAACGACAAGTAAATACCACGATTTAGTAAATTTTTTAATCGATAATTAAATGACAAAAATAAACATAATCATAATAACGTATTTAACAATCAGAACGCATACCACAATTAACTATTCTTGCTGACTTTTTATATTTTAGATTTGGGAACGATATAGAATATTTAACTACAAAAAATACTCCTTGGTAGAAAATATTAATTTCCACAATCTTCATTGCAATGCAAATATAGTAGAAAAAAGGAAGCGGGTGTATGGTGATTCTTCTCAATATGCAAGATGATAATAAGAATCTTTATCTTAATTCTTACACCCTAGTGTTATTAATCTTAAAATAATTTAATAAAATTTTAGAAAGGACTAACATGTAAAAAAAAATTAATTCGAGGGATCACTTACATATTAAATAACATCATTCATGTGATTATTTTGGACAGAAGCAAAAAAAGAGTAACAATGTCATCATCTCATATATACTAAAAACTTCACAAAACCACTCTCACACATCTTCAGTTTGTATCGAAAAAATATTTCTCCATTTTTTTCTACTCTCTCTTTTTTATTTTTTTCTTGACCTTCTATCTATCTAACTAATCAAAAAGTGATAGATACTTATCATGATATATTCTATGAACTTGAACCACTTTTTGATGGTGATGAATGGGACTATCAAAAGATTTCAACTGATCAAATTCACAAAGTTGATGATAAACAGTCAATTCCTATGATTGATCAGGACGAGCAGAAAGAAGTTGTTCCTGATGCTCAAAAAATATCGATAGAAGAAAGTGATAAAGAAGTGAAGAAAGGTGACACAGATCTGAAGACTGATGTTGATAAATTTGTTATGATTGATCAGAAACATCATAAAGAAATCAGTGATGATGATGATGTGATCAAGAAAGAAAATGGTGTAGAAATCTAAAAGAGTGAGATAATTTTGCTTGACTCGAACATTGATGATGAGGTTATAAAGAAAAAGAGAGTAGCTTCTGCTATTGAATCTACTAATGAGCCATTGGTTGCAAGAAGAACTAACCCTAGGAGGGGCTCATAGAAGCGCTACTGATCCTCCAAAAGAGCTAATTAGAGGAAAATCAGAGCGCAAACGTGAAAGGATTTATGCTAAAGATTTAATCTTACCTGATGGCTGGGCAACTGAAATACATGTTAGAGTAAAAGGAAACAGTTTTAGCCACAAAGATAAGGTAAACTAATAATTAATTTCCTCTACTTATCATAAAATATTCAATTACTTTGATAATCTTGGATATACAATTTTAATTATAAATGCACCAATTTTTATCTCATTTTATAAACAATGAACGGTTTGATTTTAATGTAGAATCATCAAAAGTTTTGATACAAATTATGACTATTAGATTATTGTAATCAAATTCTATCTTTAACTCTTTTCAATTATTGTTATCTAATATTCAAAATATATATACACCTCAAATCATTTCATTAATTATTGGATCGGTCAAAATATTCATGATGTTTTGATTTTATATATAAAGTTTCTTGTAATATTACATTGAGGATAGTACAAAACATGTTTGCCGATCAAGGATTGAACTCCATAGATATCAACAATCCAAACAAAAGGTATATAAAATTGTAACTTGTGAGCTTTCCTAATTTGTACAATTTATTTAGTTAATTAATTCTCACTTTTTTAATAAATAGAACTGATCTCTAACTAATTAAGTTTATAATTGCCAATCAATAGTTCTTTTCTTTTACTTTACAACTTTATCAAAGTGTTTATATTCTTACATTTTGCAGGAGGAAAACTAAGTTCAACGAGGATGAAATCGATGGAGGTTAAATAATTGCAAGATTAATTTTTACCTTTATTCTTTGACATATGCTGAGTACTTAATTTAAGTAACATATATCTTTTATATCCTGCACTTCTGAAGATTTATCTTTTATTTCTTTTATGTTGAACTAATTAAATATATAACTAAGTCAGTATTATTACTATTGAATGTGATAGAAACTAAACTCATAATTACTGCTCCCTTTATTTTATATTTAAGTGGTGTTTTTATTTTGTTCACATTCTTTAATTTTTTTTTTAATTTTAGAAAGAAAGAATTAAATAGTATATTCTCTCTGTTCATTTTATTTTTTCAATATACTAAAATAAGTTTTCACTTTTACTTTTTTCACTTTAGTATATCAAGAAAAAGACAGTATTTTTTAACCTTTAGTATTAACTACTACTTTTTCAAATAATTTTCAAGATCTTTTGAAATGCTAACTATTACGGGTATTATACTAAAGTATGCACTTCTTTTATTTTTTTCTTAAAGAAAGTGCAAAGTCCATTATGGACAAATAAAAGTGAATGGAGGGAGTATTTAATATAGTTTCTTAATTACATAAAAATTCACTCATTTAAATAGGAGTGAATTTGAAAAAAATAATTAATATCTTTTTTTGATTATGTGAAACACCGTTTATTTTGAATGAAAATAATAAATTAGAAATATCATTTATTGTGAATCAAAATAAAAAATTTAAAACATCATTTATTATGAAATGGCGAAGTATTCTACTACTAGTGAACTCATAAAATATCTCATTAAATTAATAAAATATTTTTTTAAAAATTATTTTTAAAGCATCTTAATTTAGTTTATTATTCATACTTAAGTTTTATAATTTTTTAAAGAATTATTATTATTATTATTATTATTATTATTATTATTATTATTATTATTAATTTTTTAAATAGTCTTCAATTTTCTAAAGATGTTTCTTACCTCGGTGAAACTATTTTCTTTATTTTTGCTAAGAAAGAAATATTTTATTTTAATAAATTGAACTATTTATATCCATGTGTATATATACATAATTTTTTCTTTGTATATCTAAAATATATAAGCTTATATATTTTTAAAAAAAATATAAATGTGTTTGTAAATAATATATATAAATTTTTCACAAGAATGTATGATTTTTCATTTGCTTTTTAGATATCTCTTTGTGTTGTATAATTTAAAGTGGAGTATTCTTTAATATTTAAACCAATTATAGATAATTAAAATGTATCGTAATTTTATGTAACTTTATGAGGAAAAGGATAAATAATTTTTTTTTTGTATGATGAGTAAAATATTATGAGGATTTCATGTTTATATATTAGTATTTCTTATATTTATTGATTTGTAACATCATATTTATGTATTCAGTCATAATATGAGTATTTGATGGAACCTGAAATAATGAAAGAAAAAAGAACCAATAATTTACTCTTTGTTATAAATATATTTTCTATTTATGGTGAATGTCTATTTCTTAGAAGGAAAGTTAGAGTTTGTAACTTTGTTACCAGGTTAGTTTTCCCCTATAAATAAAGGGGTTTTCCATTCATTGTATAGAATACCATATAATTCCTTTAACTCCTCAAGATGATCCCATCAAGAGAAATAAGAACTTCTCTCCTTCTCTCTTTCTCTATATTATTCTTGTTCTTTCTTTATTATTTCATAATATGTTATCAGCACGAGTCTCTGCCTTGAGCACTCACTTTGAAAGATCTGAGGTAAGAAAAATCAAAGTTTTCTTAGAAGATGAAGGTTAGTATTTCTTGATATTTATGTATTTACTAATAACAATATCGATTTTGTATATGAACTTGAGGAACGACTTATTGATTCACTTGGCAATTCATACCTCATAATTGTCCCAGAAGAACAATATTGTGAAAATATATTTGTTCCAGTAGAACAATATTGTAAAAATATGTAAGAGAAATCATCTATGTTATATGCATACCTCGATTTGCTCCCGAAGTAGCAATATCTTAAAAGAGGTTTTAAGCTATCATATCTTATGTGGTTAAGGCATATTTAGATGATCATGTTTCATTCCTGAAGAATGAGAAATCGAGAACTTTTGGTAAATGTTACAAATATAGATCTAATACAGATCTAGTCCCTAAAGTGAATGTGACAATACTTAATAAAATCTTGAAATTTACTCCCGAAGTAGTAAATCTTAAATTTACTTTCAAAGCAAAGCATCAAAAATTCATATGGATGCAATGGGTCTTGGAGACACCATTAAAAGTGAAAGCAAAGTATCAAAAATCCATATGGGTGCAATGGGTCTTGGAGACACCATTAAAAGTGAAAACAAAGCATCAAATCAAGATCGTGCTAATGTTATGATATTCTTGCGTCATCATCTTGACGAAATTCTTAAAATTGAATATCTCACGATTAAGGATCCACTTGTTTTGTGGAATAGCCTAAAAGAAAGGTATGACCACCTGAAAATGGTCATCCAACCAAAGGCACGATATGATTGGATCCATCAAGACTATAAGTCTGTTCATGAGTATAGCTCATCAACATTCAAAATTGTTTCAAAGTTGAAACTATGTGGAGAAACTATGTTGATATGATTGAATATGTGGTAGTATACAAAATTAATTGAGAGCTCCGGAAGAGCTAATGTATTACTACCTGAAGGAATGAAATTGTTGTAGTAAGTCTCAAAAGGAAACTTATTAGTTTCAAGGACATTGAAAAAAAATTGAGACTATAAATTATGGGAAGATCTAATATCTTCATGCTACTACAATTGAAACGGATTATAAATATTTATCTAAAAGATTACCCGCCGGTTTTTTTATTTGTAGTACATAAATATGGGTATGATGATGAAATCACATACGAAAGTAAACTAAAAGTTTACTGAAATAAGTTGGCATAACTTGTTGGCCATCCCGGTTCAAATGTGATGCAAAAATAATTGACAATTCACGTGGCTATATGTTGAAGAAATAAAAGATTCTTCAAGAATTCTCTTGTGTTGCTTGTCTCGTGATAGAATGATCTTGATCAGCTAAGATTGGAATTATATTCCATGAAATTTTGAAACTTATAAAAAGGTGAGTATGGGCCCATTCACCTACCATGTGAACCGTTTGCTAATAGATGCATCTATAGAATGGTCACATGTGTTTTGATATCAACTTGCAATTGATTTTTGTAAGGTTGTTGCTTGAATTATTAGATTAAGAACATAGTTCCAAATTATAAAATCATGTTGATAATGTTGATTCATATCTATGTTGGTTTAGCAAAAATTGTATGCCTCCAATTATAGCTAAATCATTGGTTATGAGAATAAAACTCCCAAATAAAATTTGGTATGATATATGTTTATTTAACATATAGCAACACTTGAATGCATCAAGCCAACAAGGTTCCCCTATCACAATTGGTTCAGGGTCAGGGACCAAATAATTCCATTTAAAATTTGAATGTGCGATATATGATTCAATTGCCCCACCACAACGCACAAAGATGAGTTCCCAAATGAGCTTGGGGAGTAAATGTTAGTTTTTCTAACATTAGGGGGAGAAGTGATTAGCAACTGAAAATTGAGTGTGGGATGAATTATCTAGATCCTCGGAAAAAAGAAAAAGTGAACTTAAAGTTCAATAGATAATTCACTTGCAAAATATTGCAAATCAATTGCCAGATATATTTGCTAACTCTATTTTATAATTCAGTTGCAAATGCTCCAAAAAAAGCCCTTGAAGGACAGAGTCTATGAGACGCCTGAAGCGTGATAGACCAAACGGTTCCAAATATAGAACTTCTTGATGAAGGAGAGGAGCAAGTGATTAAGATGGTCATAATGATGAGGCAAGTGCTTTAAGAAAGCACCACGACATAACACTTCATAAAACCTTGGCAAAGGTTCAGGTACCTGAAAATGACAAAAAATGAAGAGATCTCAACAAGTTATGTCGCATTGAAACTGATATCAAAATGATCGTCGATGATATCTTTGATATAATATAGCGAGCAATATTGTAAAAGATTGTGAGGATCTGAATTTTACGTCTATTAAAGTATGTTGATATAGAAATAATTATCAAGTGAAATGATGCGTATTGATAAGCGTAAAGCTTATTGGACCTGGAGTCCATACACTAGAAGATGTCACGCATTTAAATACTGATGGATGTTATCACTTGACAAGATTTGTATGAAAATCATGAACGATTTTCGAAATGCCTGAAGCATTTACAAGTTTCTTTAAACTTGTTCATAATTCTTATATGAGAAAAATCAAATAAGAAAACAACATTGGAGTTTGTTGTACTTGCTATTTATGCTAATGACATAAACCTTATTGGAACTCCAATAGAGCTTCGAAAGGTAATTAATTATTTAAAGAAGGAATTTGAGATGAAAGACCTTGGAAAGACAAAATTATGTCTTGGTCTGCAAATTGAGCATTTGAAAAATGATGCCTTTATTCATTAATCTGCCTATACAGAAAAGGTGTTGAAAAGATTTTATATGGATGGCGCACATCCATTAAGTACTCCGATGGTTGTTCGATCACTTGATGTGAATAAGGATCCATTCCGACCTCAAGAAAGGAATAAATAAATTCTTGGTCCTGAAGTACCATATCTTAGTGCAATTGGTGCACTAATGTATCTTGCTAACACTACAAGGCCTGATATATCCTTTTCGGTTAATTTGTCAGCAAGGTATAGTTCTGCTCCTACTAGGAGGCATTGGAATGGGATAAAACACATAATGTAGTATCTAAAAGGGACTACCGATATGGGCTTATTTTATTCTAATAATTGCAGTTCCGATCTTGTTAGTTATGCTGATGCTGGGTATTTATCTGACCCACACAAAGCTCGATCTCAAACTGGTTGCGTGTTCATATGTGGAGGTACTGCAATATCTTGGAGATCTACAAAGCAGTCTCTCATAGCTACTTCATCAAATCATGCTAAGATAATAGCTATTCATGAAGCAAGCCGAGAATGTGTGTGGTTGAGATCCATGATACATCTCATTAGAGAAAAATGTGGTTTGAAATGTGACAAAGTACCCACAATTTTGTATGAAGATAATGCTGCATGCATAGCACAACTAAAGGGAGGATTCATAAAAGGAGATAGAACGAAGAACATCTCATCAAAGTTTTTCTACACACATGAGCTCCAAAAGAATGGTGATATCAATGTGCAACAGATTCGTTCAAGTGACAATGTGGCTGATTTATTCACCAAATCTCTGCCAACTGCAACTTTCAAAAAGACGGTGTACAATATCGTGATGCAAAGATTCAAGGATGTTCTCATTAGGGGGAGTTAATACGCGCTGTACTCTTTTTCCCTTGCGAGATTTTGTCCCACTGGGTTTTCCTTGTAAGGTTTTTAATGAGGCAACCAAAATGCGTATTATTAGATATGTGTACTCTTTTTCCTTCACTAGATTTTTTTCCACTGGGTTTTTTCTAGTAAGGTTTTAACGAGGCACATTATCTATCAAATAGACATCCAAGGGGGAGTGTTATAAATATATTTTCTATTTATGGTGAATGTCTATTTCTTAGAAGGAAAGTTAGGGTTTGTAACTTTGTTACCAGGTTAGTTTTCCCCTATAAATAAAGGGGTTATCCATTCATTGTATAGAATACCATATAATTCCTTTAACTCCTCAAGAGGATCCCATCAAGAGAAATAAAAACTCTTCTCTTTCTCTCTTTCTCTATATTATTCTTGTTCTTTCTTTATTATTTCATAACACTCTTTTTATTTTATTTTATTTATTGAAGCATGTATTTGATACCCAAATTTTTTTTTCCAGAAAATCATCAAGACGATCGGGCAAAGAAGAAAATAGACATACTACCACATTCAGAGTATAATTTACATATTTATCTACCCCGATTAACAATACGAACCCCCTAAACATGTCTCTTTATGGTCCATAAATTATATAAGTGCTTGTGCAACTGGAGATGAGCTAATAGCAGTTGTAGATGATAACTTACAAAGATTTTTCTTTGTTGGTCTTTTTCCCTCTGAATTTGGATCATCCTGTCTCACTATTACTCGGGTCAATTAAACATAAAAAAGAGACCGGCAAAACAAGTGTGTCTATATTAGCTTTCATTCTGAACTCACTGACTGTAAATTCTAGATTCACACGTGCTCACGAGTATGTATGATCGGCCTAAAATTTGAAGATAATGTCCTTGAGTGGATCCTTCTAGACATCCATCTCAGGCTGATTGTAGTCCCACTCAGGCTCACAATAGTTCTTGACCCCCATCTGCAACAACAACAAAATCATCCTCAGCATGTTCACAATAGTTGAAAGAGTCACTGTTTTAATTCGTTACTTTAGTAACGAAATTAATTTGTGGGGGTAGGGAGGTTGTTTCCAATAGACTCTCATCTCAAAAGAGAAGTTATCGTACTACAGATGCAAGAAAATTCATTAGAAAATTAGCAAGATATAATGCAAATGAAGCAACAAACTATTAGTACACATTGGAGAAGAATCATATCCCTAACTTTGTATACGTAAATAGCATCAAAAGGAAAAATGTATAAAGGTATAAAAGTTCATCTTCCGCTAATTAGGGTGTAATTAATAGATATTGCTAGTGTAAAGATTCTTTTTGTACTGTCGACGTAATTTAACTGATTATAACATGTTACCTTTTTTCTTTCTAGGTAACCCAGTCATACACACCACTGACAATAAGCTTTAAAATGACATGATATTGCAAAAAAAATTTACATACAGGGTATATAAGTTAAACGCTAATGGTTAACAACATTCATTCTTCTTTCATTATACCTGATAAATATGCTTTTTGTGAGTATTAACCGGTTATCAAATCTATTCATATATTCCTACAAGAAAGCAACATTCAAAACGTACCTTTTGAATCCCTATTATGGAAATCAAAAGATTTTCACTCATCACTTTCGTAAACAATGTATCTTCCGTTAAAAAAAATTAAAGATTCAGAAATAGAATCTGGTGCACTTCGAAGATTCTCACCAGAGACATTCGAATCTCCTTCTATTCACAAGAAAACATCATGAATGTCAAATAACAGTACAGATATATCTCAATTATGGACATGGAAATTGAGTCATAAACTTCTTTATGACTCACTTCAATAAGAGATGAGCATTAGCAAGGAAAAAGAACCGAGAGGCGAGAAGGCCAACTCACTAGCATCACACTACTGATTTAAATAAGATTAATTACAACAGGCATTTCATGGATGTTGAGTGCCATGTGCTTTCGGGTGTACACAGATTGAAAGTTATAAAAGAAGTAGAAGGAATTGCGAACTCTTCATGAAATCTTTTCAATTAATTACTTTCAAATAATAACACTTAGTATTCAGCAATAATAAGATTAATTGATGAAAAAAATGAAACATTTAGCAACTTTTTACTGCCAAGCCACAAGCACTACCATCTTTCTTACAGATATGCAAGAGTTCATTAGTTCATGAACTTTTTTTCAAAATGCAACAACCGTTCTACGTGCTCCCTCAAAATTTCATTCTTCTTCTTGTCTCATTTCCAATGAATCATACATAGTAAAAACACCCTATCATATGAGGCATGCAACTCATTTAACAAATATTCTCAGGTAAAATATGTTGAACTTGTGAGGGATGGAGACCCTAGAAATTTCCAAAATTTTTTATTCAATGCCAATATATCATAGAAGAGGAAGCTCAACTTTGAAATAAAAATCTAACTCCATTATCTTCACTCAGCTAGTACATCCAACAGCAGCATAAGGATCAGGAGGGCCACCCTCAAACTACTTTCTTGAATAGCAATTACTGTCCACTGCAACATGAATTTGTATAACCCATCCAACACATCAAAATCGTAAATAATGGAATGTCAGCTAGGAGGCTAAATATCATGCAAGCATGACTAATGTTTTTCCTGCTTTAGCCAACTTCAACAGATTGTATATTCATGTCCTAAATTTTGTGAGATAATTATATTAAAATCCTTTGAACAATGCTTTAAATAACACTACTCTCAATCTAGACAAAGCTTCTAATATAATTAAGACTACCAAATTAAGACTCATCTTGCTCAAAAGTTAATATCACTGGTCCTACATTTGAAATCGTCGATGAAACACTCCAAATGACAAGATATTCCAAATTTATATAATTCACTGCCCTTTGAATTATATTATATAAGTGCTTGTGCAACTGGAGATGAGCTAATAGCAGATGTAGATGACAACTTATGAAGATTTTTCTTTGTTAGTCTTTTTCCCTCTGAATTTGGATCATCCTGTCAAAAGTTACTCCTCGCAACAACTAATATAATATAATTCAACAATTTTAACATAGATGATTTTTTATAGACGCGCAAAGTGATAACAAAATAAAGCACTATAATGTAAATTTTGGCATACACATTTTCCACACTTTATGTTCGCCTATATAAAATGAAATGATCTTCTTGAAATATTTTAGAATTGAGCAAGATCACCTTCAATAATCAGGGAAAAGATGCAACCAAAAATTTCTTACTTGAGTATAGTAAAATGAATTATGCAAAACAACGCAAGAGTTGCGGGATCAATTATACTCACACTTATGTTCTTAAGAAGGTACATCTTATTTTTATTATTTGGCTAAAATGTGGTAGGAAAAAAAAGCACTGATAATCATAAATGCAAGATGATTATAAAACAAAAGTAAAACAATTGAATTGAGCAATGTAATGAAGCAATAACTTGACCATGGATGATCATTTTTAGTTACATGATAAGTTCCAATGTTTCTTCTTATGATTTTCCTTTTAAGAATTCATTTAATCAAATAGTTTAATTATCAAATGAAAATTGATCACAACCTATGATGATATAATAGAAGTACCTTGATATATAACAAAATTGTTACACCCCGTAAATTTTAAATGAATAAAAAGCCTAATGGCATGTTGGTTAAGGAATTTAGAAGGCAAAAAAAAAGTCAGTTTTTTTTCAAATATATCATTAATACATTAGAAATTTCCAGAAAAGTAACGAAAACAGGGGGGTACGAAGGATTTTGATAATTATCGCTCGATTACGCCGTCAAACGCAGTCCAAATTTAAACTAATCCCAGATACCAAGGTATTTAGCAGCAGGGAACATTCCTACGGATTTAGTTTCGCGAAATTCGGCCGGCAAATCGGCGCGCTACCGAACTAAGGTAAGTGGAATTGCTCCAAATTAGTGTCAATGTACTCCTAGCCTTAAAGTGAATATTTCTCCCTTCTGGACTTTCGAGAAATAGCAAGTTTTCGATCGATTTTCGATAAGCCAAAGTTTGGGCTATAAATATATCGAAAGTGATGTTTTCTTCCAAAATTTTAGTATATTTAGTTTTAATTGATGTATATGTGAATGCAGTTGGGAGAAATAGCTGGAGTACTGACCGAGCTTCGCCCGTTAGTCAGATAATCCGAAGCGAAGGTATGTAAAGCCAGTTTCTTCGGCAAGTTAGTAACTCTAGCCTAGCATAATGCAGTAAACTCCGTAATAGAATACCCGGAGTCGAATATTGAGTTTTGTGCGAATTCAGTAAACATGTCTTGCGTTGTTATATCATATTCAATCCGAAAGTTAGTGAAACAATGCCATAAGGCGAGACATTATTTCAGACTCAGTATAGTCCAGTATGCGTTTAGCAAGCATGTTTTATAATATTATGATTATATATTCAGAATAAAAGTTAGTAAAGTAATATTAGACAGACAGATAATATCCCAGATACAGTACAGTCAGATAGTATCTTGGCTACAGTATAGCCATACAGCCAGATGAGATCCCAGATTCAGTATAAAACAGTATGAGAATCAGTATAACACAGAAAGAGTTCAGAATATGAAATCAGAATACAGATAGTATTTTCAGTTAAACATGCTTGCTATATATGTGATTATTGATTGTTGAGACTTGATTGTGTCGTGATGGCACCCTTTTAAGCATCCTCGCCACCCTTGGGTTGGTAACTGTGTCGCCCACTGAGCGGGAGGGTATACGTCACTCCAAGGAGTGGCATGCAGTCCCCAGTAGGACGAAGATGGGATGAAGCTTTCCCCATATCAAGCTGATCAACATTACAGTACAGATTACCCTGTTGTGCGCATGCACCCAGGGAACAGATTTAGATACAGTTACAGTTACAGATACAGTACAGGAATCCTTCGGGCTCAGACACAATTATTTATATCAGAGGCCATAGCCCGAGCTGGAGACCCAGGGGCCCGGTAGAGGTGCTCGTAGTTAGTAGATGAGTGGAGTGACTTATTTTTGATTGATTTTGATCTGAGTAGGGGTATATAGATTGTTTGATTGGTTGGCACCATCCGGCTTATGGGGGTTGGTATTGGTTCTTTCTTGATATATGTTTATGTATTTATATGTTAAATATTAGATAATAGACAGCATGTCGCCATGACGACAGGTACGCTCCTGCCCTATCACAGTACAGAACAGTCTGATTCAGCTTATATCAGTTCTTACAGATTCAGTTATTTCCTGCTATTCAGAGTTGCTAGTTATGCCATTTATATTCAGATGTGTTCAGCTGCTTTGCATACTCGGTACCAGTGGTACTGACGCCCGTTGGGGCGCTGCTTTGCTTGCCTGCAGGTACACATAGATGAGGAGTCGATCCCTCGTGATCCAGTCAGCAGAGTTATCAGCTCCTATCCTCCGGAGCTAGACAGTCGGAGGTTGTTCCTATTTCCTTTTTGAATACAGTGTGGGTAGGTCGGGACAGTTACTTCCTAGAGGCTTGCAGTCTGATGTTTCCCTGTGGTGGTGGAGCCGGTCGTGTGGGGTCGTGCATGTATATATGTGTTTAGTTGTTGATGTTGGCCGCGTGGGGCCTTCTTCTGGTTATAGTTAGTGACCTTGTCGGTCACAAATGTGAATAGCAGTTGCTTCAGATTATAGTGTCATCGTTCTGGTTAGCTGTTGTGCATTGCAGGTGGCTATAGGCCTAATCGGCCGGGGGCTGTATTTACAGCCGCTATATAGCCGGTTCGTTTCTTGAAATAGAGCCAGAGTCTAGCAGGCACCAGGTGCCCGTCATACCCCCCAAGGTGGGGTGTGACAACAATTTTTCCAGAGTGCCAATGTTGCTTCAACACTTTTTGCAAGAGAAATTTGAGATTCTTCTATAGTTTGAAAGCCTATATAAGAACATTTGCACATAATTGTAAGTATATGCAGGCAACACATAATCTTTATAAATATTAAATGCCATTAGGAGAATGATTTACATTATAGGCAAGGGAGATCATGAGGAAAAGATCTGCCGTGGAAGTTTATAAGTGATCGTATCTTCTGTATTCTCTTATTCTTTATTGCAACTTCTTTGTCCTCTGCCTCTTTCTTTGTTTAATAAACTTTTACTTTTTTGGTTTATTCTAGATACAGAAAATTGTCAAGAGAATTTTGTTTTTGGTTGGAAATTTTTTGTGTTAGCATCTACAGGGTCAAATCAACTTGTTAATTGGTAATGCAAATTTTATCACCATGACTTGTGAATTCTAATTAAATTATTGAGATTCTAAATGGGTTTTGTAGACGTTTGTTGTCGTCAACTGGATGTCAAGATTGGTTGTATTTGGTCTCTGACTTTTCACAAGTCAAAAAAGGATTAAATCACCAAGATTTTTTTTAATCAAAACACATAGAAGGAATTTCTATTCAACTATTTTAGCATTAGATGGATCGTCCTCAAAGTTTTATCAAATTAAAGAAACTCAAAACTTTATCTATTAGTTCTAATTTGGATTTATGCCAGTACTTCTAGGTTTGATGGTTTAAATAGAAAATAATGTAGTAGATTACAAAGTGACAAAATAGATATTTTATAAAAGCAAAAATAAAAATCAGATTTAACAAAGTTAGATTGAAAATTGAAAAAAATAAAAGGCAACAGATAGAATTTCATAGCAAAAATTGAAAAAAAAGCATACCTGACGATTAGCAACACCCTGATGAGAAGAAGATGAAGAGAAGAATTGATTAAGATCAACCTAATCCTCATCCTTCTGAAGATCAGTCAGACTAACTTCATATACTCTATATTTTAGGCCTTATGAAGCAATCTTGGTGCCTGAGTCCTAGTGACGAGAGTTTTGCCGATGTTCTTGATATCAAAAACGTATGGTGCCTTGATGTCGTACCAGTCCTTCTTTGCGTAGGGATCTGTCGCCTTCTTCTTTCCTCTCTTCTTTCCCTTGGAAATCCTCTTGTTCTTGCCGACAGCCATGTTGGGAAGGAAAGTTAGAGCTGCTTCGGAGTTTTGGGGAAGGGGAAGATAAGGCGAGGTTATAGGAGTTGCGAATGAGAAATAATAGTTTCAGTGTTAATGGTAACAGGTGAAGGAAAAAAGGGAAGACGAAGGGTTTGTTTTGAAAGGATGTGAGAGAAAATGATCAAAATAGTCCTTAATGTATGGACTTATATTGATTTGGTTTCTGATATATTACAGCCTATGGAGATGGTCCTTTATATATACTAAAAGTTTAACACTTTAGTCTTTGACCCAAGAAACCAAACTACACCTAAAAAGTCTGTCAAAAAATAAATGGAGGCTTCATCACATGCAATTTAGGTGAGATACCTTTTAACAAAAGCTCTGCCTTACCTTCCTCGATCAATTCCAAAGGGTGAACATTCCCGCTTTTCCAATTAAAACCCTTCTTCTTCTCTTTTGTGGTCTTGTAAAATCAGTCAACACAAGAGAAATTCTCCATTGCTGAACAATGTTAATCAAAAGAAACTACAGATGATCAAGCCCATGTTATGGTAAGAATTTATTTTGCGTTTAGTCAAGGAACCCGAAGACCAACCCATTTGGTACTCAAAACTTATTGGATGGTTACTACTGTTTCTTCAATCCTTTTATCAGATTCATTTTTTCTTTTTGGTAATATTATATTCCACTTTTAATTTTTTAACTTCAAGAATATCTAGAAGTTGGTATTGAATAAAATGTACATGTTTTGTAATACTTAGAATGTGATCTTTATCTCTTAAAATATATTTTTTATCTGCAGACTCTGTGTCTGAGGCGTCTTTTTATAGTATCAAGGTTTATCATAAAGGATTGATGAAACATCAGCCGACCAAACAGTATGTTGGTGGTATTATGAGAAAATGATCAAAATAGTCCTAAATGTATGGACTTCAATTGATTTGATCCCTGATATATTACAGCTTATGGAGATGGTCCTTTATATATATTAAAAGTTTATCACTTTAGTCTTTGACCCAAGAAACCTAACTACACCCAAAAAGTCTGTTAAAAAATAAACGGAGGTTTCATCACGTGCAATTCAGGTGAGATACCTTTAACAAAAGCTCTGCCTTGCCTTCCTTGATCAATTCCAAAGGGTGAAAATTCCCTCTTTTTCAACTAAAACCCCTAACTCAAAAATGAAAGAACAAGGGAGAAAGTCTCGAATAAGGGGTAAGACTTGAAGAGGACTACAATTTTATGGTCAGTCCTTTAATGGAGTGTGGAAGAAGTCTAAAATATTTTGGATTGGATTAAGTAGATTGTGTATGGAGGATGACACGATGAATTTTTAAGTTTGATTCAACCATGGAGTTTTGCTTCCATTAAAGATATCTTGGACAACTTGAAATTCTGGGAGAAGATACTGGGCGTGTAACTCTCCATGTGGTATGTTGTCACTTCGTTTCTCAGGCTTCTGTTTTCCTTCTATCAATTTTCTTATTTTTGGAGCTTCATTTTCTGTAACGTACATAGTTTATATTTTCCAACACTTACGATGTATTACTTCATAATCAAGTGGCCAGGCAAAATTGCTTAAGGTTGAATATGGAATAGCAATATCAAGTTTGCTTTTCATTGTGTAGTATATAGCTGTTATTAATGAGATTATCTATAAGTTTCAGCATTTTAGTATAGAAATTGCTCAAATGGATCATTATTGGTTTAGTTAAATATCGAGGACCGTTGTACTGAAGATTAGGTGCTTTACTTTGATTTTTTTGAATTATTTTACTTGTTTTGCTCTGCCAGCATCGTTATTTTGGTGAGGTGGTTGTTTGTTCTGGTGAGGTTCTTATGCAATCCTATTACCTTCAGTGTTGTGATGTCACGGGTTTCATTGTACCAAAGATTAAGGCTTACTCCATTATATTGCATTGAATCAAGAACTCTATTTTTGGAGTGGTATTTCATGGTCATTTACTTCTATACATGGTCATATACCCGTCTCTCTGTGAAATCTTATAGTCTGATTTATTCTCTGTAATGTGGCTGTATATTTGGCTACATTAGAAATCATTTTGAAGAAATTAATTTGTAATAGGCAGGTGGCTAATAGAAATCTCTTGGTAGAGAAAATTTCTTGGAGCCAAAGTTTGGCTATGTGGAAGAAATTATTTTGATTTTTTTCTTTTTTCTTTTTATCCAACTTGGAGCCCAAGTATTTTTTTCCTATAAAAGGAGACCATTTCTTCTCTTTTGGAACACACCAAAATACCAATAACAAATTCAAGAGTTTCATTCTCTTGTCTTTCTTCTCCTCCCTTTAGTTTAGACTATTTTGTAATAGAGTTTGTGTTGGGAAACACTTGTCTGCACCCTTTCTTTAGAGTGATCTTGTGAGGTTATTCTCTTGGGGTATTTGGGATATTAGAGTATTTACTCTAATTTTGTACTCTCTTTTGTACTCTTGTTGGTATAGTGAAATTGCTCCTCTCTGCTGTGGACTAGGTCACACTGACCGATCCACGTTAAATTTGTTCCTTCTTTATTTACTTTAATTGTCGTTATTATCAACTTACTATTGTCTTTGTTATTGTTATTACAATATTGTTTGGCTAAATTCTCCAATACCCGAGTTCTCGATCCCTAACAAATTGGTATCAGAGCCGAATCTAACTAGGTTAATTTCAGTAGCCAAAATGACTGTAACAAAGACCTACGTTGAGAATTGACCGAAGTGCAAACTTCAGGATGTGGCAATTAAAGATGGAAGCTATCCTAATTCAGGATGGCCTAGATCTGGCACTGAAAGGAAAGGAGAAGAAACCAGAAAAGATGACGGATCCAGAGTTCGCCGTCATAGATAAAAAGGAAAAATCAGATATCATTCTAAATCTCTCAAATGAGGTTTTACGTGAAGTATCTGCAGAAACCACAACCAAAGGCATGTGGGAAAAATCAAAAACCCTGTACATGAAGAGGACAATGGAAAATAGACTCTACCTGAAGCAAAAGCTTTACACATTTCGTATGGTTGAAGGTACTTCTATACTCTAACATCTTGATGCATTTGATTCAATTCTTATGGATTTGAGTAATATAGATGTTGAAGTTAAAGATGAGGATCAAGCCGTGTTATTGCTTATTTCCTTACCCCAGTCATTTAAGCATATAAGAGATACTATGCTTTATGGAAATGATAATATCTCTTACAGGGAAATCAAATCTATCTTAAAATCAAAGGAACAGATAGATAGAGATATTACTGGGGAAAGTAGTAGTACCCATGGGGAAGGATTATTTGTAAGAGGTAGATCCAATAAGAAAGAATCAAGTAGTGAGAGGTCTAAATCAAGGTTAAAATCTAAATACAAAAATATAGTGTGCAAATATTGTCACAAAAAGGGTCATGTTATTTTCGATTGCTATAAGTTAAAAAATAAAGAAAAGCATAAGGAAAATAAAAATAAGCACCAAAATGTTGTCCCTGCTGAAGCAAGTGTAGCTGATGATGAGACTGCGGGAACAATATTTTTAGCTGCTAATAGTAGTTTTAAATCTAACGATGAATCGATTTTGGATTCGGGTTGTTCTTATCATATGTGTCCCAAAAGGTATTTTTTACCACATACGAATCTGTTGGAGGTGGAGTTGTCTTAATGGGCAACAATGCTCCCTACAAAGTCATTGGTAAAGGTACAATTTGAATTAGAATGCACGATGGTGTGGTGAGAACTCTCACCGATGTTAGATATGTTCCTGAATTAAAGAAAAATCTCATCTCTTTGGGCACTCTAAAATCTCTTGGGTGCAAATACACAGGTGAAGGTGGAGTTTTGAAAATCTCTCTAGGTGCTTTTGTGATCATGAAAGCACGCAGATGTGGTACATTGTACATTCTATTTGGGATCCACTTTACAGGTGCTGCAATAATTTCTACTTCAAATCAATCTGATTTCGACATCACCAAATTGTGGCATAAGCCATTGGGGCATATGAGTGAGAAAGGTCTTTCCATCCTCAGCAAAAGAGGTTTCTTGTGTGGACAAAGTACTGGAAGTATGGAGTTCTACAAACACTATGTGTTCGGGAAGCATAAAAGAGTCAGCATCAAATCTCCAACAATTCATCGAACTAAAGGTACTTTGGATTACATTCATTCAGATCTTTGGGGTCCTTCTCGTACCCCATCAAAAGGTGGTGCCAGGTATATGTTAACTTTCATTGATGATTATTCAAGGAAAGTTTGGGTTTGTTTCCTGAAAAATAAAAGTGATGTTTTCCTAACTTTCAAACAATGGAAAGTTTTGATTGAGAAACAAACAGGAAAACAAGTAAAGCAGCTTAGAACAGATAATGGCTTGGAATTTTGTAATGATGAGTTCAACAAATTTTGCAAAAATGAAGGAATTGCTTAACATCGCACTATGAGGATGACTCCTCAGCAAAATGGTGTTGCAAAAAGGATGAACAGAACTCTTTTGGTAAGAGCTCATTGCATGATCTCAAATGTTGGGTTGACAAATGCCTTTTTGGTAGAGGCTATCTCTACAGCTTGCTACATTGTCAACCATGCTCCTTATGCACCTTTGAACTTTAAGACTCCAGAGGAAATGTGGTCAGGTACTCCTGCTAATTATTCTGACCTTAAAATTTTTTGTTGCCCTACGTATATGCATGTGAATGATGGAAAATTAGAGCCAAGGGATAAAAAGTGTATTTTTCTTGGATATGAATCTGGGGTGAAAGGATATAAACTTTGGTGTCCTGATCCCAAGTCACCAAAATTTATAACTAGTAGAGATGTAACCTTTGATGAATCCTCTATGTTACATCCCAGAAAAGAGTCTTCTAGTTCTTGTAATAAGAATAAAGAGCAGGGTATACATGAGCAGGTGGAGGTTGAGTTTGGCATTCCTTCTGAGCCAAACTCATCAACAGTGGAACAAAATATAATTTCCAGAAACTGAAGCTCCAGAAGTTGAGCCAAAAGTTGTGACTTCTAAAGTTGAACCAAATGAGTATTCCATAGACACACACAGACCAAGGAGACAAATTCAAAAACCAGGAAGATATGGAGATTATGTTGCATTTGCTTTTTCAATCGCACAAGAAACTGGAGAAATTGGAGAACCATCAAATTATTCAGAAGCAGTTACTGGTGCCGATTCAGCCAAGTGGCTGATTGCAATGAATGAAGAAATTGAATCTCTCCACAAGAATGGTACTTGGTCTCTTGTGAAGCCGCCATCAGGAAAAAGAATTATTGGTTGCAAATGGGTCTTCAAGAAAAAGGATGGAACTTCAGGGGTTGAAGCTGCAAGGTGTAAGGCACGATTAGTTGCAAAGGGCTATAGTCAGGTACAAGGAGTTGATTTTAATGACATTTTCTCACCTATTATTAAACATAGCTCTATTCATGTCTTGCTTGCCTTAGTTGCCATGTATGATTTGGAATTAGAATAACTTGATGTTAAGACAACTTTCTTACATGGTGAACTTGAGGAACAAATATATATGCATCAAGCTGAAGGATTTGAAATTGAAGGAAAAGAAGATCATGTTTGCTTGTTGAAGAAATCCTTATATAGATTAAAATAATCTCCAAGACAATAGTACAAGAGGTTTGATTCCTTTATGTCGGGTCATGGTTATTTCGAGAAGGATGCATGATAGTTGTTTTTACTTCCGTAAGTTAAATGATTATTCATTTGTTTACTTATTGTTATATGTTGATGACATGCTCATTGCTCCCAAGGATTTGATAAAAATTCACAATTTGAAAAATCAGCTGAAAAGTGAATTTGAAATGAAAGATTTGGGAGCAGCTAAGAAAATCCTTGGCATGGAGATCAAAAGAGATCGAGGAGCCAATCGGCTATTCCTAACCCGGAAGAAGTACTTGGAGAAGGTCTTGGAGAGGTTTGGCATGAAAGATGCTAAACCAGTTAGTACTCCTCTTGCTGCTCATTTCAAGTTATCAGCTGCTCAATCACTGCAGTCAGAGGAAGAAGAGAGGTATATGGCACAGGTACCATATTCCAGTGCAGTTGGCAGTATAATGTATGCAATGGTGTGTACTCGTCCAGATATTTCACAAGCAGTTAGTGTTGTAAGTCATTATATAGCTTATCCTAGTAAAACACATTGGCAGGCTGTGAAATGGATTTTCAGATACTTGCGAGGTACTTCAAACACATGTTTGGAGTTTGGGAGAAATACTAAAACTTTGGTTGGTTTTTAGACTCAGATTATGCAGGGATCTTGACAAAAGAAGATCATTGATAGGCTATGTATTTGCATTGGTGGTTGCGCTGTTAGTTGAAAAGCTACATTACAACTTGTAGTAGGTTTATCTACTATTGAAGCATAATATATGGCAATGACTGAGGCGATCAAAGTAGCCTTATGGTTGAAGGGTCTATTTGCTGAGCTCAGCTTACACCAAGGTGACATTACCATTTTTTGTGATAGTCAAAGTGCCATTCACTTGACTAAAGATCAGATGTATCATGAGAGGACGAAGCATATTGATATCAAGTATCATTTTATTCGGGAAAATATTGCTGAAGGAAAAGTGTTTGTTCAGAAGATCAACATTAGAGACAATCCTGCCAACATGTTTACGAAGCCTCTTCCAGTTGGCAATTTCAAGTTCTACTTGGACTTGATTGCTATTTATGAACAATGATTTAGCCCATGTGGGCTTTTGCGGAGAAGGTAGAGCTATTTATTATATCAACCAAAATTAGGCCAAGGTGGAGACATTAGAAATCATTTTGAAGACATTAATTTGTAATAGGCATGTGTCTAATAGAAATCTCTAGGTAGAGAAAATTTCTTGGAGCCAAAGTTTGGCTATGTGGAAGAGATTATTTTGATCTTTTTCTTTTTATCCAGCTTGGAGCCCAAGTATTTTTTCCTATTAAAGGAGACCATTTCTTCTCTTTTGGAACACACCAAAACACCAACAACAAATTCAAGAGTTTCATTCTCTTGTCTTTCTTCTCCTCCCTTTAGTTTAGAGTATTTTGTAAGAGAGTTTGTGTTGGGAAACACTTGTGTGAACCCTTTCTTTGGAGTGATCTCGTGAGGTTATTCTCTTGGGGAATTTGGGATATTAGAGTATTTACTCTAATTTTGTACTCTCTTTTGTACTCTTGTTGGTATAGTGAAATTGCTCCTCTCTACCTATGGACTAGGTCACACTGACTGAACCATGTTAAATTTGTGCCTTCTTTATTTACTTTAATTGTCGTTATTATCAACTTACTATTGTCTTTGTTATTGTCATTACAATATTGTTTGGCTAAATTCCACAATACCCGAGTTCTCGATCCCTAACATTCTCCCCAAATTTCTCAGCAAATGCCAGTATCTTCTCCTTCTGATCTATTGTAAACTTTGTCCTAAACCTCTTCTTCCACTCCTATATGAAATCGGCAACTCTTTAGCGGTCATGTGATAGTGATCAGTCAACACTACTTAACTATATTGAGTATTTTTTGTGATTTTGTTTGATTTTTATTTAGTAATATATGTGATGACGATAGATTTTTTGCGTCGAAATTAGTTTTTGCTTTATCTCAATTGATATTTTATTTTCATAAGTGGCTACGAAGTATTCTCGAATTGCCGAGAAGAAATTCCTTACTTGCTCTTTATGAGTTGCTATCAGGTATGAGTTCTTGAAATAATTCAGTGTAAGCTAATAACTCATGTGTATTTTTTTCTATATTGTAGGAAGTGAAATCACGTAAACTTTTTCAATGAAAAGATGACGAAGTTGATGCAAGATCCAAATTTGTCATTCCGAAGTTATTGAGTAACATCGCCGCACTTGAAGAAAATGTGGAAGCCTATGAGAATGTCGGGAATCA
Organism: Datura wrightii; assembly: GCA_035772735.1. Lineage (NCBI taxonomy): Eukaryota > Viridiplantae > Streptophyta > Magnoliopsida > Solanales > Solanaceae > Datura > Datura wrightii. Next base: position 30,478,646 of record JASDFA010000016.1, on the reverse strand, counting down.
ATGAAGCAAAAAAATAATTGACAAGGAGAAAGAAATGACATACTACACGACTCAAGTTAATTAAGTTGTTGTCTTAATTTGTAATGATTTGGCATGCTGATGTAGAACTTTTTTGGGAATGTATAATTCAACTAGCTATTAGGAGCTTTTTAAAGTTTGCAGTGAGAACATTATTTTATTACCAACTAGCCTGCAGTGCTATATTTTGGGAAATATTAATGTAAAGATTGTGGAAATTTTTGGGTTCGAATCTGCTGGTTCATTGGTAATCCTTTTCATTTTGCTGATTTGATTATATCAGCTTTGTGCCTAGGGCCACATAGAAGCATTTTTTGGCACTAGAATTCGGCAGGTAGTATGCACAGATTTAACTGAAGAAATACCTTCTATCCTTCTGTGCATAACAAGCTATTAAGAAATGTTATCAAAGACGATAAACACAAAAGAATTCTAAGGTCTGTTGGTGCTTAAGGACAAGACGTAAATAAAGTGTGGGCTTTAATAGATGCAAATGAAGGAGAAAATACAAATACATATGTGTAGTCTAAGACTAACAACTATAAGACTAATAATTGCTTAGTCTTGCTTCTTCAGAATTACACTCATTGGCGTGAAAAAAATATTCCTTGGAGCCTTGATGACGACCTTCAAGTGCCCTAAAGCGACACAAAGCGCCCAACATGATTTTGCACCTTGCTTTAAGGCTTAAGTGTGCCTTTGATAACACTACTCAAAACAGGGCCGGAGTTCAGCAATATGCTTCAAAATGCCAACTCTATACGGGCGTATTGACATTACTTGAAAATCAAGGTCTCCATTCTCCATATTTGTCCTGAACCATTCTTCGTCCTTACTATACCTCCCCGACCACTTCATAAGAAAGTTATCCTTACGGCGCTTCAAGTACCTTATTCCACGTCCTCCTACACTTTTATTCCGTGTGGCAATCTTCCAGTTAACAAGTCGGGACATTTCTTTATCCCTCTTGCCTTCCCAGAGAAAATTTCTCCTTATTCTGTTTAAAATTTTGTGAACTTCGACAGTCATAGGGAACTAAGACATCAAGTAAGTGGGAGTAGAGTCCAAAAAATGTTAATCGGAACTAGTCAGTCCATAAAAAAATTGAAAACATATGTCATCCAAGCATTTTACCACCATAAGGGCCATCTGTCCTTTTCACAAAAACTGCAGTTGCACCACATTCATCAAACAAAAAATTAGCAGCAGCATCATTTGTCTTTCACAAAAAAGAAAAAAAAAAAAGAAGCATTTTATGTCCTTCACAAAAACAAAAACATAAAAAAAGAAAAGAAGATGCCGCACCATGTTTAGCCCAACAAAAAATGATAGTAGCACCGTCTTAAATATCAAATCAATCTTGAGTTGGTCCAGGATTTGCTCTTCTAACCTGCAACTGAACCATAAATTATTTTGCATTATGAAATTATATAACAGAGAGCCAAATCAAATATTATGGTGAAAAATTACCGGTAATTTTTCAGGAACGGATGAAGTAGGGGGCAACCAAAAAGCTGAGTCATATACACCTACTTCCGACTGCATAGTGCAATTTACAGGTTCTTCTATTATGGCCAAGTTTGTGACATAAGCTACAATTGATAGATTTTTGGAATAAGTTTTAATGATATTTGATGATGATTTAAAATATGCTTGAAACATTAAAATAATTAGAAAGTGGTCGATTAGAACTTGGTACATATACTAATATAAGTCATGTATTGCTAATTGTTTGTGGAATTCTAGTACTTTAATATTTGCAGGAAAAAGAAAGAAAAAGCTTGAAGTCAACAAGGATTCTACAAGGAAAGAAACTCCTTCAAATAAGGAAAGAAATAAATTGTGAGCTGAAAAGGAAGGAAATATTTGGTAAGAGATTGTGGAAATCAACAAGGAGTCAACAAGATCTTTCAAATAAGGAAAAAGGATTCTTAAGTTAAAGATTCCCTTTCCTAGTACAAGTAAATCGGTGGCATGCATTCTGGTGACTAAAAATAAAGAAATCATCACGTCAAGTTGGGTATTCACTCACAAATATTCTTCAGCAAATTCATCATTCTTGAGCATTCAAATGGCATTTAAGTTGAAAAGAGTTGACCGGTGCTAGAGACAGTTCCCTAGTCATGTTTCGTTGCAGTCTAGGTCTAAGTGTCAACGTGTAGTGAATTTGTGAACTTAATTCTGTTTCACTTCTGTTTTCAATTACTTGTAATTGTGTTTAAAGTTCATCTTGTTAAACTAAGGGTAGTTTATATAGGTTAGGGACTTTGTAAGGCTTTGGGGTAGGTCCTTGGATTGGAAGAATTGCAATCTGAATTTGGCTCGGTGTCTAGTGGAGTTAAGTTGAAATCCTACTAGGGAGTAGGTCACGGTTTTTACACCCACTCGAGCCTGGGTGGTTTTCCACGTAAAAATTCTTGTCTCTCATTTTACTTTCTGCATTTTATTATTTTTACTTGAATTAGGCTACTGCTCAAAGGAACAAGGTTCAACTATATTCCTGTCAAAAAAAAATTCAAGTAAAGTTTTAATTTGTGAAAAAATCGTTAGACCTAATTCACCCCCCCCCCCCTGTTAGGTCTAATTTAGGAGTCATTGCTATAACAATTGGTATCAGAGCAAGTTGCTCATTCATAGGTTAACACCTTAGAGAAAGATCCGTCAAAATCACTTCTGAAGTAACTCTACCTAAGGGACAATGTAGCACTTGACCTCCTCTCTTTAATGTCCAACATTACAGTGTTTGGAAAAATCAAATGGAAATCTATATGAAAGCTGAGGTCTATCAGCTATGGCTAATTACCTTGAAGGGACCTATTGTTCCTACCAAAGTAAAATCTGATGGAACAAAGGTGCCAAAGACTGAAGATGAATTTTATGCTGATGATTTCAAAATGATGGAGAAGAATGCTAAGGCTATAAAAATACTCTAGTTTGGACTGGGCATTGATAAATACAACAGTATCTTTGGATGCTCCAGTGCTAAGGAGATTTGGGACTCTCTCACTCTGGCACATGAATGTATAAATCAGGTAAAACAATCCATAATCGACATGCTAATAAGGAAGTATGAACTCTTTTCCATGGGCGAAAAGGACGTCAAGGACATGTTTACCCAATTCACGCACATCACAAATGATCTCAAATATGTTGGGAAGGAATTTACAACTGGAGAAAACGTCAGAAAATCTGAGAATTATTCCTGTCCTTGAGAACCTAAAGTTACTGCCATCGAAGAAGCAAAACAAATGAGCACAATGCAAATGGATGAGCTTATTGGAAATTTACAAACTTACGAACTTAAAAAGAGTGACAAAGTGGTTGAGGAACCCAAGAAGGAATGTAGTCTCTGCCTAAAAGCTGAATTAGAATCTGATGATGAAGAGATGAAAATGTTTGTTCGAAGGTTCAAAAAGTTCTTCAGAAAAGAAAACTCAGAGAAGAAGGAGTCTCGCAATAAAAACAAGTCATCTGAGAAGGGGAAGTTTCAAGGGTGCTTCAAGTGTGGAAAAATGGATCACCTGATGAAAGACTGACCCCTCTTGAAGGAAGAACAAAGGAAAAACTCGAAACACCAGTAATTGGCTTCAAAAGCTTTCAAAAAGGCCATGAAAGCTACTTGGAGTGAAACTTCTGATGAGGAATCAGAAGGAGGAGATGGTGAAAATGACAATCTGGCCCTCATGGCTAAAAGCGACACATACTCAAACAACGGTTCCTCTGATGTAAGTCTATTTGATCTAAAAACTCAAGTTCACAATTTATCAAAAAAAAATAGTTAAATTGTTACTTTTTTTATGGATGAATGTCAGCAAATGAGTGTTGAAAAGGTTGAAATGTCATAAATTCTCTATAAGAAATCTGATTACAAAGTTTTAAAAAAAGGAGAAAATTGAATCTGAAAATATAATCAAAACACTCAATGCTGAAATTAGCAATTTAGAGGAAACTGTCTCTATTCAAAAAACTGAAAACAGTAAACTGATGGAAACAGTCTCATCTCTAAAATTTGAAATAAACACCATCAAGGAAAAGAAAACATCAAGCAATGAAATAATTATTAATGACCAAGGTTTTCATGAAGCTGAAATTACCTACTTGAAAAGGGAACTGTGCAAAGAGAAAAAGCAAAGTTCTAAGCTTCAAGTAAACTTGAATCAAGAAAATTATGACATTGATTTGATGAAAAAATAGACAAATCATCTGAAGCTTTAACCTGGCTAAATGAGCACTATAACAGAGCTAGAACTGGTCTTGGTTACAAGAACAAACCTGTCAAATGGGATCGTAAAAGAAAATATGTTGGTTTGGCAAAGTATAAACTTTGTAGCCATTGTGGTCACACCGGACATATTAGATATGAATGGTTATCCAGGATAAAAGATCTTGAGAAAAATGAAAACACCGTTAGATGGATTATAAAAGATTTAATTTCTCAAGTTTTCAAAAGAAAGGGAACCAAACTGGTATGCATTCCCAAATCTAAGCCTTGAGTATGTGTGCAGGCTGAAGTGAGAGGGAACAACAAAAAATGGTATCTTGATAGTAGTTGTTCCAGGCACATGACAGGTAAAAAAAAAACTTTTTCTCTCACTAACAGCCTTCATTGGAGGAAAGAAATTCACAGTTATAGGAATAGGTAAGATCGGTAAGTCACTCTCTCACGCTATTGATAATGTATATTTGGTTGAGGGGATGAAACCCAACTTGCTGAGAATCTCTCAACTTTGTGGTCGAGGGAACACAGTGTTATTTTACTCCCTTGATTGCAAAGTTGTTAACAACAAGTCTAGGGAAATTGTCTTGACTAGAAAGCGACACAGTAATGTTTATAAAGCATGTATCATGTCACTTTCTGAAAATGAATTAACTTGTTTGAGTGTTCTAGATGATGATGTTCTCCTATGTCACAAGTGATTGGGTCATGTTAGCCTTTCTTACTCAATAAACTTGTTTCAAAAAACCTTGTCTTTTGTCTCCCTGAAATAAAATTTAAAGATGACAATGTGTGGTGCTTGTGCTAAAGGAAAACAAATTAGATCATCATTCAAGTCCAAAAAGGTAATAAGCACCTCTAAGCCACTTGAATTACTTCACATGGATCTCTATGGGCCCATGCGAGTAGTTATCCGTGGAGGTAAGAAATTTGTTATTGTAATTGTTGATGATTTCTCTCTCTTTACATGGACAATGTTTTTATCTTCTAAGGAAAAAGCATTCGACATGTTTAAAGTGTTTGCAAAAAGGATTCAACAAACTCTTGGTATGGATGTAATAAGTATTCAATCTGATCATGGTACGGAGTTTGAAAATGCCAAATTCACAGCTTTTTGTTTCAAATATGGATTTGATCATAACTTTTTAGCCCCAAGAACTCCCCAACAAGACGGGGTTGTTGAAAGGAAAAATAGAACACTAGAAGATATGGCACAAACAATGATTATCGCTATTGGTCTTCCTAAGAGTTATTGGGCTGAAGCAGTAAATACAGCCTATTATATAATTAACCGATGCATGATTAGGTCACTTCTTGATAAAACTCCTTATGAACTTCTTAAAGGCAAGAAACAGAGTATCAAACACTTGAGAACCTTTGGTAGCAAATGTTTTATGCACAATAATGAAAAACTGCCTTAGGTAAGTTTGATGCAAGGAATGATGAAGGAGTGTTCCTTGGATACTCTTCAAATAACAAGGCTTATAAAGTGTTCAATAAAAGGACAAAGTGTGTAGAAGAAAGCATTCATGTGATTTTTGATGAGTCTAACATTTTTGTTGAGATAGACTTGCAGGAAAACGAGGAGGAACTTGAAATCGGCCTAGTTCCATCCCCAACTAACCAGGTAAGTGTGCTACAACCCCAAATGAAGGAACGATCTTGGAAATACACTCCTTGAACATTCCCTCAGAACCTAGGCAGGATTTGGAAAATTCAGGGGGAGCAATCCCTGAGACAGTGGTAAGTTAAGCAGAAGGAATAGGGGAAGGAACATCACCTTAACCTGTTCGAGAAACACAAAATGACAGTCCACAAGAAGTGATTTTGAGGCCCCGGAAGCACCAAAGTTCTCATCCCCTTGATCTAATAATAACTGACCTCGATAAGGGAATTCAAACCAGGGCCTCCATGAGAAATTTTTGTGCTCGTTCAGCCTTTTTATCTTACATTGAGCCCAAGAACTATCATGAAGCCTTGAAGGATCCAGATTGGATAATGGCTATGCAAGAGGAGCTTAACCAGTTCGAAAGGAGCAAGGTATGGCACCTGAAACCACCACCGATGGGGCACACTGTAATTAGAACAAAGTGTGTTCAGAAATAAACTTGATGAATAGGGAACAGTCACCAGGAAAAAAGCCCATCTGGTGGTCCAGGGCTATAACCAAGAAGAAGGCATCGATTATGAAGAAACCTTTGCACCAGTTGCAAGGATAGAGGCAATAAGATTGGTAATAGCCTTTGCTGCTCACATGGAATGTTAATAGCCTTTGCTGCTCACATGGAATTCACCCTCTATCAGATGGGTGTTAAACGTGCATTCCCAAATGGGGAACTGAAGGAAGAGGTATACGTCCATCAACCTCCTGGCTTTGAAAATTCTGAATTTCCTGATTATGTTTTTAAATTGGATAAGGCCTTATACGAATTGAAACAAGCTCCTAGAGCTTGGTATGAGCTCCTTTCAAAATTTTTGATGGAAAATGGTTTTTCTAGGGGCAAAGTTGATAACACTCTGTTTCTAAAAGCAAAGAAAATGATTCATTGTTGGTCGTACAAGTGTATGTAGATGATATTATCTTTGGTGCAACAAATGAATCCTTGTGTAATGAATTTGATTTGTTGATGAGTAGTGAATTTGAAATGAGTATGATGGGTGAGCTTAATTTCTTCTTACGCTTACAAATCAAACTGGAACAATGATCCATCAACAAAAATACATTAAGAAATTGCTTAAGAAATATGACATGGACTCTGCTAAACCGATTGATACACCTATTGCTACTGCCACTAAGCTAGATAAAGATGAACATGGAAATCTAGTAAGTGACAAAAGATATAGGGGTATGATTGGATCCCTTTTTTATTTAACTGGCAGCAGACCAAATATTGTGTTTATTGTTGGATTATGTTTAAGGTTTCAATCCTCTCCTAGAGAATCTCACCTGACTGCAGTTAAGCGTATCCTAAGATACTTGAAGGGAACAGATAAACTATGTTTGTGGTATTCCAAGGGAAGTAATCTTGATCTAGTAGGTTATGCAGATGCTGACTATGCAGGTTCTCTTACAGATAGGAAAAGCACATCAGGTATGGCTCACTTCCTTGGTTCATGTTTAATTTTTTTGGTTTCAAAGAAATAAAATTCTATAGCCCTATCTACAGATGAAGCTAAATATGTAGTTGTTGCATCCTGTTGTGCTCTGCTGCTATGGATAAAACCATAAATGAGGGATTATGGGTTGGAGTTAGGCACTGTGCTTATCTACTGTGATAACACAAGTGCTATAAATATTGCAAAAGATCCCTGTCAGCATAAGAGAACAAAACACATAGATATTAGACGTCACTTCCTAAGGGATAATGTTGAAAAAGGTCTTATATCTATGCAGTTTTTTAAAACTGAGAATCAAATTGTTGATATTTTCACTAAGGCTCTTGAAAGAGAACAATTTGAAAAAATTAGGATGGAGCTTGGGTTAATCAAGATTAACTCAACATCAGGTTCATAGTTTTTCTTCTTTTGGAATTATAAAAAAAGGGCTTTTCTCGACGATGGATGGATGACAACCGTCTTGAGGGATATTTTTGTCATTTTTATTTTCATATTGGTTTCAGTTTCTCACATCAGGATTTTCACTTGATATTAAAGCTCCCTATTCTTTAGGAATGGAATGGAACATACCTGACTACTACAAGGAAGACAGTCAGGTATGGCTCCAAACCTGACCACTTATTACTAACACCAATCATGATGTCACCCGTCACATCACATCACTGCATCAGCAACCAAATCACTACACATTCCCTATTTAATTTTTCCTCGATTCTTTTCCTTTTCCCACTGTGACCTTTCGCCTTCTTTATGTTCCCTAGACTCCCTCAAACTCAAATCCCTATATCCCTTTTTCTCTCTTTCTCAACGAAGGTGAAAGTACCAAAGTGCAAATCTTCAAGCCTATTTTTCTTTTCTTTTCTTTCTCACCATGGCTATCACTGAGTCTACACCCAACCTTATAACCACCACCGATCCCCAACCTAGTTCCCCTCGCCCTATGGAAACACAACAATCTGGCTCGCCAGATACCTCCATGGTTACTGCTCCAACCTCACGATCTCCTCAGAGCCAGTCAGTTGGTTCTCCTGGATCGGCATCTTCTCCTCAAATCGACCTTGAAACCTTACTTATTGATATACAAGGTCAATACACTAGTTCTCAAAATCCCCCTCTATCTTCCTCTCCAATTGAATCGGTTGATGATGTATCCGGGGAAGAGGGTTCTGATCACCAAGTCACTCAGAAACCTCCATCACTGTCTGATTTTGACAGTCTTGACGATATGGTTCCCCTTACAACTCTAAATCTAGGTGCCCGTAAGCATACTCTATTTAAAGCCTCTTCTTCTTCTCTAGCGATGAAGAAGTCTTATTCTCCTGGACCGATGTCTCACACCAAGGCCAGTCAACAGACTCAAGGGATCTTTGATTGCTCTTTTCCCATCCCATCAGTCCCTGTACATAAGGCCAAGGTGAAGGAATTTGGTGAGCACAAGCTTCTTAGAGTTAAAATGGTAATTCCATCTGATAATGTGCATATGGTGACCCTTTGGTCCAAGATTCAATCTCAGGGGTGGGAAGGGCTTTTCACTAAGAGGCGGTGTGTGCTCGTTCAGAAGTGGTTACATTCTTTCACCATTTTACTTTTTCTTATGATTGTATTACCAGTCGAATTGGGGATGTTATGGTAGCAATTAACTCTCATACTCTGAGTTCTGTGTTGAAAATTCTGTGTGAAGGTTTTTCCTCTTATTAAAAGAATTGATGGCTGGATTTTCCTCCTTCCCTAAAACCCTTGGACATTGTTCAGAAGTTCTCCAATAACCCTTCTAGGATGTCCTATTCGAAGGTCTACAAGCACTACATGTCTGACTATCACAAATATTTACTCTCCTTTGTTATCAAGAACCTGATTCCATGCCAAGAGCATCGTGATGCTGCTTCATATCTTGATTTAACTCTTATGGAGCTTTTGGATAGGGAGATGCCTATAAATTTGCCTGCGTTGATGATTTCCTATTTGGTTAAGGTTGCAGATGATGTTAAGCAAAATCATGCTCTTCCATATGGGTTTCTCTTGACGAAGGTGTTCGATAAACTCCGAGTTAAGCTCACTGCTCTCGAGTCCTACTCCATTTATGATGCCTTGGATTATTATGAGACTTGGGATCTCGTCAAGGAGATAATTTGGGGGATTCGGTTAATAAACCTCCAGCTGCTCAGTCTCAGGTTTCTATTGAAAATGAGAGATTGGTGTTTGAGAATGCTCAGCTTCGCCATGAGAATGCTGACTTGAGGGCTCAACTAACTCGTAATGAGGAGATGGCTCATGCTGAACTCTTGACTCTTATTAAGGCTTTGTCTCCAGTGCCTATGTCCTCTCTAGATGTTGCTACTACCTCTTTATCACCTGCCCCTGCTCCTTAGAATGTTTTGTCTATGTCATCAACGGTTTTAGTTGTATTTTTCTTAAGCTTTTTTGGGATCTCCTGACTGGTATCTTGTTTTGGTTATGCTAATTCTAGTGGTGGTTATTGTTACTTCAATATCACTGATTGTCTGATGTGTTGATTGCTATTTTCTGTGTCTTTTCTTTTGTGGTTTTGGTTTCATATGATCCTTTCCGCCGATGCCAAAAGGGGGAAGGTTATGCTTGAGTGTTGGTTTTTTCTTAATTTTTGATTAACTGAACAACGTACATGTATTCAAGCATATTTTTATTTTTCATCATTAAAAAGGAGGAATTTGTTGGAATAAGTTTTAATGATATTTGATGATGATTTGAAATATTCTTGAAGCATTAAAATAATTAGAAAGTGGTTGATTAGCACTTGGTACATGTACTAATATAAGTCGTGTATTGCTAATTGTTTGTGGAATTCTAGTACTTCAATAGTTGCAGGAAAAAGGAAGAAAAAGCTTGAAGTCAACAAGGATTCTACAAGGAAAGAAACTCCTTTAAATAAGGAAAGAAATAAATCGTGAGCTGAAAAGGAAAGGAAATATTTGGTAAGAGATTGTGGAAATTAACAAGGAGTCAACAAGATCTTTCAAATAAAGAAAAAGGACTCTTAAGTTAAAGAATCCCTTTACTAGTAGAAGTAATTCGGTGGCATGCATTTTGGTGACTAAAAATAAAGAATTCACCACGTAAAATTGGGTATTCACTCACAAATATTCTTTAGCAAATTCATCATTCTTGAGCATTCAAGTGGCATTCAAGTTGAAGAGAGTTGATCGGTGCTAGAGACAGTTCCCTAGTCATGTTCCGTTGCAGTCTAGGTCTAAGTGAATCTATGAACTTGATTCTGTTTCAATTTTGTTTTTAATTACTTGTAATTGTGTTTAAAGTTCATCTTGTTAAACTAAGGATAATTTATACAGGTTAGGGACTTTGTAAGGGCTTAGGGGTAGGTCCTTGGATTACAGGGGTTGCAATCTGAATTTGGCTCGGTGTCTAATGGAGTTAAGTTGAAATCCTACTAGGGATTAGGTCATGATTTTTACACCCATTCGAGCCTGGGTGGTTTTCCACGTGAAAATTCTTGTCTCTCATTTTACTTTTTGCATTTTGTTATTTCTGCTTGAATTAGGTTACTACTCAGAGGAACAAGGTTCAACTCTATTCCTGTCAAAAAAGAAAATTCTAGTAAAGTTTTAATTTTTGGAGAAATCGTTAGACCCAATTCACCCACTCCCCCCCCCCAGGTCTAATTTAGGAGTTATTGCTATAACACAGATATTTACTTTTTCTTCATTCTTGTTCTACTTGATCCTTCTTCATCTTGATCTTGTCTCCTCAATTTCTGATTTCTTCCCTTTATTTGGTCTTACAAGTCTCGGAGGTAAAGGAGGAACCTTACTTGATTTATGCCATAATTGGGATCCATTAATCGGAAAGATGATTTTTTTGTAGATTCTTCTATATGTTTCAAGGCTTAGCGCAGGCGAGTCCCAAGCAAGTGCTAGTTTTGACTATCTATAGCGGCAAAGAAGGTGTAGTCGGAATGTCTTGGCAACTTTGTAGCAATCATCAACATAATCAAGAACAACATCATTTTTAGCCCAAATAGTCGATATTGCATGTTTGCAAGGAATTCCTATTATAGTCCATTTTCTACAACTACATTTTTTGTTTTGTAAATCCATAGCCCAATTGTCGACAATCGATGCTCCAAGGATTTCATAATTTTGCTGATTCAATTTTTTTGGAATAAATGCAGCTGCCGCAGATTCATTCTTGTAAAATATGTTCATAAACAGAGGGCTTTATCCTGTTAGCTTGGAATCTAGCCATAAGAAGATACCTTAATTTCTCCAACAAAGTTATGATTGGCTTGCCTCGAGCATCAAGAATCATACTATTGAAACTTTCACACATATTATTCAACAAAATATCACATTTAGCACCTAGAGAAAAATGTGATTTGGACCATTCAGTAGGTGATTTTTCATTCAACCATGCAATGGCTTCGGCATCCAATTCATGCATCTTCTCCATGCAAATTTTAAAGAACTCCATAGTTGTAGCCTTTGCAACAGCCCAAACTGCATTCTTGAGGGATGAACCAAAAAATCTAGCCTTCTTAAAATTGTTATGGAGGTCTCTCACGCAAAATCTATGACCAACATATGACAAAATTCATTAAATGCTTCCATAAGACCTTTTTGTTTGTCGGACAAAAAGGTCCAACTTTCTTGATCATCAATCTCTAAGTCACCAGTCAAGTGGTTTAAAAACCATGACCATGTCTCCCTGGTTTCCTTTTTAACAATAGTATATGCTACTGGAAATATATTATTGTTAGCATCGAGACCCACTGTTGTCAATAACTGATTCCCATAAATTGGGTCCTTCAACCAACACCCATCCACACCTACTACTTTGCAACATCTAGCCTTGAATGCCTCCTTACAAGCAGCAAAACATAAGTAGATTCTTTGAAATCTATATGGCTTACTAGGCATCTCATTATCCGTAAACTTCATATAAATTGAAGTTCCCAGATTTGTCCTGTCAATCTCATTAACATAGTCCGAAAGAATAGCAAATTGATCTTTCAAATCTCCAACAATTAATGCAAATGCCTTTATCATAGCCGTTCTATCTTAAGTTAAAGTAACATGAGCTTTAAGCCCGACACTAATAGTATCTCTGAATTCAGACAACTTCCATCCCCTATTATGTTTTATTATATCAAGACAAGTCCTTGCAATGAATGAGAATATCAATGAGTTAATCAAATAAACCATTTGATGAAAATACTTTGTTAATCATATTCTCAATCCATGCATAATATAATTTCACATGAAAATAAAATAAGAATCTTCAATGACCCTAAATAAATAGACCACTTTAGCAGAAACTATTTATTAATCATGAATTCTTATTCAAATAATATAACATACATGTGAAATAAATTAAAGTAATGTATCGTCGAATATTAAAATTCAAAACACACCACATATATATATATATATATATATATATATATATATATATATATATATATCCATGCATCTTGAATAGTAAATTTCGATGGGAAAAGAACTACTCATACAATACACATATGTGATGTTAGATTATTCACTCTAATAAATTAAAATTAAGATTAACTCAGATGGAGAGTATATTATTAATTTAATCCAAGTGAATATTGTTAGTGAAGTCAGTTAATTCGTTAACAGATTAAGGCTGTATAGATGTGTTGTAATTGTAGTCGAAGTGTTCCTTTATGTTGGCTATAGTATTAGTATCCTAGTATAAGTATACCTCAACTAGTCATAGTTTACATGAGTTCTAGTAGAACTATGAAAACTAAAGAACACTTGTACACAAACACAAAGCAGCACCTGCTGCGCAGCCTATATAATTAGGCTTCTACTTCGTGTATTGGTAGCAGTGCAAGCTTCAATATACAAGTCTTACTCTTCCTCTATACTATGCTTTTCTTCATGGTATCAAAGCACTAAAGACACTCCAGAAGGTGCATCATTAACCCTCCCAGAAATCTCTGAAGAATGGCCTCAAACACAACACCTATGTCACTATCAACCTCCTCTCTTCATCACCTCATTGTTGTCTGTCCAGTCAAGCTTAAGCCTACCAACTACTTGATCTTGAGAACTCAAATTGTGCAGCTTCTGCATTCATGAAAGTAACCAGTCTGATCAAGGAAGATAAACCAAAAAAGAAGACTAAAACAATTCATGATGGAGAGAAAGAAGACAATGCAGAGAAGGAACATGGAGACTTGGATGGTGACTAGGAAGAAAAAGATGTGTTGCTAAGGACATAGATATCAGGAACTATGACTGAGGAGAATATGTGTCTCATTGTTGGCTGTACTACAGCCAAGAAGATGTGGGAATGTTTGGAGGAAGCATATCTTCAGGCAATCAAAGACAAAAAAATTCAACTCAAACAACAACTCCAAAACATCAAGCTAGGATCCAGAAAGCTTGATGATTATCAGAAGGAGTTCAAGGGAATATATGAAGGTCTGGCATCCATACACAAACCTGTTGATGAGGATAGCAAAGTGATCATTTTTCTAAAGGGTTAGGTCCCAAGTACAGGACCTTCAGAATTGTCATGTTGGAAAAAGCACCTTATCCCACACTAAATCAGCTTGTCAATGCCCTTAGAGGATTTCATATGAGAGAAGATGATGAAGAGATGCCATAGGAAAACCATAATATGGCCTTTCCTGCACAAAGAGGTAGAGGAAGAAGTAGAGGCAACTACAATCAAGATAGGGGAAATTCAAACTATAATTCAAGAGGAAAGAGCTTCAAACCTGGTGGACAAGGAAACTATTCTCAGAACAATAAGAATATGCAAGGTGCAAATATGTTGAGTCCAAACCAGGTGAAGGATATGCAGTCATACTCTCAGGCTTGTCAAATATATGGTAGAAATAATCATACAACTCTTAAGTGTTTCTACAGGTGGGACTACCCATACTATGCCATAGAAGACCTCCTACAAGCCTTAGCAGCAGTCAACTTACAAGTTACAACTGCAGAAGATAATGACATGTATTTGACTCTGGAGCAACCAATCACATGGCCAACAACACAGGTAATCTGTTTAACCTTAAGGCTTATAATGGAACTGATTAGATAATTGTTGGTAATGGTTCACATCTAAATATCACACATGTTGGGAATATAGTAAAGTCAGGCTTGAAGATTAAGGAAATTTTGGTAGTCCCTGAGATCAATAAAAATCTACTGTCTGTCAATAAACTTGCAAAAGATAATGCATGTACTATTAAGTTTGATGAATCTGATTTTGTTGTTAAGGACAAGAAGCCAGGGAAAAGGCTGGCCAAAGGAACTAAGAAAGGAGGACTCTATGCACTGGAAGACAACAATATTTATGTCTTGATAACAACAAACTAGAAGAAGACAAATTGTATTTGGCATGCTAGATTAGGTCACCCTAGTTTGAAGTCTTTACAATTTTTAGACAGAAATAAATATATAGATGTTGAGAGTTGGAATAAAGTGCCTAGCATCTGTGCTAGGTTTCAGTTAGGAAAAAGTTGTAAACTTCCTTTTGCATTGCGAAATAAAATTGAGTCTGAACCTTTGCTTAAAATTCATTGTGATCTTTGGGGTTCATCTCCTATTGAATCTTCCCAACATATGAGATATTATGCATTGTTTGTAGATGGCAGTATAAGGTACACCTAGTTGTATCCACTAAAGATGAAGTCTGAGTTTTTTGAAAGTTTACTCAAGTTCCAGAGAATGGTCGAAAAGCAGTTTTCAAAACCAATTAAGGTGTTTCAATGTGATGAAGGGGAGAATTTACTAGTAACAAGTTCATCAAACACTTGGAGAATTGTGGAATCATTAGACAGATATCATGTCTGAATACTCCTGAACAGAATGGAATCTCTGAAAGGAAACCTAGACATATCGTAGAATTTGGTTTGACACTGCTTTTCCATGCCAAACTGCCTTTGTTTCTACGGGTAGAAGCTTTCCTTATTGTTGTATTCCTGATAAACAGAATACCATCTAAGGTACTAAAGAATGATATCCCTTTTGTCAAACTACATGGAGCATCTCCAAATTATAACAACTTGAAAGTATTTGGCTGTAGATGCTATCCACACCTCAAGGGTGAATCTAAGTTTGCACCAAAAACTTATCCTTGTGTGTTAATTGGTTATAGCAGCCTACACAAAGGTTACAGGTGCTACCAACCATCTACTAGAAAGGTCTTGATATCTAGACATGTGATCTTTGATGAGCGTTTACTTCCTTATGTGCAATCAGAACAACATTCTCCAACTACTACCTCTCACCTTACCACTTTTCTTGAGTTTTTCGCAAATGTGCAGGATAAGTCACCAAGAAGTTATACCACATATTTAGGGGAAGTAACTTCTACAACTTCCAACATGGATGTTTTAGATAGTGGAGAATATGTTGCAGCTCATTCCCCTGCACACACTACAATTCAACACCATGCTGATCAAACAAATGCCCATGTGGAAAGCAGTTCAGATAGTGGAGATGACTCACACGTGAAAAGTAGTTCAGACAATGGAAATGATTTAGATGATGAGGGTGATAACCTTGCTGAGTATCATTCTCAAGAAGTTATGGAGAGTCCAGATGCTACTAAATCAGTACAATGTCTAATTCAAATGGCATACACCTAGAAGTTGATATGTTAGGATGGTTCAACTCAGAAAATGGAAGTTTTGGACATCCTAGCAGTAGCACAACTAAGGCAATGAAGACACAACATACTACATAAGGACATCACATGATGACTAGATTGAAGACAAGGAATGCGCCCATAACTCACACTTCTCTGGTAGCAGCAAAGGGACTAATAGAAGATGAGCCAAAAACTGTGGATCAAGCACTCAACACTCCACACTGGTATGAAGCAATGAAGGAAGAGGTTGATGCCCTACATGACAATCAAACTTGGATCTTGGTTCCTAGAACATCTGATATGAATATGGTTGGCTCAAGATGGGTGTTCAAGACTAACTAAAGTCAGATGGTTCTGTGGAAAGACACAAGGCTAGGTTAGTTGCCAAAGGATACTCTCAACTAGAAGGAGTTAACTTTGAAGAAACCTTTAGTTCTGTGATTAAAGCTACTAGTATTAGAGTGGTATTGTCCATAGTCTTACACTGGCCAATTAGGCGACTTGATGTCAAAAAATGCTTTTCTGCATGGACATCTGCAAGAAGAGGTCTATATGACTCAACCACCATGTTTCATTCATCCAAAATTTCCTAATCATGTGTTCCTACTTAAGAAAGCTTTTTATGGTCTTAAATAGGCACCTAGAGCCTGGTCTGAAAGGTTCAGCTTATACCTATTGCATCTGGGATTCAAGTGCAGTAGAGAAGACTCATCTCTATTTGTTCTTCGTTGTAAGAAAGGCACTATTTTGCTCCTTTTATATGTAGATGATATAGTTATTACAGGGAGTTCCCCTTCCTATATTCAATACATAATCACAACACTTGGAAAGGAGTTTGCAATAAAGGATCTTGGACCTCTACATTTCTTCCTTGGGATAGAAGTCACATATTTTGATGGAGGTATTCATCTGAATCAAAGTAAGTATGCCCACTGAGTTGCTTAAGAAGACTAATATGGCCTTGGCCAGATCAGTAAGTACACCACTTCCACAGAAGCATGGTCTGCAGTATGCCCAAGGGAGTGTCACTAATCCTGCAACCTATAGAAGTATTGTTGGTAGTCTCCAGTACCTTATTCTGACTAGGCCTGATATAATTTATGCAATAAATCTCTCAAGTTAGTTCATGCAGACTCCAACTATTGAGCACTTTCAAGCTGTAAAAAGGATCCTCAGATGTGAAAGGGACAGTCTAACTTGGTCTTAGACTTATTGCCAAATCACCTCTAAGGTTGTATGGTTACTCTGATGCAGATTGGGGAGGTTGTCTAACAACAAGGAGATCCACTACAGGATATTCCATCTACTTAGGTGCTAATTGTGTCTCATGGGCATCCAAGAAACAACATACAGTTGCAAGATCAAGTGCTAAAGTGAAATATAGAGCACTGGCCTTTGCTACAGCTGAGATTACCTGGATAACATATATTCTTAGAGATATTGGAATCACTCTTTCCACAACACCTATCCTGTTTTGTAATAATCTCAGTGCACTTTACATGACTGTGAATCCAGTCTTACATGCCGGGACCAAACATGTGAAAATGGACTATCATTTTGTTCGAGAAAAGGTGGCTATGGGACAACTCATCACACATTTTGTCAAGTCACAAGATCAGCTGGCTGACATACATACCAAGGCACTTACAAAGAAGCAATTTTCTAGTTTCAGAAGCAAGCTAGGAGTGGTTGATCCACCTCTCACTAGCTTGAGGGGAAGTGTTAGTGAAGTCAGTTAATTTGTTAGTCAGTTAATTCGTTAACAGATTAAGGTTGTATAGATGTGTTGTAATTGTAGTCTAATTGTTCCTTTATGTTGGATGTAGTATTAGTATCCTAGTATGAGTATACCTCAACTAGTCATAGTTTACATGAGTTCTAGTAGAACTATGAAAACTGAAGTACACTTGTACACAAACACAAAGCAGCACCTGTTGCACAACCTATATAATTAGGCTTCTACTTCGTGTATTGGTAGCAGTTCAAGCTTCAATATACAGGTCTTACTCTTCCTCTATACTGTGATTTTCTTCAAATATCATTATTATCATCTCTAGTTCCATTGATCCAATATGTGTCTCAGTTGGAGAGTTAATATAAGTTACCAATAACTAGTGACAAAAAACATAGTAATTGACCATAACGAGTCTATCTGATGGGGAAATAAGACCAATGTCAACATGTAAACTCACTACATTACTATTATATGTCAATGGAGACCATAGAGATTGAACTCTACCACCACTAGTTGAAAGAAACTAAGTTTTCTTAATTTTTAATTTTTTAGAAAATAGAAAAATATCCAAAAATCCATCAAAATGGCTCCAAATGGCCAAAAACGACGTTAATCACTACATAGAAGTGTGTGTTGTTATGTGGGTCATTTCCGACGACCCTACCAAATTTCAGGTCAATCAGAGTTTATAAAATTTTTGATCTCCAAATCTATGACCAAGTTCGAAAAACAAAAATTCAGGCGATTTAAGGGAAAAATAATCTGATCTATATTCTTATCATATATCAATTCATGTGAAAGCATCATCTGTAAGAATGTGCCAGATTTAACATAAACAAAATTGATATAAAGAAAAGTGTTTTCAGACTTCATCAATTTTTAATCTAACAAACTACCTAAAATCCATCTAAATGTACGATCTCAGAATGACGAACACGACATTGATACTATAAAGTCATGAGCATTGTTCACCAGGTCATTTTCAATGGTCTCATCAAATTTTAGGTCAATCGGAGATCATAAAATTCATGACCGCCAAACGATGACCAAATCTGAAATAATTGTTTTAGGAAAAGTTAAGGATTAAAATAGCTTGATTTAAGTTTTCATTCTCTTAATTATCCATGACCATATATATACAATGTGTATTTTCTTCTGGCAAGACACACAATATCACCTTACAACAATTTGTCGTCTCGATTAATACATATAAGAATTCAAGATATTATGTTTCTCCTTTTAGGCCGATGAAAACCTCAATATCTCTTCTTATGAATTAATCAAGTGTTACTAGTATACAAAAGAAACACTAGTATACACTTATTCAGAATAATTTATACATGATATATTGAGCTTATTCTAATGAGTCAAACAAAAAGATTATTTTAGTAAATCCTATTTACTAATCATAAATTTAATTACATTAAATAATATCATATGTATAGAACTAATAAGAAATTCCAATGATCTGAAAAAACTACATCATGTTGATGTTAACCATTTATTAATCATAAATTCTTAGTCTTAAGAAGTACAAAATATATATGCGATAAAATTTACTCACGTAAAGAAGAACAACCATGTACTGCAATTAAAACTATGAAAATACATATTTAAAATTGCTGAACAAAACAAGGCAGCTAATCTCACACCTTTTAGCAGAATAAACCCACTTTTAAACCACCATCCGCCCATATGCAGTTATTTTATAATACTTTCTTGCTTTATCCAAAATCACAGTTATAGGTTAAATTTATGACCCCTCCACCTCCGCCAAGCAAATCCATCAAGAGATTAACC
Source organism: Datura wrightii (assembly GCA_035772735.1). Classification (NCBI taxonomy): domain Eukaryota; kingdom Viridiplantae; phylum Streptophyta; class Magnoliopsida; order Solanales; family Solanaceae; genus Datura; species Datura wrightii. The sequence goes on along the minus strand of JASDFA010000016.1, from coordinate 30,459,135 downwards.
TTATACTATACCACGGGAACTAACAATCAACGATCAAATAAGTTAATCATGGCCCATCCCTCAACAAATCATAAAACACGCAAAGCTACACATGGATCCTTTCACATTATATTTCAGCGTTCCTTTTCCTCTAGCCTTTCCAACGTGATATAAAAAAATTATGAATCGCATGTATAATCACACATATACGTAAGTCATTCATGTTACCTAATTAGATGCAAACAAGGCTCTTGATGCCAATTGTTGGATACAGGCATACGCAACGAAAGTAAAAGTTCAGGATCAAACTTGCATTTAATACAGACAACACATAAATTCAGATTTTAATCAAACATAAAATCGATACTTATCTCTTGAAGAGTGACCATGAATCAAACCTCTTGAAGCTTTTGCACAAGTAGGCAAACTCATTCTCCAGGTCCGTGATCTTCTGTTACAGCCTCAAAAATCTCCAAGTAGGGAGAGTGTGTGCAAGTATTACTTCTCAAAAAGGTTAAAAGTTCTCTCTCCGTATTCCATGGAGGAAGAACATCCTATTGATAAAAATATTTTTAGGGTATAAAACCCTAGTCCCAAAACGTATAGTAATCTTTCTCTCCAAGTAATAGTAGAACTTTCCTTCTAGAAGACCAATTTGTTTTTAACCAAATTCTTGTAGGACTTTACTTCTTCTAGAAAACTGTTTTTCTTCCTTTCCAAGTTCATTAATTAATCAGGCATAGCAGGGACCACAGATTTAATTAGTGAAGCTCCCAATTATGGTATTAATTCACAAAATGAATGAATTAACCTACCATAATAAACTATAGATTATTCCACTAAAAATTCATAATTGCTCCTTGGTATAATTTCAAAATCATTCATTAAATCTTATTTAACTCCCCATGTTAAGATTACAAATACCAATCAATAGAATTAAATTTCTGATTATTTAATTCATTGATTAATTTAATCCTTTATTCAAACGCTTAACTTATTTCATGTGACCGATACTAAATTCACCTGCAGGGTTTTCACATGAAAACTTATAAGCAACCATAAAGGGGTATCATCAATCTCAAGCCGAGACATGGATTCTATAAACTAATTATTATTTCACAAATGTCATTTGTCATCATCCAACCTATCGGGAACATTTTAACTCACGAAAGATCAAGTTTCACCTGTTGACATCCAATTTTGACCTCCCTACGCCCGTATATGCTGCTTATATATGCTTTAAAAATTATCTTTTTACGTAATTATTTTGTGCACATTAATAATATTTAAAAAATTAATTATCATAACTCTTAAATTTTGCATAATCATTCTGAATTATAAATTTTTAAAATTTTGCTTATATTTAGTTTTCATTTATCAATTTCCCGATATTATGTATATATATATATATATATATAACTTAAATTTTATAAACTATTTACATAATAATATTACATGATTTTACTTAAATTTTTATAAATTATTTATATTGATAATAATGTCTATATAATTTTTTCGTAAATTAATCTATCATGTTACCTATTTATTAAATTAGTTACAAGAACATTGTTTTATTGACTATATAGCAGCTATGTTAAAATTTCTTTCAATTTATTTAAGATTTGGTCATTTTATACCTAAATTTGTCAATTTTAGCCATGTTTGACCAAAATCTAGCCACTTTTTAAATTCAATTAATTTCCTAACCCAATTAACCTATCCGCGACCCGCCAAAAGACCGGTGACTCGACCCAGCTATGTAAGTTTTGATCTCAGTCGTTCATTTAATCTAATCTAATAGTCTAAATTAAACCCTACCCATTTTCATATTTATCTTTACCCCCTAAACCCTAAACCTAATATCTCATTTTCCCCTCTCTTCATCACACCCGCTGCAGCACCCTCTCTCTATCTCCCATCTCTGACAAAAATCCATACTCCCTAGCACTGCCCACACCCTTTCTTCTCTCTTCTCCCTGACTTCCGCCGTTTCACACCCTCCATGACCAACTATCCACACTCCCTCCAACTCCCTCTTCATCCTAACCTCTTCCATTAACGCTTCCATCCCTATCTCCGGTAAATCGCTACCAAACCCCAACACCGAAAAACAACGAACCACCATTATCGCCACCTCACCTTCTTCCTCTTCTCCCATCACTGCTCCAACATACCCCAACACCCATCAACCTTCGCCTCCTAAAATGTTACCCCCATCACCACTTTACCAGCGAAACACCATCACTGAAACAACGTCGTCGACTCGAACAATGACGACAAGATTAGGGCAGATCCCCTTGAATCTGGAATCTGTCCGTGTATGGTCTTCTTGTACTCACACTTTCTTGTTTAATTTGTCTTCTAATGTTCTTTCATTTAAATGTTATTTGATTTTTTCCTCTGAATCATAAGATGTGTTTATTTCTTTGTTATCCTATGTGTTTATTCCATGTGATGAATCTAAACCTTATATTCTACCTAGAGTCCTTAGATACTCAAGAAGTATGTCTCTATATCTGCATCTCTGTTTGTGTGTACAAAGGCACGGGAATCCTTGAATGATATGTGTCCTGACTTGGTTTTAATTTTAGCATGTTTAATTTGTTACATATATTCACATGATTGGCGTATTCATAAACTCTGTTGTTTCTTATATTTATTGTCCTCGTTCGATCTTGTTAGCTATAGTAAAGTCGAATAGCAGTGTCTTGCATTGATGATAAGTCTATAATTTCAAACAGCGTCATATCTTCTTGCTTTGGGTATTATATATTCACTGATGTATGCTTTGATCATATGGTACGAACACAAATTTGCATCTCTTCACTTTTTTAATATTTCTCGTGTTTGCTTATTCATAGGAGATTGGATTTGTTAAAAACCTCAAATACTTGTCAAACTTTACGTATATTTCTCCCATAATTGATTCCCTTCCTTAATTGTTTTGGGATAACTTCAGTATAGGTTGTAAGAATTTGTGATTAATTTGAGTTATTTCGGATAAGCTGACAGGGAATGGATCATTTTTTTCCTTTATTCGATTCATTAAATATGGTAATTTCGTATTTCTGTTTGAAGGCAGTTTTATTATTTGATTAAGTGATGAGCATATATATGGTAGTTTAAAATAACCTAGCAAAGGGTGTTTACATGATTCTTGCCTTTCAAATTAAAGAAATTCCGTTCTCTTCCTTTAATTAGTTTAGTGCATAATTAATTTTAGGCTACAATTAATTGATTTTACTTCCTGACTAAGGAAAGCCTACTTGATTAATCATCCTTTCCTTAAATAATTTGGTACGTGAATAATTATGGTAAAGTCTAATTTGATTTTGATTAATTATGAAGATCCTCGCCATTGATTTGATTTTGTTAATTATGATGAATTATTTATAGTAAATATCCTGTGCGGTTTCAGCTTTTTTAATTGAGAAAAATTTATTCCCTAATTGATTCTGATTATGAAAGTTATGGTAAAAATATTTTTTTATTTTACATACTGCTGTTCATTAAAGGAAAGGGATCTTTGTGATTGAAGATCTCCCTTCCTTTGATCTAATTTGTTTATGTTTCTTGGGCTATATAAGCAAGGCTCTTTCTCTTATTTAGGGATGCTCACTTTTTCTTATCATCATATTCAAATGTTGGTTATGTATTTATTATTTTCATTCGAACATTACTATTCCTTTAGTAACATAACACTCGAAAATTACTTTGTTCCTAAGCATCCCTTTGCTCTCTGCCCCTCTATATAATTCTATGACTCTTCTATCCCTGCTCAACACAAGCACTGTTCGGAATCCTTGAGATTCTTGTGATCTTGATGTGTTGAGGACTGGGTACCAATCAAGGTGGTTTGTTGCGTTGTTAATTCGTTATTTTCCTTTCAACTTTGACATTCGCTGGTTAGTTGTTTACCTCTGCAAGTCGTCATTTACCTTGTTATTTAGTCTATTCGATTGCTGTCTTTTTGTGATTATGTGTTTAATGTGTTTTTTAACATAATTTATTAAGTTCACTGAAATAAGTGTGTTGCGGCTATGAATATGAGATTATTGTTATGTGTCTATTATTGTATTTAACCTTTAAGCAGGTATTCTTTAAACTTATTCTTGATCTGTGGAGGAGTTGCTGGGACGAGAGCGGGCTATGGAAAGTTTAGTTAATTTAAGCATTGTGCGTGTTCGCATTGTATTTTTATTTATTTATTTATTTTTATTAGTAGTAATAATTGTAATAAACATTAATAATAGTGAAAAAAAAAGAAATTTGTGCGGGCGGGGATTGTATGTTTGTTTTATCTTATGTATTTTTTGATTAGAAATCATGCCTATAGGATTGATGAGCTTAATCATTCCTACTAGAGATTATGCCTATAGAAACTCGATTGACGTATGCTATCTTCCTTAATTTAATCATACCCGTATATGTAATATGTTTTACCATGTTTATTCGATATTAGAGAGCGCTCATGGTGATCCACATGCTAATTTGATATCCATGAATTAGGAATCATGACTATGAGGTTTGTCATAATAGAAACTGTAATTCTTATAATTGATTTCAACATGTCAGTTTGTCCTTATAAAATTTTTGTTTGCGTAAGTTTATTATGAATAATTGCTACCTAGATATCATGTCTATAGGATATTTTTTTATCATAATTGATATTCTGCCTATTGGAATTATTTTTATCACATCATTAATGTTTAGTTACTTCTCATCAGAAATCTGCCTATAGTATTTGTTTCACGATGCAGTAGACCTTTGCATATCATGTTTACAAGATCCATTACAATAGATGTCATGCCTATAGAAATCTTCATCACTCATTTTAATATTAGAGGCTTATGTGGAACCTTATTTGATGCCCTTTTTCTTTAGTACTTGACTTTGTTTGGCGCTAATCACCTTTAACAGCCCTAAATATGCTTTAGATCCAAAATTCAAAATAGCAGTCCAAACGCCTCTTGGACTTTAAGCTTGAAATGGGTAGGCACATATTTGGGCGTTTAGTCTTTTCTTTCTTTAGAGCGATTTTAGGATTAATAAATAATTAATTAAGTGGATAGTGAGACATGATAGTCTGTGCTCGATGAATAATACAAGCAACTTAAAATAGGTTGCGAAGTATCATTTTAGTTGCACGGGGCGATCCCATTAGAATAAAATAACACCCCTTCTTATTTGTTTGGCAGAACTACGTTTGACCTGATTCCCTTTCTGGATACGTAGGCGTCTCTATGAGCCTCGGTCTAATCCTTAAAATTTTTATTTGTTTGTTTGTTATTCTTTCTGTTTTTATTGTTCATTTTTTGTATAAATTCTTAAAATAATCATATACTTTCATATATAATGGCTCCAACTGCTTTCAAACTTTCTTGTCTGAATTTCTTTATCATGTAGTTAAGGTTTTGAATAATTTCTTTTAATTCGTTAGTTTATTTATTTTATTTTAAATAAATTAAGTTAAAATCAACTCCAATTTGCTTGCTCGCTAGTTAATCACACATAGTAATGAATATAGTTGGGAACCACATTTGTGGAGCTCGAAAGGTGCCTAACACCTTCCTTTCGAGGTAACTTTGAACCCTTGTACGACTCTGGAGACATAGGCTAATATAGTGTTATCCATTAGTTTATTTTGGTGCCCTAACGCACCATAACTTGTCAGGTGACGACTCTTCAATTTAATAATCCTAAAAGAGTTGTCACATGTCCTGGCCCGCTTTTCATAAGAAAACTCTGGCGCGACATCACCATTTGATATATCAAAACAACAAACAAATTACATTGATCATAATAATTAAAACAAAATTAAGAGTATAAGTACATTCAATGATCTAGAGAATTTATTTTATTAAGTCAGATAAAATACTTATCTTTACTTGGTTCGTTCAATACATAAAAAATGTACTAGAACAAGAAGTTGGAATTATACCATTCTCATAATCAAGATAAATTATATTTAATCTTGTGCTACAATCGCATCGATGAATTTGGGCTATTTATCTTTACTTGGTCCATTCGATATATAAAAAATGTACTAGCACAAGAAGTTGAAATTATACCATTCTCATAATAAAGATAAATTATATTTAATCTTGTGCTATAATCGTACCGATGAATTTGCCAATTTTCATCTGAGATTGTGAACATATATAAACTTTAAACTTATATGGACCGATGATTTAATCTTCTGTATATAAGCTAAACTCTATACACTAAATCATCTACTATATAAGTAAAGGACACATCGTCTAATATATAATCTACTTAAATCTTTATTAAAATCGAATATACAATTGTTCCATAATAAATAATATATACACACACACACACACACACACACACAGACACATATATCTAAAAACATGATTAGTATATAACTCATGGTTAATATTATATATCCCAACACTCTGTAGTCCTTCTCACTCTCAACTGATATTTACACTGATTATTATTTATATATATTTCAGAGGAGGATAAGGATAAATATTGTAAAAATATGATTATTATTTATACATATTTTAGAGGAGGATAAGGATAAATATTGTAAAAATAATATAAAAAATATAGATAAAGTTTCTCAAGAGCATAGGGCTATAACATCTTTATCCTATCATATTTAGGCATAATCATCAAAAAATTATTTATAACGTCATTTTCTATGATAGTTATTTTTATTATTGATATATTCTAGAAAAAATGATGATAATGTGAAAACATGATAGCATATATCATTACACCAGTAATAAAAATATTATTCATAAAAAATACTTCTAAAATAATAAAAAATAAATTTAACGTCCTAAAAATGACACAATTAAATTCAAATCTTGGATATTCTTTTTTGCTTGTTCATTTTCTTCTTTATTCCTTTCTTCTGCATTTTTATTTCTTTTCCTTTTTCCTCACACAATAATTCTGCACCTATCATAATTACCATCATTATTTTTGGCATCCCCCTTTATTAGCAAAATATCCTCTCAAATCAGAAATCAGTTCTTCCTTTTTCTACTCGTAATATTTGAAGAATATTTTAAATTTTCTTACTTTTTTAAAAAAATTAATATCTTTTATTATTTAAATAATTTATGATTATTCTCTATAATTTAGGGAGACTATATGTGTAACAAACTAAGACTATATATGTACAAAATAAATGAATCATTATTTGCAAATTAAACTTTAATTTCGACAATACTATATATGGAGGTTTTTCTTTCCTTTCTTTTTCTTGACCTTTCTTTTTCTGTTTTTCTTATTCCTTTTTATTTTATTTTTTTTCCTTTTTCTCCTCTTACTCTATATATTTCATTATGTTTTATTTCAAATCTTTTAGCGAAATCGCTGAATATAAAAGAGCTCCTAAACTATCATAATTTTTTTAATACAAATTCAAAGTATTTCAATGAAAAAAGCTAGTGAAGACAGAAGAAGAAAAATAATTTTACTCTTACAAGAGTTTGAGTCAAAAAAATATATCAAATTAATTGTAGATTTGGACTAAAACTTCTTCAAAAAGTCTGATTCCTACTTCTTTTCTTCTTCTTGCTTCACCCTTACTATGTTTACATGATTGGTGTTTGGTATATTGAAAGGAGAAGGAAGAGTTGCTGATCCAACATGACTACAAGAGTATAAGATAATAATGGTATTGATGCTTGAAATTACAAAATAATCTTAACTGCGTGTGTGTGAGAAAGAGATTTAATCCATAGAATATGTGATTATACATAGAGCTTACTTTCCACTTTGAAAGTTCTTTCTTCTATTTGTTGAAAGTTTTTGCTTCTTGAGATGGTAATTTCAAACAGATGCATCTTTGAATAATAACGGTTGTGTTACTGCAATAAATCATCTGTGCATATAAAACATACCTACAAAGAAGAGCAATAATGGTGATTTTACTATTTTGTTTTTTTGCAGTGTTTAAAGATAGATATCAATAAAAAGCACAAAAAAATAATAATAAAAGATTAAATAGAAAGAAATATAAGATGGCTACAAATGTGAAGAGAAAGAGGATTGTTATTTAATAAAAGAATACTACATATGTGAAGAGGAAGAGAGCTATTATCAGAGAAATTATGTGTTATGATGTACATTAATTGCACCATTATGTTAGCCGTTACAGTCTTTAATAGGATTAAACATCTATTTTAATAGGAGAAAGATTTCAAAAAATGTATTAAATGCAAAGAATAAGAAAATAGATATTTTTGATTTTTTTTTTTGAATATTTTAGGCCAAAAAATGAGAAATTTTTTTTAAAATTCTGAGAATAAAGATAAAGAGTAATGCTGATCAATGAGACATGCCACATCACCATCTTCATTTTCATATATATATATATATATATATATATATGTCTACTTTTAATTAATATTGCACTCTTTCAATTCAAAAGTTTTTAAGTACAATTAATAAGTATTTTTTTAAACATATGAACGTATCATATATCAACCCAAAAGACTACTGAAGAATATGTTTTTTTAATATTTTGTAGTTATTCTTTTTGTCTCCTTTATTATTTTAAAATTTTCATCTCCATAACTCATACCTATTAAAGTTATATTCTTAATAATAACATTAATTCCATCATTTTTAAGTTTTAATACTCATAACCCGCAACTATTTAATTATAAAATTTATGATACCTTATGATATTCCTTCAATTTTGTCTATACAAATTCACAATTTCTTTTGGTTTCATGAGACCCCTACTCAAAATTATCCTTTTTATTATTTCATATTTGAAGTAGTGTTTTCCTTATATCATTATTATAGTATCAAATTCATGCTTTAGTTTGACTCGATGAAGAAGGCTCTTGGATGTTGATCAATTCGTCAGAAGGGATGTCAGAGAGCTCAAAAAATTATGCACTGATTTTGTAATTTTTTCATCTATTTTCTTATGATTAAGGTCCTAAAAATTATGTGTGTTTTGTGTTCTCTCTATGTAATTTTTTTAGTTTGAATTTTTATGAATTTCTAATTGTCGCAAGTCTATATTTTCTTTTAGATGCAAATTAGTTATTGTAACTTTGTCGAAAATATGCTAACTACTAACCAAAGTTCAAGTAATACCATTGATGGCGCAAAAGAAAGAAAGAAAGAATATATATATATATATATTGAAATACACCTTTTTATGGTGTTTCTTAAGGTACGAAGAATAATTTACGTTTTTTTTAAAGATTTATTCATTTCTTCTACTTTTAGAAAAATAGCAAAAGAATTGAGAGTAATAAATACATATTATGCACTGATTCTGTATTTCTTTTTTCATCTATTTTTTATGATTAAGGTCCCAAGAAAGATGTGTGTGTTCTCTCTATGTAACAACTTTAGTTTGAATTTTTATGAAATTTTGATTATCGCAAGTCTGTATTTTTGTTTAGGTGAAAATTAGTTTTTGTAATTTTATCGGAAATTTTCTAACTACTAACTAAGGTTCAAACAATAATACTGATGTCTTAAAAAAATTAAATATTGAAATACGCCCTTCTTTATGTGTTTTTTATGGTACGAAGAACCATTTACATTTTTTTTAAGATTTATTTATTTTCTTCTATTTTTAGTAAAATAGAAAAAGACTTGACTGTAATCTATATTTAGCCAAGAAGTCTATTTATCTTTATCTTTTCATTTATTTTTGATAATTTTTTCTATATTTCAATTTACTTATTATTATGTAAAAATAAATATGTCAATTACTACTCATCTATTCATTAATAAATATATATATATATATATATACTTGGGTCAATTGCAATCTACTTTTGTCATATGAGATTCTCAAGACTAACTAAATGTAACGCCCCGGAAACTCAAAGACTAGACCCGAGACTTAAATTAGATGACACGGGAAAATCTACATCAGGTCACAGAACAAGTCATTCTGTGACCCTTGAGGAGGGACCACGAGTCGTAAAGTGACTCGTGGTCAAGGTTAAATTTGTAACAGGAAATGTTAGGTAGTGCACTTAATGAGTTGTCACCACGGGTCGTGGTCCGATACCACGACTCGTTAGGAGACTCGTGGTCAGTACTTGGTTAGAAATTAGGGAAATTAAGCAGTGTACCCAACGGGTCCTCACTACGAGTCGTGGTGTCACTCGTGGGGACTCCATGGCTTCTTAGACAGTGTGGTCCACGAGAGGTGACCATGAGTCGTGGTCACCAACCACGACTCGTTGGGTCCCTCATGGTGGCCTTTAGTGTACTCCAGGAAGTGTAGTCCATGAGTGTGACCACGAGTCGTGGTCACTGACTACGACCAGTTAGGTCACCCGTGAGGACCGACACTCAGTTTTTCCCTGCAAATTTTCAAGGGTCTTTCAGTAATTTCTCAGCTTCCTAAACTTTAAACTATGTTGTTTTAGTAATAACTTCAGACTTATTAGTGGGGTTAAACAGTTTCTTTCCTCATTCCCCACTCAGACCTTCAGAAAACAGATCGTAGAATTCTCTAAGGGACTCTCAAATCAAGAACTAGGGCAGTCTACTTCTCCTTAGATTCTCAAGGAATTTTGTCGGATTTCTTTATCAGGTATGTGAGAATTCAACAAGGGGATAGTTCTTCCCTTGTGTCCCCCAAAACCCTTCTCTAGTTTCTTTATAAATCCTAGCCCTGAGCTTTGGAATGTGAAGAGAATATATGTCATTTTTCTTTGAATTCACATAGAATGATATCCATGATTAGTTTAGACATGATTTCCATTAGTTCATGATTAAATTGATGATTTTTCCGTAAAAAGTGAATTCTAGCCCTGCAGATTTTCAAATGCTGAGAAATTCTTGATAATATTTTGTTTAATCCATGTGGAATTATTATGTTATATTAATTATGGGTATTTTCCACCAGTTAGTGATAGTGTTGATGCTTATCCCTGCGCATTGACTTCAGCCCTAGTTCTTGAGGATAGAAAAGACTAGAAATTCATGTTGAATTGTTAAACCTTGGAATTCTCTTGATTATACCAGCGTAGTGAATTCCATTACTATTTTACATGCTAAGTTCTCAGTCAGATACATGATTGTCAAGCTTTAGTCAAAATGTGAAATACTCAGTGTTAGTTAGAAATGTGAGCTGATCAGTTTGACTATAGAATTTCCTGAGGTGTCAGTATTACCTCTCAATTATTAGAATCAGATTCAGAATTCAGTCTATTGGTCCACTAGGCGGTCGTGACACTTTAGAATAATAGCTCTGACTAGCCTTAGGACTCCAGTTCAGATTTCAGTTCGTTCTTAGACGGTTACGATACTTCTAGATAAGCAGCTCTGACCAGTCTAGAACCCAGTTTTAGAATCTGGTCCGTTAAGAATCTCAAGGTACTTTAAGATATGTATCCTTGATTAGTATTGAGCCCCAGTTTCGAGCTATCGGCTTAGTATTCTGTTTAGGTTATCCAGTGGGAGTAGGACTTAGCACCGAGTGGATCGGAGTTCCAGCGCACCCAGGTTCCCGGAACTGTGTTGCCAGTGTAGGTTTCAGTAATTATTGACCTGATTGGCCCCAGACTTTTGTGATCACCCAGTTCATGCCTTTATACCCTGGCAAGGTATATTAGTTCCTACCGATGGGGTGTATACATCGGACTCCACGTCTAGCTCACGTGGTTACATGCCGGTTATAGACTCTCCCACTAGTCAGTTCAGTTCAGTTCAAATCAGTATTACAGTCTTAGAACATGCTTTGACCATCAGACAGGGTCTTCTAGACCACCTCAGTATTTCAATTATTCAAATCAGTAGCGTTAGTTGGTCATTGCATGTATTTCAGTTCAACATTTCTCTTGTTATTTATTTTATTGTGTTGTGTTCCTCTCACTTACTCAGTACATTCAAAGTACTGATGCATACTTTTATGTTGTATTTTTTAATGATACAACTGCAGGATCACAGTCTCAACCCCGTTAGCCTACCGTTCACCGGAAAACTCAGCTATCCCAGTTGGTAAGTCCTCATCCTTCGAGGATGGAGCTTATTTGCTTTAGCAATGCTTTCATTCTCTTTATTTAGATTTGGAGTTAGCTGGGAGTTTTTCCCAGCAGCTCATCAGTCTTACTGGCTTTCAAATGTAGATTTGTTTTTTAGACTCAAATTGGATTTTCTAAACATGTAGTCTTGTTCTAATATTTTTAAGTTTTATATTTTTCTTTATATTTCCGTTGTATGTATTTTATGTTATTCAGAATGCTCGTGTATGATAGACCAGGGGTTGACTTGGGATCACTTATGGCTTCAAATACCGTGTTTCATCCAGGGTGTAAACTCGGGGCATGACAAACTTGGTATCAGAGCACTAGTTTCAGAGTATCCTCGGATGTTTGAAAGCCGCATCGAGTAGAGTCCTCTTCATGGGTGTGAAGCGTGCCAGACTTATGACGGGGAGGCTACGAGATGTCATTAGGAAAGCTTCCCCTTATTTCATACTCCTTATTGTGCGTTGAAATTCAGTTCCAGAATTATTCTCCTAACTCGTGCTTTGCTTCGTTTTAGTGAATCATGCCTCCCTGACGCGGTAATGGAAGGAGGACCGATAATGCTCGGCGGCCTGCCCCATCAGTCCCGCAGCCCCTCAGGATGACTCGGTATTTACCGCAGAATTTAGGGCGGCCATTCAGCTGCTCGCCCAAACTGTGACCAACTAGGTGAACCAGTAGGTGGTGTCAATGAACACAAACGGGTCCGCAGTAGCTGCTAGGGTGTGGGACATCACCCGAATGAACCCTCCATCCTTTCAGGGATCCAAGGTTGGGAAGGACCCCCAAAGTTCATCGACGAGATTAAAAAGATTACCCGCATAATGGGTGTCAGCTCATCTGAGAGTGCTGACCTGGCTGCCTACCAGCTAAAAAGGGTAGCCCAGGTCTGGTATGAATAGTGGAAAGAGGGGCGGCAGCGGGAGAAGGACTGGTGGAATGGGAGGAGTTCAACACAGCCTTCCTGGACAGATTTTTCCCTCGAGAGCTCAGGGAGGCCAAGGTAGCGGAGTTCATAAACCTGAGACAGGGAAACTGGACCGTAGAAGAGTATGCTATGGAATTCACCAGGTTGTCCAAATACGCTCCAGAGATGGTGGCTGAGCCAAGGGCTCGCATGCTGAAATTCATAAATGGGGTGTCGAACCTGGTTCTTAAAGAATGCAAAACAGCGATGCTGATCAAAGATATCGACCTCTCCAGTTTGATTGTCTAAGCCCAACAAATTGAGGCCGAAAGACTGATGGACATGGAGATAAAGAATAAGAGGTCAAGGACTGGCCAGTCAAATCATGGCCATTAAAGGTCTGGCGGTAGAAACCGCCCACAACAGAAGCAGCAGAGGGCTCCATCGCCTAGCTCAGCCGGCGCCCCTACCTTTTGGTCCCGCCAAGATCGGAGGGGTGGGGCATCTGATTCTCAGACTCAGAGTTATAGTGCCGGTAACAAGTATCCAACTTTCCCTATGTGCGGAAAGAACCACCCAGGAGAGTGTCTTCAGGGTCGAGAGGGCTGTTTTGGTTGTGTACAGCTTGGGCATCGGCTTAAGGAATGCCCGTCAGCAAAACAGGGGAGATCACAATCCACCACCTCAGCAGCTCTGATAGGTCGAGTAGCTCAACTGGATAACACATCAGATACGGAGGACGGTCAATGCCAAAATCATTTTTATGCATTATCATCTCGTCAGGATCAGGAGAACTCACCGAATGTGGTCATGGGTATGTTACGTCTTTTCCATCTAGATATATATACCCTACTTGATTCGGGGGCCACACTATTATTCATGACTCCCTACGTAGCAATTCAGTTTGATATCAGTCCAGAAGTCCTATCAGTACCCTTCTCAGTCTCTACCCCAGTTGGCGAGTCAGTTAGAGCCAGCCGTGTGTGTAGAAACTGTCCAATCTCATTCTGCAATAAAGTCATTCCAACTGGCCTTATAGAGTTAGAAATGGTCGGCTTCGGCCTCATTCTTGGCATGGATTGGTTACACTCTGGTTATGCCTCAGTCAACTGCAGAACTAGGGTTGTCAAGTTTCAGTTTCCTAATGAGCCAGCTCTAGAATGGTCGGCAGTAGTTCAGCACCAAAGGGTAGGTTTATTTCCTACCTTAAGGTCAGGAAGCTTATTTCCAAGGGATGTATTTACCATCTAGTTTAGGTCAAGGATTCCAAATTTGAGACCCCAACTATCCATTCAATCCCTATTGTCAGCGAGTTTCAAGATGCGTTCCCCAAAGATCTTCCCAGAGTTCCTCCTGAATGGGAAATTGACTTTGGCATAGACCTTATTCCAGATACTCAGCCCATCTCCATCCCTCTTTATAGAATAGCTCCGGCTGAACTTAAGGTGTTGAAGGAGCAGCTAAAATATCTTCTTGATAAGGGTTTTATTAGACCCAGTGTCTCTCCTTGGGGTACTCCAGTGCTATTCGTGCGAAAAAAATATAGTACCCTTAGAATGTGCATCGATTACCTTCAGTTGAACAAGGTAACGGTCAAGAACAGGTATCCCCTACCCAAAATTGATGACCTGATCGACCAACTTTAGGGAGCCAGCTGTTTCTCCAAAATAGATCTTAGGTTGGGGTATTATCAACTAAGGGTTAGCGAGTGTGACATACCGAAAATAGCTTTCAGGACTCGATATGGTCACTTCGAGTTCGTGGTTATGTCCTTCGGACTAACAAATGCCCCTGCATCTTTTATGGACCTGATGAAAAGAGTCTTCAAGCAGTATCTGGTTATGTTCGTCACTTTATTTATCAATGACATTCTGGTATACTCTAGAAATGAGGAAGAGCATGCTAACCACCTGAGGATAGTGCTTCAAACACTCATAGACCGCCAGTTGTTCGCCATGTTCAGCAAGTGTGAATTCTGGTTGAAGTCCATGACTTTCCTAGGTTATGTGGTATCAGGTGAAGGTACTCAGGTTGATCCTCAAAAGATATTAGTAGTGAAAGACTGGACCAGACCTACCTCTCCAATCGAAATCAAAAGTTATACAGTTCGATGATTTACTTCATGGGTGAGGTCTCTGGTTCAAGTCCAGGATGGCCCAGCACTCGCTCTAACGCTCGCTTAGTAGACAGCGAGTGGAGTGCATAAGCACGAGCTAGAATCCTTATGTCATCTTGGTTGTTCAAAAGATTATCTCTTGGGTTTGGCTGGTTATTACCGACGCTTTGTAGAAGGCTTTTTTTTATAGCATCTCACTGACTAGGATGATTCAGAAGAAAGTGAAATTTCAGTGGTCAGATGCGTGTGAGAAGAGTTTCCAAGAATTAAAAACTCGACTCACTATTGCTCCAGTATTGACTCTACCAGAAGGATTGGATGGATTTGTAGTATATTGCGATACTCCCAGAGTTGGACTCAGTTGCGTTCTGATGCACCGGAGCAAGGTGATACCTTACGCCTCCATACAACTCAAGGTTCACGAGAAAAATTATCCAACTCATGACTTGGAGTTGGCAGTGGTAGTGTTTGCATTTAAAATATGGAGACATTATCTATACGGGGCTCACGTTGATGTTTTCACTGACCACAAGAGCCTTAGTATGTATTTAGTCGGAAGGACCTGAATTTTTGTCAGAGAAGGTGGTTAGAGCTCCTAAAGGATTAGGACATGAGCGTGCTATATCACTCGAGCAAAGCCAATCTAGTGGCTAATGCCCTAAGTAGAGTGTCTATAGGTAGCGTGACTCATATTGAGGAAGGAAAAAAGGAGTTAGCGAAGGATATTCACAAACTAGCTCGCTTAGCGGTGTAGTTAGTTGACTCAGCTGAGGGTGGAGTGGTGATGCTAAGCGGGTTGGACTCCTCTTTGGTTGTTGAAGTTAAGTCCAAACAGGATGAAGATCCCATTTTACTTAAACTCAAGGAAGCGGTCCTCAGGAAGGAGGTTGAGGCTTTCTTCAAAGAGAGATGGTGTGCTCCGTTATCAAGGCATGTTGTGTGTACCAGATGTTGGTGACCTGAAACGGAAGATATTAATTGAGGCACACAGCTTGAGATACTCCATCCACCCTGGTGCTACCAAAATGTACCACGATTTGCGGGATATTTAATGGTGGAATGACATGAAGAGAGACATCGTCGAATTCATAGCCAAGTGCCTGAACTGCCAGCAAGTCAAGGTAGAGAACCAAAGACTTGGAGGTATGACTCATGATATCAGCATACCCACGTGGAAATGGGAAGAAGTAAATATGGACTTTATTAAGGATCTACCTCAAACTCATCGGCAACATGATTCCATCTGGGTAGTAGTGGACCGGATGACTAAGTCAGCACATTTCCTCCTAGTTAAAAGTACGAATTCAGCTGAGGACTATGCTAGACTTTATATCCAAGAGTTGGTCAGGCTTCATGGGATGCTATTATCCATCATCTCAGACAGAGGTACCCAGTTCACCTCATATTTTTGGAAGTCTTTTCAGAAGGGACTTGGCACCTTGGTTAAGCTCAGCAAAGCTTTTCACCCGCAGACAGATGGGCAAGCTAAGTGGACTATTCAAATCCTAGAGGATATGTTGAGAGCGTGCGCGATCGATTTCAAGGGCTGTTGGGATGACCACTTCCCTCTTGTCTAGTTTGCGTATAACAATAGTTATCACTCCAGCATCGCGATGGCCACGTTTGAGGCATTGTATGGTAGAAGGTGCAGGTCTCCTATTGGATGGTTTGAGGTTGGTGAAGCTACTATAATCGGGCCAGACTCTATTCATGAAGCTATGCAGAAGGTACAACTCATCAGAGAAAGATTAAAAACAACATAGAGCCGTTAGAAATCTTATGCTGATGTGAGGAGAAGAAAATTGGTGTTTGCTGTGAATGACTGGGTCTATCTAAAAATTTCACCCATGAAAGGGGTGATGAGGTTTGGAAACAAGGGAAAGCTCAGTTCGAGATATGTGGGACCCTACAGAATTCTGAGGAGAATTAATAAAGTAGCCTATGAGCTGGAATTACCTCTAGAGTTGGTTTCTATGCACCTAGTATTCCTTGTGTCACTATTGAAGAAATGCATTGGTGATCCAAATTCAGTTGTGCCATTGGACAATTTAGAAATAAAGGATAGCCTCTCATACGAGGAGGTCCCAGTCCAGATTCTTGACTGTCAGGTTCGTAAGCTGAGGAACAAGGAGGTAGCTTTAGTCAAGGTCTTATGGAGAAATCAGCAGGTTGAGGGAGCTACTTGGGAGGCCAAAGCAGACATGATGGCTAGATACCCACATTTGTTCTCTTCCAGCTTAGTTCCAATTTAAGGTACCAATTTTCTCCATAGAACTCCATTCAGTTCGTGTGTTTCAATTTCTTCCATGTAAATGGACATGTGCATGATTAGTGAATTTAGTTCAAAGATAGTCATTCCGCTAGTTTTCAGCTTTAGCGATCAGTATTCATGTATAAAAGTTGCCATTCTATGTTTTCCTATGTGTTTTCCAACATTCGAGGATGAATGTTCCCAAAGGGGAGATATTGTAATGCCCCAGAAACTCAAAGACTAGACCCGAGACTTAAATCAGAGGACATGACAAAATCTACATTAGGTCGCAGAATGAGTCATTCTGTGACCCATGATGAGGGACCACGAGTCGTAAAGTGACTCATGGTCAAGGTTAAATTTGTAACCAGGAAATGTTAGGCAGTGCACCTAATAATTTGTCACCACGAGTCGTGGTCCGATACCACGACCCGTAAGGTGACTTGTGGTCAAGCCTTGATCAGAAATTAGGGGAGGCAGGCAGTGTACCAAATGGGTCCTCATTACGACTCGTTTGGAACACCACGAGTCGTGGTGTCACCCATGATGACTCCATGGCTTTTTAGACAGTGTGGTCCACGAGAGGTGACCATGAGTCGTGGTCACCAACCACGACTTGTTGGGTCCCCCGTGGTGGCATTCAGTGTACTCCAGGAAGTGTAGTCCACGAGTGTGACCACGAGTCGTGGTCACTAACCACAACCCGTTAGGTCACCCGTGAGGACTGACACTCAGTTTTTCCCTGGAATTTTCAAGGGTCTCTTAGTGATTTCCTACCCTCCTAAACATTAAGCTACGTCATTTTTGTCATAATTTCAGACTTATTAGTGGGGTTAAACAGTTTCTTTCCTCATTCCCCATTCAGACCTTCAGAAAACAGATCGTAGAATTTTCTAAGGGACTCTCAGAGCAAGAACTAGGGCAGTCTATTTCTCCTCAGATTCTCAAGGAATTTTGTCGGATTTCTTTATCAGGAATGTGAGAATTCAACAAGGGGATAGTTCTTCCCTTGTGTCCCCCAAAACCCTTCTCTAGTTTCTTTATAAATCCTAGCCCTGAGTTTTGGAATGTGAAGAGAATATATGTCATTTTTCTTTGAATTCACATAGAATGATATCCATGATTAGTTTAGACATGATTTCCATCAGTTCATGATTAAATTAATTATATTCTGGTAAAAAGTGAATTCTAGCCCTGCAGATTTTCGAATGTTGAGAAATTCTTGATAATATTTCGTTTAATCCGTGTGGAATTATTATGTTATATTAATTATGGGTGTTTTCCACCAGTTAGTGATAGTGTTGATGCTTATCCCTGCGCATTGACTTCATCCCTAGTTCTTAAGGGTAGAACATACTAGAAATTCATGTTGAATTGTTAAACCTTGGAATTCTCTATACCAGTGTAGTGAATTCCCTTACTATCTTACATGCTAAGTTCTCATTGAATACATGATTTTCAAGGTTTAGTCAAAATGTAAAATACTCAGTGTTAGTCAGAAATGTCAGCTGATCAGTTTGACTACAGAATTTCCTGAGGTGTCAGTATTACCTCCCAGTTATCAGAATCAAATTCAGAATTCAGTCTATTGGTCCACTAGGCGGTCATGACACTTTAGAATAATAGCTCTGACTAGCCTTAGGACCCTAGTTCGTTCTTAGACGGTTACGACACTTCTAGATAAGAAGCTCTGACCAGTCTAGAACCCAGTTTTAGAATCTGGTCCATTAGGACTCTCAGGGTACTTTCAGATATGTATCCCTGACTAGTCTTGGGCCTCAGTTTTGAGCTATCAGCTTAATATTCAATTTAGGTTATCCAGTAGGAGTAGGACTTGGCACCGAGCGGACCGGGGTTCCAGTGCACCCAGGTTCCTAGAACTATGTTGCTAGCGTAGGTTTCAGTAATTATTGGCCTGATTGGCCCCAAACTTTTGTGATCACCCAGTTCATGCCTTTATACCTTGGGAAGGTATATTGGTTCCTACTGGTGGGGTGTATACATCGGACTCCACGTCTTGCTCACGTGGTTACATGTCGGTTATAGACTCTCCCACTAATCAGTTCAGTCCAGTCTCAGTTCATTTCAATCCAAATTAGTATTATAGACCTAGAACATGCTTCGACCATCAGACAGGGTCTTCTAGACCACCTCAGTATTTCATTTATTCAGATCAGTTGCGTTAGTTGGTCATTGCATGTCGTTCAATTCAACATTTCTCTTGTTATTTATTCTATTGTGTTATGTTCCTCTCACTTACTCAGTACATTCAAAGTACTGATGCATACTTTTATGTTGTACCGTTGTATGATATAGCTATAGGATCACAGTCTTAGCCTCGTTAGCCTACCGTTCACTGAAGAACTCAGTTATCCCAGTTGGTGAGTCCTCATCCTTCAAGGATGGAGCTTATTTGCTTTAGTTGTGCTTTCATTCTCTTTATTTATATTTGGAGTTAGCTGGGGGTTTGTCCCAGCAGCTCATCAATCTTACTGGCTTTCAGACGTAGATTTATTTTTCAGACTCAGATTGGATTTTCTAAACATGTAGTCTTGTTCTAATATTTTCAAGTATTTATATTTTGCTTTAAATTTCCACTGTATGTATTTTATGTTACTCAAAATGCCAGTGTATAATAGACCAAAGGTTGACTTGGGGTCACTTGTGGCTTCAAGTACTGTGTTCCGTCCAGGGTGTAAACTCGAGGTGTGACACTAAAGGTGAAATAAAAAATGATATCAAATATTCTTTCTGAAAAAAAATAATATAAATTATGTAAAATGTAAGATTTTTTATTTTTCTTCTCTCTTTTTTGAGATGTATTTTTTATTATTTGTAAGACGAGTAATAAAAATATTAAAATAATAATAAATTTTGATGTCGGTGTTAGGACAAGAAAATAGAAATTTGTAAAGGCGAATAAAATAAAAACACCACTTAAACATAAAATAAAGGGAGTAATATTTATGAGTTTAGTTTCTATCACATTCAATAGTAATAATATTGACTTAACTATACATTTAATTAGTTCAATATAAAAGAAATAAAAGATAAATCTTCATAAGCGCAGGATATAAAAGATTTATGTAATTTAAATTAAGTACTCAGCACATGTCAAAGAAAGAAAGGAAAAAATTAACCCTGCAATTATTTGACCTCCACCGATCTCATCCTTGTTGAACTTGGTTTTCCTCCTGCAAAATGTATGAATATAAATACTTTGATAAAATTATAAAGTAAATGAAAAGAACTATTGATTGGCAATTATAAACTTAATTAGTCATAGATCAGTTCTATTTATTAAAAAAGTGAAGTCTTAATTAACTAAATAAATTGTACAAATTAGCAAAGCTCACAAGTTACAATTTCACATACCATTTCTTTGGATTGTTGATATATATATGGAGTTCAATCCTTGATCGGCAAACATGTTTTGTACTATCCTCAATGTAATATTACAAGAAATTTCATATATATAATCAAAACATCATGAATATTTTGACTGATTCAATAATTAACGATATGATTTGAGGGGTGCGTGTGTGTGTGTGTGTGTATATATATATATATATATATATATGTGTGTGTGTGTGTGTGTGTGTGTATGTGTGTGTGTGTGTGTGTGTGTGTGCGCGTGTGTGTGTATTGAATATTAGGTAAAAATAATTGGAAAAAAAATAAAGATAGAATTTGATTACAATAATCTAATAGTCATAATGTGTATCAAAACTTTTGATGATTCTACACTAAAATCAAACCAGTCATTATTTATAAAACTAGATAAAAATGAGTGCATTTAAAATTTAAAACACATATCCAACATTATCAAAGTAATTGAATATTTTATGATAAGTAGAGAAAATTAATTACTAATTTACCATATCTTTGTGGCCAAAATTGTTTCCTTCTACTCTAACATGAATTCCAGTTGCCCAGCCATCAAGTAAGATGAAATCTTTAGCATTAATCCTTTCATGTTTGCTCTCTGATTTTCCTCTAATTAGCTCTTGTGGAGGATCAGTAGCGCTTCTATGAGCCCTCCTGGTGTTTGTTCTTCTTGCAACCAATGGCTCATTAGTAGATTCAATAACAGAAGCTTCTCTCTTTTTCTTTATAACCTCATCACCAATTTTCGAGTCAAGAAAACTTATCTCACTTTTTTAGATTTCTACACCATTTTATTGCTTGACCACATCATCATATCACTGATTTCTTTATGATGTTTCTGATCAATCATAATAAATTGATCAACGTCAGTCTTCAGATCTGTGTCACCTTTCTTCACTTCTTAATCACTTCTATGGCGATTTATTGAGCATCGGGAACAACTTCTTTCTGCTCGTTCTGATCAATCATAGGAATTGACTGTTTATCATCAACTTTGTGAATTTGATCAGTTGAAATCTTGTGATGGTCCCATTCATCAAAGTGGTTCAAGTTTATAGAATATGTCATCATAAGTATCCATCACTTTTTGATTAGTTAGTTAGATAGAAGGTCAAGAAGAAAATAAAAAAGAAAGAGTAGAAAAAAATGGAGATATATCTTTTTGATACAAACTGAAGATGTATGAGAGTAGTTTTGTGGAGTTTTTGAGTATATATGAGATGATGACACTGTTACTTTTTTACTTCTGTCCAAAATAATCGCATAAATGATGTTATTTAAACATGTAAGTGATCCCTAAATTTTTTTTTTTACATTTTAGTCCTTTTTAAAGTTTTATTAAATTATTTTAAGATTAAGAAGATCGGAGAGTAGCAATTAAGATAAAGACTCTTATTCTCATCTTGCATATTGAGAAGAATCACCATACATCGACTTCTTTTTTTCTACTATATTTGCAATGCAATGAAAATTGTGGCAATTAATATTTTCTACCAAGGAGTATTTTTTATAGTTGAATCTTCTATATCATTCCTAAATCTAAAATATGGAAAGTCGGAAAGAATAGTTAATTGTGGTACGTGTTCTGACTGTTAAGTACGTTATTATGATTATGTTTATTTTTACCATTTAATTATCAATTAAAAAAATTATTCAATCATGGTATTTACTTATCGTTTGTTAAATAACCTTATTTTTAAAAGTGATGATTGAAATTTTAAGCAATTGGTGATATTCTTTTATGTATTTTTTTATGTTTATCAATTAAGGGTTTTAAATGATCTTTCGTGAGTTGAAATGTTACCGATAGGTTGGATGATGACATATGACATTTGTGAAATAGTAATTAGGTGATGGAATCCATGTCTCGGCTTTGAGAATGATGATATCCCTTTATGATTGCTTATAAGTTTTCATGTGAAAACTCTGAAGCTGGATTTAGTATCCATCAGATGAAATAAGTTAAGCGTTTGAATAAAGGATTAAATTAGTCAATCAATTAAATATTCAAATATTTAATTTGATTGATTGGTATCTGTAACCTTAACATGGGAAGTTAAATAAGATTTAATGAATGATTTGAATGATGCCATCTAAACATGTAATCACATGAATGATGCTATTTAAATATGTAAGTGATCCCTCAATTTTTGTTTTTACATTTTAGTCCTTTTTAAAAGTTTTGTTAAATTATTTTAAGATTAAGAAGATCGGAGAGTAACAATTAAGATAAAGACTCTTATTATCATCTTGCATATTGAGAAGAATCACCATACATTGACTTCTTTTTTCTACTATATTTGCAATGCAATGAAGATTGTGAAAATTAATATTTTCTACCAAGAAGTATTTTTTGTAGTTGAATCTTCTATATCATTCCCAAATTTAAAATACGAAAAGTCAGGAAGAATAGTTAACTGTGGTACGCGTTCTAACTGTTAAGTACGTTATTATGATTTCTTTTGTTTTTATCATTTAATTATCAATTAAAAAATTAATAAATCGTGGTATTTACTTATCGTTTGTTAAATAAACTTATTTTTAAAAGTGATGATTGTAATTTTAAGCAATTGGTGATGTTCTTTTATGTCTTTTTTACGTTTATCAATTTAAGGGTTTTAAATGATTGCATTATCACTAAAATAAGAAATAAAAAATAATAAAAATTGATTTTTTTGGGTTGGGGAGGGGGGAGAGGGATATAATGCTATATATATTTTTTGTACATACTTAGTTATGTTGTTCCCATTTCACGATCCAAAGAGGAGAGTCGTGCGAGCACCTGCATCGACATTAGCTCAATAGGAGAACCTCTTTTTTAAACCAATGCATAAATAAAATAAAATAATTTAAATAGTCATTAGCTTGCATATAAAAAATGTTGCTAGAATTATAATAAATCTTTTCTTCCGAACCATGACTCCCCAAGACCTAGTCGAGAAAGGTACAAGAGCTCTACCAGAATACTTGACAAAATAAAATGACACAGCTTCGTCTGCGGAAAAAATTACGGAAGTTGAGGTTGAGTACTCCACGTCAATCAAGAAACTTCAAACAAACCATAACCTACACCAAAAAGGAGTAGCAAGGTAGTATCAGTACACCACACATACCAATAGGCATCATCGACAGACTAAGATTAGTTCACATAACTGCATATAATTTAACATGAAATTGAATTAATAAATGTAACAACTGCAAATTATATTTATAACCCACAAGTTCATTTACCACTTTATTTGATTACCATAATTCATCAATATTCGAGCATCTACCCTACCACTCTAGCCCTCATTCCAAATTTTATTATGTTTCTCTTGTAAAGATATGACACCTGGGCCTAACTTAACCTCAAAAGCTAGCTCATGAGGGGAGGATTGCCCAAAGTCCATATAAACAAACCATCAGTCCATTCCCCAACCAATGTGGGACTTTAACCTACTAACACCTCCCTTCACACCCAGGCCCGACTGGAGTATGGACTGGGAGCCCAAACGGGAATAGACCTGGCTCTGATACCATGTAAAGATATGACACCTGGGCCTAACTCAACCTCAAAAGCTAGCTCATGAGGGGAGGATTGCCCAAAGTCCATATAAAAAAAACCATCAGTCCATTCCCCAACCAATATGGGACTTTAACCTACTAACATCTCTCACCTCAATGCAGCGGATAACTTGCCCGCTACAGCAATCTCGCTATAATGGTGATTTGCGCATTGTAGAGCCACCCTAGTTAGGCAGTAGTAGGTTTCACTAATCCTCTCCTCTATTAACCCGATGTGTCCTTTACTTATATATTAGATGATTTAATGTATAGAGTTTAGCTTATACATGGAAGATTAAATCATCGGTTCTTATAAGTATAAAGTTTATATATGTCCACAATCTAAGATGAAAAGTGGACAAATTCATTGGTATGATTGTAGCACAAGATTAAATATAATTTATCTTGATTATGGGAATGGTATAATTCCAACTTCTTATGCTAGTTTATTTTGTATTTATTGAACGGACCAAGTAGAGATAAGTATTTTATCTGACTTAATAAAATAAATTCTCTAGATAATTAAATGTACTTATACTCTTAATCTTGATATAATTATTATTATCAATGTAATTTGTTTGTTGTTTTGATCTATCAAATTCGTGAGTTTAAATGCTCCCGATAGGTTGGATGTTGACAAATGACATTTGTGAAATAGTAATTAGCTGATGGAATCCATGTCTCGGCCTTGAGAATGATGATATCCCTTTATGATTGCTTATAAGTTTTCATGTAAAAACCCTGAAGGTGGATTTAGTATCCGTCACATGAAATAAGTTAAGCATTTGAATAAAGGATTAAATTAGTCAATGAATTAAATAGTCAAAAATTTAATTCGATTGGTTGGTATCAGTAACCTTAACATGGGGAGTTAAATAAGACTTAATAAATGATTTTGAAAATATACCGAGGAATGCAATTACGGATTTTTAGTGAAATAATTTATAATTTATTATGATAGTTTAATTCATTCATTCTGCGAATTAATACGATAATTGAAAGCCTCACTAATTAAATATGTGGTCCCTGCTATGCCTGATTAATCCGACTGTGCCTTACATGTGCTTTACAGGCCGCACGTAATCTTTCTTCCCAATGAGCCTTTTTAATGAACTTTGGAAAGGAAGAAATCAATTTTCTAGAAGCAGTAAAATCCTACAAGATTTTGGTTGAAAATAAACTGGTCTTCTAGAAGGAAAGTTTGACTATTACTGTCACGCCCCGAGTCTATACCCTGAATGAGACACGGTACTTAGGATCACAAGTAACCCCAAGTCAACCCATGGTCTATCATAACACTAGCTATTCTGAGTAAAACATTGCGGAATCTTTAAATAACGAAATCATTTAAGAAAAACTGATTTAATAGTAAGTTCATACATCTAAAAGAACAATAATACTAAATATCTGAAAACTCTGTCTGAAAGTCATGAACTAATGATAAGTTGTTGGGACAAGCCCCCAGCTAACTCTAAATTCTAACTAAAAGGAAATTAATTGAAGTAAATGAAATATCGTCCTCGAAACATGAGGACTCACCACTACTGTTGCTGAAATCACCCAAAGAAATCTACTAACAGTGTTGAGACTGAGAACCTGCGGTTGTATCATAAAACAATACAGCATAGGAAGTATGTTTCAGTACTTTGAATGTACTGATAAGTGAGATAAACCATATACAAGAAATAAAAGTGCTGAACTGAAAAGACATGCAATGACAACCTGGAGCTACTGAACTGAATAACTGTAATATCTAAGACGGTCTAAAAGACCCTATCTGACGGTCAAGGATATGCCCTAAATCTGAGGTACTGAACTGGACTGATCTGAACTGACTATTCTGAAACTGAACTGAGCTGACTAGTGGGAGAGTCTATAAACAACATATAACCACATAAGCTAGGGGTGGAGTCCGATGTGTACACCACATCGGTAGGACCCAATTACCTTGTCAGGGTATAAAGGAATGAACTGGTTGATCACTAATCTGGGGCCATGAGGTCAATAAAACTGTAACCTACGGTGGCAATGTAGTTCTGGGAACCTGGGTGCGCTGGAACCCCGGTCCGCTCAGTGCTAAGTCTTACTCGTACTGGATAGTCTTAGACTGAATACTAAGATGATAGCTTGAAACTGGTGCCCAAGACTAGTCAGGAATACCTATCTATAAGCACCTTGAGAGTCTTATCGGACCAGATTCTGTAAATGGGTTCTAAGACTAGTCAGAGCATGCTTATCTGGGAGCTCCTGACTGTCTAAAGAACAAACTGTAATCTGATAATGGGGTCCTAAGGCTGGTCATAGCTACTTAACTGAAGTTTCATGACCACCTAAAGAACTGCTAAAACTAATACTGAGTCTTGTTCTGATAACTGGGAGGCACTACTGACACCTCAAGATTTTCTGTAGTTAAACTGATCAGCTAACATTTCTGACTAACA
This sequence comes from Datura wrightii, assembly GCA_035772735.1. Taxonomy (NCBI): domain Eukaryota; kingdom Viridiplantae; phylum Streptophyta; class Magnoliopsida; order Solanales; family Solanaceae; genus Datura; species Datura wrightii. The sequence continues at coordinate 30,432,512 of JASDFA010000016.1, read as the reverse complement.
CTTAGGATTCTAGCATTTTGACTGAAACTGAACTATCCTGCAGCTAACTGAGATTTCAACTCATACTAACAACATAGGAATCCACAATAGTGATAGAGTCAAGCAACAAGACAGACTAATCCAACAGACAAAATTCTAGGTGATCACATTCAACATTAGAGCTAAGTCATCCTTACAAGAAAGAGCATTTATACGATATTTAGATAATGGAGAATATCCAATAATCAACTTAAGTTATATTTCACAAGCCATAACGAAATCTAGCATATAAGAAAGCTCATGGCTAGAATTCACTTTATGGGAACAACGTCAACATAGTCTTAAACTAATGGAATCATATCTAAAATAAACATGGACAACATTCTACTTGAGTTCCAAGAAATCTAATATATATATATATATATATATATATATATATATATATATATATATTCCCTTCACAATCGAAATCTCAGGGCTAGAATTCATAGAGAAACTAGGAGGGATTTTGGGGACACAAGGGAAGAACTATTCCCTTGTTGAATTCCTACATATCTGGCTAAATTTCCCTGGAGAAAGAAGCTTAAGTGACTGCAACTAGTGAGGAACCCTAGACCTTGCTTGAGAGCTCTGAGAGAAGACTTACGCAATTTCGCAATTTTCTCTGAAAGTCTGAGTGGGAATGAGGGGGAAACCATTTAGCCCTTCTAAATTCCCTTAAAATAGAACAAAATGATATAGTTTAGAGTCTATGAGGTTATGAAATTACGGAAACACACTTAGGAAATTCACAGGAAAACTGACTGCTAGTCCCCCATGAGGGACCTAACGGGTTGTGCCCAGTGACCATGAGTTGTGGTCACCTCTCTTGAGGTACACTGCCAAAAATCTCATACTAGTCACCACGGGGGACACCACAACTTGTGGTGTACCCAATGACTCATGGTGACCCACCCATCACCAACACTGCCTAAAACTTCCTGGAGCCACCACGGGAGACACCACGACTCGTGGTAAGGACCCGTTGAGTACGCTGCCTGACTTTTCCAATCTCCCAATCGAACACTGACCACGGATCACCCAACGACTCGTGGTGTTGACCACAACTTGTGGTCACACCCTTTTTCCAAATTTTTCAATCAAGTTCAAAGTCCTCACCATGAGTCACTTAACGACTCGTGGTCAACCCCACGAGTCACAGAACGACTCGTGGTCAACCCCACGAGTCACAGAACGACTCGTTTTGTGACCTGGTGTAAAGTTTTCCAATTTTCTCCGTTTTAACTCCCAGGTCTAATCTTTGAGTTTTTAAGGCATTACACTATCTTCCTCTTAGGAACATTCGTCCTCAAATATTGAAAAACACGCAGGAAAGCATAGAATGGCAATCTGTATACTCAAATACTAACCATGAAAGCTAAAAACTAACGGAATGACTCCTCCGAAATTAATTATAAGTCTGAACTGAATTCACTAATCATACATATATACATTTACATGAAAGAAACTGAAACATATGATCTGAAATCAGTTTTTGGGGGGGAAATTGATACCTTAATCTGAAACTGAGCCAGAAGAGAACAAATGGGGGTATCTAGCAATCATATCTACTTCGGCCTCCCACATAGCTCCCTCAACCTGATGATTCCTCCACAAGACTTTGACCGAAGCTACCTCCTTGTTCCTCAGCTTACAAACCTAACAGTCAAGGATATGGACTAGAACCTCTTCGTATGAGAGACTATCTTTCACCCCCACACTATCCAATGGCACAATTGAAGTTGGATCACCCATGCACTTCTTCAATTGTGACATATGCAATACTGGGTGCACAGATGCCAACTCTAAAGGTAATTCCAGCTTATAAGCTACCTTGCCAATTCACCTTAGAATTCTATAGGGTCCCACATATCTCGAACTGAGCTTTCCTTTCTTCCCGAATCTCATTACCCCTTTCATGGGTGAAGTTTTTAGATAAACCCAGTCATTAACAACAAACTCCAATTCTCTTCTCCTTAAATCAGCATAAGATTTTTGATGACTCTGAGCTGTTTTCAATCTTCCTCGAATGAGCTGTACTTTCTGCAGAGCTTCATGAACCGAGTCTAGCCCAATTAAAGTAGTTTCACCAACCTCAAACCACCCGATAGCATATCTATACCTCCTGCCATACAATGCCTCAAACGGGGCCATTTGAATACTGGAGTGGTAGTTGTTGTTGTAAGCAAACTCGATGAGAGGCAAATGATCATCCCAACTTCCCTTGAAATCGATCACGCATGCTCTCAACATGTCTTCTAAGGTTTGAATAGTTCACTCAGCTTGTCCATCTGTCTACGGGTGAAAGTTGTGTTGAGCTTGACCTAGGTACCAAGTCCCTCCTAAAAAGACTTCCAGAAATGTGAGGTGAACTGGGTACCTCTGTTTGAGATAATGGATAATGGCACCGCATGATGTCTGACAAACTCCTAAATATAAGTCCTAGCATAGTCCTCAACTGAATATGTAGTTTTAACTTGGAGGAAGTGTGCTGACTTAGTCATCCAGTCTACTATTACCCAGATTAAATCATGTTGCCGACGAGTTCGAGGTAGACCTGTAATGAAATCCATATTCACTTCTTCCCACTTCCAGGTGGATATGCTGACATCCTGCGTCATACCTCCAGATCTCTGGTGCTCTACTTTGATTTGCTGGCAGTTCGGGCACTTATCTACAAATTCAGCGATGTCTCTCTTCATGTCGTTCCACAAGTAAATATCTCATAAATCACGGTACATTTTAGTAGCACCAGGGTGGATGGAGTATTTCAATCTATGTGCTTCAGCCAGTATCTGTACATTTTAGTAGCACCAGGGTGGATGGAGTATTTCAATCTATGTGCTTCAGCCAGTATCTGCTATCTCAAATCACAAATGTCTGGTACACACAATCTGCGCTGGTAACGGAGTACACCATCTCCCTCTTTGGAGAAAGCTTCAACTTCTTTTCAGAAAATTGCTTTCTTCAACTTAAGTAAGATGGGATCTTCATCCTGTTTGGACTTAACTTCAACAACCAAAGAGGAATCTGAATCACTTTTCATTACCACTCCACCGTCAGCTGAGTCAACCAACTGCACCCCTAACCAAGCTAGTTGGTGAATATCCTTCGCCAATTCCTTTTTGCCTTCCTCAACATGAGTCACGCTCCCCATAGACACTCTGATCAGGGCATCAACCACCACATTGGCTTTGCCTGGGTGATATAGCACACTCATGTCATAGTCCTTCAGGAGCTCTAACCACCTCCTCTAACGAAGATTTAGATCTTTCTGACCGAATACATACTGAAGGCTCTTGTGATCAGTGAATCATCCACATGAGCCCCGTACAGATAGTATCTCCATATTTTCAAGGCAAACACCGCTGATTCCATCTCCAAGTCATGAGTTGGATAATTCTTTTCATGAACTTTGAGCTGTCTAGAGGTGTAGGCTATCACCTTGCCTTGCTGCATCAGAATGCAACGGAGTCCAACTCTGGAAGCGTCGCAATATACTATAAACCCATCTGATCCTTCTGGTAGGGTCGACACTGGAGTGGTAGTGAGTCGAGTTTTTAACTCCTGAAAACTCTTCTCACATGCATTTGACTACTGAAATTTCACCATCTTCTGAGTCAGCCTAGTCAGAGGGGATGCTATAGAAGAAAAGTCTTCCTCAAAGCGTCGGTAATTATCAGCTAGACCCAATAAACTTCTTATTTCGGTTGGGTAGGTAGGTCTGGGCTAGTCTTTCACTATTTCTATCTTTTGAGGATCAACCTAAATACCTTCACCTGAGACCACGTGACCTAGGAAAGTCACAGACTTCAACCAGAATTCATATTTGCTGAACTTGGCGAACAACTGGCAGTCCCTAAGTGTTTGAAGCACTATCCTCTAGTGATCGACATGCTCTTCCTTATTTCTGGAGTATACTAGAATGTCATCGATAAATACAATGATGAACATATCTAGATACTACTTGAAGACTCTATTCATCAGGTCCATAAAGGTTGTAGGGGCATTTGTTAATTCAAAGGACATAACCACAAACTCGTAGTGACCATATCGAGTCCTAAAAGCTATTTTCTGTATGTCCTATTCTCTGACTCTTAGCTGATGATACCTTGACCTAAGATCTATTTTGGAGAAACAACTGGCTCCCTGAAGTTGGTCAAACAAGTCGTCAATTCTGGGTAGGGGATACCTATTCTTGACCATGACCTTATTCAACTGATGGTAATCGATGGAAATTCTGAGGGTACCGTCTTTCTTTCGCACGAATAATACTAGAGCACCCTAAGGAGAGATGTTGGGTCTGCTAAAACCCTTACCAAGAAGGTCTTTTAGTTGCTTCTTCAACTCCTTAAGTTCACCTGGAGCCGTTCTGTAAGGAGGGATGGAGATGGGCTGAGTATCTGGGAGAAGGTCTATACTGAAGTTGATTTCCCGCTCAGGAGGAACTCTAGGAAGATCTTCGGGGAACACATCAGGAAATTCGCTGACAACCGGGATTGGCTGGATAGTTGGGGTTTCAAAGTTGGAATCTTTGACCCGAACTAGATGATAAATACATCCCTTAGAAATAAGCTTCTGGGTCTTAAGGTAGAAAATAAACCGACCCTTAGGCACTGAACTACTGCCCATCCACTCTAACACCAACTTATTTGGAAACTGAAATTTGACAACTCTAGTTCTGCAATTGACTAAGGTAAAACCAGAGTGTAACTAATCCATCTCAAGGAAGAGGTCAAAATTGGCCATGTATAATTCTACAAGATCAACTGGAATGACCTTATTGAAGACTGAGACTGGCAGTTTCTATACACCCGGCTGGCTCTAACTGACTAGCCAACTGGGATGGAGACCGAAAATGATTATGAGAGGACCTCTGGACTAATATTAAACTGAACAACTATGTATGGAGTCACGAACGTTAATGTGACCCCTAGATCTAGTAGGGAATATACATCTAGGTAGAAAAGACGTAACATATCTGTGACCACATCAGGTGAACTCTCCTGATCCTGACGAGATGATAATGCATAAAAATGGTTTTGGCGTTGGCCGCCATCCGTACCTAAAGTATTGGCCTGCTGAGCTGATCGGCGTACTAGAGCTGCTGAGGTAGTGGGTTGTGACTTTCCTCGTCCGGCTGACGAACACACTTTAAGATGATGACCAAGCTGTCCACAACCAAAACAACCCTCTCGACCTTGAAGACACTCTCTTGGGTGGTTCTTGCCACACTTAGGGCAAGCTGGATACTTGTTGTTGGCACTGTAGCTATGGGACTGAGGGCCAAATGATTCATCCCTCCGATCCTAGCGGGACCGAAAGGTAGTGGCGCTGGTTGAGCTGGGTGTTGGAGCCCTTTGGTGCTGCTACTATTGTTGTTGCGGGTGGCTACTACCGCCAGAACTCTGGTGGCCATAATCTGATTGGTTAGTCCTTGCTCGCTTATTCTTCCGCTCCATGTCCTTCAGCTTTTCTGCTTCAATCTGTTGGGCATGGACAATGAGGTTGGAAAGGTCAATGTCCTTAAGTAGCATTGCTGTCCTACACTCTTTGAGGACTAGGTTCGACACCTCATTAACAAATTTTAGTATATAAGCCCTTGGCTCGGCTACCATCTCTGGAGCATACTTAGACAGTCTGGTGAACTCCAGGGCATACTCCTCCACCGTCCGATTTCGTGTCTCAGATCATGAACTCCGCCACTTTTGTCTCCCTGAGCTCCCGAGGGAAGAATCTATCTAGGAAGGCTGTAGTGAACTCCTCCTATTCCACCGGTCCTGCTCCCACTGCCCTCTCCTCTTTCCATTGTTCGTACTAGATCTGGGCTACCCCTTTTAGATGGTAGGCATCCAAGTCGGCACTCTCCTAGGAGATGACACCAATAATACGGGTGATCTTTCTAATCTCGTCCACAAACTCCTATGGGTTCTCTCCCACCTTAGATCCCTGAAAATCTGGAGGGTTCATCCGAGTGAAATCCCGCACTCGGGCAGCTGCTGCTGACCCATTATTGTTGATCGGAACCACTTGCTGATTCACCTAGTTGGGAACTATTTTAGTGAGCAGCTGGATAGCCGCTCTGAACTCTATGGTAGACACTAAGTCATCCCGAGGGGCTGCTGGAGCTGGTGGGGCAGGTCGGTGAGCGTTAACAGCCCTTCTCCCATTACCACGTTGCAGAGGCATAGTTCACTGAAACAAAATAGAGAACGAGTTAGGAGGACGATTTTGAAATTGAATTTCAATGCACGATAAAGAGTATGAGTAAAAGGAAATTTTCCTATTAATATCTTGTAGCCTCCCCGTCATAAATGTGGTGTGCTTCACACCCATAAAAGGGACTCTACTCGATGTGGCTTTCAGACATCCGAGGATACTCTAAACTGAGTGCTCTAATACCAAGTTTGTCATGCCCTGAGTTTATACCCTGGATGAGACACGGTACTTAGGATCACAAGTAACTCCAAGTCAACCCATGGTCTATCATAACACTGGCTATTTTAAGTAAAACATAGAGGAAGCTTTAATTTTTATAACAAAATCATTTAAGAAAAACTGATTTAATAGTAAGTTCATACATCTGAAAGAACAATAATACTAAATATCTGAAAACTCTTTCTAAAAGCCATATACTAATGTTGAGTTGCTGGGACAAGCCCCCAACTAACTATAAATTCTAACTGAAAGGAAATTAACTGAAGTAAATGAAATGTCATCCTCGAAAGATGAGGACTCACCACTGCTGCTGCTGAAATCACCCGAAGAGATCTGATACTAACGGACCTGAGACTGAGAACCTGCGGCTGTATCATAAACTGATACAGCATAGGAAGTATGCGTCAGTACTTTGAATGTACTGAGTAAGTGAGATAAACCATACACAAGAAATAAAAGTTCTAAACTGAAAAGACATGCAATGACCAACTGAAGCTACTGAACTGAATAACTATAATATCTAAGATGGTCTAAAAGACCCTTTCTGATGGTCAAGGACATGCCCTAATTCTAAGATACTGAACTGAACTGATCTGAACTGACTATTTTGAAACTGAATTGAGCTGACTAATGGGAGAGTTTATGACCGACATATAACCATGTGAGCTAGACATGGAGTCTGATGTAAACACCTCATTGGTAGGACCCAATACACCTTGCTATGATATAAATGCATAAACTGGGTGACCACAAATCTGTGGCCATGAGGCTAATAAAACTGTAACCTACGCTGGCAATGTAGTTTTGGGAATCTAGGTGAGCTGGAACCCCAGTCCGCTCGGTGCTAATTCCTACTCCCACTGGATAGTCCTAGACTTAATACTAAGTTGATAGCTCAAAACTGGGGCCCAAGACTAGTCAGGAATACCTATCTGTAAGCACCCTGAGAGTCTTATTGGACCGAATTCTATAACTGGGTTCTAAGACTGGTAAGAGAATGCTTATTTGGGAGCTCGTGACCGTCTAAAGAACAAACTGTAATCTGAGACTGGGTCCTAAGGCTGGTCAGAGCTGCTTAACTGAAGTGTCATGACTGCCTAAAGAACCGCTAAAACTGATCTGTGTCTAGTTCTGATAACTGGGAGGCACTACTGAGATCTCAAGATTTTCTGTAGTCAAACTGATCAGCTGACATTTCTAACACTGAGGATTCTAGCATTCTGACTGAACTGGACTATCCTGCAGCTAACTGAGATTTCAACTTATACTAACAACATGGGAATCCACAATAGTGATGGAATTAACCAACAAGGCAGACTAACCCAACAGGAAAAATTCTAGGTGATCACATTCAACGTTAGGGCTAAGTCATCCTTACAAGAAAGAGCATTTATACGATATTTAGAAAATGGAGAATATCCAATAATCAACTTAGGACATATTTCACAAGCTATAACGGAATCTGGCATATAATTCATACATATTCGAAAGCTCGTGGCTAGAATTCACTTTATGGGAACAACATCAACATAGTCTTAAATTGATGGAATCATATCTAAAATAAACATGGACAACATTCTACATGAGTTTCAAGAAATCTGATATATATATAGATATATTCCCTTCACAATCGATAACTCAAGGCTAGAATAGAGAAACTAGGAGGGATTTTGGGGACATAAGGGAAGAACTATTCCTTTGTTGAATTCCCACATACCTGGCCAAATTTCCCTTGAGAAAGAAGCTTAAGTGACTGCAACTGATGAGGAACCCTAGACCTTGCTTGAGAGCTCTTGAGAGAAGACTTACGCAATTTTCTCTGAAAATCTGAGGGGGAAACCATTTAGCCCTCTAAATTCCCTTAAAATAGACCAAAACGATATAGTTTAGAGTTTAGGAGGTTAGAAAATTACTGAAACACTCCCTTAGCAAATTCACAGAAAAATTGACTGCTAGTCCCCCGTGAGGGACCTAATGGGTCATGCCCAGTGACCATGAGTCGTGGTCACCTCTCGTGAGGTAAACTGCCAAAAATCTCATACCGGTCACCATGGGGGACACCATGACTCGTGGTGTACCCAACGACTCGTGGTGACCACCCGTCGCCAACATAGCCTAAAACTTCCTGGAGCCACCATGGGCGACACCATGACTAGTGGTGCTCCAAACGAGTCGTGGTGAGGACTCGTTAAGTACACTACCTGACTTTTCCAATCTCCCAATCGAACACTGACCACGGATCACCCCACGACTTATGGTGTTGACCACGACTCATGGTGTTGACCACAACCCGTGGTCACACCCGTGGTCACCCCCCTTTTCCAAATTTTTCAATCAAGTTCAAAGTCCTCACCGCGAGTCACTTAACGACTCTTGGTCACCCCCACAGGTCACACAATGACTCGTTCTGTGACCTGGTGCATATTTTTCAGTTTTCTCCATTTTAACTCTCGCGTCTAGTCTTTGAGTTTCTGGGGCATTACAATTACTTGGGAGAAAGATTCCTATAAGTTTTGGAACTATGGTTTTATACCCTAAAAATGTGGTTATAAATAAGATTCTCTTCCTCCATGAAAGATGATATAAGAACTTTGACCTTTCTGAGATGCAATACTTGTCCACACAAGTATTTCCTACTCGGAGATTTTTGAGGCTATAGCAAAAGATAGCTGACCTGGAGGACGCATTGGACAATTTGTACAAAGCTTCAAGAGGATTGATTCGCGGTCACGCTTCAAGAGATAAGTATCAATTTTATGTTTGATTAAAATCTGTGTTTATATGTTGTCTACATTACATGCAAGTATGATCCTAATTGTGTGCTTCCCCTGCTTATGCCTGTAATCCAATAATTGGCATCAAAAGCCTACTTGCATCTATTATAGATAACCTAAATCAAATATATATGTTCGATTATATATGATTGATTGAAAAAAAAAAAGTGGAAAAGATAAGTTGTGGGGATCATATCTGCTGCCTCCGGTACTGTGTTGATGTGTCAAACCGTGCTTAATTTTTTTTCCATATACGGATGGATCTAGCCAATATTTGTTATGGAAAACATAGGATTCATGTGAAAGGGGTGGCGGCAAGGGATATTTTATCTAATATTGTTAGAATTTTTTAATTTTAAAAAAAATTGATATTGAGGTAAACATGGCTTCTCGCCATGTCGCTGTTGGGAACTTGGAACTAATATAACTTTGAACAAGTTGACGGTGGCTGCCAGCCTGCCATTGTTCCATAGTTGCATTAACTTTTCCTTCTATAATTATTTGAGAATTATTCATTTACATGCTCGTATATGATATTATAAGTTAAAGAATTTTGTGATTAATAAATAGCTATCATTAAAAGTGGTTTATTTATTTGAAATCATAGAAATTTCTTATAAGTTATATATGCATGAGATTATAATAATATATGGATTGAGAGTTGTAATTAGTAAATATGATCCGCTCATAGTGGTTTATTTATTTGAGTCAGTAAATATTCTCAATGTATTATGAAAAATTGTCCTGAATAACTGTATATTAGTGATGGTGTTCTATTTACTAGTATAAGATGTACTTTTAGATACTAGTAACACTTAATTAAATCATGAGAAGAGATATTGGGATTTTCACTCAAAAGGGAAAAACATAATATTTTGAATTCTCATGTGTATTAATCGAGAGGACAATTTATTGTAAGGTGATGTTGTGTGTCTTGCCAGAAGAAAACACACATTGTATACCTTGTACTAATGTATAATTAGGAGAATGAAAACTTAAATCAATATATTTTAATCTTTTACTTTTCCTAAAACAATTATTTCAGATTTGGTCATAGTCTGGCGCTCATGATTTTCACGATCTCCGATTGACCTGAAATTTGATGACACCATCAAAAACGACTTGGTGAATGATGCTCACGGCTTTGTACGATCAATTTCCTATTCATCATTTTGAGGTCGTACGGTTAGATGGGTTTTAGGTAGTTTTTTGGATTAAAATTTGATGAAGTATGAAAACACTATTCTTTATATCGGTTTTATTTATGTTAAATCTAGAACATGCTTACACATGATGATTTAATGTGAATTGATATATCATAAGAATATAAATAAGATTTTTTTAAAATCAGCTGAATTGGTTGTTTTCCGAATTTGTCATAGATTTGGAGATCAAAAATTTTGCGGACTCTTATTGACCTGAAATTTGGTAGGTTAATAGAAAATGACCCTGTAAGGCTTTCCTGAGGCGAATCCCACATTGGTTGGGGAGGAGAACGAAGAGTTCTTTATAAGTTCTTGGATGTCTTTCCCTTGTAGATGCATTTTAAAACCGTGAGGGGCGAAGGCTCCCAAGTGGACAATTTCTACAAGCGATGGCCTGCACTGTTACAGTTGGTATCAGAGTCGGAGTCAGGCTGATGGTGGGGCAAACCTCAGTGAGGACGCTGAATTCCAAGAGGAGGATGAGTGTAAGGCTTGCCTTAGGCGAATCCCGCATCGGTTGGGGAGGAGAACGAAGAGTGCTTTATAAGTTCTTGGGAACCTTTCCCTTGTAGACGCATTTTAAAACTGTGAGGGGCGAGGCTCTAAAGCGGACAACTTCTACAAGTGGTGGCCTGGGCTGTTCAGACCCACTGAATAATACACACTGCTTTGCAGTGACTAACGTCAGTTTATGGCCATTCAAAGTCGTTTTGATGGGTTTTTGGACATTTTTCAATTTTCTGAAAAATTAAAAATTAAGAAAAGATTATTTTCTTTCAATCAGTGGTGGTAGCTATGGTATCCATTGACATATAATAGTAATGTAATGAGTTTAGTTGACATTGATCTTCTTTCCCCATCCGATAGACTCATTACGGTAAGTTACTGTGTTTTTTATCACTAGTTATTGATAACTTGTATTGACTCTCCAACTGAATTACATGTTGGATCAATTGAACTAGAGATGATAATAATGATATTCACTTGGCTTAAATTAATAATATACTCTCCATTTGAGTTAACTTTAATTTTAATTTATTAGAGTGAATAATCTAATATCACATATGTGGTTTGCATGAGTAGTTCTTTTTCCATCAAAATTTACTATTAAAAATGCATGGATATATATGTGGTGTGTTTTGAATTTTAATATTCGATGATACATTATTTTAATTTATTTCACATGCATGTTATATTATTTGAATAAGAATTCATGATTAATAAATAGTTTCTGCTAAAGTGGTCTATTTACTTGGGGTCATTGAATATTCTTATTTTATTTTCATGTGAAATTATATTTTGCATAGATTAAGAATTATGATTAACAAAGTACTTCCATCAAGCAATTTATTTAATTAATTCATTGATATTCTCAATGTATCATGTATAAATTGTTCATGTTCAAGTGGTGATATAAATCAATTTCTATGGTCTCCGCTATTAATTACAAGTGAGATAATAAATTTATGTATTAACTTTAGGTCTTCCTCCATAACGGATAAATTTATTACAAGTTCACTAGGTAAAATTTCTAGTAATTGATAGCATATTTTAACTCTCCATTTGAGTTTATATGTTGTATCAATTTTGAAATTTTAAGACAGATATGTAAAGTGGTGATTGATGTTAATTCATGTGGAAAGTTAGATAATAAATTTACATGTTGACTTTAGGTCTTCCTCCATAGCGGATAAATTTATTGTGGGTTGTCACTGGATAAAATCACTAGTTATTGATAATAGTAATGAGTTTACATGTTGACATTAGTCTTCTTTCCCCGTCGAATAGACTCATTATGGTCAATTACTGTGTTTTTCATCACTAGCTACTGATAACTTGTATTAACTCTCCAACTGAGTTACATGGTAGATCAATGGAACTAGTGTTCAACAATTATATACAATTGGCTAAAAGTAACAATTTACTTTCCAATTGAGTTGGTTTTGTTTCTTTTTGAATTGTATTAATCTTGAATAATTTATATACATTGCATGAGTAGTATTTTATCCATCGAAATTTACTATTCAGATGCATGTATGTATATATATTGATGAATACAATCTAGATTTAATTATTCAGGTTATCGGCTTATTATGATTTGTTTAATATGTTATATCTCAAATTTTCAATAGACTTATTCGATCCACTTACTACTATTCAAGAATATATATTTTTCTCAAAGATATGACATTAATTTAAAGAATGCATTGTTTATATACCTTTTGTTAGAAAGAATTTAATTTCAGTTTCTAAACAACTAAGAGAGGGATATTCAGTTTATTCTTCTTATAACTTTTGTGTTATTGAACTTGATAAACTTTTTTATCTCTTGTGGTACATAAATGCATGACCTCTTTATTATTAAATCTCTCCTGGACGGAGTAATATTAATCTATCCCGTAAGAGAAAATATTCTTTAATATTGAATGAAACTTATCTGGTCCATTAACTTTTAAGTCATTTATTCTGGATAGGACTTCGAGGTTGGTTAACTGATGGACTTGAAGATTCATTGAAAGTGAAGGCACTACCAACTTTTGAGTCCTGTTTAGAAGGAAAAATGAACTAAGGTATATTCCTTTTAAAAGTAAATAAAGCTAGTGATAAGTTTGAATTAATCCGTTCCGATTAGTGTGGTCAAATCAGCATCTACGCAAGAGGTGATTTTGAGTATTCTGTGTGATCACTCACAGAAGATTACTCAAGATATGAATATATTTATTTGATGCTCCATAAGTCTGAATGCTTTGAAATAGTCAAGGTATTTAAGGCGGATGAAAAAGCATCATGAAAAATATATTAAGTCATTGCGATCTGATCATAGTGGCGAATACCTTTATGAAGAGTTCATTAATAACTTATCAGATATAGGGATTGCAATCAGTTATCTACATCAGGTACTCTACAATAGATTGATGTAGAAGAGGAAAGAAAATACTCTTAGGGAGATGATAAGATTAATGATTGACTTATTCATTTTCTGTTTTTTTCGTCTTGGGATATTCTTTTTTTTTTTAAAACTCAAGTTACATTCTTAATTTAATTCCCTCTAAGTGAATACCTTTAACACTTACAGAACTATGGATTTGACGTAAGTCCAGTCTGTGACATGTTCGTATGTGGAGTTGTCCAGCACATGTGTTGAAAGAGAAAACAGATAAGTTGAAATTAACAACAAATGTATGAGTGTTTATTGGATAACCAAAGGAAATTGAAGGAGGTTTATTTTATTGTCCTAAAGAAAATAAGGTAATTGATAATACAAATGCCAGATTTCTAAAAAAAAGGATAATTTAATAAATCATGTTCCTAGAAGTAAATTAGTTTTTACAGGAACTAAGCAAAGAAATAACAAATGACTCATCTAAAATTCATAAGTTCAATACATCTAATTGAGAAGTTAGCATGGACTTTCCATGCATTTACGTAGTGGGAGAAACGTTAATAGATGTAAGAAAATCCACTACCTCAAAGTAGTGGGAGAGATGTTGAGCAAATAACACTATATGGAGTTGTTAATATTTCAATATTGAAAGGCAATAATGAAGATATTAAGACTCAAGAACATTATAGTGTGGCAATAGTAGTGATAGTACTTAGTCATAATGGGAGATGATATCCTAGATTGGTTTAGTGTATACTCTTGGGAGAGTTTCATGATAGAATCCCTGAAGATATTAATATAGAACCGGTCAGCTACGACGAATTACTATTAGACAAAGTTGCATTAGAAAATAACTTGATAAGTTCCTTTTGCAAAAAGCTTATTTGCTAAAACTTTTGAAAGTCGTATAAAAAGAATGTCTATAAAAGTTAGATGCATGGTTAAAAGTCTAAGTGGGAGGTTGTTGGGGTATATACCATTAACCATGCGTTTAGATATGGTATATTCTATCAATTATAATGGTTAAAAGTCTAAGTGGGAGATTATTGGGATATATACAATTTAAACATGGGTTATATAAACCTTTTATATATATATATTATGGAACAATTATTTATTCAATTTTAATAAAGATTTAAATAGATGATATATTTGTCAATGTGTCCTTTAATTATATAGTAGATGATTTAATGTATAGAGTTTAGCTTATACGCGGAAGATTAAATCATCGGTTCTTATAAATATAAAGTTTATATATGTTCACAATCTAAGATGAAAAGTGGACAAATTCATCGGTACAATTGTAGCACAAGATTAAATATAATTTATCTTGATTATGAAAATGGTATAATTCCAACTTCTTGTGCTAGTACATTTTGTATGTATTGAACAGACCAAGTAGAGATAAGTATTTTATCTAACTTAATAAAATAAATTCTCTAGATCATTAAATGTACTTATACTCTTAATTTTGATATAATTATTATTATCAATGTAATTTGTTTGTTGTTTTGATCTATCAAAGGGTGAAACTCGATCTTTCGTGAGTTAAAATGTTTCCGATAAGTTGGATGATAACAAATGACATTTGTGAAATAGTAATTAGTTGATGGAATCCATGTCTCAGTCTTGAGATTGATGATACCCCTTTATGATTGCTTATAAGTTTTCATGTGAAAACCCTCAAGGTGGATTTAGCATCCGTCACATGAAATAAGTTAAGCGTTTGAATAAAGATTAAATTAATCAATGAAATAAATAGTCAAAAATTTAATTCGATAGATTGGTATATGTAATCTTAACATGGGGATTTAAATAAGATTTAATAAATGATTTTGAAATTATACCGAGGAGTCCAATTATGAATTTTTAGTGGAATAATTTATAATTTATTATGGTGGGTTAATTCATTCATTCTGCGAATTAATGTCATAATTGGAAGACTCACTATTAAATTTGTGGTCCCTGTTATGCCTGATTAATTAATAAACTTGGAAAGGAAGAAATCAATTTTCTAAAAGCAGTAAAATCCTACAGGATTTTGGTTAAAAATAAACTGGTGTACTAGAAGTAAAGTTTGACTATTACTTGGACATAAAGATTTCTATACGTTTTGGGACTAGAATTTTATACCCTAAAAACATGGTTAGTTATAAATAGAATTCTCCTCCTCTGTTAAAGATGATGGAAGAACTTTGGCCTTTCTGAGATGCAGTACTTGCCCACACAAGTATTCCCTACTCGGAGATTTTTGAGGCTATAGCAGAAGATCACAGACCTGGAGAACGCATTGGACAATTTGTACAAAACATCAAGAGGATTGATTCAAAGTCACGCTTCAAGAGATAAATGTCGATTTTATGTTTGATTAAAATATGTGTTTATGTGTTGTCTACATTACATGAAAGTATGATCCTAATTATTTGCTTCTGCTATGTATGCCTGTAATCCAATACCATCAACCCTTCCATTATCACAAGTTAAGCCCGTTTCATTATTTATTGACCTATTATTTGATCCGCATGATTAACTCACCTCTTTAATTTCGTTTCTACTCTCTTGTCAATATGATAATAATAAGGCTAGATCAACGATCTCCTAGTGATTCACTACCATTGATAACTCAGTTGCATTACTTTCTATAACCCACACAACCTATCGATCAAGCATTCAATCACAATACAAATTAAATAGCTCAAGAACATATAAAGAAAGCATCAAACCATACCGATGGAGTTAAGTCCTCCACAAAGTACATGTACCTACCTGTCTCTTTCGAATTTTGCACCACGTCTCTACACCATAATAATGTCACATAGTGTCTTACTTATACGGTATCATAATATTTACACTCCAACTATATCTCTCACATTATACTTGAATCACGTCGGTATATCTTGTATCACACTTGTATATTTGTACATCTTGTCATCGCAGCCGTATGTATATAGCAAGTTTGGCTAAAACAATTATGTGTTTGCACACGAATATATTTGAAACTATATATGAGGTAATCAAATCTAAAACACGAAAATTTTGGAAGAAGAGTTAGTTATGGTACACGCTCTGACTATTAAGTTTGTGTTTATGATTATATTGATTCTTGTCATTTAATTGTCGATTAAAAATTTTTCTAAATTGTGATGTTTTGCTTATTTTTTGTTGAAAATAACTCAATTTTAAAATGTGATTATTATAATAATAATAAATGAATAATATTTTTTATGTTTCTTTCATTATGTTTATCAAGGTAATAGATTTTAAAAATATATATCACTAAAAATTTAAAATAAGAAAAATAAAAGTAGACATTGCATTTTTTGTTTGGCTATAACATATATAAAAGTAAAGTCATTTTTGTAGTTCAGGATTTCACAATAACCTTTACCTTCTAAATTGATCCTCAAAAAGAAAATACATAAAGGAAGAAAACCTCCTTAGAGTGGTATGTCATACAATACTAGAGTATTTCTCCATTTCATAATAAATTGTTGGGCTTGTGGAGGCCTGATTAATTAGGCCCGTTAGAAACCCTAATAACCCTAATTTATTTCTATAAATAGATAGCTTGTACTTGTAATCTATACACCACAAGAGAGAGAGTAATAAAATTCCTCCTAGTTGCAGTTTTGGACTAGGTCGTGAGACCGAACCACGTAAATTCTTGTGTGTCGTTTGTGTTCCATTTTTCTCTATTTTCTCGCAGTTAATTTGTGTGTGTGTGTTTATTGTTGTTATTTCGTTGTCCCAACAATTGGTATCAGAGCGAGGTTATACACACGAAAAAAATTAGCGAGAAGACCCAAAAAAAAAAATTTTTGGAGAAAGGGAGAGAGCAGCAGCAGCGCAACCCAGATCAAGCAGCCGTCGCTGCTGCCAGTTGCGAACCAGTCCGACCGAAAGAAAGAAAAAAAAACCAGCTTTTTTTCAGATCGAGCAAGAAAAAAAATAGAAACCAGTCGTGCAGGTCTCCGTTCAGCCGTTCAGTCGTACCGTCGCCGTCACGAGCAGCAGATTTGAACAGCCTCGAGCGCGCAGCACCGGAGAAAGAGAAACTCGCAGTCGCCGGCAGGTACTGTTCACCGGCAGAAAGTTTTTCAATTGGTTTTTTTTTGTTGTTGTTGGTCCGAGTTGCTTTATTGGTGCGTATTGGTTTTGTCATTGAATTTCTGATGAAGTTACCAAGATCTGAGATCAGTTGTACCGGGTACCTCATCTAGTCGTTTGAGATGGCAGAAGATGGGAAGTATCGAGTTGAAAAGTTTGATGGTGCAGATTTCAGTTGGTGGAAAATGCAAATTGAGGATTTGCTGGTTCAGAAGGAGTTAGACATGGTATTGGGTGACAAGCCAGAAAAGATGTCTAATGCAGAGTGGGCAGGTTTGGATCGGAAAGCCATGGCGGTTATCCGACTCTCGTTGACCAAGAATGTTGTGTTTAACATTCTGAAGGAGAAGACAGCGAAAGGTGTCATGGAAGCGCTGTCTAACATGTGCGAGAAGCCATCTGCAGCAAATAAGGTCTTTCTGATTAGAGAATTGGTGAACACAAAAATGAAGGAAGGCAGTTTAGTTACCGAGCACATAAATACAATGAATTCAATCTTAGCCAGACTTACGTCAGTGGGCATAAGTTCGATGATGAAGTTCAAGCCTTACTACTGCTATCGTCATTACCTGACAGTTGGTCCGGAACGGTTACAGCAGTTACCAGTTCAGCGGGACCCGATGGATTCACTTTTGAGAAGATTCGTGATCTCATTCTAGGCGAGGATGTCAGAAGAAGGAGTTCTGGGGAATCATCGAGTGAATTGCTAAATGTCAGCAGAGGAAGGAGAAATAGCAGAGGTAGTGGGAGCAGGAACAGAAGAAGGAGTCAGTCGAAGACTCAGGATCGCTCAGATGTAACGTGTTGGACGTGCAAGGAGGTGGGGCATTTCAGGAATCAATGCCCGAATAATAAACAAGTTAACATTGCAGGAGACTATGCTCATAATGATCTCTTGATATGTAGCGTGGAGAGCAGTGTGGATTCCTGGGTCATGGATTCTGGTGCTTCATTTCATGCTACCCACAGCAGTGAAGCATTGCAGAATCTGAAAGAAGGGGATTTTGGAAAGGTAAGACTAGCAAACAATAAAGTTCTTGATGTAACAGGCATGGGTGACATGATTCTGAAAACTTCAGTCGGTTCGTGGACTTTAAAGGATGTCCGAGTGATTCCAAGCTTGAAGAAACGGTTGATTTCTGTTGGGCAGTTGGATGATGAGGGACACGATGTTAAGTTCGGAAACGGGCAGTGGAAGGTGATGAAGGGGAACTTGGTCATAGCTCGAGGAAAGAAACGGAGTTCGCTGTATATGGTCTATTTACCATCTGAGGGAGTGACTGTCCCAGATCAGAAGAGAAACAAAATTCGGTTCGCAGAGTCTCGTGGGCATAAGAAGGTTCGTTTTGCAGGAGATAAACCCAGAGCCACAGGTCAGATTCAGGTTGAACGTGCTTGGAAAGGTTCAGGTAAACTAGTCAGGGGTTCTCGTGGCAGTGGGAGCATCGGCAGTCAGCCAGTTAAAACTTCAGCCAGAGTTACCAGACAGTGGGTTAAGAGAACCAGTGTTCCAGCTGTCAAAGTCTCTCCGGATGATTACCTGCTAACTATGGAGAGTGTTGTTTGTTCTCAGAGTATCCCAGGATTCGGCAGTTCGTGCAAGTGGGAGTCAGTAGGGACAGAGGACGAGTCAGGGGCAGTTTTAGCCGTGACTGGTGTTGGAGCTTGGGGAAGCTTCAACGGGCCTTCAGGTTAACTGATGAAAAGGTCGCTGCAACCAGGAAGATGAGGAGGAGATTACTAGACGTACAAGTGCTCACAGTGGATGGCAGTTGAAGATTATCATGCCTCCAAGTGGGAGATTGTTGGGCTTGTGGAGGCCTGATTAATTAGGCCCGTTAGAAACCCTAATAACCCTAATCTATTTCTATAAATAGATAGCTTGTACTTGTAATCTATACACCACAAGAGAGAGAGTAATAAAATTCCTCCTAGTTGCAGTTGTGGACTAGGTCGTGAGACCGAACCACGTAAATTCTTGTGTGTCGTTTGTGTTCCGTTTTTCTCTATTTTCTCGCAGTTAATTTGTGTGTGTGTGTTTATTGTTGTTATTCCGTTGTCCCAACATAAATGGTATTTTAAATTTTTTATTTAGATTCAAAATAAATGATATTTTTAATTTATTATTTTAATTCAAAATAAATGGTGTTTCATAAGATTAAAAAAAGATATTTAATTAGTTTTTTTTAAATTCGCTCCTATTTAAATGAGTGAATTTTTATGTAATTAAGAAACTATATTAAATACTCAATCCATTCACTTTTATTTTTTTCATAATGGATATCGCACTTTCTTGTAAAGAAGCATAAAAAATGCATATTTTAGTATAATATCCCTGATAGTTAGCATTTAAAAAGA
Source organism: Datura wrightii (assembly GCA_035772735.1). Classification (NCBI taxonomy): domain Eukaryota; kingdom Viridiplantae; phylum Streptophyta; class Magnoliopsida; order Solanales; family Solanaceae; genus Datura; species Datura wrightii. The sequence goes on along the minus strand of JASDFA010000016.1, from coordinate 30,412,728 downwards.
TTTTAAAAAATTATTTGAAAAGTAGCAGTTAATATTAAAGGTAAAAAAATACTGACTTTTTCTTGATATATTAAAGTCAAAAAGTAAAAGTGAAAACTTATTTTAGTACAGCGAAAAAGTAAAAATGAACAGAGAGAATATACTATTTAATTCTTTCTTTCTAAAAATAAACAAAAATTTTAAAAGATATGTACGAAATAAAAACACCATTTAAATATAAAATAAAGGGAGTAGTAATTATGAGTTTAGTTTCCATCACATTCAATAGTAATAATACTGACTTAATTATACCATCAACTAGTTCAACATACAAGAAATAAAAAATAAATCCTCATAAGTACAAGATATAAAAGATGTACGCAACTTAAATTAATTACTCAATTCATGTTAAAGAAAAAAAGAGAAAATTACTCCTGCAATTATTTGACCTCAATTGATCTCGTCCTTGCCGAACTTTCCTCCTGTAAAATGTATTAATATAAACACTTTGATAAAATTGTAAAGTAAAAGAAAAGAACTATTGATTGGCAATTGTAAACTTAATTAGTCATAGATCAGTTTTAATTATTAAAAAAGTGAAAAATTAATTAATTAATTAAATTGTATACATTAGCAAAGCACACAAGTTACAATTTCACATACCTTTTATTTGAATAGTTAATATCTATGGAGTTCCATCCTTAATCAACAAACATATTTTTGTACTATCCTCAATGTAATATTACAAGATATTTTTTATATATAACCAAAACATCATAAATAGTAATTAATGATACGTTCTGAGGTGTATATATATGTATATATTGAATAATAAATAATAATAATTGAAATAAAAATTAAATATAGAATTTGATTACAATAATCTAATAGTCATAATGTGTATCAAAACTTCTGATGATCCTACACTAAAATCAAACCCTTCATTGTTTATAAAACTAGATAAAAATTTAGTGCATTTGAAATTAAAAATATATATCAAAGATTATCAAAGTAATTGAATATCAAATAATAATAATAATTGAATTTACTGTGAATATCAAATAATAATAATTGGAAAAAAAAGAAGATAGAATTTGATTACAATAATCGAATAGTCATAATGTGTATCAAAATTTTTGATGATTCTACACTAAAATCAAGCCATTCATTATTTATAAAATTAGATAAAAATTAGCACATTTAAAATTTAAAACAAATATCTAAGATTATCAAACTAATTGAATATTTTATGATAAGTAGAGAAAATCAATTATTACTTTACCGTATCTTTGTGGCCAGAACTGTTTCTATACGTTTTGGGACTAGAGTTTAATACCATAAAAATGTGGTTATAAATAGGATTCTCCTCCTCCATGAAAGATGATGGAAGAACTTTAGCCTTTCTGAGATGCAGTACTTGCCCACACAAGTATTCCCTACTCAGAGATTTTTGAGGCTATAGCAGAAGATCACAGACCTGGAGAACGTATTGGACAATTTGTACAAAGATTCAAGAGGATTAATCAAGCATTCAATCACAATACAAATTAAATAGCTCAAGTACACATAAGGAAAGCATCATACCGTATCGATGGAGTTAAGTCCTCCACAATTAAAATACATGTACATACCTATCTCTTTCGAATTCCGCACCACGTCTTTATACCATAATAATGTCATGTAGTTCCTTACCTATAGGTATCAGAATATTTACACTCCAACTATGTCTCTCACATTATACTCGAATCACGTCGGTATATCTTGTATCACACTTGTATATTTGTACATCTTGTCATCACAACCGTATGTATATAGCCAGTTTGGCTAAAAATGTTTGTGTGTTTTCACGCGTATATGTTTCAAACTATATATGAGGTAATCAAATATAAAACACGAAAATTTTAGAAGAAGAGTTAGTTATGGTACGCCCCTGACTGTTATGATTATATTGATTCTTGTCATTTAATTGTCGATCAAAAATTTTTCTAAATTGTGATGTTAGCTTGTTTTCTGTTGAAAATAACTCAATTTTAAAATGTGATTATTATAATTATAAATAATGAATAATATCTTTTTATGTTTCTTTCATTATGTTTATCAATTTAATAGGTTTTAAAAATATATATCACTAGAAATTTAAAATAAGAAAAATAAAAGTAGACATTGCATTTTTTGCTTGGCTATAGCATATATAAAAGTAAAGTCATTTTTGTAGTTCTGGATTTCACAATAACCTTTACCTTCTAAATTGATCCTCAAAAAGAAAATACATAAAGGAAGAAAACTTCCTTAGAGTGGTATGCGTCATACAATACTTGAATATTCCTCCATTTCATAATAAATGGAGTTTTTAATTTATTATTTTAATTCAAAATAAATAGTGTTTCACAAGATAAAAAAAGATATTTAATTTGTTTTTTTTAAATTCACTCCTATTTAAATGAGTGAATTTTTATGTAATTAAGAAACTATATTAGATACTCAATCCATTCACTTTTATTTTTCCACGATGAACTTGGCACTTTCTTTTAAAAAAGAATTAAAAAAAGTGCATATTTTAGTATAATACCCCTGATAGTCAGCATTTCAAAAGATCTTGAAAAATTATTTGGAAAGTAGCAATTAATATTAAAGGTAAAAAATACTGTCTTTTTCTTGATATATTTAAGTCAAAAAGTAAAAGTGAAAACCTATTTTAGTACAGCGAAAAAGTAAAAATGTACAGAGAGAATATACTATTTAATTCTTTCTTTCTAAAAATAAACAAAAATTTTAAAGGATATGTACATAATAAAAACACCACTTAAATATAAAATAAAGGGTGTAGTAATTATGAGTTTAGTTTCTATCACATTCAATAGTAATAAAACCGACTTATCTATACCATTAACTAGTTCAACATAAAAGAAATAAAAGATAAATCCTCACAAGTGCCGGATATAAAAGATGTACGCAACTTAAATTGAGTACTCAATTCATGTTAAAGAAAAAAAAGAAAATTACTCCTGCAATTATTTGACCTCCATTAATCTCATCCTTGCCGAACTTGACTTTCCTCCTGTAAAATGTATTAATATAAACACTTTGATAAAATTGTAAAGTAAAAGAAAAGAACTATTGATTGGCAATTGTAAATTTAATTAGTCATAGATTAGTTCTAATTATTAAAAAAGCAAAAATTAATTAATTAAATTGTATACATTAGCAAAGCACACAAGTTACAATTTCACATACCTTTTGTTTGAATTGTTAATATCTATGGAGTTCCATCCTTAATCAGCAAACATATTTTTGTACTATCCTCAATGTAATATTACAAGAAATTTTATATATCTAACCAAAACATCTTAAATATTTGGACTGGTCAATTAATTAATGATACGTTCTGAGGTGTATATATATGTATATATTGAACAATAAATAATAATAACTGAAAAAAATTAAATATAGAATTTGATTACAATAATCTAATAGTCATAATGTGTATCAAAACTTCTGATGATCTTACACTAAAATCAAACCCTTCAATGTTTATAAAACTAGATAAAAATTTAGTGCATTTGAAATTAAAAATATATATCCAAGATTATCAAAGTAACTGAATATCAAATAATAATAATAATTGAATTTACCGTGAATATCAAATAATAATAATTGAAAAAAAAGAAGATAGAATTTGATTACAATAATCGAATAGTCATAATGTGTATCAAAACTTTTGATGATTCTACACTAAAATCAAGCCATTCATTATTTATAAAACTAGATAAAAATTAGCACATTTAAAATTTAAAACAAATATCTAAGATTATCAAACTAATTGAATATTTTATGATAAGTAGAGAAAATTAATTATTAATTTACCGTATCTTTGTGGCCAGAACTGTTTCTATACGTTTTGGGAGTAGAGTTTAATACCATAAAAACGTGGTTATAAATAGGATTTTCCTCCTCCATGAAAGATGATGGAAGAACTTTGACCTTTCTGAGATGCAGTACTTGCCCACACAAGTATTCCCTACTCAGAAATTTTTGAGGCTATAGCAGAAGATCACAGACCTGGAGAACGCATTGGACAATTTATACAAAGATTCAAGAGGATTAATCAAGCATTCAATCACAATAAAAATTAAATAGCTCAAGTACACATAAGGAAATCATCATACCGTACCGATGAATTTAAGTCCTCCATAATGAAAATACATGTACATACCTGTCTCTTTCGAATTTCGCACCACGTCTCTACACCATAATAATGTCATGTGGTTCCTTACCTATAGGTATCATAATATTTACACTCCAACTATGTCTCTCACATTATACTCGAATCACATCGGTATATCTTGTATCACACTTGTATATTTGTACATCTTGTCATCGCAGTCGTATGTATATAGCCAGTTTGGCTAAAAATGTTTGTGTGTTTGCACGCGAATATGTTTGAAACTATATATGAGGTAATCAAATCTAAAACACAAAAATTTTGGAAGAAGAGTTAGTTATGGTACGCCCCTGACTGTTATGATTATATTGATTCTTGTTATTTAATTGTCGAATAAAATTTTTTCTAAATTGTGATGTTTGCTTGTTTTTGGTTGAAAATAACTCAATTTTAAAATGTGATTATTATAATAACAAATAATGAATAATATTTTTTTATGTTTCTTTCATTATGTTTATCAATTTAATAGATTTTAAAAATATATATCACTAAAAATTTAAAATAAGAAAAATAAAAGTAGACATTGCATTTTTTGCTTGGCTATAACATATATAAAAGTAAAGCCATTTTTGTTGTTCAGGATTTCACAATAACCTTTACCTTCTAGATTTATCCTCAAAAAGAAAATACATAAAGGAAGAAAACCTCCTTAGAGTGGTATGCGTCATATAATACTAGAATATTTCTCCATTTCATAATAAATGGTATTTTAAATTTTTTATTTTGATTTAAAATAAATGGTGTTTTTAATTTATTATTTTAATTCAAAATAAATCGTGTTTCATAAGATAAAAAAAAGATATTTAATTAGTTTTTTTTTAAATTCACTCCTATTTAAATGAGTGAATTTTTATGTAATTAAGAAACTATATTAGATACTCAATCCATTCACTTTTATTTTTCCATGATGGACTTTGTACTTGCTTTTAAAAAAGAATAAAAAGAAGTGCATATTTTAGTATAATACCCATGATAGTTAGCATTTCAAAAGATCTTGAAAAATTATTTGGAATGTAGCAGTTAATATTAAAGGTAAAAAAATACTAACTTTTTCTTGATATATTAAAGTCAAAAAGTAAAAGTGAAAACTTATTTTAGTACAGCGAAAAAGTAAAAATGAACAGAGAGAATATACTATTTAATTTTTTCTTTCTAAAAATAAACAAAATTTTTGAAGGATATGTACAAAATAAAAACACCACTTAAATATAAAACAAAGGGAGTAGTAATTATGCGTTTAGTTTCTATCACATTCAATAGTAATAATACCGACCTAATTATACCATTAACTAGTTCAACATAAAAAAAATAAAAGATAAATACTCATAAGTGCAGGATATAAAAGATGTAAGCAACTTAAATTAAGTACTCAATTCATGTTAAAGAAAAAAAGAGAAATTACTCCTGCAATTATTTGACCTCCATTGATCTCATCCTTGCCGAACTTGGCTTTCCTCCTATAAAATGTATTAATATAATCACTTTGATAAAATTGTAAAGTAAAAGAAAAGAACTATTGATTGACAATTGTAAACTTAATTAGTGATAGATCAGTTCTAATTATTAAAAAAGTAAAAAATTAATTAATTAATTAAATTGTATACATTAGCAAAGCTCACAAGTTACAATTTCACATACCTTTTATTTGAATTGTTAATATCTATGGAGCTCCATCCTTAATCAACAAACATATTTTGTACTATCCTAAATGTAATATTACAAGAAATTTTATATATATAATCAAAACATCATAAATATTTGGACTGATCAATTAATTAATGATACATTCTGAGGTGTATATATACGTAGATATTGAATAATAAATAATAGTAATTGAAAAATAAATAAATATAGAATTTTATTACAATAATCTAATAGTCATAATGTGTATCAAAACTTCTAATGATCCTACACTAAAATCAAATCCTTCATTGTTTATAAAACTAGATAAAAATTTAGTGCATTTTTGAAATTAAAAATATATATCCAGGATTATCAAAGTAATTGAATATCAAATAATAATAATTGAATTTACCGTGAATATCAAATAATAATAATTGAAAAAAGAAGAAGATAGAATTTGATTATAATAATCGAATAGTCATAATGTATATCAAAACTTTTGATGATTCTATACTAAAATCAGCCATTCATTATTTATTAAACTAGATAATAATTAGCACATTTAAAATTTAAAACAAATATCTAAGATTATCAAACTAATTGAATATTTTATGATAAGTAGAGAAAATTAATTATTAATTTACCGTATCTTTGTGGCTAGAACTGTTTCTATACGTTTTGGGACTAGAGTTTTATACCCTAAAAACATGGTTATAAATAAAATTCTCCTCCTCCATGAAAGATGATGGAAGAACTTTGGCCTTTCTGAGATGGAGAACACATTGTACAATTTATACAAAGCTTCAAGAGGATTGATTCGTGGTCACGCTTCAAGAGATAAATGTCGATTTTATGTTTGATTAAAATATGTGTTTATGTGTTGTCTACATTACATGCAAGTATGATCCTAATTGTTTGTTTCCGCTGTGTATGCCTGTAATCCAATACCATCAACCCTTCCATTATCACAAGTTAAGCCCGTTTCATTATTTATTGACATATTATTTGATCCGCATGATTAATTCACCTCTTTAATTCGGTTTCTACTCTCTTGTCTATATGATAATGATAAGGCTAGACCAAAGATCTCCTAGTAATTCACTATATTTATAACTAAGTTGTATTACCTTCCATAACCCACACAACCACATCAATCAAGCATTCAATCACAATACAAATTAAATAGCTCAAGTACACATAAGGAAAGCATCATACAGCACCGATGGAGTTTAAGTACTCCACAACTAAAGTACATGTACATATCTTTCTCTTCTAAATTCCACTTGACGTCTCTACGCCATAATAATATCATGGTAGTTTCTTACCTGTACCGTATCATAATATTTACACCCTAACTTTGTCTTTCACATTATACTCGAATCACGATGGTATATCTTGTATCACACTTGTACATCTGTACATCTTGTCATCACAGCTGTACGTACATAGCCAGTTTGGCTAAAAAAAATTTATGTCTGTGTGTGTGCGATTGCATATATGTACATAGTCAGTTTGGCTAAACAAAATTTATGTGTGTGTGTGCGCGATTGCATATATCTTAAATCATTTATGAAGTAATCAAATCTAAAATACGAAAATTTTGGAAGAAGAGTTGGTTATGGTATGCACCCTGACTGTTAAGTGTGTTTTAAAAAACTTTTCTAAATTGTGATGTTTACTTCTTTTTTGTTGAATAACTCAATTTTAAAATGTGATTATTATAATAATAAATAATGAATAATATTTTTTTTATGTTTTTTCAATATGTTTATCAATTTAATAGGTTTTAAAAATATATATTACTAAAAATTTAAAATAAGAAAAATAAAAGTAGACATTGCATTTTTTTTGCCTGTAATATATATGAAAGTAAAGTCATTTTTGTAGTTGAGGATTAGACGACAATCTTTACCTTATATATTGATACTCAAAAAAGATACATAAAGGAAAGAAACTTCTTCGGAGTGGTATCCGTCATACAATACTAGAATACTTCTCCATTTCATAATAAATTGTATTTTAAATTTTTTATTTTGATTGAAAATAAATGGTGTTTTTAATTTATTGTTTTGATTCAAAATAAATGGTGTTTCATAAAATCAAAAAAAATATTAATTACTTTTTTCAAATTCACTCCTATTTAAATGAGTGGATTTTTATGTAATTTGAGAAACTATATTAAATACTCCTCCATTCACTTTTATTTATGCATAATGGACTTTGACTTTCTTTTAAAAAAGAATAAAAGAAGTGCATATTTTAGTATAATACCCGTGATAGTTAGCATTTCAAAAGATCTTGAAAAATTATTTCAAAAAGTAGTAGTTAATATCAAAGGTAAAAAAATACTGTCTTTTTCTTGATATATTAAAGTCAAAAAGTAAAAGTGAAAACTTATTTTTAGTATAGCGAAAAAGTAAAAATGAACAGAGAGAATATACTATTTAATTCTTTCTTTGTAAAAATAAATAAAAATTTTAAAGGAGGTGTACAAAATAAAAACACCACTTAAATATAAAATAAAGGGAGTAGTAATTATGAGTTTAGTTTCTATCACATTCAATAGTAATAATACTGACCTAATTATACCATTAACTAGTTTAACATAAAAAAAATAAAAGATAAATCCTCATAAGTGCAGGATATAAAAGATGTACGCAACTTAAATTAAGTACTCAATTCATGTTACAGAAAAAAAGAGAAAATTACTCCTGCAATTATTTGACCTCCATTGATCTCATCCTTGTTGAACTTGGTTTTTCTCCTGCAAAATGTATTAATATAAACACTTTGATAAAATTGAAAAGTAAAAGAAAAGAATTATTGATTGTCAATTGTAAACTTAATTAGTCATAGATCAGTTCTAATTATTAAAAAAGTGAAGAATTAATTAATTAATTAAATTATATAAATTAGCAAAGCTCACAAGTTACAATTTCACATAGCTTTTGTTTAGATTATTAATATCTATGGAGTTTCATCCTTAATCAACAAACATATTTTGTATTATCCTCAATGTATTATTACAAGAAATTATATATATATATATAACCAAAACATCATTAATATTTTGAATGATCAATTAATTAATGATAAGTTTTGAGGTGTATATATATGTATATATTGAACATTAAATAATAATAATTGAAAAAAATTAAATATAGAATTTGATTAAAATAATCTAATAGTCATAATGTATATCAAAACTTCTGATGATCCTACACTAAAATCAAACCCTTTATTGTTTATAAAACTAGATAAAAATTTAGTGCATTTGAAATTAAAAATATATATCCAAGATTATCAAAGTAATTGAATATTTTATGATAAATAGAGGAAATTAATTATTAATTTACCGTATCTATATGGCCTAAATTGTTTCCTTTTACTCTAACATGAATTTCAAATGTCCAACCATCAGGTAAGATTAAATCTTTAGTATTAATCCTTTCACATTTTCTCTCTGATTTTCCTCTAATTAGCTCTTTATGGAGGATGACTATTCCTTCTATGAGCCCTCTTAGAGTTACTTCTTCTTGCAACCAATGGCTCCTTAGTAGATTCGATAGCAGAAACTTCTCTCTTTTTCTTTATAACCTCATCACCAATTTTTGAGTCAAGCAAATTTATCTCACTTTTTTGGATTTATATACCATTTTCTTGCCTGACCACATAATCGTCATCACTGATTTCTTTATGATGTTTCTGATCAATCATAACAAATTGATCAACATCAGTCATCAGATCTGTGTCACCTTTCTTCACTTCTTTATCACTTTCTTCTATGACGATTTTATAAGCATCAGGAACAACTTCTTTCTGCTCGTCCTGATCAATCATAGGAATTGACTGTTTATCATCAACTTTGTGAATTTGACCAGTTGAAATCTTGCGATAGTCCCATTCATCACCATCAAAAAGTGGTTCAAGTTCATAGAATATATTATCATAAGGATCCATCACTTTTTGATTAGTTAGGTAGATAGAAGGTCAAGAAGAAAATAAAAAAGAGAGAGTAGAAAAAATGGAGAAATATTTTTTCGATACAAACTAAAGATGTGCGAGAGTGGTTTTATAGAGTTTTTGAGTTTATATGATATGATGACAATGTTACTCTTTTACTTCTGTCCAAAATAATCACATGAATGATGCTATTTAAAAATGTAAGTGATTCCTCACAATTTTTTTTACATTTTATTCCTTTTTAAAAGTTTGATAAAATTATTTTAAGATTAAGAAGACCAGGGAATAACAATTAAGATAAAGACTCTTATTATCATCTTGGATGTTGAGAAGAATCACCATACATCGACTTTTCTTTTTCTACTATATTTTCAATGCAATGAAGATTGTGAAAATTAATATTTTCTACCAAGGAGTATTTTTTATAGGTGAATCTTCTATATCGTTCCCAAATATAAAATTCGTAAAGTCAGGAAGAGTAGTTAATTATGGTACGCGATCTGACTGTTAAGCACGTTATTATGATTATGTTCATTTAATTATCGATTAAAAAAATTAGTAAATCATGGTATTTACTTATCGTTTGTTAAATAACCTAATTTTTAAAAGTGATGATTGTAATTATAAGCAATTGATGATGTTCTTTTATGTTTTATTATGGTTATGAATTTAAGGAGTTTTAATGATTGCACTATGACTAAAATAAGAAATAAAAAATAATAAAAGTAAATTTTTTTGGGTTGGGGAGAGGGGAGGGGGATATAATGCTATATATAATTTTTGTATATACTTAGTTATGTTGTTCTCATTTCACGATCCGAATGGGCGGGTCGTGCAAGCACCTGCATCGACATTAGCTCAATAGGAGAACCCCTTTTTAAACAAATGCATAAAATAAAATAATTTAAAAATTCATTAGCTTGCATGATAAAAAATATTGCTAGAATTATAATAAATCTTTTATTCCAAACCATGATTCCCCGAGACCTAGTCTAGACAGGTACAAGAGCTCTACCAGAATACTTGAATAAATAAAATGACACAGCTTCGTCTACGAAAAAAATTACGGAATTTGAGGCTGAGTACTACACGTCAATCATGAAACTTCAAACCTGCCATTAGGTGTAGCAAGATAGTATAAGTACACCGCACATACCGATAAGCATCATCGGCAGACTAAGATTAGTTCACGTAACTGCATATAATTTAACATACAATCGAATTAATAATTCTAACAAGAAGTGCAAATTATATTTATATCCCCACAAGTTCATTTACCACTTTATTTGATTACCATAATTCATCAATATTCGAGAATCTATCCTACCACTCTATCCCTTGTTCCAAATCTTATTCTGTTTCTCTCACCTCAATGTAGCGAATACCTTGACTGCTACAACGATCTCTCTACAACGGTGATTGCCCGCTGCAACGCTACCCTAGTTAGGCCGTAGTAGGTTTCACTAATCCTCTCCTCTATTAACCCGCCATATAAACTTTGTAGCACGTATTACCCCATCTACCCTTCCATTATCACAAGTTAAGCCCATTTTCATTATTTATTGACCTATTATTTGATCTGTATGATTAAGTCACCCTCTTTAATTCCGTTTCTACTCTCTTGTCTATATGAAAATAATAAGGCTAGACCAACGATCTTCTAGTAATTCACTACAATTGATAACTCAATTACGTTACCTTATATAACCCACACAACCACATTGATTAAGCATTCAATCACAATACCAATTAAATAGCTCAAGTACACATAAAGAAAACATCAAAGCATGTTGATGAAGTTAAGTCCTCCACAACTAAAGTACATGAACATACCTATCTCTCCGAATTCCGCACGACATCTCTACACCATAATAATGTCATGTAGTGTCTTACCTGTACCGTATCATAATATTTACACCCCAACTATGTCTCTCACGTTATACTCGAATCACGTTGGTATATCTTGCATCACACTTGTATATTTGTATATCTTGTCATCGCAACCATGTGTACATAGCCAGTTTGGCTAAAAAAAAATTTATGTGTGTGCCTGCGCATATATTTGAAATTATTTATGACGTAATCAAACCTAAAACATAGAAATTTTGGAAGAAGAGTTAGTTATGGTATGCACTCTGACTGTTAAGTCTGTTTTTATGATTATATTGATTTTTGTCATTTAATTGTTGATTAAATACTTTTCTAAATTGTGATGTTTACTTATTTTTTGTTAAATAACTCAATTTTAAAATGTGATAATTATAATGATAAATAATGAATAATATTTTTAATTTTTTTTCATTATGCTTATCAATTTAATAGGTTTTAAAATATATATTTCTCTAAAAATTGAAAATAAGAAAAATAAAAGTAGACTTGCATTTTTTGTTTGGCTATGAAGTATATAAAAGTACAGTCATTTTGTTGTAGTTGATGATTTGACAATAACCTTTACCTTATATTGATCCTCAACAAGAAAATACATAAAGGAAGGAAACCTCCTCACAGTGGTAGGCGTCATACAGTACTAGACTACTTATCCACTTCATAATAAATGGTGTTTTAAATTTTTTATTTTTATTCAAAATAAATGGTGTTTTTAATTTTTTTATTTTGATTAAAAATAAATTGAGTTTTTAATTTATTATTTTGATTCAAAATGGATGGTGTTTCACATAATTAGAAAAAGATATTAATTATTTTTCTCTCAAATTCACTACTATTTAAATGAGTGAATTTTTATGCAATTAAGAAACTATATTAAATACTCCCTCCATTCACTTTTATTTTTCCATCATAGAGTTTGTACTTTCTTTCAAAATAAAATAAAAGAACTGCATATTTTAGTATAATACTCGTGACAGTTAGCATTGCAAAAGATCTTGAAAAATTATTTGGGAAAGTAGTAGTTAATATTAAAAAAAATTCTGTCTTTTTCTTGATATACTAAAGTGAAAAAGTAAATGTGAAAACTTATTTTAATATAGTTAAAAAGTAAAATGAACAGAGAGAGTAAGTACTATTTAGTTCTTTCTCTCTAAAAATAAACAAAATTTATAAAGGAGGTGCACAAAATAAAAACACCACTTAAATATAAAACAAAGAGAATAGTAATTATGAGTACAGTTTCTATCACATTCAATAATAATAATAATAATAATAATACTGACTTAAGTATACAATTAACTAGTTCAACACTTTGATAAAATTGTAAAGTAAAAGAAAAGAACTATCAATTGGCAATGATAAACTTAATTTGTCATAGATCAGTCCTATTTATTAAAAAGTGAAGAATTAATTAATTAAATAAATTATACAAATTAGCAAAGCTTACAAGTTACAATTTCACGTACCTTTTATTTGGATTGTTGATATCTATGGAGTTCCATCCTTGCTCGAAAAACATGTTGTGTACTTTCCTCAATGTAATACTACCAGAAATTTTATATATATATATATAAAATCAAAATCATGAATATTTTGAATGATCCAATAATTAATGATAGATATCAAATAATAATAATTGAAAAGAAAAAAAGAAGATAGAATTTGATTACAATAATCGAATAGTTATAATGTGAATCAAAACTTTTGATGATTCTACACTAAAATCAAGCCATTCATTATTTATAAAACTAGATAATAATTAGCACATTTGAAATTTAAAACATATATCCAAGATTATCAAACTAACTAAATATTTATGATAAGTAGAGAAAAATTAATTATTAATTTACCGTATCTTTGAGGTCAGAACTGTTTCCTTTTATTCTAACACTAATTTCAGTTGCCCAACCATCAGGTAAGATGAAATCTTTAGCATTAATCCTTTCACGTTTGCTCTCTGATTTTCCTCTAATTAGCTCTTGTGGAGGATCAGTAGTGCTTCTGTGAGCCCTCCTAGGGTTTGTTCTTCTTGCAACCAATGGCTCATTATTAGATTCGATAGCAGAAGCTTCTATCTTTTTCTTTATAACCCCATCATCCATTTTTGAGTCAAGCAAAATTATCTCACTTTTTTTTTATTTCTACACCAATTTCTTGCTTGACCACATCATCGTCATCACTGATTTCTTTATGATGTTTCTAATCAATCATAACAAATTGATCAATATCAGTCTTCAGATCTGTGTCACCTTTCTTCACTTCTTTATCACTTTTTTCTATGGCAATTTTTTGAGCATCAAGAACAACTTCTTTCTGCTCGTCCTGATCAGTCATAAGAATTGACTGTTTATCATCAGCTTTGTGAATTTGATCAGTTGAAATCTTGCGGTGGACCCATTCATCACCATCAAAAAATTGTTCAAGTTCAGAGAATATATCATCACAAGTATCATCACTTTTTGATTAGTTAGATAGATAGAAGGTCAAAAAGAAAATAAAAAGAGAGTAGAAAAAATGAAAAGAAACTTTTCTCGGTACAAACTAAAGATGTGTGAGAGTGGTTTTAAAAGAGAAAGAAGCCTTGGAAATTAGGGTTTTCAAGATGAAGAAGAACAAGAACAAGAAAGCAGCAAAACAATGGAAGGAGTCACAGAGGGAGTGAACAACATGAGTATCTCCGAGACCCAAAAGAAGAACAGAATCCAAGTTTCTAACACCAAGAAATCCCTCTTCTTTTATATTAACCTCTCCAAGAGGTACATGTAGCTGTACAATGAAGTGGAACTCTCTGCTCTTGGGATGGCTATTTCGACAGTGGTTACAATTGCTGAAATTCTCAAGAACAATGGATTTTCTGTTGAGAAGAAGATCAGGACACTCACCGTGGACATGAGGGATGAACCAGGAGCCCGACCAATACCTAAAGCAAAGATTGAAATAGCGCTGCGCAAGACCGAGAAGTTTGATGAGTTAATGGCTGCAGAAGCAGAGCAAAATGGAGACAATGAGGAGCAGAACTGATCATTACCACATCTGCCCTCTTTCCTGATGATTGAAGTGTCCCAAGCTATACTGCATACAGCTGTCGGGTTTTTTATGGTCTTTTGATTAGATCTGTTGGAAAAGCACAAAGAAAAGAAAAAAAGAAGCAGCATGGTTTACTTTAAAATTCATTATTTGTCGGATGTGTTTGCTTTTTGTTTACTTTCATATCTAAGGTGGTGCTGTGAGAGTGGTTTTGTGGAGTTTTTGAATATATATGATATGATGATAGTGTTACTTTTTAACTTATATCCAAAATAATTATATGAGTGATGCCATTTAAACATATAAGTGATCCCTCACAATTTTTTTTTTACATTTAAGTTCTTTTTAATTTTTTTATTAAATTATTTTAAGATTAAGAAGACCGGGGAGTAACAATTAAGATAAAGACTTTTATTATTAGTTTGCACATTGAGAAGAATCACCATACATCGGCTTCTTTTTTTCCTACTATATTTGCAATGCGATAAAGATTGTGGAAATTAATATTTTCTACCAAGGAGTATTTTCTGTAGTTGAATCTTTTATATTGTTCCCAAATCTAATATACGAAAATCAGAAAGAATAGTTAATTGTGGTACGTTCTGACTGTTAAGTACATTATTATGATTATGTTGATTTTTATCGTTCAATTATCGATTAAAAAATTTATTAAATCGTGGTATTTACTTGTCGTTTGTTAAATAACCTTATTTTTGAAAGTGATGATTGTAATTATAAGCAATTTGTGATGTTCTTTTTGTCCTTTTTATGTTTATCAATTTAAGGGGTTTTAATAATTGCATTATCACTAAAATAAGAAATAAAAAATAATAAAAATTAATTTTTTGGGGGGATGGGGAGGGGGGAAGGGGATATAATGCTACATATTATTTTTATATATACTTAGTTATGTTGTTCCCGTTTCACGATCCAAATAGGCGAGTCGTGCAAGCACCTGCATCGACATTAGCTCGATAGGAGAACCCCTTTTTAAACCATTGCATAAAATAAAAAATTTAAATATTCATTAGCTTGCATGAAAAAAGATGTTGCTAGAATTATAATAAATCTTTTCTTCCAAATCATGACTCCCCAAGATCTAGTCTGGATAGGTACAAGAGCTCTACCAGAATACTTGACAAAATAAAATGACACAGTTTCGTCTGTGGAAAAAATTACGAAAGTTGAGGCTGAGTACTCCACGTCAATCAAGAAACTTCAAATCAATCACAACCTACAACAAAAAGGTGTAGCAATGTAGTATTAGAACACCACACATACCGATAAGCATCACCGACAGACTAAGATTAGTTCACGTGACTGCATATAATTTAACATGCAATCGAATTAATAAATGTAATAACGACTGCAAATTATATTTTATAACTCCACAAGTTCGTTTACCACTTTATTTGACTACCATAATTCATCAATATTCGAGCATCTACCCTACCACTCTAGCCTTCATTCCAAATCTTATTCTGTTTCTCTCACTTCAATGCAGTGGATACCTTGACCGCTACAACAATCTTGCTACAACGGTGATTTGCCCGCCGCAGCACCACCCAAGTTAGGCAATAGTAGGTTTCACTGATCCTCTCCTCTATTAACCCTCCATATAAACCTTATAGCATGTCTACCCCATTTATCCTTCCATTATCACAAATTAAGCCCGTATTTCTTATTTAATGACCTATTATTTGACCCGCATGATCAACTCACCCTCTTTAATTTCGTTTCTACTCTTTTATTTATATGATAATAATAAGGCTAGACTAAAGATCTCCTAGTAATTCACTACCATTTATAATGCAGTTGCATTACCTTCTACAACCGACACAACCACATTGATCAAGCATTCAGTCAGAATACAAATTAAATATCTCATGTACACATCAGGAAAGAACCAAACCATATCGATAGAGTTAAGTCCTCCACAACCAAAGTACATGTGCATACATGTCTCTTCTAATTCCGCATGATGTCTCTACACCATAATAATATCATATAGTGTCTTACATGTACCGTATCATAATATTTACACCCCAATTGTGTCTCTCACATTATACTCAAATCACGATGGTATATCTTGTATCACACTTGTATATCTGTACATCTTGTCATCGCAGTCGTATTCATATAGCCAGTTTGGCTAAAAGAAATTTATTTCTGTGTGCGCGCATATATTTGAAATCAATTATGACGTAATCAAATCGAAAACACGGATATTTTTGAAGAAGAGCTAGTTATGGTATGCACCCTGACTGTTAAGTCTGTTTTTATGATTATATTGATTCTTGTCATTTAACTGTCAATTAAAATATTTTCTAAATTGTGATGTTTCCTTATTTTTTGTTGAATAACTCAATTTTAAAATGTGATTATTATAATAATAAATAATGAATAATATCTTTTTTATGTTTCTTTCATTATGTTTATCAATTTAATAGGTTTTAAAAATATATATCACTAAAAATTTAAAATAAGAAAAATAAAAGTAGACATTGCATTTTTTTTTGTAGCTATAACATATATAAAAGTAAAATCATTTTTGTAGTTGAGGATTTGACAATAACCTTTACCTTATATATTGATCCTCAAAAAGAAAATATATAAATAAAGGAAACCTCCTCAGAGTGGTATGCGTCATACAATACTAGAATACTTCTCCATTTCATAATAAATGGTATTTTTAAATTTTTTATTTTGATTCAAAATAAATGGTGTTTTTAATTTATTATTTTGATTTAAAATAAATGGTGTTTTATAAAATTAAAAAAGATATTAATTATTATTTTTTTAAATTTACTCCTATTTAAATGAGTGAATTTTTATGTAATTAAAAAACTATATTAAATACTCCCTCCATTCACTTTTATTTGTCCATAATGGACTTTGCACTTTTTTCTTAAAAAGAATAAAAGAAGTGCATATTTTAGTCTAATACCCGTGACAGTTAGTATTCAAAAGATCTTGAAAAATTATTTGAAAAGTAGTAGTTAATATTAAAGGTTAAAAAATACTGTCTTTTTCTTGTTATACTAAAGTGAAAAAGTAAAAGTGAAAGCTTATTTTAGTATAATGAAAAAGTAAAAATGAACAGAGAGAATATACTATTTAATTTTTTCTTTCGAAAAATAAACAAAAATTTTAAAGGAAGTATACAAAATAAAAATACCACTTAAATATAAAATAAAATGAGAAGTAATTGAGTTTAGTTTCTAGCACATTCAATACTAATAATACTGACTTAATTATAAAATTAACTAGTTCAACATAAAAAAAATAAAAGATAAATCCTCATAAGTGCAAGATATAAAAGATGTACACAAGTTAAACTAAGTACTCAACTCATGTCAAAGAAAA
Source organism: Datura wrightii (assembly GCA_035772735.1). NCBI lineage: Eukaryota > Viridiplantae > Streptophyta > Magnoliopsida > Solanales > Solanaceae > Datura > Datura wrightii. Next base: position 30,394,661 of record JASDFA010000016.1, on the reverse strand, counting down.
ATAGAGAAAATTACTCCTGCAATTACTTGACCTCCTTCTGTCTCATCCTTGTTGAACTTGACTTTTCTCCTGCAAAATGTATTAATATAAACACTTTGATAAAATTGTAAAGTAAAAGAAAAGAACCATCGATTGACAATTGTAAACTTAATTAGTCATAAATTAGTTCTATTTATTAAAAAAGTGAAGAATTAATTAACTAAATAAATTGTATGAATTAGAAAAGCTCACAAGTTACAATTTCACATAGCTTTTGTTTAGATTGTTGATATCTATGGATTTCCATCCTTGCTTGACAAACATGTTTTGTACTTTACTCAAGGTAATACTACAAGAAATATATATATATATATATATATATATATATATATATATATATAATCGAAACATCATGAATATTTTGACTGATTCAATAATTAAAAATATGATTTGAGGCGCATGTGTGTGTGTATATATATATATATATATATATATATATATATATATATATATATTGAATATTATATAATAATAATTGAAAAAAATTAAAGATAGAATTTGATTGCAATAGTCTATTAGTCATAATGTGTATCAAAACTTCTGATGATTCTACACTAAAATCAAACCATTTATTATTTATAAAACTAGATAAAAATTAGTGCACTTAAAATTTAAAATATATATCCAAGATTATCAAAGTAATTGAATATTTTATGATAAGTAGAGAAAATTAATTATTAATTTACCGTATGTTTTTTGCCAGAACTGTTTTCTTTTACTCTAACACGAATTTCAGTTGTCTAGCCATCAGGTAAGATGAAATCTGTAGCATCAATCCGTTCATGTGTGCTCTCTGATTTTCCTCTAATTAGCTCTTGTAAAGGATCAGTAGCGCTTCTATGAGCCCTCCTAGGGTTTGTTCTTCTTGCAACCAATGGCTCATTAGTAATTTGATAGCAGAAGCTTCTGTCTTTTTCTTTATAACCTCATTATCCATTTTTTAGTCAATCAAAATTATCTCACTTTTTTGGATTTCTACACCAATTTCTTACTTGACCACATCATCATCATCAGTGATTTCTTTATGATGTTTCTGATCAATCATAACAAGTCGATCGACATCAATCTTCAAATTTGTGTCACCTTTCTTCACTTCTTTATCACTTTCTTCTACGATGATTTTTTGAGCATCAGGAACAACTTCTTTCTGCTCGTCCTGATCAGTCATAGCAACTAACTATTTATTATCAAGTTTGTAAATTTGATCAATTGAAATCTTGCGATGGTCCCATTCATCACCATCAAAAAGTGGTTCAAGTTCATAGAATATATCATCATAAGTATCCATCACTTTTTGATTAGTTAGATAGATAGAAGCTCAAGAAGAAAATAAAAAAAGAGAGAGTAGAAAAAAATGAAGAAAATTTTTCGATACAAACTGAAGATGTGTCAGAGTGGTTGTGTGGAGTTTTTGAGTATATATAATATGATGACACTATTACTTTTTTACTTCTGTCCAAAATAATCACATGGATGATGCTATTTAAACATGTAAGTGATCCCTCACAATTTTTTTTACATTTTAGTCCTTTTTAAAAGTTTTATAAAATTATCTTAAGATTAAGAAGACTGGGGAATAACAATTAAGATAAAGACTCTTATTATCATCTTGCATGTTGAGAAGAATCACCATACATCGACTTTGTTTTTCTACTATATTTGCAATGCAATGAAGATTGTGGAAACTAATATTTTCTACCAAGGAGTATTTTTTGTAGTTGAATGTTTTATATCGTTCTCAAATCTAATATAGGGAAAGTCAGGAACAATAGTTAATTTTGGTACGTGTTCTGACTATTAAGTACGTTATTATGATTATGTTGATTTTTATTGTTTAATTATCGATTAAAAAATTTACTAAATCGTGGTATTTACTTGTCGTTTGTTAAATAACCAAAATTTTAAAAGTGATGATTGTAATTATAAGCAATTGGAGATGTTGTTTTATCTCTTTTTTATGTTTATCAATTTAAGAGGTTTTAATGATTGCATTATCACTAAAATACGAAATAAAAAATAATAAATTTGAATGTTTTTGGGTTAGGTAGGGGGAGGGGAATATAATGCTATATATAGTTTTTTTAATATACTTAGTTACGTTGTTTCCATTTCACGAACCGAATGGTCGAGTCATGCAGGCACTGTCATCAACTTTAGCTCGATAAGAGAACCACTTTTTAAACCAACACATAAAATAAAATAATTTAAATACTCATTAGCTTGCATGATACAAAATGTTGCTAGAATTATAAAAAATCTTTTCTTCCAAACTATAACTCCCCAAGATCTAGTCTAGACAAGTACAAGAGCTCTACCAGAATACTCGACAAAATAAAATGACACAACTTCGTTTGTGGAAAAAATTACGAAAGCTGAGGCTGAGTACTCCACGCCAATTATGAAACTTTAAACCTGCCACAACTTACACCAAAAAAGTGTAATAAGATGGTATCAATATACCATACCTATCGGTATGCATCAGCGGCAGACTAAGATTAGTTCATGTAACGACATATAATTTAACATGAAATTGAATTAATAAATGTAGCAATGACTCCATATTATATTTATTACCCCACAAGTTCATTTGCCACTTTATTTGACTACCATAATATATCATTATTCGAGCATCTACCCTACCACTCTAGCCCTCATTCCAAATCTTATTTTGTTTCTCTCACCTCGCTGCAATGGATACCTTGACCGCTACAACGATCTCTCTACAACAGCAATTTGCCTGCTGCAACGCCACCCTAGTTAGGCACTAGTCGGTTTCACTGGTCCTCTTCTCTATTAACTCGCCATATAAACCTTGTATTACGTCTACCCCATTTACCTTTGCATTATCAAGAGTTAAGCTCGTATTCATTATTTAATGACCTATTATTTGACCTGCATGATTAACTCACCTTCTTTAATTTCGTTTCTACTCTCTTGTCTATATGATAATAATAAGGCTAGACCAAAGATCTCCTAGTAATTCACTATAATTTATAACTCAGTTGCGTTACCTTCTATAACCCACACAACCAAATTAATCAAGCATTCAATCACAATGCAAATTACATAACTCAAGTACACATACTGAAAGCATCATACCATACCGATGGAGTTAAGTCCTCCACAACTAAAGTACATGTACATACCTATCTCTTTTGAATTGCACACGACATCTCTAAATCATAATAATATCATGTAGTGTCTTACCTGTACTGTATCATAATATTTACACCCAACTGTGTCTCTCACATTATACTCGAATCACAATGATATATCTTGTATCACACCTGTATATTGGTACATCTTATCATCACAGCCGTATGTATATAGCCTGTTTGGCTAATTATATAGCCAGTTTGGCTAAAAATGATTTATGTGCGTGTGCGAGTGCATATATTTGAAATTATTTATGATGTAATCAAATCTAAAACACAAAAATTTTGGAAGAAGAGTTAGCTATGATACGCGCCCTGACTAGTAAGTCTGTTTTTGTGATTATATTTATTCTTGTCATTTAATTATCGATTAAAAACTTTTCTAAATTGTGATGTTTACTTATTTTTTGTTGAATAACTAAATTTTAAAATGTGATTATTATAATAATAATAAATAATGAATAATTCTTTTTTATGTTTTTTTCATTATGTTTATCAATTAATAGGTTTTAAAAATAAATATCACTAAAAATTTAAAACAAATAAACTAAAAATAGACATTGCATTTTTTGTTTGGCTATAACATATATAAAAGTAAAGTCATTTTGTAGTTGAGGATTTGACAGTAATCATTACCTTATATATTGATCCTCAAAAAGAAAATACATAAAGGATGGAAACCTCCTCAGAGTGGTATGCGTCATACAATACTAGAATACTCCTCCATTTCATAATAAATTATTTTAAATTTTTTATTTTGTTTCAAAATAAATGATGTTTTTAATTTATTATTTTAATTCAAAATAAATGGTATTTCATAAAATCAAAAAAGACATTAAATTACTTTTTTCAAATTCACTCCTATTTAAATGAGTGAATTTTTATGTAATATGAGAAACTATATTAAATACTCCCTCAATTCACTTTTATTTGTCCATAATGGACTTTGCACTTTCTTTCAAAAAAGAATAAAAGAAGTGCATATTTTAGTATAATACCCGTGATAGTTAGCATTTCAAAAGATCTTAAAAAATTATTTGAAAAGTAGTAGTTAATATTAAAGGTAAAAAAATACTGTCTTTTTCTTGATATACTAAAGTCAAAAAGTAAAAGTGAAAACTTATTTTAGTATAATGAAAAAATAAAAATGAACATAAAGAATATACTATTTAATTCTTTCTTTCTAAAAATAAATAAAAATTTTAAAGGAGGTGTACAAAATAAAAACACCACTTAAATATAAAATAAAGGGAGTAGTAATTATGAGTTTAGTTTCTATCACATTCAATAGTAATAATACCAACTTAATTATACAATTAACTAGTTCAATATAAAAGAAATAAAAGATAAATCCTCATAAGTGCAGGATATAAAAGATGCACACAACTTAAATTAAGTACTCAACTCATGTCAAAGAAAAATAGAGAAAATTACGCTTGCAATTATTTGACCCCCATCGATCTCATCCTTGTTGAACTTGGCTTTCCTCCTACAAAATGTATTAATATAAACTTTGATAAAATTTTAAAGGAAAAGAAAAGAACTATTGATTGACAGATGTAAACTTAATTAATCATAGATCAGTTTTATTTACTAAAAAAGTAAAGAATTAATTAATTAAATAAATTGTATAAATTAACAAAGCTCACAAGTTACCATTTCACATACCTTTTGTTTTGATTGTTGATATCTATGGAGTTTCATCCTTGATCATCAAACATGTTTTATACTATCCTCAATGTAATATTACAAGAAATTTTATATATATAACCAAAAGATCATGAATATTTTGACTGATCAATTAACTAATGACACGATTTGAGGTGTGTATATATATATATATATATATATTGAATATTAAATAATAATAATTGAAAAAAACTAAATATAGAATTTGATTACAATAATCTAATAGCCATAATGTGTATCAAAACTTCTGATGATTCTACAGTAAAATCAAACCCTTCATTGTTTATATGACTAGATAAAAATTGGTGCATTTAAAGTTAAAAATATATATCCAAGATTATCAAAGTAATTTAATATTTTATGATAAAAAGAGAAAATTAATTATTAATTTACCGTATCTTTGTGGCCAAATCTGTTTTCTTTTACTCTAACACAAATTTCAGATGCCCAGGCATCTGGTAAGATTAAATCTTTTGCATTAATCCTTTCATGTTTGCTCTCTGATTATAATTAGCTCTTGTGGAGGATTAGTTGCGCTTCTATGTCACGACCCAAGTCTGTACCCTCTGGACGAGACACAGTACTTGGATTCACAAATAATCCCAAGCCAACCTATAGTCTATCATAGCACTGGTAAACCAAGTAAACATAAGCAGAAGCTTTAAATTAATAAAATCATTTATGAAAACTGATTTGATAAGGGTCAATACATCAGAAATAGAGTACTGATAATCTATATCTATGTCTAAAAGTCATCTACTCAATGATGAGTTGCTAGGAAAATACCCCAACTAAATCTAAAATCTGAATGTAAAGAACTAACTGAATATTAATATCTTCCTCGAAAGATGAGGACTAACCCAATGCTGCTGCTGATATCGTCTGAGGGAAACTACTGACGATACTGAGAATGAGAACCTGCGCCTGTATCATGATATGATACAACATAGAAGGTATGCATCAGTACTTTGAATGTATTGAGTAAGTGAGAGATATAATAATCAAATGAAAGAACAAGTAACTGAACTGAAATGACATAAAATGACCAACTGAAATAATGAAGACTGATACAACTGAAATATAGCTGATATGGTCAGTAATGACCCTGGCTGATGGTCATAGAAATGTCCTGGATCTGAGATACTGAACTTAGCTAAACTGAACTGAATTGAACTAAACTGAGATTGTACTGACTAGTGGGAGAGTCTGTAACCGACATATAACCACGTGAGCTAATCGTAGAGTTCAATGTATACGCCCCATCGATAGGACCCACTATACCTTGCTAGGGTATAAAGGCATGAACCGGGTGATCACAAATCTAGGCCCATTAGGGCAAAAATAACATATGATAACAATGTAATTCTGGGAACCTGGGTGAGCTGGAACCTCAGCCTTCTCGGTGCTAAGTACTACTCCCACTAGATAAAACTAAATTGTCTTCTAAGCTAATAGCTCAAAGTTGGGGCCCAAGACTAAATCAGGGACACTTATTTGGAAGTACCCTGAGAGTCTTATTAGACTAAATACTATAACTAGTGTTCTAAGACTAGTCAGAGCTGTTTATTTGGAAGCGTCGTGTAATGCCCGAGAACCCTAAGATCAAACCCGAGAGTTGGAACGGAGAAAATAGGATTTTCTACACCAGATTATAGAACGAGTCATCCTGTGACCCGTGGGGAGGCCACGAGTCGTGGAGTAACTCATGGGGAAGGGTCTGGACTTGGTTGAAAATTTGGGAAATTGAGTGACCACGGGTGTGACCAGGAGTCGTCATATAAGTCATGGTCAAGGGTTGAATGAAAGTTGGAAAATTCGGGCAGTGTACTTAACAGATCATCACCACGACTCATTGGGTACACCATGAGTCCTGGTGTCCCCTATGGTGACCCATGAAGAGGAATCTTGGCTCAGTGGCAACGTGGAGACGTCACGATTTGTTAGGTCTCCCGACGACTCATGAAGTTAGTCATTGGCAAGCTATTGAATTTGAAGAAAATTTCTAGTGCACATCACGACTGGGCACCACGAGTCATCCCTAGCCTCATGGGGGCTGGTAAGGTCCTTTTTCCTGTGAATTTCTAGGGTGTTTTATGTAATTTTCTAAACTCCTAGACTCTAAACTACATTGTTTTGGATTTTAATTAAGGGGATTTATAGGGGTAACCGATGGTTTTACTTCATTCCTCGCATCCCCACAGAAGTTAAAATGTAGAATTCTCTCAAAAAGACTTAGAGCAGAAGCTAGGGTAATCAAATTCTCCTCAGATTTTCAAGAGATTCTCTCAGGGATTTTCATCACCAGGTATATGGGAATTCAACAAGGGAATAGTTCTTCCATTGTGTCCCCAAAATCTCCTCTATCTTCTCTATCAATTTTAACTCTGAACTTTCGAATGTGAATAAATTATATGTCAGACTTCATTTATAGCATGTTATGTTGATTGTTGTTATATTTACTACCTAGTTATCATGTTAATACTCATTCTTGTAAGGATGGTTTTAGCCCTAGTTTTGAATGCAATAAACTAGAATTTTTCCTGTTGGTCTAGTTTTTCCTTGTGGCTTGATGCTATTAGTTAAGGTTTCGCATATTGCTAGAACATGTTGAGATTTCAGTCAGATGCTTGTTAGTCTAGTCTCAGTCAATTATTAGTATACTTGGTATAATCCAGAAATGTCAGCTGATCAGTTTGACTACAGTTAATTCTTGAGGTGTCCGTGATGCCTCCCAATTATCAGTATTAGACTCAGTATCAAATTTTAGTGGTTCTTTAGGCGTTCATGACACTTTCAGAAAAGCAGCTCTGATTAGCCTTAGGACCCCAGCTTCAGATTACAGTTTGTTCTTTAGATAGTTACGACTCTTCCAGATAAGTAGCTCTGACCAGTCTTAGAACACCAGTTATAGAATTCGGTCCGATAAGTCTTTCAAGGTACTTCCAGATAGGTATTCCTGAATTAGTCTTGGGCCCCAGTTTCGAGCTATCATCTTAGTAGTCATGCTAGGACTATCCAGTGGGAGTAGGACTTAGCACCGAGCGGACCGGGGTTCCAGTGCATCCAGGTTCCCAGAACTATGTTGCCACTGTAGGATATATTTTATTGGCCTCATGACCCCAGACCTGTGATCACTCAGTTCATGCCTTTATACCCTGACAAGGTATATTGGGTCCTGCTGATGGGGTGTATACATCGGACTCCACGTCTAGCTCACGTGGTTATATGTTAGTTATAGACTCTCCCACTAATCACTTCAGTTCAGTATCAAATTAGCTTAGTTAGAACAGTTTCACACTACCCATTTCAGTACAGTACTTCAGATTAGTATCTCAGATTTAGGGCATGTCTTTGACCATCAGATAGGATCATTTTGACCATCTCAGTATATCACAGTTTATTCAGTTTTAGTACTTCAGTTGGTCATTGCATGTCTTTATAGTCTAGTTGTTTTATTCTCCGTGTTATGGTTTCTCTCACTTACTCAGTACATTCAAAGTACTGATGTATACTTTTTATGCTGTATCATTTTATGATACAGCTGCAGGTTCTCAGTCTCAGCACCGTTAGCAGACCTTGCTCAAAAGTTTCAGCTGCATCATTGGTGAGTCCTCATCTTTTGAGGACGAGGATTATTTCTATTCAGTTGTATTTCTTCAGTTAGACTTAGAGTTAGCTAGAGGCTTGTCCCAGCAACTCATCAGACAGATGGCTTTCAGCCACAGATATAGATTCAGATTTTTAGCTTTGTTTTAGTTGTTTTTTGATTTACTACTTTTTCATAAATATTTTATTTTATTATTTTAAATCTTTCGCTATGTTTTTACTCAGAATGCCAATGTTATGATAGACCATGGGTTGACATGGGGTTACTTGTGACCTCAAGTACCGTGTCTCGTCCAAGGTATAGACTCGGGGCGTGACACGTCGTAATCATCTAAAGAACAAACTGATAACTGATAACTGGGAGGCATTATAAACACCTCAAGAATTGACTATTGTCAAACTGATCAGCTTACATTACTGAAAGATACTGAAGATATTAACATTATGACTGAAACTGAGCTAGCATGCAACTGACTAAGAATTTAACTGATAATAATAGCATGGAATTCCTAACATTGATAGAGTCAAGAAACACTATGTCTACACAGTTATGCAAGACCCTAATTTCTGTATTCCAGAACTAGGGCTAACACCCATTTATACGAAACAAGTATAAACATAATCTCTAAGTAGAGCCGTCAAAATGAGCTTTGCCCTTGGGGCTAGCCCAACCTAGATAGGGTTGGGTTAAGATTTTCTAAGCTCATTTAAACTGAGGCTTATAAGTCCAGCCCAAGTTAGCGCTCTGGCCCTTGAGGCTTGACCGAGGCTTGGCCAAGGCTGGCCCGTGGGTCAAAAGACCATTTAATTTAAATTAAAATTTAAAAGAATATTGTGAAAAAAGAAGTAAAAACTAGGAATATTGATTACCAAATAAGTCTTAATACCTCACACAATACTTTATTCATTTAGCGTTAAATTTCTAATATTAAAATTCTTACTCACCAAATATAAAAATTACATTCATCATCAAAAGTTTAAACACTTGTTGCAACTCAAAATCGATTACACGACTTTACCCAAATTCAAAGTGGTAATATTTTTAAGTGAATTTAAAAATTATTAATTTTGATATATAGTTATTTGATAATGTTTAACTAATTAAATTTGCATATGAATGTAGACGAAAATGAAGATGCTAATTAAGATAATTTTATCAGCCGATTCAAATATGCTTGATGGTGTGTGGGCATGGAATATATTTTAAGTTATCATAGAATTATGTACTTTCATATAATCATTAGTTAGAAATGTTACAAATTGTCATACCTATAAGTTTAAATGTATATTGAAAAGAATTTTTCTTATTAAAAAAAAGGATTGAAAAAAACAAAGGGCTAGTCCGCCCCAGCCTGTGGCCCTTTTAGGGCTGGGTTGGGCTGACCCATTTTGACAGCTCTATCTCTAAGTAATGAAAATATAGCAACTATTAGTATGAACAACATTTCACATGAACTGAATCGGATTCTGGTTGGGAATTTTCTAAATTTCAAAAGTCTTAGGGCTAGAACTGATGAGAAAATTTAAATGGATTTTGGGGAACAAGGGAAGGTCAATTACCTTGCTAAATTCTCACATACCTGGTGAAAGATTCTTGATTAAATCTTTGAGAAATTCTTAGAAGAAAATCGAACCCTTGCTCTTGCTCTTGCTCTGTGCTTTCTGACTAAGTTCTAAGTTCTGACTTTTGAGAGAATGAGAGGAATGAAGAGGGAACGTCGATTACCTCCCTAAATCCCCTAAATATAACCTAAAACGACATAGTTTAGAGATTAAAAAGGTAGAAAGTTATAAAAATACCCCTGAAAGAGAATCTGAAAAACCGCCCGACAAGGACCAATGGGTCACACAATGAGTCGATGGTTGATACCACGACTCATTGATACCATTCGTTGGTCCCGGGCTTGGAATTAGGGCTCACTATAATTTGGCAACAGGTGGGGACCACGACTCATTGGATGAACCAACGGGTCATTGGTACCTCTCATTGTCAATGGTAGGATTTTTAACAAAACTTGAGAACCCCACTAATGTATGACACAACGACTCGTTGTGTATGGTCATTGTCAAGACTGCCTAGTCTTGAAATCTAGTGACGGGTGGAGGTGATGACTCGTTAGAAGTGATAATTAGTCGTTGGTATCACTCGTTGCTTCTGGGAGATGCCTGGTAGATTTCTGAACTTGGGATGCAACGGACGACAGGACAACTCCTTCCAATGAGTCGTCCTATGCCTTGTCAGTTCCCGCAGGGAAATTCTGCAAAGCTGACAATGTCTCCGACAATGACCCGTTAGAGGTGACAATGATCTGTTGTCTGGACCATTCTGTGATAAAATTTTCTGCTTTCCCTTGGTTTTTCATGCAAGGTCTGAGTTTGTTCTAGGAAAGTTTTGGGATGTTACATCCTATGAGCCCTCTTAGGGTTATTTCTTCTTGCAACCAATGGCTCATTAGTAGATTCGATAGTAGAAACTTCTCTCTTTTTCCTTATAAATTTATCATCAATTTTTGAGTCAAGCAGATTTATCTCACTTTTTTGGATTTTTATCCCATTTTATTGCTTGACCACATCATCATCATCACTGATTTCTTTATGATGCTTCTGATCAATCATAAAAAATTAATCAACATCAGTCTTCTGATTTATGTCATCTTTTTTCACTTCTTTATCACTTTCTTCTATGGAGATTTTTTGACTATCAGAACAACTTCTTTCTGGTCGTCCTGATCAATGATAGGAATTGACTGTTTTGTCATAAACTTTGTGAATTTGATCTGTTGAAATCTTGCGATGGTCCCATTCATCACTGTCAAAAAGTGGTTCAAGTTCATAGAATATATCATCATAAGTATCCATCACTTTTTGATTAGTTAGATGGATAGAAGGTCAAGAAAAAAATAAAAAAGAGAGAGTAGAAAAAAATGGAGAAATATTTTTTTGATACAAACTGAAGATGTGTAAGAGTGGTTTTGTGGAGTTTTGAGTATATATGAGATGATGACGCTGTTACTTTCCTTCTTCTGTCCAAAATAATGACTTGAATGATACTATTTAAACATGTAAGTGATCCCTCACAATTTTTTTTTACATTTTAGTCCTTTTTAAAAGTTTTATTAAATAATTTTAAGATTAATAAGACCGGGGAGTAAGAATTAAGATATATATCATCTTGCATATTGAGAAGAATCACCATACATCGACTTCTTTTTTTCTACTATTTTTGCAATGCAATGAAGATTGTGGAAATTAATATTTTCTACCAAGGAGTATTCTTTGTAGTTGAATCTTTTATATCATTCCCAAATCTAAAATACGGAAAGTCAGTAAGAATGGTTAATTGTGGTACGCGTTCTGACTGTTAAGCACATTACTATGATTATATTTATTTTTATCGTTTAATTATCGATTAAGAAATTTACTAAATCATGGTATTTACTTGTCGTTTGTTAAATAACCTAATTTTTAGAAGTGATGATTGTAATTATAAGCAATTGGTGATGTTCTTTTATTTCTTTTTTATGGTAATCAATTTAAGGGGTTTTAATGATTGCATTGTCACTAAAATAAGAAATAAAAAATAATAAAAGTTGATCTTTTTTCCGGGTTGGGGAGGGGGGAGGGGGATATAATGCTATATATAGTTTTTGTATATACTTAGTTATGTTGTTCCCATTTCACGATATAAATAGGCAGGTCGTGTGAACACGTGCATCAGTATTAGCTTGATAGGAGAACGCCTTTTTAAACCAACACATAAAATAAAATAATTTAAATACTCATTAGCTTGCATGATAAAAAAACATGCTAGAATTATACTAAATCTTTTCTTCCGAACCATGAATCTCCAAGACCTAGTCTAAAGAGGTACAAGAGCTCTACCAGAATACTTGAAAAATAAAATGACACAGCTTTGTCTGCAGAAAAAATTATGAAAGTTGAGGCTGAGTACTCCACGTCAATCATGAAACTTCAAACCTGCCACAACCTACACCAAAGAGGTGTATCAAGGTAGTATCAGTACACCACAAATATCGATAGGCATCATCGGCAGGCTAAGATTACTTTACATAACTGCATATAACTTAACATGCAATCGAATTAATAAATGTAACAACGACTGCAAATTATATTTATAATCCCACAAGTTCATTTACCACTTTATTTGATTACCATAACTCATCAATATTCGAGAATCTACCCTACTACTCTAGACCTCGTTCCAAATCTTATTCTATTTCTCTCACCTCAATGCATCGGATACCTTGACTGCTACAACGATCTCGCTACAACGGTGATTTTCCCGCTGCAGCGCTACCCTTGTTAGGTAGTAGTAGATTTCATTGATCCTCTCCTCAATTAACCCTCCATATAAACCTTGTAGCACGTATACCCCATCTACCCTTCCATTATCACAAGTTAAGCCCATTTTCATTATTTATTGACCTATTATTTGATCCGCATAATTAACTTACCCTCTTTAAATCCGTTTCTACTCTCTTGTCTATATGATAATAATAAGGCTAGACCAACGATCTCCTAGTAATTCACTACTATTGATAACTCAGTTGCGTTACCTTCTATAACCCACACAACCACATTGATCAAGCATTCAATCACAATACAAATTAAATAGCTCAAGTTCACATAAAGAAAGCATCAAACCATACTGATGGAGTTAATTCCTCCACAACTAAAGTACATGTACATACCTGTCTCTTCCGAATTCCGCACCATGTCTCTACACCATAATAATGTCATGTAATTTCTTACCTGTATAGTAGCATAATATTTACACCCCAGCTATGTCTCTCACATTATACTCAAATCACGTCTGTATATCTTGTATCACACTTGTATATTTGTACATCTTGTCATCGCAGCCGTATGTGTATAGCCAGTTTGACTAAAAATATTTATGTGTGGGCGCACGCATATATTTGAAATTATTTATGACATAATCAAATCTAAAACATAGAAATTTTGGAAGAAGAGTTAGTTATGGTATGCGCCCTAGTTGTTAAGTCTGTTTTTATGATTATATTGATTTTTGTCATTTAATTATCGATTAAATACTTTTCTAAATTGTGATATTTACTTGTTTTGTTTGAATAACTCAATTTTAAAATGTGATAATTATAATAATAAATAATGAATAATATTTTTTTAATGTTTTTTTCATTATGTTTTTCAATTTAATAGTATTTAAAAATATATCTCTAAAAATTGAAAATAAGAAAAGTAAAAGTAGACATTGCATTTTTTGTTTGGCTATAAAGTATATAAAAGTACAGTCATTTTGTTGTAATTGATGATTTGACAATAACCTTTACCTTATATATTGATCCTAAAAAAGAAAATACATAAAGGAAGGAAGCCTCCTCAGAGTGGTATGCGTCATAAAGTACTAGAATACTTATCCACTTCTTAATAAATGGTGGTTTTAATTTTTTATTTTGGTTCAAAATAATTGATGTTTTTAATTTTTTATTCTGATTCAAAATAAATCATGTTTTTAATTTATTATTTTGATTCAAAATAAATGGTCTATCACATAATCAAAAAATATATTAATTTTTCTTTTCAAATTCACTATTATTTAAATAAGTGAATTTTTATGTAATTAAGAAACTATATTAAATATTTCCTCCATTCACTTTTATTTATCCATCATGGACTTTTTATTTTCTTTCAAAACAAAATAAAGAACTGCATATTTTAGTATAATACTCGTGACAGTTGGCATTTCAAAAGATCTTCAAAAAATTATTTGAAAAAGTAGTAGTTAATATTAAAGGTAAAAAAAATACTGCCTTCTTCTTGATATACTAAAGTGAAAAAGTAACCGTGAAAACTTATTTTAATATAGTGAAAAAAAGTAAAAATAAACAGAGAGAATAAGTACTATTTACTTCTTTCTTTCTAAAAATAATCAAAATTTATAAAGGAGGTGCACAAAATAAAAACACCACTTAAATATAAAATAAAGGGAGTAGTAATTATGAGTTTAGTTTCTATCACATTCAATAATAATAATACTGACTTAATTATACAATTATCTAGTTCAACATAAAAGATATCAAAGATAAATCCTCATAAATGCAGGATATAAAAGATGTATGCAATTTAAATTAGGGACTCAACACATGTCAAAGAAAGAAAAGAAAAATTACTCCTGCAATTATTTGACCTCCATCAATCTCATATTTGTTGAACTTGGCTTTCCTCCTGCAAAATGTATGAATATAAGTACTTTGATAAAATTGTAAAGTAAAAGAAAAATACTATCAATTGGCAATGGTAAACTTAATTAGTCATAGATCGGTTCTATTTATTAAAAAGTGAAGAATTAATTAATTAAATAAATTGTATAAATTAGCAAAGCTTACAAGTTACAATTTCACGTACCTTTTATTTGGATTGTTGATATCTATGGAGTTCCATCCTTGATCGAAAAACATGTTGTGTACATATATATATAAACATCACAATATTTTGATTGATCCAATAATTAATGATGCGATTTGAGACATGTATATGTATTAAATATTAAATAATAATAATTGAAAAAAAATAAAGATAGAGTTTGATTACAATAATCTAATAGTCATAATGTGTATCAAAACTTCTGATGATTCTACACTAAAATCAAACCATTCAGTATTTATAAAACTAGATAATAATTAGTACATTTAAAATTTAAAATATATATCCAATATTATCAAAGTAATTGAATATTTTATGATAAGTAGAGAAAATTAATTATTATTTTATCGTATCTTTGTGGCCAAAACCGTTTTCTTTTACTCTAACACGAATTTCAGTTGCCCAACCATCAGTTAAGATGAAATCTTTAGCATTAATTCTTTCACGTTTGCTCTCTGATTTTCCTCTAATTAGCTCTTGTGGAGGATCAGTAGCGTTTCTATGAGCCCTCCTAGGGTTTGTTCTTCTTGCAACTAATGGCTCATTAGTGGATTCGATAGCAGAAGCTTTTCTCCTTTAACCTCATCATCCATTTTCTAGTCAAGCAAAATTATCTCACTTTTTTGGATTTCTACACCAATTTCTTGCTTGACCACATCATCATCATCGCTGATTTCTTTATGATATTTTTGATCAATCACAACAAATTGATCAACATCAATCTTCAGATCTGTGTCACTTTTCTTCACTTCTTTATCACTTTCTTCTGTGGCGATTTTTTGAGCATCAGGAATAATTTCTTTCTGCTCGTCCTGATCAGTCATAGGAATTGACTATTTATCATTAGTTTTGTGAATTTGATCAGTTGACATCTTGCGATGGTCCCATTCATCACCATCAAAAAGTGGTTCAAGTTCAGAGAATATATCATCATAAATATCCATCACTTTTTGATTAGTTAGATAGATAGAAGGTCACGAAGAAAGTAAAAAAAGAGAGTAGAAAAAATGGAGAAATTTTTTTCGTTACAAACTGAAGATGTGTGATAATGGTTTTTTGGAGTTTTTGAGTATATATGATATGATGACACCGTTACTTTTTTACTTCTGTCCAAAATAATCACATGAATGATATTATTTAAACATGTGAGTGATACCTCACAATTTTTTTTTACATTTTAGTCCTTTTTAAAACTTTTATTAAATTATTTTAAGATTAAGAAGACAGAGGAGTAACAATTAAGATAAACACTCTTATTATTATCTTGCATATTGAGAAGAATCACCATACATCGACTTCTTTTTTTCTACTATATTTGCAATGCAATGAAGATTGTAGAAATTAATATTTTCTATCAAGGAGTATTTTTTGTAATTGAATCTTTTATATCGTTCCCAAATCTAATATACTGAAAGTCAGGAAGAGTAGTTAATTGTTTTACACGTTCTGACTATTAAGTACATTCAGAGGCGGATCCAGAAATTTGAGGCTCCAGGTGCCACACTATTTTGAGCTTTAAAAATTTTATTTTGTCTTCATTTCCAGTTATTGTTCTTCCAATTTATATAAGATAAAATGAGTAGTACCGTATTTTAGGTTTCAACTTGATTTATTTTGAGCTTTGGTTTGAATTATTCCTCTTTCAGTTTATATAGACAACTTGATTGCCACATTATTTTGCGTTTTGACTTGATTTATTTTGAATTTTAGTTCGAATTATTCATCTTTTCAGTTTATATAAAAAAATTGATTAAACAAAATAATTTAATAATTATGATAATTTCATAAATATAGCATTAAACTTTAATAAATATCACTAGTATCAACAAAATATATTATTCATTTATAATTTTCTTAAGAAACTTTCATATTCTAAAGCTATCATTTAACACAAGAATGACTATTAGAATTTAGCACTAATATTCACAATAAAGATATAATTAGATAATAAAAAATAAATAGCATGAACTATAAAACAGAAGCAAGAATTAACAAAATTTAGTAAGTCAATGATGATAACTCAGGAAGAAATAAGAGTCCGACTCAATAAAGAGGAAAAAAAAAAAAAGAAGAAAAAAGGGTGAACAAATCTCCTGTAAGGAGCTTTCGTAAATGTAAAAAAGAGAAAATCTTCGTTAAAATGTTGAGATAGCCAAATTTGATCTCAGGAAACACAGGCAGAACCCTCAACCTTTCGCCAGTGGCACCAACCAACCCTCTAGTACTCAGGGTGCCACTTTATATATTTATAAATTTTACTATGTATACTCACATATATATACAAGATTTCGATCGAGGTGTGCGGGTGGCTTGGGACCCCCTATTTCCTTAGTAGATCTGCCCCTGAGTACGTTATTATGATTATGTTGATTTTTATCGTTTAACTATCGATTAAAAAATTTACTAAATCGTGATATTTACTTGTCGTTTGTTAAATAACCAAAATTTTAAAAGTGATGATTGTAATTATAAGCAATTGTTGATGTTGTTTGTCCTTTTTATATTTATCAATTTAAGGGGTTTTAATGATTGCATTATCACTAAAATATGAACTAAAAAATAACTAATTTGATTTTTTTTCCGGGTTGGGGAGGGGGGAGGGGGATATAATGCTATATATGGTTTTTGTATATATTTTGTTATGTTGTTCCCATTTCACGATCTGAATGGGCGGGTTGTGTGAACACGTGCATCGGTATTAGCTTGATAGGAGAACGCCTTTTTAAACCAACACATAAAATAAAATAATTTAAATACTCATTAGCTTGCATGATACAAGATGTTGCTAGAATTATAAAAACTCTTTTCTTCCAAACTATAACTCCCCAAGACCTAGTCTAGACAAGTACAAGAGCTCTACCAGACTTGACAAAATAAAATGACACAACTTCATCTGCGGAAAAAATTGTGAAAGCTGAGGCTGAGTACTCCACACCAATCATGAAATTTTAAACCTACCGCAACCTACACCAAAAAGGTGTAACAAGGTAGTATTAGTATACCACACGTACCGATAGGCATCATCGACAGACTAAGATTAGTTCATGTAATTGCATATAATTTAAAATGAAATTGAACTAATAAATGTAGCAATGACTCCAAATTATATTTATAACCCCACAAATTCATTTACCACTTTATTTGACTACCATAATTCACCAATATTCGAGCATCTACCCTACCACTCTAACCCTCGTTCCAAATCTTATTCTGTTTCTCTCACCTTGCTGCAACGGATACCTTGACCGCTACAACGTTGATTTTCCCACTGCAGCGCCGCCCTAGTTAGGCAGTAGTCAGTTTAACTGATCCTCTCCTCTATTAACCCGCCATATAAACCTTGTAGCACGTCTACCCCATTTTAGCCTTCCGTTATCACAAGTTAAGCCCGTATTCATTATTTAATGACCTATTATTTGACCCACATGATTAACTCACCCTCTTTAATTTCGTTTCTACTCTCTTGTCTATATGATAATAATAAGGCTAGACCAAAGATCTCCTAGTAATTCACTACCATTTATAACTCAGTTGCGTTACCTTTTATAACCCACACAACCACATTGATCAAGTATTCAATCACAATACAAATTAAATAGCTCAAGTACATATAAGGAAAGCATCAAATCATACCGATGGAGTTAAGTCCTCCACAACTAAAGTACATGTACATGCCTGTGTCTTTTGAATTCCACACAACATCTCTACACCATAATAATATCATGTGGTGTCTTACTTGTACCGTATCATAATATTTACACCCCAACTGTCTCTCACATTATACTCGAATCACGATGATATATCTTGTATCACACTTGTATATCTGTAGATCTTGTCATCGTAGCCATAGGTATATAGTCAGTTTGACTAAAAAAAATTATGTGTATGTGAATGCATATATTTGAAATCATTTATGACGTAATCAAATCTAAAACACGAAAATATTGGAAGAAGAGTTAGTTATGGTACACACCTTGACTATTAAGTCTGTTTTTATGATTATATTGATTCTTGTCATTTAATTGTTGATTAAAAACTTTTCTAAATTATGATGTTTACTTATTTTTTGTTGAATAACTCAATTTTAAAATATGATTATTATAATAATAAATAATGAATAATATTTTTTATGTTTTTTTCATTATGTTTATGAATTTAATAGGTTTTAAAAATATATCACTAAAAATTTAAAATAAGAAAAATAAAAGTAGACATTGTATTTTTTGTTTGGCTATAACATATATAAAAGTAAAGTCATTTTTTTAGTTGAGGATTTGACAACAACCTTTACCTTATGTATTGATCCTCAAAAAGAAAATACATAAAGGAAGGAAACCTCCTCATTATGTGTCATACAATACTAGGATATTTCTCTATTTCAAAATAAATGGTGTTTTTAATGTATTATTTTGATTCAAAATAAATGGTATTTTTAATTTATTATTTTGATTCAAAATAAATGGTGTTTCAACAAATCAAAAAAGATATTAATTATTTTTTTCAAATTCACTCCTATTTAAATGAGTGGATTTTTATGTAATTAAGAAACTATATTAAATACTCCATCCATTCACTTTTATTTGTCCATAATGGACTTTGCAATTTCTTTTAAAAAAGAATAAAAGAAGTGCATATTTTAGTATAATACCCATGACAGTTAGCATTTCAAAAGATCTTGAAAAATTATTTGGAAAAGTAGCAGTTAATATTAAAGGTAAAAAATTTATTGTCTTTCTCTTGATATACTAAAGTGAAAACTTATTTTAGTATAGTGAAAAAGTAAAAATGAACAGAGCGAATATACTATTTAATTCTTTCTTTCTACAAATAAACAAAAAATTTAAAGGAGGTGTACAAAATAAAAACACCACTTAAATATAAAATAAAGGGAGTAGTAATTATGAGTTTAGTTTCTATCACATTCAATAGTAATAATACCGACTTAATTATACAATTAACTATTTCAACATAAACCAAATAAAAAATAAATCCTCATAAGTGCAGGATATAAAAGATATACGCAACTTAAATTAAGTACTCAACTTATGTCAAAGAAAAAAGAGAAAATTACGCTTGCAATTATTTGACCTCCATCGATCTCATCCTTGTTGAACATGACTTTCCTCCTACAAAATGTATTAATATAAACACTTTGATAAAATTATAAAGTAAAAGAAAAGAACTATTGATTGGAAATTGTAAACTTAATTAATCATAGATTAGTTCTATTTATTAAAAAAGTGAAGAATTAATTAAATAAATAAATTGTATAAATTATCAAAGCTCACAAGTTACAATTTCACATACCTTTTGTTTGGATTGTTGAAATCTATGGAGTTCCATCCTTGATCAACAACCATGTTTTGTACTATCCTCAATGTAATATTACAAGAAAATTTATTTATATAATCAAAACATCATGAATATTTTGACTGATCAATCAATTAATGATACGATTTGGTGTGTGTATATATATTTATTGAATATTAAATAATAATAATTTAAAAAAATTAAATATAAAATTTGATTACAATAATCTAATAGTCATAATGTGTATCAAAACTTCTGATGATTCTACACTAAAATCAAATTATTCATTGTTTATAAAACTAGATAAAAATTAGTGTATTTAAAATTAAAAATATATATCCAAGATTATCAAAGTGATTGAATATTTTATGATAAATAGAGGAAATTAATTATTAATTTACTGTATCTTTGTGGCTAGAACTGTTTCTTTTTATTGCAATACGAATTTTAGATGCCCAGACATCAGGTAATATTAAATCTTTAGCATTAATCCTTTTTTTTAAAACTAATATGGATCTAGCCCATTTTATTAATAATTAGCCTAAAAAACCAGGCCCACTACTACAAAATGCTATCCGGAAAGACCCCGGATTAAACTCAAAGAAACAACAACAACAAAAAAAGGTCTGAAGGATTTCCTAATCATGTCGCATTCTTTCCTCAATCCCCAGTTCATTCATCTTCTTTTACGGGTAATAAATCGCCCACCCTTGATGTTGAATCGAGCAAATCATAAAGGTATATATATCTCAGCTTTGCTCCTTATTTATCTCTCTTGTTCTAGTGTTTCCTCTTTTGCAGGTGATTGACTGGTACGATATTGGTCGCATATCCATATCTAAAGACTCCGCTGAAGCTCAGATGGGGAAATCCAAGTTGCCCCGTTCATCTTCAGAGATCTATGTTCACTTGGGTATGAATGTTCACTTGTAGATCTGACCTAGATGCCCTTTTGCTGGAAGCAAACCTTTTTGTTTTTCTTTCCTAGACTAGACTAGGAAAATGTCACAGATTCCTTATAATATTACAAGACACTATGTAAATAGTTTAATCTGTGGCTATGATATGAATGTAGTTGGACTCTGACTCCCTTAATCTCCGTGTTTTGATCCTCAAATATGGGATTTGTGACTTCTCCGTGTTTAGAATCCTCTTGCATGCTGTTGGTAGATCCGTAAAACTTGTATATATGTGCTTGCCATCATTTTCTAGTGCATAATTAGCCAGTGAATCTGCTAAGTTGTTCGCCTCTCTAAATGAATGTCTTATTTCTATATTTAGCTGATTCAACATCACCCATATGCTATCCATCTTGTCAGCTACTTTCCAAGGTATTTTCCATACCTTTAACAACATATTTTTAAGATTGAAGGAGTCAGTCTCTAAAATTATGTTGTAGTTTAGGGAAATACAATATCTCAGGGCACTCCGGACTGCCATAACTTTTGCTTGCATGTTAGTAGCTTCCCCAAAAGCCATAGCCTCAGCATATATTAGATTCCCCTCAGTGTTTCTGATACAAAAATCATAAGAACTTTCCCCTGGGTTGCCTCTACATACACCATCCGTGTTGCATTTGACCCACTGTGAAGGTGGAAACTCCCAATACACAACTCTAGAGTAGATTCTTCGCCTATAAGCTTGAAGAAAGTCCAACATATCACTCCATACCATAGACATGTTGATCCAAGGATAGTTAAGTTGTAAGAGGCGAAAAACTGATTGTTGACATAACTTACCATCCTATAAAAAGATACCTCTTTTCCATGCTTCCTAGAGTTCCTTCTCTTCCATAATTTCAACATAGTGATAGCTGGTAAGGCCTTGAAGATGCATTGCATTTTACTAGAACCTGGTGCATTCCACCAATTAGCAACAACTTGGCATAATCCTCTCTCCTCCAAGCTTATACTTGCACAGTAGCAAAATACTTCCATAACCTATTGGTTATGGAAGATGTTAGGAATAAATGGGCCATTGTTTCTTGTTAATGATTACTGTCACAACAGTAACATTTGAACACCAGTTGTAACCTTAGCTTCTTTAAATTATCCTCAGTAGGAATTCTTCCTTTCAAAACTCTCCAAATCAAAAAACTGATTTTAAAAGGAAGACCCTTTAGCCATACATCAGAACACCATTCCAACTCTGTCCTCTTTTTCCTCATGAGTTGATAAGCAGATTGAACTGAGAAGGACCCTTTAGGACTACCCAACCACCATATCCTATCATCTTCATCAGATAATGGTGGAGGGATAGTTTCTAAAATATGATTCATCATTTCTTCTGATACCCTGAATCTCAACTTCTCCCTATCCCAAGCTCCATTACTAATAAATTCACTCACCTCCTCTTCACCTTCTTCTCCAACACTGACCCTCTCAGTGAAATATAGTGCACCTTGTTGTGTCCAGTTATCATACCAGAAACTAGCTGTCCCTGATTTAATCTGCCACCAAATATCATGTTCAACATGTTCTCTGACTTCTAACATTTTTTTCCATATATGAGATGCCCCTCTTCCAGTAGCCATAGTAGGATGATTCTTCTTGCAGTATTTATTCCACATATAAGCACTCCAAAGAGAATTAGTTGATACCCTGAAATTCCACCATAGCTTAGCACAAAGAGCATTAAAAGCATCATGAAGAGATTTGAAACCTAGACCCCCTTCACTTCTAGGATAACAAAGTTCTTCCCAATCCACCCAGTGTTTACCATTGCCTCCTCCATTTTTCCTCCAAAAAATTTTTGCCATTTGCTTATGAATATGATCTAAAATACCTTTGGGAGGATCATAGCTGAAAGCAAATACACAGGCATTGTTTGTAACACATGAGAGATTAGAATAGCTCTTCCACCAAAAGATAGGAATCTGTTTTGCCACAATAGGATTCTCCTTGATATTTTTCTCACCAAATCTTCAAAATAAGATTTCTTCTTTCTCCCATAAAAAATTGTACATACCAAGTATTGAAAAGAAAATCTTTCCTGATTAATCCCTGTCCAACTTTTCAGATTTTGACCAATCACTATTGGTGTCTTCTCATGAATATAAAAGAAGCTCTTGCCGTTATTAACTTTTTGACCAGAAACTTGCTCATATTCTATTAGTATAGCCACCATTTTCTTCACTGATCTTTTATCACCAGAGCAGAAAAGAATTGTATCATCAGCATATTCAAGGTTATTAATATCTAGACTCTATTTAGGCATACCATATCCTTTAAAATCAGCATCCTCCTTTAAATTGTTTAACCCTCTGGATAATACTTCAGCAGCAATAATATAGAGTAATGGGGAAATTGGATCACCCTGCTTTAAACCCCTAGATGACTAAAAGAAACCATGGGAATGTCCATTCACTAACATAGAGTACCAATTGTTAGACAATAACCTCCAAACCATATCTATAATGATTTCTGAGAAACCAAACTTTCTCAACACCTTAGTAAGGAAAATCCATGATACTCTATCATATGCTTTAGCCATGTCTAACTTAACAATCACATTGTGCCACTTATTTCTCACATTGATATTTCTGATAATTTCTTGTGCTAGCAGCACATTCTCAGTTATGCTTCTCCCTTTAACAAAACCACTCTGATTTCTTGAAATAATAAGAGGCAAGTATATGGCCATTCTATCATGCAGCACTCTAGACAAAATCTTATTAGCAAATTTACTCAGGCTGATAGGCCTAAGATCTGAAAAATTAATCACCCTTTCCTTTTTTGGAATAAGAACTAAGTTTGTGTGGGTAATGAATCTCGGGATTTCATACCCACAAAATAAGGCCTTAACCATTCTAGTGATGTCTTCACCAATAATATCCCAACAAACCTGAAAGAATAACCTAAAAAAATCATCTGGTCCACTTGTACTATCCCCATTCATTTCAAAACTACCTTCTTGACTTCCTCAGCATTAGGAATTCTAGTCATTGCCTCATTTTTCCCTCGAGAGATTAAAGAAGGAATATTATCAATCATATTATAATTCCTACTCCAATCCTCCTCCTTAAACTGCTCTGAGAAAAATAACATTGCTGCAGTACCAATGTCTTCAGTGGATTTAACTGACTCCCCATCACCCAATTGAATCTCCTCAATCTGAAGCATTCTCCTCCTACCTTTAACATAAGAATGAAAAAACTTTGTGTTCCTATCACCATCAGCAAACCATCTCATCCCTGCTTTCTATTTCTAGAACTCCTCCTCCATATGTCTAACCTTTTTTAGATTAGCTTCAGCTTTATTTAACTCCATTCTATTGTTTGAAGAAGGCTGCATCTCAAACTGAACTTCTTTATCTTAATAACATCTTCCAGGGTTGCAACTTGTTGAAAGATATTGCCAAAAGTCTGCTTATTCCACTAGCTTAGGGCATTCTTAACACTTCTAAGTTTGGCCCTTAACTCAAAAAAAGGGTTTCCTCTGAAATCAGCTTTCCAATTGTACCTCACCACTTCTAAAAATTATTGTGCTTAGTCCAAAAAGTCAAAAATTTAAAAGGTTTATGGACAGGAACCTCATAAGTATTACATATAATATGCAATGGGGCATGACCTGATCCTTGTCTGAATAAGATATGAACCTCACTGGAAGGCAATAAATTCAAGAATTCTTGGTTCACAACAATTTTGTCCATCTTCTTAAAAATACATTCATCTCCAACCCTCCCATTCCACCAGGTAAATCTACTGCTACTTGACTTCAACTCCATAAATGCACAGCTAATCAAACATTGAGCAAAGTCAGTGGCCTCACTCTGCAAGAAAGGTAATCCACCTTGTTTCTCCTCTTCAGTTAAACTAACATTGAAATCCCCCCTACAATCCATGGATCATGAACATCAGAAGCCAAATTCTCCAAATTATCCCATAATTCCAATCTCTCCACCTCAGTGCACCTAGCATACACTGCTGTCACTAAGAAGTGCTTATTAAAACCACAAAGGGAAATAGTAATCTATTGAGTTGTGTCCAAAAAAACCTATCCCTCCCAATCATCTCTCCAAAACACCCAAATCTTGGAAGATAAATTTGCTACCCCATGATGGAAACCTAAACAACTTTTAACGTGATCAATATGTTCTGGGCTCTGAAAAGGCTCCATTAATGCAATGAAAGAATAATGATGTCTTCTATTCAATTTCATTAACCTCTCAACAGAATTATGAGTGTTAATGAACCTGATATTCCAAAAAAGTAGTTTACCTATCATTGGGTACTCCTAGATTGTCTGTCTTTGTTACTCCTTGTTTGAACTTGCAGTGGAATAATGGCTTGTCCAGCTTTACTCTTTTTTTTTTTGCTTTGCAGTTCCTCTATTTTCCTTGGTGGTAATAGACCCGAGTTGGACATCCAATTGCTTCGATTTGAATTATCCGGAGAATGCAATTCCTGATATATATCAAAAAGATGGACAATCAAACCTTGCCTATTATCCTGCAGTTCCTCATCCTCCCTTTGCTCCTGTAAGGATTCCTTCTGTATTTCTGACAATTCTTGCAAATTCCGGTATCACCTTCCTCCCTTGCACATCATCATCACTAACTTTCAGTATCTCACCTTCTCCTTCAGATGAAACCAAATGATCATCCCTTTTCTCCTTAATCATTTCAGAGTTCCATATCACCAGTGCTGATTCAAGCCCTGCTTCTTTGTTCTCCCCTTTCTTGTTAGCTATAACAGATCCCTAGGATGCAGTATCTGGCATATGACTCTGATTCTCTCTGCTATTTGGTGTTCCTTGATCCCCATCCTCTATCTTACCTCCAGCATTTGAATCTTGGACGTTATCTATCTTTTGATCTTCCTTTTCATCTTCTACTTGATCTTTCAGTACATCAAACTGATTATTATCATTAATTCTCGTCTGAGCCTTCTGATTCCACACTTCTTTCCGTCTTCTCCCGTTCTTTTTGCCTAGTGTTTGATACTTATCTTCTTTTTTCTTTAAATTGTTCTCCTCTATTACCTTATTCCTGTCTTCATTCATCATTACTGCCTGGGTTTCTATCTGTTGGTTGACCAGTTCCTTCTTCCTAGGGTATAATTCAGGGTGTAATACATAACATTCTTGCTCATTATGACCCTGAATTTTACAGTTGGAACAGTATTTTGGAACATGATCATATTTAATCCTTATCCATTTCTTCATAACCTCACCTGTATGCTTCCTTATGCCAATATCGATTCTTTTAGGCAAATCGCCTAAGAGATCTACTTCCACCCTAAATCTTGCAAAACTTGGTCTGGTTTTATTCCTAGTAGCCATGTCCACTTTCAAAGGTTTACCTACTGTGGCCGCTAATGAGAAAACAACCTCTCGCATAAAGAAATTCGAAGGTAATGCAGGAAATGAGATCCAAGCGATTGCTGTTATTGTTTCCACCTCAGGATCATATAGTGGATCCCACTTTAATGTACGCATTGGGTAAGTCCATTGCCTATGGGTCAAATAAAAAGCAGGATTTGACAATAAATTTACGTAATCCTCCATGATAGACGCACATATAAGAACATGTCTATTACTCAGCAGACCAATGTTGCATTGTCCTTTTAACTCACACTGTTTCGAAATTATCCTCCTAAGATCTTGAATATCTAGCCAATAATGAGAGAATTTTCCAATAACAACATATTGTAAATTTTCCTTCAATATCATTTGAGAAATCTCATCCTCCTCCCAAATAACTCTGGGTTCCCCATGTAAATAAGAAATTGGCTTAATCAGAATAGGTTTTATATCAATTGGGGTAGGGTGTAGTTTGAAGCAAAGTCCATTGTGGGATTTGGTAGGGAAGGGGGAACAGCCTCAGAAGGAGGCTGTCCCGATGACGAGGTGGCTATCGCCACCACAAACTGATCACTGGCGGCGCTACGTATTAGGCAAAAATAGGGTATGAAAAATTTGGAGCAAAATCGTTGTTCTCAACTCTACTCAAAGCTACTCATTATAAGCATTAATGGTACAAAAATATTTCCACATCTGATTCATCATTAATCCTTTCACGTTTGCTCTCTGATTTTTCTATAATTAGCTCTTGTGGAGGATCAATAGCACTTCTATGAGCCCTCTTAGGGTTAGTTCTTCTTGCAACCAATGGCTCATTAGTAGATTCGATAGTAGAAAATTCTCCTTTTTTCTTTATAACCTCATCATCAATTTTTGAGTCAAGCAAATTCATCTCACTTTTTTGGATTTCTACACCATTTTCTTGCTTGACCATATCATCATCATCACTAATTTCTTTATGATATTTCTGAACAATCATAACAAATTGATCAACATCAGTCTTCAGATATGTGTTACCTTTCTTCACTTTTTTTCACTTTATTCTGTGGCAATTTTTTGAGTATCAGGAACAACTTCTTTTTGCTCGTCCTGATCAATCATAGGAATTGACTGTTTATCATCAACTTTGTGAATTTGATAAGTTGAAATCTTGCGATTCCATTCATCACCATCAAAAAGTGGTGCAAGTTCATAGAATATATTATCATAAGTATTTATCACTTTTTGATTAGTTAGATAGCTAGAAGGTCAAGAAGAAAATAAAAAAGAGAGATAGAAAAAAAAGAGAAATTTTTTTCAATACAAACTGAAGATGTGTGAGAGTGGGTTTGTGGAGTTTTTGAGTATATATGAGATGATGAAACTGTTAATTTTTTTTACTTTAGTCCAAAATAATCACATGAATGATGCTATTTAAAAATGTAAGTGAACCCTCACCAATTTTTTTAATACATTTTAGTTCTTTTTAAAACTTTTTAAATTATTTTAAGATTAAGAAGACCGGGGAGTAACAACTAAGATGAAGACTCTTATTATAATATTGCATATTGAGAAGGATCACTGTCATCGACTTCTTTTTTTCTACTAGATTTGTAATTGAATGATGATTGTGGAGATTAATATTTTCTACCAAGAAGTATTTTTGGTAATTGAATCTTTTGAATCGTTCCCAAATCTAAAATACAAAAAATCAGGAAGCAGAGTAAATTATGGTATGCGTTCTGACTGTTAAGTACGCTATTATGATTATGTTGATTTTTATCGTTTAATTATCGATTAAGAAAATTTTACTAAATTTTGGTATTTACTTATGGTTTGTTAAATAACCTAATTTTTAAAGTGATAATTGTAATTATAAGCAATTGGTGATGTTATTTTATGTCTTTTTTGTGTTTATCAATTTAAGGGGTTTTAATGATTGCATTATCACTAAAATACGAAATAAAAATTAATAAAAGTTGATTTTTTTTGGGTTGGGGAGGGGGGACGGGGATATATTGCTATATATAGTTTTTAAATATACTTAGTTACATTGTTCCCATTTCACGATCCGTATGGGCGAGTCGTGCCGGTACCTGCATCGATTTTAGCTCGATAGGAGAACCCCTTTGTAATCCAACAGATAAAATAAAATAATTTAAATACTCATTAGCTTGCATGATACAAAATATTTCTAGAATTATAATAAATCTTTTCTTCCGAACCATGACTCCCCAAGACCTAGTCTAGACAGGTACAAGAGCTCTACCAAAATACTTGACAAATTATAATCACACATCTTCATCTGCGAAAAAAATTACGGAAACTGAGGCTGAGAACTCCACGTCAGTCATGAAACTTCAAACTTGGCACAACCTACACCAAAAAAGTGTAGCAACGTAGTATCAGTACACCACACATACCGATTGACATCATCAGCAGACTTAAGATTAGTTCACGTTACTGCATATAATTTAACAAGCAATCGAACTAATAAATGTAACAACGGCTGCAAATTATATTTATAACCCCACAAGTTCATTTACCATTTATTTGATTACCGTAATTCATCAATATTCGAGCATCTACTGATGGAGTTAAGTCCTCCACAACTAAAGTACATGTACATACCTGTTTCTTCCAAATTCCGCACCACGTTTCTACACCATAATAATGTCATGTAGTGTCTTACCTGTACCGTATCATAATATTTACACCCCAACTATGTCTCTCACATTATACTCGAATCATGTCGGTATATCTTGTATTCCACTTGTACATTTGTACATCTTGTCATCGCAGTCGTATGTATATAGCCAGTTTGGCTAATAAAATTTATGTGTGTGCGCGCGTATATATTTGAAATTATTTATGATATAATCAAATCTAAAACACGGAAATTTTGGAAGAAGAGTTAGTTATGGTATGCGCCCTAACTGTTAAGTCTGTTTTTATGATTATATTGATTTTTGTCGTTTAATTGTCGATTAAATACTTTTCTAAATTGTGATGTTAACTTATTTTTTGTTGAATAACTCATTTTAAAAATGTGATTATTATAATAATAAATAATGAATAATATTTTTTAATTTTTTTTTTCATTAAGTTTATCAATTTAATAGGTTTTAAAAATATATATCTCTAAAAATTGAAAATAAGAAAAATAAAAGTAGACATTGCATTTTTTGTTTGGCTATAAAGTGTATAAAAGTACAGTAATTTTGCTGTAATTGATGATTTGACATTAACCTTTACCTTATATATTGGTGCTCAAAAAGAAATCTTTTTACCACGCGATAGGTCTGTGAAGCCTGAGCGGCGCGGAGAAGGAAAGGCCAAACACTTCGGCCTAACAGGAATGAACAACGACGAAATGACATAAAGGAAAGAAACCTCCTCAGAGTGGTATGCATCATACAGTACTAGAATACTTATCCACTTCATAATAAATGGTATTTTTAATTTTTATTTTGATTCAAAATAAATGGTGTTTTTAATTTTTAATTTTGATTCAAAATAAATCGTGTTTTAATTTATTATTTTGATTCAAAATGAATGTTGTGTCACATAATCAAAAAAAGATATTAATTATTTTTTTTCAAATTAACTACTATTTAAATGAGTAAATTCTTATGTAATTAAGAAACTATATTAAATACTCCCTCTGCTTATTTTTATTTGTCCATCATGGACTGTCTACTTTCTTTCAAAACAAATAAAAGAACTGCATATTTTAGTATAATACTCGTGATATTTAGCATTTCAAAAGATCTTAAAAAATTATTTGGAAAAGTAATAGTTAATATTGAAGGTTAAAAAATATTGTCTTTTTCTTGATATACTAAAGTGAAAACTTATTTTAATATAGTGAAAAAGTAAAAATGAATAGAGAGAATAAGTATTATTTAATTCTTTCTTTCTAAAAATAGACAAAATTTATAAAGGAGGTGCACAAAATAAAAACACTACTTAAATATAAAATAAACAAAATAGTAATTATGAGTTTAGTTTCTATCACATTCAATAATAAAAATACTGACTTAATTATACAACTAACTAGTTCAACATAAACGAAATAAAAGATAAATCCTCACCACGTCCCGAGTCTATACGCTAGATGGGACATGGTACTTGGGGTCACAAGTAACCCCAAGTCAACCCATGGTCTATCATAACACTGGCATTCTAAGTAAAAACTTAGTAGAAGCTTTAAAATAATAAAATAAAATATTTATGAAGAAGAAGTAAATCATAAAGCTTAAAACCACTGAAACAAAGCTGAAAATCTGAATCTATATCTGTGTCCAAAAGCCATCTATCTGATGAGTTGCTGGGATAAGTCCCCAACTAACTCTAAGTTTAACTGAAGAAATATCACTGAAAAGAAATAATCCTCGTCCTTGAAAGATGAGGACTCACCAATGATGCTGCTGAAACTTCTGAGCGAGGTATGCTAACGGAGCTGAGACTGAGAACCTGCAGCTGTATCATAAAATGATACAGCATAAAAGGTATGCTTCAGTACTTTGAATGTACTGAGTAAGTGAGAGAAACCATAATATGGAGAATAAAATAATTGAACTGTA
The DNA here is from genome assembly GCA_035772735.1 of Datura wrightii. NCBI lineage: Eukaryota > Viridiplantae > Streptophyta > Magnoliopsida > Solanales > Solanaceae > Datura > Datura wrightii. Next base: position 30,363,569 of record JASDFA010000016.1, on the reverse strand, counting down.
AAGACATACAATGACCAACTGAAATACTGTAAAGGAATAAAGTGTGATATACTGAGATGGTCAAAATGACCCTGTCTTATAGTCAAAGACATGCACTAAATCTGAGATACTAATCTGAAATACTGTACTGAACTGATCTGAGATTGAACTGAGTTGAGTAGTGGGAGAGTCTATAACCGGCATATAACCACATGAGCTAGATGTGGAGTCCGATGTATACACCCCACTGGTAGGACCCAATATACCTTGCCAGGAAATAAAGGCATGAACTGAGTGATCACAGGTCTGGGGCCATGAGACCAACAAAAATTTAACCTATGGTGGAAAAGTAGTTCTGGGAACCTGGGTGTGTTGGAACTCCGGTCCACTCGGTGCTAAGTCCTACTCCCACTGGATAGTCCTAGACTAACTACTAGGTTGATAGCTCGAAATTGGGGCCCAAGACTAAGTCAGAAATATCTATCTGAAAGTACCCTGAGAGTCTTATCGGACCAGATTCTATGACTGGTGTTTTAAGACTGGTCAGAGCTGTTATTCTGGAAGCGTTGTAACCGTCTAAAGAATAAACTACAATTTGAAGCTGGGGTCCTAAGGCTGGTCAGAGCCGCTTATCTGAAAATGTCATGACCATCTAAAGAACCACTAAAATCTGATACTGAGTCTAATACTGATGACCGGGAGGCATCACTGACACCTTAAGAATTAAATGAGGTCAAACTGATCAGTTGACATTTCTGGACAATTATGAGTATGCTAAAAGTTTGACTGAGACTAGACTAACATGAATCTAATTGAAATTTCAACATTAACTAACAATATGTGCATCCCAAACCTAATATAACCAAGCTACAGGGGAAACTAGTTCAAGCCGCAAGATTCTAGTTTCTACTGAGCTGAGACTTAGGGCTAAATTATTCCTCAAGATCCAATTCCCATAAATGTCTAGATAGGGAATAATAAGCAATTAAAATCATGAGAAATATACTACTAGAAATTTTAAAGATATAATTATGACAATCTTCTACATTTCGAATCTACAGGGCTAAACTGAAAGAGAAAAATAGCGAGGACTTTTTTAGGGACACAATGGAAGAACTATTCCCTTGTTGAATTCCTACATACCTGGCTTAGATATCCCTGAAGAGGAAAGCTTGAAATTCTGCACTGATGAGGAAACCTAGTTCTTGCTTGAGAGAAGAAGTACTATCGTTCTTTCTGAGAGTTAATGTGGGGAATGAGGGGGAAAACCATACAATCCCCCTAATATCTCTGAAATAATGCTTAAAACGACGTAGTTTAGAGTCTAGGAGTTTAGGAATTTATGTAAAACACCCTCATAAATTCACAGGAAAAAGGACCCTGCCAGTCATCACGAGGCACTCCACGAGTCGTGAGGTCAGGGACAACTCGTGGTGCCAAGTCGTGATGTGTACTGGAAATTTTCTTCAAATTCAACAGTCTTCCAATGACTAAGTTCACGAGTCATCAGGAGACCTAACGACTCATGGCGTTTCCCGTTGTCACTGAACCAAGATTTCTTTTCATGGGCCACCCTGAGCTACTCAACGATTACGGATGACCACGACTCGTGGTCACCTCCCGTCGTCCTCACTGCCGAAAACCACCCGGGGGTCACCACGAGTGTCACCACAACTCATGGTGTCGCAGACGAGTTGTGGTGAGGACCCGTTAAGTGCACTGTCCGAAGTTCCCAACTTTTAGTCAACCCCTTGACCACGACTTATATGACGATTTGTGGTGTTGACCACGACTCGTGGTCACACCCATGGTCACTCAATTTTCCAAATTTTCAACCAAGTCTGGACTCTTCCCCACGAGTTACTCCACAACTCGTGGCCTACTCCACGGGTCACAGGATGACTATTCTGTGAAATGGTGCAGAAAATTCTATTTTCTCCGTTTCAACTCCAAGGCCAGATCTTAAGGTTTCCGGGGCATTACATAAGATCAGGATATAAAAGATGTACGCACCTTAAATTAAGGACTCAACACACGTAAAAAAAAAGGAAAAATTACTCCTGCAATTATTTGACCTCCATCGATCTCATATTTGTTGAACTTGGCTTTCCTCCTGCAAAATGTATGAATATAAACACTTTGATAAAATTTTAAAGTAAAAGAAAAGAACTATCGATTGGCAATGGTAAACTTAATTAGTCACAGATCAGTTCTATTTATTAAAAAGTAAAGAATTAATTAATTAAATAAATTGTATAAATTAGCAAAGCTCACAAGTTATAATTTCACATACCTTTTGTTTGGATTGTTGATATCTATGGAGTTCCATCCTTGATCAGCAAACATGTTTTGTACTTTCCTCAATATAATACTACAAGAAATTTTTTATATATATAGTCAAAACATCATGAATATTTTGAATGATCCAATAATTAATGATACGATTTGAGGTGTATATATATATATTGAATATTAGATAATAATAATTGAAAAAAAATTAAAGATAGAATTTGATTACAATAATCTAATAGTCATAATGTGTATCAAAACTTCTGATGATTCTACACTGAAATCAAATCATTTGTTATTTACAAAACTAGATAAAAACTAGTACATTTAAAATTTAAAATATATATCCAACATTATCAGAGTAATTGAATATTTTATGATAAGTAGAGAAAATTAATTAGTAATTTACCGTATCTTTGTGGCCAGAACTGTTTCCTTTTACTCTAACGTGAATTTCAGTTGCCCAGCCATCAGGTAAGATGAAATCTTTAGCATTAATCCTTTGATGTTTGAGCTCTGATTTTCCTCTAATTAGCTCTTGTGGAGGATCAGTAGCGATTCTATGAGCACTCCTAGGGTTTGTTCTTCTTGCAACCAATGTCGAATTAGTAGATTCAATAGCAGAAGCTTCTCTCTTTTTCTTTATAACCTCATCATCAATTTTTAGCTCAAGCAAAATTATCTCACTTTTTTGGATTTCTACACCATTTTCTTTCTTGACCATGTCATCAGCATCACTAATTTCTTTGTGATATTTTTGATCAATCATAACAAATTGATCAACATCAGTCTTCAGATCTGTGTTACCTTTCGTCATTTTTTTGTCACTTTATTCTGTGGCAATATTTTGAGCGTCAGGAACAACTTCTTTTTGCTCGTCCTGGTCAATCATAGGAATTGACTGTTTACCATCAACTTTATGAATTTGATCACTTGAAATCTTGCAATGGTCCCATTCATCACCATCAAAAAGTGGTTCAAGTTCGGAGAATATATCATCATAAGTATCCTTCACTTTTTGATTAGTTAGATAAATAGAAGGTCAAGAAGAAAATTAAAAAAGAGTGAGAAGAAAAAAATGGAGAAAGTTTTTTCGATACAAACTGAAAATGTGTGAGAGTAGTTTTGTGGAGTTTTTGAGTATATATAATATGATGACACTGTTACTTTTTTACTTCTGTCCAAAATAATCACATGAATGATACTATTTAAACATGTAATTGATCCCTCACAATTTTTTTTTGCATTTTAGTTCTTTTTAAAACTTTTATTAAATTATTTTAAGACTAAGAAGACCGGGGAGTAATAATTAAGATAAAGACTCTTATTATTATCTTGCATATTGAGAAGAATCATCATACATCGGCTTCTTTTTTTTTTATACTATATTTGCAACGCAATGAAGATTGTGGAAATTAATATTTTTTATCAAGGAGTATTTTTTGTAGTTAAATCTTTTATATCATTCCCAAATCTAATATACAGAAATTCAGGAAGAATAGTTAATTTCGGTAAGCGTTCTGACTGTTAAGTACGTTATTATGATTATGTTGATTTTTATTGTATAATTATTGATTAAAAGATTTACTAAATCGTGGTATTTACTTGTCTTTTGTTAAAAAATCGAATTTTTAAAAGTGATAATTGTAATTATTAGCAATTGGTGATGTTGTTTTATGTCTTTTTTATGTTTATCAATTTAAGGGGTTTAAATGATTGCATTATCACGAAAATATGAAATAAAAAATAAAAAAATTGAAATTTTTGTGGGTTGGGTAGGAGGGAGGGGAATATAATGCTCTATATATAGTGTTTTTGAATATACTTAGTTACATTGTTTCCATTTGACTACCCGAATGGGCGAGTCGTGCGGGCACCTGCATCAACTTTAGCTCGATAGGAGAACCCCTTTTAAACCAATGCATAAAATAAAATAATTTAAATACTCATTTGCTTGTATGATACAAAATATTGCTAGAAATTATAAAAAATTGTTTCTTCCAAACTATAACTCCCCAAGACCTAGTCTAGACTAGTTTAAGAGCTCTAACAGAATACTTGATAAAATAAAATGACACAACTTCGTCTAGGGAAAAAATTACAAAAGCTGAGGCTGAGTACTCCACATCAATCATGAAACTTTAAACCTACCACAACCTACACCAAAAAGGTGCAATAAGGTAGTATCAGTACACCACACGTACCGATAGACATCATCGGAAGATTAGTTCGCGTATAGCTTATAATTTAACATGAAATTGAATTAATAAATGTAGCAATGACTCCAAATTATAATTATAACCCCACAAGTTCATATACCACTTTATTTGACTACTATAATTCATCAACATTCGAGCACCTACCCTACCACTCTAGCCCTCATTCCAAATCTTATTCTGTTTCTCTCACCTCGCTGCAGTGGATACCTTGACCTCTACAACAATCTCGCTACAATGGTGATTTGCCCGCTGTAGTGCCACCCTAGTTAGGCAGTAGTCGGTTTCACTGATACTCTCCTCTATTAACCCGCCATATAAACCTTATGGCACATCTACCCCATTTACCCTTCCATTATCACAAGTTAAGCCCGTATTCATTAGTTAATGACCTATTATTTGACCCGCATGATTAACTCACCCTCTTTAATTTTGTTTCTACTCTCTTGTCTATATGTTAATAATAAGGCTAGGCCAAAGATCTCCTAGTAATTCACTACAATTTATAACTCAGTTGCGTTACCTTCTATAACTCACACAGTCACATTGATCAAGCATTCAATCACAATACAAATTAAATAGCTCAAGTATACATAAGGAAAGCATCTTACCATACCGATGGAGTTAAGTCCTCCACAACTAAAGCACATGTACATAACTGTCTCTTCCGAATTCCGCAACATGTTTCTACCCCATAATAACGTCATATAGTGTCTTACCTGTACCGTATCATAATATTTACACCCCAATTATGTCTCTCACATTATACTCGAATCATGTCGGTATATCTTGTATCACACTTGTATATTTGTACATCTTGTCATCGCAGCCATATGTATATAGCAGTTTGGCTAAAAACAATTATGTGTGCGCGCGCATATAGTCGAAATCATTTATGACGTAATCAAATTTAAAACACGGGAATTTTTGAAGAAGAGTTAGTTATGGTACGCGCCCTGACTGTTAAGTTTATTTTTATGATATATTGATTCTTGTCCTTTAATCATCGATTAAAAACTTTTCTAGATTTTGTTGTTTACTTATTTTTTGTTGAATAACCCAATTTCTAAATGTGGTTATTATAATAATAAATAATGAATAATATTTTTTTATGTTTCTTTATTATGTTTATCAATTTAATAGGTTATAAAAATATATATCACTAAAAATTTAAAATAAGAAAAATAAAAGTATACATTGCATTTTTTTGGCTATAACATATATAAAAGTAAAGTCATTTTTGTAGTCGAGGATTTGACAATAACCTTTAACTTATATATTGATCCTCAAAAAGAAAATACATAAAAGAAGAAAACCTTCCCAGAGTGTGTGCGTCATACAATACTAGAATACTTCTCTATTTCATAATAAATGGTATTTTAAATATTTTATTTTGATTCAAAATAAATGGTGTTTTTAATTTGTTATGTTGATTTAAAATAGATGGTGTTTTACAAAATCAAAAAAGATATTAAATTATTTTTTCAAATTCACTCCTATTTAAATGAGTGGATTTTTATGTAATTAAGAAATAACTCCCTCCATTCACTTTTGTTTGTCCATAGTGGACTTTGCACTTTCTTTTAGAAACAATAAAAGAAGTGCATATCTTAGTATAATGCCCGTGATAGTTAGCATTTCAAATGATAGAATGCACAACCTAAGAATTTGTCTTAACCTTAACTGTTTGCCTATGAATGAAATAAGTCGTCAGACGTGTTCCACGTGAGTGAATGAAAACAGTAAGAAAATAAGACATACTTTAGCATGGAAAACCCCCAGCTCAAAAGGTAGAATAAAACATGACCTGTACTCCACAGGATTTTCTCCAACTTCACTAACTCCAAGAGCCTCTTCAAACAACAGATTTCAACTCTTGTAATATAAAGAATTATAAACTCTAATTCTTAACTGTTCAATCTCCTACTTAGTAACAAACGTCAATGTCTTCTTAGTAGCACAACTTGAAGACCAGATCTTCTTAATTTAGTTTATAACTTATTGAATTAAGAATACACCAATTACAACTCACTGACAAACTCCAAGTACAAGATAGCTAACTCTAGCTTGACACTTTACTAGACCAAGTTTGTCTATCTCTTCATACTCAGATTGTCACAAGAATCTCACTCAATTGCAGTATGCTTTTTCTCTCTTTGTAAGTGTGTGTTTGCTTCTAAGATGTCACACTCCTTTATATACACACTTCTCCAAAGAGTTCTTCCTCCTTCCAATCTCTTTATGGCGACACCTGTGCGCACCTTAGAGTTTCATCTCGTGTAGGAGTCTTCTTACAAGTTAATCTCTTGTATTTGGTTGTATTGTAATTAGACTCCAATTCTCCTGACTTATCAATGTGTTGATCTTGCTAATTTCGTTGAATATGGCTTATCAAATCCTTAATTCATGCTCCTTTATTTCTTGATATTTCCAGCTCCTTAAATATTATATTCTACACTTCATTGGTCCAACTTTACTCACCTATTTCATCAAGATGTTGTCAATCATCAAAACTTCAAAGGACCCAATAAATTCCCCCTTTTTGATGATGACAAACACAATACCATTTGCACATTGGCTTTACCTGTAAGCAAAAATCTCTTGAATGAAACATGTTAGTCCATTGGGTTATAAACATTGCACTGCCAATCATATGTATTTATCTTCCCCCTTTTGGCATCATCGAAAAGTTGAGTCAATGAATTACAGCTAACAAAGCAGTCATACATCCTATTACCACAGGGTCAATCCCAAGACAATCAAGATAATAATTATTAAGACAAGAGAAGGCAGTAAAAGTGCAATAGAAGATAAACAATATATGTAAGCAAAACAAGCAAGTCATTAAAAGCAAAAGATAGTTCTTTATCACAACTAAAACAATACTAAAAATAAAAACAACTAAGCCTGAAAGGGTAAGACATAAAAAACTAGGAACAAGCACAAGGGATCTAAAATGGAGGAACGGATGGAAGAAATTGGGACAGGCGTCTAATAGTATCAGCATTTGCAGCCCTTTCAGAGTCAAATGTAGCCTATAACTCAGTGATCTTGACCTGAAGAGCAGTCTTTTCTTAAGCATGAGCAGCTTCCAATTCAGCAGTCTTTTCTGCCAAAGCATTGCACATTCTTTGAAAAGGAGTATCTGCTCTCCTCATAGAAGCAGGTAAATTAACATGTTTCACTTCCCCAAACATCCTTTGTTGTTTTAAAAGTCCAAAATTGAACAGGGACTGAGTAGTCCTCAAATAAGTAAGACAACCAAAAGGAATAGGGGAAGGCATGTCCTTTGTCATCCTTAGTGAGAGCCCGCTGCATATGCTTGACCATGAGACTGTGGCTCCATTAAGGTGAGGTCAAGATAGTTTGTCTGAGTTCTTCTCTTCTTTCTTGGGATGAGTATGCACAACAACAAATACAGATGATGGAGGGGTGAAATTTCTTTCTTTTGAACTTGACGATGCTGGGCAAGAGTTGGCTGGCCTGAGAACTTTCTGCAGATGTCTCTAGTAGAGGGAAAATTGTTCAGTGGTGGCCACTCAAATTTGACATAGTGATTCTATCCACCACTGGGAATACCCAAGATCCTTGCCAAGTTTTTAGCCACTAGATGGATAGAAACCCCCCTGACAGTGGAAGAAAAGAGGGGACCATTTGCAACTCCATGAGCATAGAACTTAACCACTTCAGGTTTTCCAAACTTCCTCTGAAAGTCATCCTGAAGAAACAAGGATGTCCAAACTTGAGCTTCTAATTTTTCAAGCAACACCTCCATTTCTAGGCCATCAAACCCAGCTACCACCCTTACCCAAAGAACAACACACTTTTGAAAGTGTACCAAATGGGAGAGTTGAGTATCAGTGAGGCCAGAAGTGTCTATCCCAATAGACACATCCTTATCAGAATCATCAGAGTCAGAACCATGTGATGGACCAGGTCGAGAAACCCATTTAGAAGATCCGATTTTGGTAGTGGGGGAAGGATTTTTTGAAGTCGAAGTGGAGGATGGTTTGGAAGATAGTTTGGAAGAGGGTTTGGAAGGGGGTTTTGGAGTGGGTTTTGAAGGGAGTTTCGTAGTGGGTTTGCAAGGGGGTTTTCGAGAAGGTTTGGAGGAGGACATAGAGAGGGTTTTGGAAGAAAATTTGGATGACCCAAAGGAAGTAGGTTTGGGAATGGTCTTCTTGACCACTTTGGATTGTCGAATAGATTTGAGCAACACAACCTTTGAAGAGGAGGATTGCTTTTGAACAGGAGAGGTTGTAGAGGACTTTTTCCTTCTTTCTCTTTTGAAGAGCTTGTTCAAGATTTTAATCTTCCTGTTGTTTTTTGGTTCGAGTGAGAGGGATACAACTAGAACTAGTAGGTAAAGGTGTTTCATGGTCAGGTTCATCATCAGGGATAAGGACAGGGGAACCGAATTTCTTCCTTAACCGGGTTCGAATCCTTTGGGGAATCAAATTTGCAAGGGGATTCCTTCATTTGGAGCAGATTGAAGGGGAGCAAAGTCGCAACTTTTAGCGATGAACCATACGGAAATGGTGGGATGGTTGAGGAGGAAGAGAACTGGGTTTTAAAAGCATTTCATACAACAAAGTCTGACATTTTAATTGGAATGGGAGAGTGAATGTTTGGAGAGGGAATTTTAGATAGGTGAGCCACCAATTCATGAGATAAAGAAGTTTTTCCTGAGGTGGTGGCTGAGGTGCTACTTAAAGAAGAAGATGAAGTAGAAGCCATAGTGGTAAATTTGGAGGATTCAGGTAAATAATTTCAAATTAATTTCTTGTGAATTCGTCCAGGCTACCACTTTATAGAAAAAATGGGAGATGAAACGTGTGACATGACTGCTCTTTAATGCGTTACCAGTGGGAGACGTGATGGATAATAGGGTGGAAGTTGCAGCTTTATGGGGAAGAGAAGGAGTAATAATGGTTATAATGATTTATGAGGGGATGGAACACTTAGGCATAGTTGTTTCACATTAACAATAAAGCATTATTTGAGAAATGATAACTATGAATGACTACCCACAAGTGCTTGATATCACTGCACAATTTAATACACAACTCTGTCAATTTTAAAATTTATCCCAGAATTGGGACACACAAGTAAATGTTCAAAGCTAGAATGAATAATATTGTTAGCAATAAAACATAGAAGTTTGCATAATCTAGCCAATCATTGAAGGTGGCCCAGGAAATCTTAATCATCCCCAATTGTAACCTGTTCTTTTCAAAATGATCCCTGCTTAAAGCTTTGGTAAATATATCAGTAATTTGCTCTTCAGTAGAAAAAAACATAATTGAAATATGACCTTTCTCAACATTGTCTTTAAGAAAATGATGTCTTACGTCAATATGGTTAGTTCTCTTATGTTGACCTGGATTTTTGGCAATATTTATGGCACTAGTATTATCACAAAGGAATATTGGCACACATCCAACATCAACACCAAAATCAAGTAGTTGTTGCTTGATCCACAATAACTGTGCACAACATGAACCAGCTGCTACATATTCAGCCTTAGCAGTAGACAAGGCTACAGAGTTTTGCTTCTTGGTAGACCACAAGATCAAACATGGTCCAATGAAGTGTTCCATACCTGTAGTTCTTTTCCTATCCACCAGATATCCTGCATAATCAACATCTGCATATCCTACCAAGGAAAAATTGCTCCCTTTAGGATACCATAACCCCAGATCAGTTGTTCCCTTCAAGTATCTCAAAATTCTCTTAACAACTTTGAGATGTGATTCTTTGGGTTTTTGAAATCTAGCACACATGTTAACACTGAACACAATTTCAGGTCTACAAGAAGTGAGATATAGAAGGGAGAAAATCATACCTCCGTAAAGCTTCTGCTCTACGGATGGACCTATTTCATCAAGGTCCAATTTTGTTGCAGTAGCAATAGGAGTATCAATCTCTTTTGCATACTCCATATTGAATCTTTTAAGAAACTCCTTCACATACTTCTGCTGATGGATCAAGATTCCGGTAGGAGTTTGCTTAATTTGCTATCCAAGGAAGAAATTTAATTCTCCCATCATGCTCATTTCAAATTCTCCATTCATTAGAATGGAAAACTCTTGAGTCATAAGACTACTTGTTAATCCAAATATGATGTCATCTACATACACTTGCATAATGAGTAGATCATGTCCCTTTGTTTTCAAGAAGAGTGTATTGTCAATTTTTTCTCTAGTGCGCCCATGCTGTAACAAGAATTTTGAAAGTCTTTCATACCAGGCTTTTGGAGCTTGCTTCAACCCATACAAAGCTTTTTCTAGTTTGTAGACATGATCAGGAAATTTGGAGCTTTCAAATCCTCGAGGATGCTTCACATATACTTCTTCTTTTAAATATCCTTTCAAAAATGAACTCTTTACATCCATTTTGATAAAGAGTGAATTCTTTGAAAGCTGCAAAAGTTATAAGTAATCTGATTGCTTCAAGTCTTTCAATAGGAGCAAATGTCTCATCATAGTCAATGCCCTCTTCTTGATCGTATCCTTGAACCACCAACCTAGCTTTGTTCCTTGTAACTATTCAATGCTCATCTAGCTTGTTCCAAAATACCCATTTTGTGCCAATTATAGTTCTTCCTTCAGGGGGAGGTACCAAGTTCCACACTTTGCTTCTTTCAAACTGATTTAGTTCTCTTCCATAGCCAAAATCCAATCTTCATCAAGAAGATCCTCCTTTACCTTTTTAGGTTCAAGTTTTGATAGGAAGGCATTGAAAGCACATAAGTTCTTCAACCCTGATCTTGTTGTGATCCCAGAGGTGAGATCTGTGAGAACATTTTCAATAGGATGTGAGTCCTGATACTTGTAGCTTTTTAGCTGCAATCCTTGTGAGGTTCTAGCATTTGAGTTAGATTTATGTATTGATGATGGCTCAACTTCATTATTTGTTAATCCCCCTGTCAGTGAGCTCACATTCTGTTCAACAGATGAAATAGGTGATGCAACATATTCCTTTTACCACCTCTGCTCCTTATTCTCATAGGTCCACATAGATCCATATGCAGCAGATCCAGACATCTGTTTGTGCTCACTTGATTCGTTGATATGAATGATGATCTTACCTGCTTCCCTCTCACACAAGCACTACAGACTTTATCATTTTTGAACTTGGTTTTAGGCAGGCATATAACCATGTCCTTTGAAGCAAGTTTATTCAACTGTTTCAAACTAGCATGCCCAAGTCTTTTGTGCCAGAGAAGGGGATCACAATCCATTGCACTAAGGCAAGTCATATCTGTACCAGGCATTCCCATGATGTCTGCCTTGTATACATTTTTGTGTCTGCTTGCACAACCTTTTGACCTTGCATCCTGCAGAGGTAAAAGTTACCTTGTTACCTTTGTCACACAACTGAGAGATGCTCAATAGATTATGTTTCAGTCCATCAACAAGGTACACATCTTCTAAGGCCCTTATTTTTGAACTTCCAATTTTATCAATTCCTGTAACAGTACCCTTTTTTGCATCTCCAAAGGATACATTCCCCCCTTTTAGTGGAGTGAGTGAAAGGATTTTTTGTTTATCTCCAGTCACATTTCTTGAACAAGCACTATCCATGTACCAATATTTGCTCCCTTTCACTCTCACCTACAAAACAACTTAGGGGTTAGTTTTATGTCATGCCCCCAGCCTACACCCTGGGCGTAACACGATACTTGAAGCCATAAGTGACCCCAAGTCAACCCTTGGTCTATCAGTTACTAGCATTCTGAGTAACAAGCACAGCAGAACTTTGAAATAATATCATAAACTATTTATGAGAGACAAGTCTGAAAGCATAAAGTTCGAACAATTGAATAATACCGATGAATCTGAAAATTATATCTGTCTGAAAGCCATCTAATCGAGGAGTTGCTGGGACAAGCCCCCAACTAACGCTAAGTCTAACTGAAACTAATACATGACTAAAAGAAGAAAAATAGTGCCCTTGGATGATGAGGACTCACACTTCAACTGATGCAATGGAGAATCTAAACTGCGACAACTAACGGTGCTGAGTCTGAGAACCTGTAGCTGTATCATGAAATGATACAACATAAAAGTATGCATCAGTACTTTGAATGCACTGAGTAAGTGGGAGGAACATAACTGAACATAACGTCTGAACTAAAATGACACGCAATGATGACCAACAGGTAAGATGAACTGAACTACTAATATAATCTAAAATGGTCAAGATGACCCTGTCTGATGGTCAAGGACATGCCCAAAGTCTGAAACACTAAATCTAAGATAATGTACTAAATTGAGCTGCTTATTTTGATTACTGGACTAGATTGACTAGCGGGAGAGTCTATAATCGACATGTAACCACGTGAGCTAGACGTGGAGTCCGATGTATACACCCCAGCGGTAGGACCCAATATACCTTGCCAGGGTATAAAGGGATGAACTGAGTGATCACAAACGTCTGGGGCCAATTAGGCCAAGTAATACTGTAACCTACGCTGGAAACGTAGTTCTGGAAACCTGGGTGCACTGGAACCCCAGCCTCTTCGGTGCTAAGTTCTACTCCTACTGGAAAAACCTAAACTGAACTACTAAGTTGATAGCTCAAAACTGGGGTCCAAGACTAGTCAGGGACGTATAACTGCATGTACCCTAAGAGTCTTATCAGACTAGATTTTGAGACTGGGTTTTAGACTGGTCAGAGCTTCTTGTCTGGAAGCGTCGTAACCATCTAAGAACAAGATATAACTGAATTGGGGTCCTAGGGTTGGTTAGAGCTATATGATAGAATGTCATGACCGCCTAACGGACCAAAACTATAATCTGAGTCTGATTCTAACAACTGAGAAGCACCACTAACACCTAAAAATAAGATTGAAGTCAAATTGATTAGTTGATAATTTTCTGAAAGATTTTGAAGAGACTCTACATTCTAACTGGTCTGAACTAGTAGAGCTAATAGAGAACTCAACTTATCCCAACAACACGGGAACTTCGTAATGTAGAGCAATTTCGAGAATTTTAGGAATTTCATTCAACAGAGCTAAAGTCATTCTCATTAATGGAATATTTACTATATATATATATAGGAAATTCTAGAAATTTCAGCCCAAGGGTTCTTCATTCACTAGACGAAATTTAATAAGCAAAATCATAACTCGAAAATATTCACTTTTGTATAAACACACAATTTGATAAGGAATTTTTGGGAATCATATCAACAATATACATGAACATCGTTCTAAGTGAAATCAACAAAAATAAACATGAAACCTTTTCATACTCAAAAACTCAGGGCTTAAAATTGATAGAGGAAATTGAGGAGGATTTTGGGGATGCAAGGGAAGGACAATCCTCTTGCTAAAACCACCCCACATACCTGACTAAAATTCACCCAAGGAAAGGGACTTGAACTACTGCGATCGATGAGAACCCTAAGCTTTCTTGAGAGTTTTCTTGAGGAACCCTTTGATAGATTTCTGAGAATAATCATGAGAATGAGGGGAGGAACCGTCCCAACTCTTTAATAAGTCTGATTATACGTTTAAAACAACGTCATTTAGAGCTTAAGGGAATAGGAAATTACTAAATAGCCCTTTACAATTCACTGGGAAAAACTGTCTGGTGCCCCTAACGGGTGACCTAGCGAGTCGTGGCGACTGACCATGACTCGTGGTCACTCCCGTCAGGTACACTTCCTGGGATCCTCAGTAGGTCACCATGAGGGACCTAACGAGTCATTATCTATGACTACAACTCATGGTCACTAGTCGTGGACCACACTGTCTCATTCTGGAGATTTAATGCTAAGTCCCATAACTAGTCACTTAACGAGTCATTGCCATAGGTGACAACTCGTTTCACCCACTCATCGAATACACTGGTCAACTAAAATATTCCCAACTCAGGCCTGACGATGAGTGAATTAATGGGTCATTGTCAGTGACCACGACCAGTGATGTCCCTTGTTTGGTACACTGCCTCCCTCCTTTACATTAATCAGTCTTCTCCTCACGGCTCAATTAACGAGTCGTGAGGTTACTTGACGACTTGTCAAGTAGGCCGTCCTGCAACATTTCTGTAGTTTTCCAGATTTCCTATTTTATGCCCCGGAATTGGATTTTGAGTTTCTAGGGTGTTACAATATCTCCCCCTTGTAATCATTCATCCTCGAATGTTAGAAAACACTCAGGAAGCAGAAAATAACAATCTTCAAATACTGCTCATTTAACTCCAAAACTACTGGAATGACTATCTCTGTTTCATAATACATATCTGAAATGAGTTTACTTTTCATACATACATTCGAAAACATAAAAGAGACTTGAACATCTAAACTGAGTCATGAAAACTAAATTGAGTTCTAGGGTCAAAACTAATATCTCAAACTGTGCTGGAGCCGGTAGAGAACAATTGCGGGTATTTGGCCATCATATCTGCTTCGGCCTCCCACGTAGCTCCCTCAACCTATTGATTTCTCCATAAGACTTTAACTGAAGCTATTTCCTTGTTTCTCAGCTTACGCACCTGACGGTCAAGTATCTAGACTGGTACTTCCTCATATGAGAGACTATCTTTTATTCGCACGCTGTCCAATGGCACAACTGAAGTTGGATCTCCGATGCACTTCTTCAAAAGTGACACATGGAAAACTGAATGTACAGCTGCTAGTTCTGAAGGTAACTATAACTCATAGGCCATATTGCCGATACGCCTCAAAATTCTCTAAGGTCCCACATACCTCGGACTGAGCTTCCCTTTCTTTCCAAACCTCATCACCCCTTTCATGGGCGAAATTTTCTGGTATACCCAGTCATCAACTGCAAACTCCAACTCTCTTCTCCACACATCGACATAAGATTTCTAGTGGTTCTGAGCTATTTTCAGCCTTTCTCGGATAAGTTGAACTTTCTACATTGCCTCGTGAACGGAGTCTGGCCCTATCAAGGTAGCTTCACCAACTTCAAACCACCCTATAGAAGATCGACACCTTCTACCATACAATGCTTCAAATAGGGCCATCTGGATACTAGAATGGTAGTTGTTGTTGTACGCAAACTCGATAAGAGGCAGATGGTCATCCCAATTACCCTTAAAATCGATCAAGCACGCTCTTAGCATATCTTCTAGATTTTGAATAGTCCGCGTAGCTTGCCCATCTGTCGGCGGGTGAAAAGTTATACTGAGCTTGACCTGAGTGCCAAGTCCCTTCTGAAAAGACTTCTAGAAATGGGAGGTGAACTGGGTACCCCTGTCTGAAATAATGGCCAATGGCACCCCATGAAGTCTAACCAGTTCCCAAATATAAATTTTAGCATAGTCCTCGGCTGAATCTATGGTTTTGACTGGGAGGAAATGTGTTGACTTAGTCATTCGGTCTACTACTACCCAAATTGAGTCATGCCACCGACGAGTCCGAGGTAGACCCCTAATGAAGTCCATGTTTACTTCTTCCCACTTCCATATGGGTATGATGATATCCCGGGTCATACCTCCAGGTCTCTGGTGTTCTACCTTGAGTTGCTGGCTGTTCAAGCACTTAGCTACAAATTCAGCAATGTCTCTCTTCATTCCATTCCACCAGTAAATATCCCGCAAATCACGGTACATTTTGGTAACACTGGGGTGAATGGTGTATTTCGAGCTGTGTGCCTCAGCCAGTATTTGCTGTCTCAACGTACCCACATCCGGTACACACAACCTGCCCTGGTAACGAAGCACCCCATCTCCCCCTTGGGAGAAAGCCTCAACCTCCTTTCTGAGTACTGCTTCTTTAAGTTTAAGTAGAACTGGATCTTCAACTTGTCTGGATTTAACTTCAACTACCGAGGATGAATCCGACCTGCTTTGCATTACCATACCCCCTTTATCTGAATCCACCAACTGTACCCTAATCGGGCTAGCCTGTGAACTTCTTTCGCTAGCTCTCTTTTTCCTTCCTCAATGTGAGCTACACTTCCAATAGACCGCCTTCTTAGGGTGTCAGCCACCACATTGGCCTTTCTTGGGTGATACAGGACACTCATGTCATAATCCTTTAGCAGTTCCAACCACCGTCTCTGACGCAGGTTTAGGTCCTTCTGACTGAACACATACTGAAGGCTCTTGTGGTCTGTGAGCACATCCACGTGAGCCCCGTACAAGTAGTGTCTCCATATTTTCAACGCGAATACCACCGCTGCCAACTACAAGTCATGAGTTGGATAATTCTTCTCATGAACTTTGAGATGTCTATAGGCGTAGGCTATCATCTTGCCCCGCTGCATCAACACGCAACCGAGTCCAACTCTAGAGGTGTCGCAATATACAACAAACTCATATGTTCCTTCTGGCAGGGCCAGAACTGGAGCAGTAGTGAGTCGACTCTTTAACTCCTGAAAACTCCTCTCACACTCATCCGACCACTGAAATTTGACCTTTTTATAGGTTAACTTGGTCAGAAGGGATTCTATAGAAGAGAAACCTTCCGTAAACCGTCGGTAATAACCCGCTAAGCCTAGGAAACTCCTAATTTCAGTAGGAGAGGTAGGTCTGGGCCAATCTTTTACTACTGCTATTTTATGAGGGTCTACTCGTATTCCCTCACCCGATACCACATGACCCAAGAATGTCACAGCCTTCAACCAGAATTCACACTTGCTGAACTTGGCGAATAACTGGCAATCCCTGAGGGTCTGTATTGCTATCCTTAGGTGATTGGCATGCTTTTCCTCATTTTTTGAGTACACCAGAATGTCGGCAATAAATACAATAACGAACATATCCAAGTACTTCTTGAAAACCCTATTCATCAAATCCATGAAGGCTGTTGGGGCATTCGTTAACCCAAAGGACATCACCACAAACTCATAGTGACCATACCGAGTTTTGAATTCTATTTTCGGTATGTCACACTCTCTGACCCTTAACTGATGGTATCCTGACCTGCGATCGATCTTGGAGAAACAACTGGCTCCCTGAAGTTGGCCGAATAGGTCATCAATTCTAGGTAGGGGGCACCTATTCTTAACTATGTCCTTGTTCAGCTGACGGTAGTCTATGCACATTTTGAGGGTACCGTCTTTCTTACGCACGAATAGCACTGGACACCCCAGGGAGAGATGCTGGGTTTGATAAAACCCTTGTCAAGAAGATCTTTTAGCTGCTTCTTCAACTCCTTAAGCTCAGCTGGAGCCATTCAATAAGGAGGGATGAAGATGGGCTAAGTATTCGGGAGGAGATCTATTCCGACGTCTATTTCCCATTCAGGGGAATTCTGGGAAGATCCTCAGGAAAAACATCTGGGAACTCAATAACTACTAGAACTGACTGGATGGTTGGGGTCTCAGAGTTAGAATCCTTGACCCAAACCAGATGATATATACATCCTTTGGAAATGAGTTTCTGGGCCTTAAGGTAGGAAATAAACCTACCCTTAGGCGCTGAACTGTTGTCCGACCATTCTAAAACTGGCTCATTAGGAAACTAGAATTTGATAACTCTAGTTCTGCAATCAACTGAGGCATAGCAGGAGCGTAACCAATTCATGCCGAGAATAAGGTCGAAGTCGCCATGTCTAGCTCTACAAGATTAGCTAGAATTACTTTGTTCAGGACTATGAGTGGGCAATTTCTATACACCCGGCTGGCTCTAACTGACTCACCAACTGGGGTAGAGATTGAGAATGGTTCTGAGAGGACCTCTGGACTTATATTGAAGTGAACTACTTTATATGGAGTCACGAACAAAAGAGTAACTCTTGGATCTAAGAGGGAATATACGTCTAGATGGAAGAGACGTAGCATACCAGTAACTACGTCAGGTAAGTTATCCTGATCCTGACGAGAAGATAGAGCATAGAAACGGTTTTGGCGTTGACCGCCACCTATACCTGATGTGTTAGCATACTGGGCTAATCGACATGTTGGAGCTGATGATATGGTAAATTTTGATCTCCCTCGCCCGGCTGACGGGCACTCCCTAAGCCTGTGTCCAAGTTGTCCACACCCAAAGCAGTCCTCTCATCCCTGAAGGCATTCTTCTAGTTGTCCGGTCGGCCGGAGATGAGAGGGAGAAAGAGAGGGAAGGAGGGGCGGCCAGGGCTTGAGGGAAAATAGAAAATGAAAGAATCTTTTTAGGGTTTGGGGGTAAGAAGATTAAATAAGGAAATAAAATAACTTTTAATTAGAACCGTAGGATTAAACTAGATGAACGGCTACGATTGATTCTAGAAATAAATGGGTCGGTTTATGAGTAGAAACGGGTCGTCCGGATGGGTAAACGGGTTGGGAATTAATTTGGGTTGAAATTGGATTTAAATAGTGGCCACAATTGATCAAAAGCGGCTAAATTTGACATAAATTCAATAAAAAGTGGCCGGATTTGAAACAAATTGGATGAAATTGAATAGGAAATGGCTATAATTTAAATGAATTGATTGAAATTGGATTTAGCTGCTATTAATTTAATAAAATATACTACACTTTTAAATAATTTAATAAATACATAGTAAAATAATTTAAATTATAAGAAAATCATATAAATACTATTATTAATGAATAAATTCAAAATTTAAGTATACTTATGTAAATATCATATAATAAAATTATTATATTTATAAATAATTTAATGACTAAAATATAAAATTAAGTTATCAAATATTATAGAAATCATATTATTAACACAAATAATTTAAAAATTAGAGTAATATTATTAGTCAAATAAATTTGTAAAACTTAGTAAAATTAGGTAAATAATTTATTAAGTAAAGAATATATTTCAAAATAAGGGCACATATTAAAACAAAATACATCATGTACGATGTAATTATTTAATATCAAAATTTAAAATTAATATAAATCATATATATATAACTTGAAATAATTTTCGCAATATTATGATAATAAATTATTTTATAAATACAAAAAATAAGTTGAATTTTTGTGTAAACTAAATAAACAAATATATACATATATAAGCAGCATATTTAGCGCAGGTCGGTCAAAATTGGGTGTCAACAGCTGCCCCTTCTTTGCTCGAGAATGAAGAATGAATTGTTGAGTAAAGAACGTTGACTTAGTAGCCAATTTTGTCCGATCGAAGAAAAATTTTTGGGGCGGCAAAATAAATGGAAATAAAGTCATGAAGATATCGCGACCGAGACTTCAGTTTCAAGTCGCCTACAAATCTCGGGTTTCACGAGAATCAGGCCGCGTGTAGTTCTGGATTTAGGGACGAACGAGATCCCTAAAAATTTATAACACGAGGCTTGAATAAGGATAGGTAGCAAGAATCGTCATGATTTGGGATGCATTATGAAAAATAAGCAGGTGGGGACACAGTTCGAAGGAGAATAGTAGGGAGGCACTATCATTCGCAGCTCGTGATTTGTTCAGTATTCGCGAAAACAGCATGTGCATCACATATTTTCATAAAATAAACGGATGCAAAATTTAAACATGATGCACGTTCCCTTTAGACAATGAAAGTTTGTTTAGAGATAATGTCTCTAAACCATGATGTCTTGGGCCATGATACGCAAAATAAATTCCTTAGGCCATGAAATGATGTCTGCAGGCTATGAAAAATGATGCCTTTAGACTATGACGCCTTAGGAGCATGATACGCAGAAAATAAATTCCCTAGGCCATGAAATGATATCCGCAGGCCATGAAAAATGACGCCATTAGACTATGACGCCTGAGGGCATGATAAACCGGAAAGTAAAATTCCTTAGGCCATGACATGATGTCTGCAGGCCATGAAAAATGACGCCTTTAGACTATGACGCCTTCGGAGCATGATAAGCTGTAAAGTAAATCCTCAGGCTATGAAATGATGTCTGCAGGCCATGAAACGATGCCTTTAGACTATGATGCCTTCGGATGAGTGGAAGAAATGTTTATTCAAAGAAAGTAAATTGTTTGAGGGCTTCAATAATTCAAATAAGAGCACCCATTTATTCGGGCTCAAATGCAAATAACGGGATCAAAATGCATAAGCGGGCTTGAAATGCAAACAACGGGCTTGAATGCATGTATCGTGTATACCACGGGCTCAAAATGCATATATAAATACCATCTAGAACGTTAAATAACAACTGTTCGCATATGAATTATCAGTATCTTGATATTATTTGTCAAGCCGTTGTTTGTAATTAAGTTAAGTCTGCCAAATTAACGCGTTTGTCAATATGCAATAATTTGGTTAAATCTGAAGTGTATTTTTAATGTCTGACTGATCAAAGTTGTAGGAATATCAGCGTTGCAAGCTTTAATATTGAATAATTTTTATATACAATCACATTTGAATGCTTCTGATTGACATATATTGCTACTGCATTAAATGTGTGAACATAATTTGTGCATTAATAAAATGTCTATATGATTTAATCTTTTGGATTGATTCACATTATCATGAAATAATATGCTTTATTTGCCTAATCGTGAACCATAATTCATTTGCTCTTTGTCATCTAATTATACCATGCTCTGGGTCTTTAAATAACTAACTTGAAGTATGTGTACAACACTTCGTATTGTTCAAATTAGAGATTTATAGGATAAGCTATGTACTTGCTTAAATCATAATACGGTGCTCATTTATGTCGTTTGCTTTCTCTAAATCTATCCTTACTAACATCCATTTAGAAATCATATCTGTAGGTTTAAACAAAGAGGCTATTTGAAACATTTACATGCTTGTTGCAAAAATGTTTGTTTTGTTTGTCATTTTCTCCTAAAGCCATAGGATTTTTAGATCAAAAATCCAAAGTAGATGTCCAACGCCTCTTGGACCTTAAGATTGGTGCGGGTAGGCAAATAGTAGGACGTTAGTTTCATCACCTAGAGCATTTTAGGTTAATTAATCAACTAGGCGGGTAGTCGGGAAATGATATTTGTGCTCGCTGAATAATACGAGCAATTCATAGGATTGCAAAGTATTATTTTAGTTGCACAAGTGATCCCATTAGGTCAAACTTTTCTAAATTTAGAACTACGTTTGGCCTGATTCCTTTAAGGGATACGTAGACGCCTTATCGAGGCTCGGCCCTATAATTAAAAAAGTGTTTATTTGTTTTTAAATGATTGCTTGGCACGACTTTTGTATTTATTTAAGAACTTAGAATAACACGAATTTGTTTTAACTTTCATTCCGTCCAAATTTCTTTCTTGTTTGTCCAAACTTTGTTATCTTTGACTCCATCATTTAGTTTAAACAATATAAGTTAAAATCAGTTTTAATTGGCCACTTAGTTAATACCCCATTTAATGAGTACGGTCGGGAACCACATTTGTGGACCTCGAAAAGGTGCCTAACACCTTCCTTTCGAGGTAATTAAAGCCCTTACCCGAACTCTGGTAACTTAGGAAATTAGCTCAAAACGGTGTCCTAACGCACCTTTAACTCGTTAGGTGGCGACTCTTCTTTTCAACCCTTAAGAGTTGTCACATGTTGGGTCCCGCTTACCCGCGAGGAAAAACAGGGCGCGACAGAATGACGACTCCGCTGGGGATTTTAGGCTTTTACCATTACGTATTCATCTAAATGGGGTTTAGTTAAGCTTTGATTTGCTAAATGTTCGATTTATTTTCTTATTTTTGACTTTTACCATGAAGTTACTAACTATTTTTTTTTGTTTTCTTATTATTTTCATATGTAATTTTTTAATTCATAAATTATTGTAATTTTCTTCTATTTTATCGGTATACCGCTCATATTTCCCCCACTTGGGAATTTCACACTATTCACACACAATAACGGTTGCGTGGTTTCACGGCCGTTCACCAGTTTAAAACACCTCGAGGATTGTTTGTGATTTGGTCGATCAGCGGTGCGTCGACGGTCATAAACTTCCTCACTCTCGAGTTGTCCGCTCGAGGGAACCGTGTCATACCCACTCTTACTCCTAGAGCTTGACCATGTACGCCTTTAGTAAGGCATGTACATATCTTCAGACTTAGAAAAAATCGCGACGTCTATGGTACGTCAAGATTAAATAGAAGAACTTGCCCTAAGTCCAAAGAGATTTACAATCTCAAAAAGGACATCATTATATCTTTTGCATTTTTTTTATTTGGGAAATCAATATGTCTAAATGTTGACTATTTGCTCCTTAGGTTGAAATTAACTTTTTCTTTATGCAGGTTGATCCATTCCATAATCAAAGAAGTGACCGAAAATGGAAGGGCATTTCCATTTGGATCATAGACTTATATTTTTGTATCTTCATTTTCTCATAATATCTTGTTATGTAAATGAAGAAATTTATTTATTTATTTGTATATATTTGGAATAGTAATGGAGCAAATAGAATGACGCATTATGACATATTTGATTTCCAAAATACGTTAGGCCTACCTCTGGCACAAAAGAGGTCCCCAAATTAAGAAAATGTATAAATGTGTTTATTCTTTATCTTACCATGTGAAATGTATTAATGTGTTTATTTCATCGACAACATGTCGTGCTTCAATTTCTTTACTAGTTTTATTTTTTTATTTTTTTTTTGTTTATTGTTATCTTGGTTATTCCCATCATGCTTCTACCAAGCCTCACGTCACTTTCACATATCTTCCTCCAGCACCCCATCAAACCTCATATCCTCAAAACAATCTTAGTCATGACTACTCCCTTCCTCAAAAATCATATACAATATTCTCATAACGCTATAGCAACTCCTTCAAATCAAGCTATACCACAAAGACCGCCCACCATGTTTCATTATTTACCTCATACAGTTACATCCAACATGTCTCACGCTCCAAAAGATCATATCCTAAAACCCATTGATATCAAAACTGCTCCGATCACCCATCACTTAGGATAATGCGAACTACGTCTGACCTGATTCCTTTTGGATACGTAGGAAGCCCATTTTGGGTTCGGTCTCAATCAAATAAATTTTTTTCTCCTCATATCCCAATCAAATTTCCTCCTCCACCTACACTCCAAAGGCAACCAATTTTTCAAAATCCTTTGATTCAGCAATCTCGCAAGCCCGCGAGACCCCGAGCAAGTTCATCTGAGCAGTATACTCCTTTGGGTGAATATATAATCCAATTGAAAGACTTGATCCAAGAATTGATTGATGCCAAGGTCATCCACCCGAGTTAAAACTTGATGCCCGAAATTATCCTCAACTTTATCTATTCGTTATTCTAAAACCTTTCGTTCCTTGTAATCTGAACTACGTCGGACCTGATTCCCGTTTAAGAGGGATACGTAGGCGCCCTTATGGGGTTCGGTCTATATCTCAATAAAATTTCCTTTCTCCTTTCCTTTTCCAACTGGGGCAGAATTTTTTAGAGGACCTCAAAAATTCACAACTTTGCGTCATTTGCAACAGAAGTCTACACTGGGGCAGAAATTTTGAGAAGGATCTCAAAATTTCATCAAGACTCAGTCAAGCCAAGGAGATGATTCCCAAAAAGGAAGTGACATCCATTCTAATCATCAAGATCATAAGATCGGGATAGCAACGGACAAATGAAGGCACAAATCAGCCTTTCCCATTTTAATCTGATGATTTTTTTTTCTTTGAGCTGGATGCCACAGGTACCAAATTTGCAATCATGTTGTACATCATTTGGATTCATCATCAACTGCAGTGTTAAACTCCTTGAAGCTTGTCCACAAACGGGATTAAGCACCACCTTCTTTGTAAGTTACTCAAAATCGAACGCTCTTTATTTGAAACTAAGTATTAATATGTTGATTATTAAGGGCTAAACATTGTCCTAGGGTTAAGCATTACCCTAAAATTTTCTTTTAAGGGCTAAGCATTGTACTAGGGTTAAGCACTACCCTAAATTTTATTTTTCAAGGGCTAAGCATTGTCCTAGGGTTAAGCACTACCCTAAATTTTCTTTCAAGGGCTAAGCATTGTCCTAGGGTTAAGCACTACCCTAAATTTTTCGTTTAAGGACTAAGCATTGTCCTAGGGTTAAGCACTACCCTAAATTTTATTTTTCAAGGGCTAAGCATT
Source organism: Datura wrightii (assembly GCA_035772735.1). Taxonomy (NCBI): domain Eukaryota; kingdom Viridiplantae; phylum Streptophyta; class Magnoliopsida; order Solanales; family Solanaceae; genus Datura; species Datura wrightii. The sequence continues at coordinate 30,339,141 of JASDFA010000016.1, read as the reverse complement.
GTCCTAGGGTTAAGCACTACCCTAAATTTTTTTTTTCAAGGGCTAAGCATTGTCCTAGGGTTAAGCATTACCCTAAAATTTTTTTTCAAGGGCTAAGCATTGTCCTAGGGTTAAGCACTACCCTAAATTTTTCGTTTAAGGACTAAGCATTGTCCTATGGTTAAGCACTACCCTAAATTTTATTTTTCAAGGGCTAGGCATTGTCCTAGGGTTAAGCACTACCCTAAATTTTATTTTTTTTCAAGGGCTAAGCATTGTCCTAGGGTTAAGCATTACCCTAAATTTTTTTTTCAAGGGCTAAGCATTGTCCTAGGGTTAAGCATTACCCTAAATTTTTCTTTTAAGGGCTAAGCATTGTCCTAGGGTTAAGCACTACCCTAAATTTTATTTTTCAAGGGCTAAGCATTGTCCTAGGGTTAAGCACTACCCTAAATTTTCTTTCAAGGGCTAAGCATTGTCCTAGGGTTAAGCACTACCCTAAATTTTTCGTTTAAGGACTAAGCATTGTCCTAGGGTTAAGCACTACCCTAAATTTTATTTTTCAAGGGCTAAGCATTGTCCTAGGGTTAATCACTACCCTAAATTTTTTTTTCAAGGGCTAAGCATTGTCCTAGGGTTAAGCATTACCCTAAATTTTTTTTTCAAGGGCTAAGCATTCTCCTAGGGTTAAGCACTACCCTAATTTTTTCATTGAAGGACTAAGCATTGTCCTAGAGTTAAGCACTACCCTAAATTTTATTTTTTTTCAAAGGCTAAGCATTGTCCTAGGGTTAAGCATTACCCTAATATTTTTTTTCAAGGGCTAAGCATTGTCCTAGGGTTAAGCACTACCCTAAATTTTTCGTTTAAGGGCTAAGCATTGTCCTAGGGTTAAGCACTACCCTAAATTTTATTTTTCAAGGGCTAAGCGCTGTCCTAGGGTTAAGCATTACCCTAAAATTTTCTTTTAAGGACTAATCATTGTCCTACGGGTTAAGCACTACCCTCTGATCTTAAAGGCTAAACTTTGTCTCCTAAATTTTGATTTGATTAAGCGCTAATTGTTAGCTACTTCATGCTTATTGACTAATCATTTATCCAGTTTTTTTAAGCTTGCAGGCTGCTGTTGCGTTCTTCTCATGTTTTTTGATCGAATGACTATCATGTCATTTTCAAGCTCTCATGCTCTTTATTATCCTTATGCTACTTTTAACATATTATCATCGTGCTACTCTCAGTCTTGTGATTTTAGATGAGTCAAGCTTTACCCCCCAAGCTTTTAAGGGCTAAACATAGTCCCACCGTTTTACGTTGTTTGGGTAAAGCACTACCCTGCCAAATTATCTGAGCCACGATTTTTTCTCGAAGCCTATATGTTGTGATAGTTACTTCTGCTCATCACTATTTACTTATTTTCCACTTCTGAGCCTATATTCGCATTTTAATCCCGAATATACAATTTATATATGCATTTGAGCCCTTGATATATATATTTGCATATACATTTTGAGCCCGTGATATACATTTATATATGCATTTTGAGCCCGTGGTATACACGATACATGCATTCAAGCCCGTTGTTTGCATTTCAAGCCCGCTTATGCATTTTGAGCCCGTTATTTGCATTTGAGCCTGAATAAATGGGTGCTCTTATTTGAATTATTGAAGCCCTCAAACAATTTACTTTCTTTGAATAAACATTTCTTCCACTCATCCGAAGGCATCATAGTCTAAAGGCATCGTTTCATGGCCTGCAGACATCATTCATAGCCTGAGGATTTACTTTACAGCTTATCATGCTCCGAAGGCGTCATAGTCTAAAGGCGTCATTTTTCATGGCCTGCAGACATCATGTCATGGCCTAAGGAATTTTACTTTCCGGTTTATCATGCCCTCAGGCTTCATAGTCTAAAGGCGTCATTTTTCATGGCCTGCGGATATCATTTCATGGCCTAGGGAATTTATTTTCTGCGTATCATGCTCCTAAGGCGTCATAGTCTAAAGGCATCATTTTTCATAGCCTGCAGACATCATTTCATGGCCTAAGGAATTTATTTTGCGTATCATGGCCCAAGACATCATGGTTTAGAGACATTATCTCTAAACGAACTTTCATTATTTAAAGGGAACGTGCATCATATTTAAATTTTGCATCCGTTTATTTTATGAAAATATGTGATGCACATGCTGTTTTCGCGAATACTGAACAAATCACGAGCTGCGAATGATAGTGCCTCCCTACTATTCTCCTTCGAACTGTGTCCCCACCTGCTTATTTTTCATAATGCATCCCAAATCATGACGATTCTTGCTACCTATCCTTATTCAAGCCTCGTGTTATAAATTTTTAGGGATCTCGTTCGTCCCTAAATCCAGAACTACACGTGGCCTGATTCTCGTGAAACCCGAGATATGTAGGCGACTTGAAACTGAAGTCTCGGTCGCGATATCTTCATGACTTTATTTCCATTTATTTGGCCGCCCCAAAAATTTTTCTTCGATCGGACAAAATTGGCTACTAAGTCAACGTTCTTTGCTCAACAATTCATTCTTCATTCTCGAGCAAAGAAGGGGCAGCTGTTGACACCCAATTTTGACCGACCTGCGCTAAATATGCTGCTTATATATGTATATATTTGTTTATTTAGTTTACACAAAAATTCAACTTATTTTTTGTATTTATAAAATAATTTATTATCATAATATTGCGAAAATTATTTCAAGTTATATATATATGATTTATATTAATTTTAAATTTTGATATTAAATAATTACATCGTACATGATGTATTTCGTTTTAATATGTGCCCTTATTTTGAAATATATTTTTTACTTAATAAATTATTTACCTAATTTTACTAAGTTTTACAAATTTATTTGACTAATAATATTACTCTAATTTTTAAATTTATTTGTGTTAATAATATGATTTCTATAATATTTGATAACTTAATTTTATATTTTAGTCATTAAATTATTTATAAATATAATAATTTAATTATATGATATTTACATAAGTATACTTAAATTTAGAATTTATTCATTAATAATAGTATTTATATGATTTTCTTATAATTTAAATTATTTTACTATGTATTTATTAAATTATTTAAAAGTGTAGTATATTTTATTAAATTAATAGCAGCTAAATCCAATTTCAATCAATTCATTTAAATTATAGCCATTTCCTATTCAATTTCATCCAATTTGTTTCAAATCCGGCCACTTTTTATTGAATTTATGTCAAATTTAGCCGCTTTTGATCAATTGTGGCTACTATTTAAATCCAATTTCAACCCAAATTAATTCCCAACCCGTTTACCCATCCGGACGACCCGTTTCTACTCATAAACCGACCCATTTATTTCTAGAATCAATCGTAGCCGTTCATCTAGTTTAATCCTACGGTTCTAATTAAAAGTTATTTTATTTCCTTATTTAATCTTCTTACCCCCAAACCCTAAAAAGATTCTTTCATTTTCTATTTTCCCTCAAGCCCTGGCCGCCCCTCCTTCCCTCTCTTTCTCCCTCTCATCTCCGGCCGGCCGGACAACTAACGCCGGAAAAACAACATGCAGCCGCCGACTCCCTCTTCTTCCTCATCGCCGGACCACCCTCTCTCCCTTCTTCTTCCTCCTCTCCTCCCTCTTCCCACTCCGGCAACAACAACAGCCGGTAATATTCCCTCACCTACCCTCACTGCCGACTCCCTCTTCTCCCTCATCGCCGGACCACCCTCTCTCCCTCTTCCTACCTGCCGAAACAGCCGCCATAACCACCAGATCTTCCCCTCACTGCTTCGCCTCACTACTCGTGCCACCACCCGCTTCCCTCTCTCTCACCAAACCAACACCATCGGCCCTCCGTCTCCCATTTTTTCCGGTCAAAACAGCCACCAACCTCAACTGCCAGCAGCCCTGCGCCGCCATCTTCTCCCTCTCTTTCTCTTCTACAATCGCCGAGCAGCCGCCGGAAAAACCCCGTCGATCCGGTTACAGTCCAATCGGACAGATCTCAGATCTGTCCGTAAATTATTTATTTATTATTTATTTATTTTATTTATTTTATTTTTTGTTTTGCTGTTTGTTGTTATATATATATATTATATATGTGTATAATAAATATATATCTATATATAATATATGATATATATATATATATATATATATGAATAATGTATAAATAGTATAAATATATAATAATACATAGATAATATATATGATGCTGTTCGTTCTTTTATAATATAATATGTATAATATATGTATATAAATGTATATGATATAATATATATATAATAGATATAATATATAATATAATATATATATGTATATATGTATAATCATTGTTGCTTTTCTTTTCTGTCCGTTCATATATAATAAATATATATTATGATATATGTATCTATGGTAGATGTATAAATATATAATATGTATAACATAGATATAATATATAATATATATATATATATATATATATATATATATATATATATATATATATATAAAATTATATATGCTGTTGTTCCTTTCTGTTCATTTATATATATAATAGATATAATATATTTGTATGTATATATAAGTAACATATGTTGTTTTTCTCTTTATTTCGTTTGTGTATCGGTATAATAAGCGGCTTCTAGTTACTTAATCTGTCTGAAAATTCTGTATTAGTTGATAATATTTATTTGGCATTTAGATTAATTTGCTTGATAATCTAGTATCAATTAAATCATACAATTGTTACTGTTTGATTCTGGTATTGTTTGAAATGTGTCATATAACTAATCACTCTAATTAAAAGATATTCTTCATTATTATTTTGGTATATGCAATCTATTAGGGTAATTTTTGTACTCACCTTTTTCCTTAAAAATAATAACTTGTTCTCTTTCCATTTAATTTGACTAAATTTTAAGAGAAATATTTCATGACCTGATTTTCTTTCCTTCCAGTAATTATGTTAAACGAAGCTATAACATTGTTTACTCATTTAGACATATTTTATGTTATTCGTTCAATTTAGAACAATCTTTGATTTAATTTGCCCTATTTTGTACTATTTATTAATGATAAATATTTCATGCAGTTATAGTTCCTGGCTAATTATGGGAAATATTTAGAATAATTTCTGAATCAATCTGTCCTATTTGGTATTTATTTATTAATAATAGATATTTCGTATTATTTTAGTGTCGTTTAATAATGACTGATTTGATTTGCCATATTTGATCCATTTCTTAATTTAGGGTAAATATTTCATGTGTTTCAGAATATTATTTAGGGATAAGATGTATTTGGAAGAAGGGCAATTATGAATAATTTATTTTATTGTTCCTATTTAAGGAAATTTGTATGACAGATTTTACTCCCTTCCTTTTGCATTGATTTAATGTCTGTTTATTATGAAAAACGTTTAGCTCCTTAAAATATGATCTGATTTTGTTAATTAAGGAAGAATTATTCCTGTAATTGAGTTTCCATTTTTTTTGTCTCTTGCCTTTAAATTTTTCTGACTTTATGACTATAAAAGCAACCCTCTGCACTTTATTATATTCATTCGAACTTTGAGAATTTCCTAGAAATTGTGTTCTAATAACTGTTTTCCTCCGGAAAAAAAAAGAACTTTTCTTTAGCAATTAATTTAACAAGAGTAAATCTTCAAGAATTCGCTTCCTTTCCTCCAAACTGGTTAGTACATCTTTTATATTATACTTCTCTGATAATATGCCTTTAATTTACTACGTGTATAGTTGAGGTATTTGGTCTTTTGAATTTATTTAATTTTGCTTGAAAGCAACGTCAAAATGTAATCTGTTTTAGGACTAGATTGTATATATGTTTGTCGTTGTTTGTTATATCATTTAACAGGTTCTATTATGGAGGGAAATATCGAGGAGTCGCTTTGGGTTGGAATTAAAAAAAAGTCAGAAGTGACAATTTGGAGTAGTTTAAGTTTAAATCTCTGTTTTTTTTTATTTCTTTATTTATTTCATTATTATTATTGTAACTTGTAAATGAACAGTGATAAATAGTGAAAATGGGGTTCTACGGGGGCGGGGTTTATTTCTTTACTGTTTTTTTTTCTTCTGATGACCAAATTCACCTAGAAAAGCATGTTCATAGGTTATAACAATATATGCCGCATTAGAAAGCATGCCTATAAGGCCTCAAATAATCTATTTTTAAAACCTGTGAAGCTTTGGGAATCTCTATAGGAACATTGCGCATTCTGTTAAAATTCCGTAAAGTAAGAATTTAATTTCTGTGTGTATATTGTGGACTTGTTTGATAATAATTATTCATAAACAACTCGCTTTAGCTTTCATAATAATAGGTTTAATTAAAATTGGTAAAAAATTTCATATTTTTGAATTTTATTAATGTTAGTGCAATTGGTCATATTAAGAAATTATTGAAACTAGTTAATACCTAATATTAGAGTTTATTACCTAGCCTTAAATACCATCTAGAACGTTAAATAACAATTGTTCGCATATGAATTATCAGTATCTTGATATTATTTGTCAAGCCGTTGTTTGTAATTAAGTTAAGTCTGCCAAATTAACGCCTTTGTCAATATGCAATAATTTGGTTAAATCTGAAGTGTATTTTTAATGTCTGACTGATCAAAGTTGTAGGAATATCAGCGTTGCAAGCTTTAATATTGAATAATTTTTATATACAATCACATTTGAATGCTTCTGATTGACATATATTGCTACTGCATTAAATGTGTGAACATAATTTGTGCATTAATAAAATGTCTATATGATTTAATCTTTTGGATTGATTCACATTATCATGAAATAATATGCTTTATTTGCCTAATCGTGAACCATAATTCATTTGCTCTTTGTCATCTAATTATACCATGCTCTGGGTCTTTAAATAACTAACTTGAAGTATGTGTACAACACTTCGTATTGTTCAAATTAGAGATTTATAGGATAAGCTATGTACTTGCTTAAATCATAATGCGGTGCTCATTTATGTCGTTTGCTTTCTCTAAATCTATCCTTACTAACATCCATTTAGAAATCATATCTATAGGTTTAAACAAAGAGGCTATTTGAAACCTTTACATGCTTGTTGCAAAAATGTTTGTTTTGTTTGTCATTTTCTCCTAAAGCCATAGGATTTTTAGATCAAAAGTCCAAAGTAGATGTCCAACGCCTCTTGGACCTTAAGATTGGTGCGGGTAGGCAAATAGTAGGACGTTAGTTTCATCACCTAGTGCGTTTAGGTTAATTAATCAACTAGGTGGGTAGTCGGGAAATGATATTTGTGCTTGCTGAATAATACGAGCAATTCATAGGATTGCAAAGTATTATTTTAGTTGCACAAGTGATCCCATTAGGTCAAACTTTTCTAAATTTAGAACTACGTTTGGCCTGATTCCTTTAAGGGATACGTAGACGCCTTATCGAGGCTCGGCCCTATAATTAAAAAAGTGTTTATTTGTTTTTAAATGATTGCTTGGCACGACTTTTGTATTTATTTAAGAACTTAGAATAACACGAATTTGTTTTAACTTTCATTCCGTCCAAATTTCTTTCTTGTTTGTCCAAACTTTGTTATCTTTGACTCCATCATTTAGTTTAAACAATATAAGTTAAAATCAGTTTTAATTGGCCACTTAGTTAATACCCCATTTAATGAGTACGGTCGGGAACCACATTTGTGGACCTCGAAAAGGTGCCTAACACCTTCCTTTCGAGGTAATTAAAGCCCTTACCCGAACTCTGGTAACTTAGGAAATTAGCTCAGAACGGTGTCCTAACGCACCTTTAACTCGTTAGGTGGCGACTCTTCTTTTCAACCCTTAAGAGTTGTCACATGTTGGGTCCCGCTTACCCGCGAGGAAAAACAGGGCGCGAAAACTATCAGGTGCTCGTAACGGGTGACCTAATGAGTCGTGGTGACTGACCACGACTCGTGGTCACTCCTGTCAGGTACACTACCTGGGATCTTTAGTATGTCACCACAGGGACCTAACGAGTCATTATCTATGACCACAACTCATGCTCATCAGTCGTGGACCATACTATCTCATTCTGGTGATTTAATGCTAAGTCCCATAACTAATCACTTAACGAGTCATTGCCACTGGTGACGACTCGTTTCACCCACTCATCGAATACACTGGTCAACTATAATTTTTCCAACTCATGCCTGACCACGAGTGACTTAACGGGTCATTGTAAGTGACCATGACTCATGACGTCCCTCCTTTGGTACACTGCCTCCCTCCTTTACATTAACCAGTCTTCTCCTCACGGCTCACCTAACAAGTCATGAGGTTACTTAACGACTCGTCAAGTAGGCCGTCCTGCAACATTTCTGCAGTTTTTCAGATTTCCTATTTTATGTCCCGGATTTGGACTTTGATTTTTCGGGGTGTTATATTTTAGGAACCTAGACAAGCTTGGGTCCTTTTTTGAGATCAAAAGGGTGTATCAAATTTCTCCTTGCCCAGTGTGGCAAAAAGTTGTTAGACCTGTCCCTATGAGCAGTTTTGTACTTAATTCCTTTAGCCAACAAGATACTCTTGTTTCTGCTTCTAACTGCTACTGGACATTCAGTGATAGGATGACCATTTTTACCACACAAGTAACACATATCTTCATTGGCACTTGATTCTTCATGAAAACCTATTCCATCCCTTCACCGTGAACCCTTCCACTTAGATTATTTATAATTCTAGACGACTTGGTCGACCGGTTAGCTTTCTTATCTTTTCTTTCTCACAAAAAGAATTAATTTTACAGTACTTAAGTTTAGACTCAACCTTTCTTAAATTTTCACTCACTTCTACCTTTTGAATTAAGGATTCTTTCAGATTCTTACTGACAGACTCAAGTTCAATAATGTGTTTCTTCAAAGCACAATTTTCCTTATCAGTGATCTCTTTCCATTTTTTAAGATCAATGAATTCAAATTTTAAACTAGAAAGAGCATTAAATAACTGATCTCTATCAGAGGTGATTTCCTAAAGTTTATCCATTGCAGCATTCATCATAGATATAAGCACCTTTTAGACAAAGTATGAATGTTTTCATTTAGGTCAGAGATGCTTACCTCAGAGTTCTTGTCTTCTTCTTCAAGATCAGAGTCTCCTAGTGCCATGAATTCAGTTTCATCAAATTCAGTGTCAGACTCGTCAGATTCTGATCCCCAAGTAGCCATCATAGCATAATTCTCCTTCTTTTTTGCCTTTTCTTTCATTTCTTTTTCATCTTTCTTCTCAATCCTTTCTTTTCTCCACTCAATTTCCCAGAGTGGACAGTCTTTGATCATATGATCAGTTTTGTAACATTTTGTAGCATCCAGCTGAGGACTTTCCGTTGGAACTCTATTTGCTACCCGATCCTTTCTTGTCATATCCCTTTTCCTTTTTGAGGAACTTTTTAAACATCTTTTCATCATCACCACCAGACTCATTGCTATCACAAGCCTTAAGAGCCTGTGATTTTTCATTGTTTGATTCATCTTTATTAGAATCATCCATAATCATTTCGTACATCTTTAGGTTCCCTACCAACTCATCAAGCGTCATGGTAGAAATGTCTTTAGCTTCTTGGATTGCAGTGACCTTGATGTCCCATTTTTACTTAGGAATAATCCTTAAGACCTTGTCAACTTGTTCTTCAGTAGTGAGCACTTTTCCCAAGGAGGATAGTTCATTTACTAGTGTGGTAAGTCTTGTGATCATCTCTTGCAAAGACTCACTCTCCTTCATCTTGAATGTTTCATATTCAGTAAATAGCATAGCAACTCTGAACTTCCTGACCTGACTTGTTCCTTCATGAGCATTGATTAGGGCATACCATATTTGTTTTGTTGTTGAAAATTTTGAGATTCGGTTGTACTCATCAGGACCCAATCCACATACTAGGATGTTCTTAGCTTTGGCATTTTTCCTGAGAGCCATCAAGTCATCAGTAGTAAATTCAGACCTTACTTTTAAAACTTCAACTGACTCCATCATCTTCTTTGGGATAACTTGTTATACCCCATAAAATTTCCAGCACATAGATGGCCTATTCACGTGTTGGTTAAGAATATTTGAAAGCCATGCATGCTAGAAAAAGGCCCGGGGAAAGATCGGACAAGCGCCAAATCGGCGCGTCGCAAGGAAAAATGCGATTTATAGTGTCCAAGTATATGGAGCTCAGTTTGTAATGTAATTTCCTTTAATTAATAATAATTCCCATAAGATAATTTCTTTTAACTAACAATAATTTCCTTTGATTAATGATGACCTCCTTTAAATAATAATAATTTTCTTTAATTAGTGACCACTTCCTTTACTTAAGGATAAGTCTTCCTTGGTTAGTGATAATTTCCATTGGAAAGTCCATGAAAACGCAGAGAGGAGGGACGACGAAGAAATTGGAAAAATAATCATTCGATTACGCTGCCAAACGAAGTCTAAACTCAAATTAACCTCAAGTACTGAGGTATTTAGCAGCAGAGAACATTTCTATGGTTTTTGTTTCGTGAAATACGGCCGGCGAATCGTCGAGCTACCGAACCAAAGTAAGTAAAATTACTCCAAATTAGTGTCTATGTGTTCCCAGCTGTGAAGTGAGTATTTTTCCCTTCTGGACTTCTGAAAAATAATGAGTTTTCGACCGTCTTTCGATAGGCCTAAGTTTAGGCTATAATTATATCGAAAGTAATGTCGTTCTTCGGAATAAAGCTGTATTTAGTACTGATTGATGTATATGTGAATGCAGTTGGGAGGAACAGCGGAAATACGGACCAAACTACGCCGGTTAGCCGGGAAATCAGAAGTGAAGGTATGTATAGCTAGTTTCCTCGGCAAGTTAGTAGTCTCGGTATAGTAAGGTAGTATAAAGGCCAGTAGAAGGTTCAGAAGACGTGTGTTATGTTTGTTACGAACGCTGGTACGATATTAGAAGTATTAAGTTATATTTTTGCGCAAAACTTGCTAGCACGACATAGATTCTAATATAAGTGTTAGGAAATGCACAACATGCTCAGTATGTGACGTAGTACAGAATGTTAGGATATTATTGTAATCAGTTGAAACCAGTAAAGCAATGTGACAGCTGTACGGTATCTCAGAAGTAGAATGATAGGTTAAAATGAAGTATAGAAAGCCTGTTGGAAATAGTAAATCATGTTACTACAGAAACTCAGTATACAGCGTAGTTTCCAGCAGAAAGACTATATCCTGGTCAACATGAGACTCAGTATAGTATGGCAGAAGATTACATTTATATATCTATACTAATATCAGTCTCAGCATATATTAAATACATATATATACTATCATTAGTCCCAGTAGGTATTAAATACATATATATCACCATCACTAGTTCATCACACAGTATGTACATATACATTATTACCATTAGCTTCCGTATATCAGATATGCAGATAGTATTACTAGTTGAGACCGTTGTATTGTTTGGGGTTGGATTACCTAGTATCCATGACCGCCCCAGGGTTAATAGCTGTATCGACTCATCCACCAGAGGACGAGGATACGCCGCTCTACGGAGTGGCATGCCATCCCCCAGGGGACGAAGATGGGATGTCAGTTCCCCATATGATGCCTTGGTCGGCTTTTACACACCCCTGTCGAGCGGATACGCCCGGGTGTTGATTCAGGAGTCCTCTAGACTCAGATACAGTTATAGTCAGGGGCTTAGCGAGCCCAAGTGCGTACCCAGGGGACCGACAGGATGCTTATAGCTATTATAGGAGATGGGATGACCGGGGTAGGGGCATAGATTCTGTGCTGGTTATACCCCCCGGCTTATGGGGGCTGGGTAAGGTTTTTGTATGCTATGTTGTGTTGTATGAGTTATATTATGTTATTCTATGTTACACTAGATACGAGTAGATCGACGGTAGTAACGACACATCTTCAGGTATGACTCTTAGTCCTTCCAGTATAGTAAAGAGTAAACTTGGCTTTACGTTTTCAATCAGTTTAGCTTATTCCTTTCTATTTTAGTTCCAACAGTTGTATTGTTACTTTCAGATATTCTTCAGTTGTTTCTTTATATACTCAGTACCAGTGGTACTGACGCCCAGTGGGGCGCTGCATTACTTGCCTGCAGGTACTCATAGACGAGGAGCCGACACCTCGTGATTCCAGCCAGCTTACAGAGTCACCAGCTCCAGTCATCCGGAGCTAGACAGCCTTAGCTAGAGGTTTATCTCTTTTCTTTTGTTGTACAGCATGGGTAGGCCGGGGCCCTGTCCCGACCATCTTATCAGTACTCTTAGAGGCTTGCAGTCTGTATATATTCCCTGTGGTCAGATGAGCCGGTCATATGGGGCCGTGCGGTTGTATAGCTGTTAGCACTTTTACTTCTTTATGTTGGCCGTGTGGGGCCAAAGTTCGACAGTAGTGGTGACCTTTCCGGTCACATAGCTTCTTAGTTCTTTATTGTTGAGTTGCAGTTAATTAGACAGCATGGTGGCCTTGTCGGCCCGCATAGGTTTCCCTATAGTAGAATGTTCTGGTGAGCTGTTATGACAGGTACAGATGGCTACAGGCCAGTTGGCTGGAGGCTGTGTTTACAGCCGTTATATAGCCGAATTATTTCTTGAAATAGAGCCTGAGCCATCCAAAGCACCAGATGTGCTCAGGCTGGTCCACTTAGCAGTCCAGAGTCTAGTAGGCACCAGGTGCCGTCATACCCCCCAAGGTGGGGTGTGACAAACTTGGTATCAGAGCAGGTCGTATCCCAGGGAGTCTGCAAGCCGTGCTAAGTAGAGTCCTGCTTATGGATGTGTTGTGCACCACATACTATAGTTAGGAGGCTGCGAGGCATGATAGGATGGTTGTCTTTTATTCTTATTCAGTCGTGCTATAGAGCGGTACAATATAGGGTTGAGTCCCTAAAGCTTACTATATTCTTTGGTTGCAGATAATGTCAGACCAGCGACATCCTATCACAGGCCGGAGCTTAGATATTGCAGCAGGTGAAGGCACCAGTAGGATGCCTCACCCTCATTTAGAAACAGCCCGATCAGAGGGCACCACAGAGGCATCGTCCCATCCTTCTCAGCAGTCTCCACCACACCATGAGCCACTTGGGACGACACCACCTCAAGCAGTCCCCATACCGATACCCTCCGACCATGAGGTTAGGAGTGCGGTAGTCATGTTAGCACAGATGATGGCTGCTCAGCGTCAGCCGATACCGTCTGCAGTTGCAGAGTCGTCAGGAGGGCCCGGTAGTTCGAGAGTCCGAGAGTTTTTGGCTCTGAATCCCCCACAGTTTACAGGTACAGACCGGGAAGAGGACCCTCAGGATTTTCTGGATCAAATGCAGAGAATTTTCAGGGTTATGCATGCCACGCCCACAGAATCAGTTGAGTTGGCCGCGTTCCGGTTGCGGGATATCGCCGTATTGTGGTATGAAAGCTGGGAAAGGTCCCGAGGGAGAGATGTTTCCCCTCCGACCTGGTCCAGCTTCTCAGGAGCTTTTCTGGATCACTATTTGCCGCGGGAGATTCGACAGGCCCCGATAGATCAGTTCTTACATCTAGAACAGGGGGACATGAGTGTTCGGGAATATGCTTTGCGGTTTGATTCCTTGGCCCGGTATGCACCGGCCTTTGTTGATACCATGGCATCCAGAGTACACCGCTTTATTATGGGGTTGAATCCAGAATATGTTGAGACTTGTCTTACGGCCACACTGTGAGAGGACATGGATATTGCTCGAGTTCAGGCATTTGCCCAGAATATTGAAGGCATCAGGCAACGGCAACGGGAGATCAGAAGGACCAATCAAGAACAGCGTCGCCGGGACGGGCCAGTTGAGTTACAAAGGGAGGTTCGGGGAGGACCTAGGCCACGATTGTCAGATAGGCCACCCAGGCCCCCGCCTTCGCCACAGTTGCAGAGGGGCAGATTTAGCGGTAGGGGGCAGTCAGAGACCGGCAGAGGCTTGCAGACGGCAGATTCATTGTCATAGAGTAGGGCGGAGCAGGGTAGGTATATCCCACCACTCTGCCCTATATGCAGCCGACGTCATTCTGGAGCATGCAGGTATGGCTCCACCGGATGTTATATTTGTGGCCAAGAAGGCCATCTGATGAAAGATTTTCCAGCTAGAGGCCAAGGAGACCGGGATAGACAGGATAGGGCATCCACAGGATCACGAGCCACAGCCTCTTCGGTGGGGCGTAGACCCTCAGTTTCAGCAGGCAGGGGTCGGGGCAGGTCAGAGGCCTCCAGTACAGGTGCAGGTCCAAGCCGCACATATGCTTTACCAGTGAGGCAGGATTCAGAAGCGTCACCTGATGTTGTGACAGGTATGCTGACTATCTGCTCACACCCTACTTATGTTTTGATTGATCCAGGGTCTACTTTGTCCTATATCACTCCTTTTGTGGCACGAAAATTTAGTATTGCACCAGAATTATTGCAGCAGCCCTTTTTAGTATCCACACCCGTCGGTGACTCTATTGTGGCCAGCAGAATTTACCGAGGGTGTACAGTAGAGATTGCTGACCGGCAGACCACAGTAGATCTGGTCGAATTAGAAATGATAGGCTTTGATGCCATCATGGGTATGGATTGGTTAGTACCGTGCTTTGCCAATGTTGAATGTTGGACCAAGACGGTCCGATTTCATTTCCCAGGAGAAGCAGTGCGGGAATGGAAGGGCAGCACCGCCACGCCAAAAGGTAGGTTTATTTCCTACCTTCAGGTAAGGAAATTAATATCCAAGGGATGCATCTATCATCTGGTCAGAGTCCAAGATGTTCGAGCAGAATCTCCGACGCTCCAGTCTGTTCCAGTGGTGAATGAGTTCCCGAATGTGTTTCCCGATGAGTTACCTGGTATTCCCCCAGAAAGGGAAATAGAGTTTGCCATTGACTTGTTACCAGGTACCCAGCCAATATCAATCCCTCCCTATCGTATGGCTCCTGCAGAACTCAGAGAATTAAATGAGCAATTGAAAGATCTGTTGGATAAAGGTTTTATCAGACCTAGTACTTCTCCGTGGGGTGCGCCAGTTCTGTTTGTAAGAAAGAAAGATGGCTCACTCCGGATGTGCATAGATTACCGGCAACTGAACAAAGTTACAGTAAAGAACAAGTACCCGCTTCCCAGAATTGATGACTTGTTTGATCAGCTGCAGGGGGCCAGATGTTTTTCTAAGATAGATATGAGGTCCGGGTATCACCAGGTCCGGGTTCGTGAAAAAGACATTCCAAAGACTGCTTTCAGGACCAGGTATGGTCACTTTGAATTTTTGGTTATGTCTTTTGGGCTGACAAATGCTTCTGCCGTGTTTATGGATCTGATGAACAGCATATTCAGACCGTATTTGGATCTGTTCGTGATAGTATTTATCGATGATATCCTAGTATATTCTCGTTCAGAGACGGATCACCAGAGCCATTTACGGACAGTACTCCAGATCCTTAGAGACCGTCAGTTGTATGCCAAATTTTCTAAGTGTGAGTTCTGGCTGAACTCAGTTGCCTTTTTGGGGAATATCGTGTCGGACGCTAGGATATAGGTAGACACACAGAAAATAGAGGCGGTCAAGACCTGGCCTAGACCCACCACTCCGACCGAGGTTCGCAGTTTCCTGGGTTTAGCTAGATATTATCGGAGATTTGTTGAAGGATTTTCTACCATAGCAGCACCCCTGACAAAGCTAACACAGAAAGCATCAACATTTCAGTGGACGGAGGCATGTGAGTAGAGTTTCCAAGAATTGAAAGATAGACTGACCTCCGCCCCAGTATTAGCATTGCCATAGGGAACAGATGGGTACGCAGTGTATTGCGACGCTTCAGGTTTGGGACTGGGTTGTGTGTTGATGCAGCATGGTAGGGTAATTGCTTATGCTTCCAGACAGCTGAGGAAACACGAAAAGAACTATCCGACCCATGACCTGGAATTGGCCGCAGTAATCCATGCTCTAAAAATTTGGAGGCACTATCTGTATGGCGTCCATGTGGACATCTTTACAGATCACAAAAGCCTGTAGTATATTTTCACACAGAGAGAGTTAAATCTGCGGCAGCGTCGCTGGTTAGAATTGTTGAAAGATTATGATGTAAATATTCTCTATCACCCGGGAAAAGCTAATGTAGTGGCAGATGCCCTGAGCCGTAAATCAATGGGGAGTTTGGCGTATTTGCGACTTGAGAAATGGGAGCTAGCCAAGGAAATCCATCAGCTAGCTGGTTTAGCCGTGCGAATAAGGGAAACGGAAAATAACAAAGCAGTAATTCAAAATTAAGTTGAGTCATCATTAGTTACAGGGGTAAAAGAACGACAATACGAGGACCCTGACTTAGTCCAACTCAGAGATAAAGTTCAGAAAGGTAAAGAATCAGATTTCCAAATAACTGAGAATAATGTGCTACGCTGTAAGGGCCTCCTTTGTGTTCCGAATATTTTAGGGCTTCGCCAACAGATAATGCATGAAGTACATTATGCCCGCTATTCTCTCCATCCAGGAGCAACAAAAATGTACCATGATATCAGAGACATCTACTGGTGGCCAGGTATGAAATCTGAAATAGCTGAATTTGTATCTAGATGTCCTAACTGCCAGCAGGTGAAAGCGGAGCACCAGAAACCGGGTGGTTTAACGCAGGATATAGCCGTACCTATGTGGAAATGGGAAGCGGTGAATATGGATTTTGTGACAGGGTTGCCCCGTACCAGACGCAGAAATGATTCCATTTGGGTAATAGTTGACAGGCTGACAAAATCAACACACTTCTTGCCAGTAAAGGCTACCTTTTCAGCTGAGGATTATGCCGAATTATATATCAGAGAAATAGTAAGATTACATGGAGTGCCGGTATCCATCATTTCAGATAGAGGAGCTCAGTTTACAGCTAGATTCTGGCAGTCCTTCCAGAGGGGCTTGGGAACGCAGATCAATTTGAGCACCGCATTCCACCCTCAGACAGATGGACAGGCTGAGCGAACTATCCAGACGCTCGAAGATATGCTACGAGCGTGTGTACTAGACTTTGGTGGTAGCTGGGACGAGCATTTGCCGCTGATAGAATTTGCCTATAATAATAGCTATCACTCGGCTATTCAGATGGCACCTTTTGAGGCCTTATACGGGCGGAAGTGCAAATCGCCGGTTGGCTGGTTCGAGGCAGGAGAATCAGTAATAATTGGGCCAAATATTGTTCGGCAGTCAGAAGAGAAAGTCAAGCTTATCAGAGAACGCCTACTAACTGCTCAGAGCCGCCAGAAGTCTTATGCAGATGTGCGGCGCAGAAATCTAGAGTTTGCGGTAAATGACTGGGTATATCTGAAGGTATCTCCGATGAAGGGGGTGATGAGATTTGGCAAGAAAGGCAAGCTTAGCCCAAGATTCATTGGGCCGTATCAGATTCGGCGAAGAATAGGCCAAGTTGCATACGAATTGAACTTGCCTCCGGAATTAGCATCGGTTCACCCAGTATTCCATGTATCTATGTTAAGGAAGTTCGTAGGAGACCCTACCACGGTTGTTCCAGTTCAAGATATCCAAGTTACGGAAGGGTTAGCATATGAAGAAGTTCCGGTAGCTATTTTAGACAGACAGATTCGCAGGTTAAGAACTAAAGATATTGCGTCTGTCAAAGTATTGTGGCGTAACAGGAACCGTGAGGAAATGACGTGGGAAGCTGAAGAAGACATGAAAGCTAGATATCCTCACCTATTTCAGGCCTAGTCAGGCGACAGGTATGTCCATATTATTACTCATGTGGTACCTTATGATTGTATATGTATAAGTGAGAAAGATTGATGTTTAGCTATCCAGTGAATCTTGAAACATTTCGTGCAGTACCTGTGTTGGACTTTTCTGCATTTCAGGTTTTTTTTTCCATAGTCCATATTACAGGGAAAATTCTGCCAAATTTTTTTCTTTTTTCTAAAGTAATAAGTTGGGTAAGTTGAGAGGTCCTCTAGATAACATATTTCATTCGAGGACGAATGTTCTTAAGGGGGGGAGGATGTTATACCCCGTAAAATTTCCGGCACATAGATGGCCTATTCACGTGTTGGTTAAGAATATTTGAAAGCCATGCATGCTAGAAAAAGGCCCGGGGAAAGATCGGACAAGCGCCAAGTCGGCGCGTCGCAAGGCAAAATGCGATTTATAGTGTCCAAGTATATGGAGCTCAGTTTGTAATGTAATTTCCTTTAATTAATAATAATTCCCATAAGATAATTTCTTTTAACTAACAATAATTTCCTTTGATTAATGATGACCTCCTTTAAATAATAATAATTTTCTTTAATAAGTGACCACTTCCTTTACTTAAGGATAAGTCTTCCTTGGTTAGTGATAATTTCCATTGGAAAGTCCATGAAAACGCAGAGAGGAGGGACGACGAAGAAATTGGAAAAATAATCATTCGATTACGCTGCCAAACGAAGTCTAAACTCAAATTAACCTCAGGTACCGAGGTATTTAGCAGCAGAGAGCATTTCTACGGTTTTTGTTTCGTGAAATACGGCCGGCGAATCGTCGAGCTACCGAACCAAAGTAAGTAAAATTACTCCAAATTAGTGTATATGTGTTCCCAGCTGTGAAGTGAGTATTTTTCCCTTCTGGACTTCTGAAAAATAACGAGTTTTCGACCGTCTTTCGATAGGCCTAAGTTTAGGCTATAATTATATCGAAAGTAACGTCGTTCTTTGGAATAAAGCTGTATTTAGTACTGATTGATGTATATGTGAATGCAGTTGGGAGGAACAGTGGAAATACGGACCAAACTACGCCGGTTAGCCGGGAAATCAGAAGTGAAGGTATGTAAAGCTAGTTTCCTCGGCAAGTTAGTAGTCTCGGTATAGTAAGGTAGTATAAAGGCCAGTAGAAGGTTCAGAAGACGTGTGTTATGTTTGTTACGAACGCTGGTACGATATTAGAAGTATTAAGTTATATTTTTACGCAAAATTTGCTAGCACGACATAGATTCTAATATAAGTGTTAGGAAATGCAAATCATGCTCAGTATGTAACGTAGTACAGAATGTTAGGATATTATGTTAGGATATTATTGTAATCAGTTGAAACCAGTAAAGCAATGTGACAGCTGTACGGTATCTCAGAAGTAGAATGATAGGTTAAAATGAAGTATAGAAAGCCTGTTGGAAATAGTAAATCATGTTACTACAGAAACTCAGTATACAGCGTAGTTTCCAGCAGAAAGACTATATCCTGGTCAACATGAGACTCAGTATAGTATGGCAGAAGATTACATTTATATATCTATACTAATATCAGCCTCAGCTTATATTAAATACATATATATACTATCATTAGTCCCAGTAGGTATTAAATACATATATATCACCATCACTAGTTCATCACACAGTATGTACAGATACATTATTACCATTAGCTTCCGTATATCAGATATGCAGATAGTATTACTAGTTGAGACCGTTGTATTGTTTGGGGTTGGATTACCTAGTATCCATGACCGCCCCAGGGTTAATAGCTGTATCGACTCGTCCACCAGAGGACGAGGATACGCCGCTCTACGGAGTGGCATGCCATCCCCCAGGGGACGAAGATGGGATGTCAGTTCCCCATATGATGCCTTGGTCGGCTTTTACACACCCCTGTCGAGCGGATACGCCCGGGTGTTGATTCAGGAGTCCTCTAGACTCAGATACAGTTATAGTCAGGGGCTCAGCGAGCCGAAGTGCGTACCCAGGGGACCGGCAAGATGCTTATAGCTATTATAGGAGATGGGATGACCGGGGTAGGGGCATAGATTCTGTGCTGGTTATACCCCCCGGCTTATGGGGGCTGGGTAAGGTTTTTGTATGCTATGTTGTGTTGTATGAGTTATATTATGTTATGCTATGTTACACTAGATACGAGTAGATCGACGGTAGTAACGACACATCTTCAGGTATGACTCTTACTCCTTCCAGTATAGTAAAGAGTAAACTTGGCTTTACGTTTTCAATCAGTTTAGCCTATTCCTTTCTATTTCAGTTCCAACAGTTGTATTGTTACTTTCAGATATTCTTCAGTTGTTGCTTTATATACTCAGTACCAGTGGTACTGACACCCAGTGGGGCGCTGCATTACTTGCCTGCAGGTACTCATAGACGAGGAGCCGACACCTCGTGATTCCAGCCAGCTTACAGAGTCACCAGCTCCAGTCATCCGGAGCTAGACAGCCTTAGCTAGAGCTTTATCTCTTTTCTTTTGTTGTACATCATGGGTAGGCCGGGGCCCTATCCCGACCATCTTATCAGTACTCTTAGAGGCTTGCAGTCTGTATATATTCCCTGTGGTCAGATGAGCCGGTCGTGTGGGGCCGTGCGGTTGTATAGCTGTTAGCACTTTTACTTCTTTATGTTGTCCGTGTGGGGCCAAAGTTCGACAGTAGTGGTGACCTTGCCGGTCACATAGCTTCTTAGTTCTTTATTGTTGAGTTGCAGTTAATTAGACAGCATGGTGGCCTTGTCGGCCCGCATAGGTTTCCCTATAGTAGAATGTTCTGGTGAGCTGTTATGACAGGTACAGATGGCTACAGGCCAGTTGGCTGGAGGCTGTGTTTACAGCCGTTATATAGCCGATTTATTTCTTGAAATAGAGCCTGAGCCAGCCAAAGCACCAGATGTGCTCAGGCTGGTCCACTTAGCAGTCCAGAGTCTAGTAGGCACCAGGTGTCATCATACCCCCCAAGGTGGGGTGTGACATAACTAGTCCGGTAGTGATCCTATACCATAGCTTGTAATCCTCATCTTGGATGAAATTTTCCATGTGAGCCTTCCACCAGATGAAGTATGATCCATTGAAAAGAGGTGGTCGAGTGGTTGACTGCTCTTCACAGTGTCCAATAGGTGGTGCAAAGTTCATCATGATCTATCTTAGGTGTTAACCTTTTAAGATAAACCTTCTTTGATACCAATTGATAGAATGCACAACCTAAGAATTTGTCTTAACCTTAACTGTTTGCCTATGAATGAAACAAGTTGTCAGACATGTTCCACGTGAGTGAATGAAAACAGTAAGTAAATAAGATAATAAATTTAGCAGGGAAAACATCTGGCTCAAAAAGTGAAAAAACCACGACCTATACTCCACAGGATTTTCTCCAACTTCACTAACTCCAAGAGCCTCTTCAAATAACAAATTACAACTCTTGTAATCTAAGGAATTGTAAACACTAATTCCTAACTATTCAATCTCCTACTCAGTAACAAATGTTAATGTCTTCTTAGTAACACAACTTGAAGACCAAGTCTTCTTAATTCAGTTTATAACTTACTGAATTAAGAATACACCAATTACAACTCAATGACAAACTCTTAGTATAAGATAGCTAACTCTAGCTTGACACTTTACTAGACCAAGTTTGTCTATCTCTTCAAACTCATATTGTCACAAGAATCTCACCCAATTGCAGTATGTTTTTTCTCTCTTTGTAAGTGTGTGTTTTCTTCTGAGATGTCACACTCCTTTATATATACACGTCTCCAAAGAGTTCTTCCTCCTTCCAATCTCTTTATGGCAACACCTTTGCCCGCTTTAGAGTTCCATCTCGTGTAGGAGTCTTCTTACAAGTTAATCTCTTGTATTTGGTTGTATTGTAATCAGACTCCAACTCTTCTAACTTAACCACGTGTTGATCTTGCTGAGTTTGTTGAATATGGCTTATCAACTCCTTAATTCATGATCCTTTATTTCTTGATATTTCCAGCTCCTTAAGTATTATATTCAATACTTCATTGGACCAACTTTATTCACCAGTTTCATCAACATGTTGTCAATCATCAAAACTTCAAAGGACCCAACACAAAAGATCTTGAAAAATTATTTGGAAAAGTAGTAGTTAATATTAAAGGTAAAAAAATACTGTCTTTTTCTTGATATACTAAAGTCAAAAAGTAAAAGTGAAAACTTATTTTAGTATAGTGAAAAAATAAAAATGAACAGAGAGAATATACTATTTAATTCATTCTTTCTAAAAATAGACAAAAATTTTAAAGGAGGTGTACAAAATAAAAACACCACTTAAATATAAAATAAAGGGAGTAGTAATTATGAGTTTAGTTTCTATCACATTCAATACTAGTAATACCAACTTAATTATACAATTAACTAGTTTAATGTAAAAGAAATAAAGGATAAATCCTCATAAGTGAAGAATATAAAAGATGTACACAACTTAAATTAAGTACTCAACTCATGTCAAAGTAAAAAAGAAAAAATTACTCCTGCAATTATTTGACCTCCATCGATCTCATCCTTGTTGAACTTGGCTTTCCTCCTGCAAAATGTATTAATATAAACACTTTAATAAAATTGTAAAGTAAAAGAAAAGAACTATTGATTGGCAATTTTAAACATAATTAGTCATAGATCATTTCTATTTATTAAAAAAGTGAAGAATTAATTAATTAAATAAATTATATAAATTAGCAAAGCTCACAAGTTACAATTTCACATATCTTTTTTTTGGATTGTTGATGTCTATGGAGTTCCATCCTTGATAAGCAAACATGTTTTGTACTATCCTCAATATATTACAAGAAATTTTATATATATAATCAAAATATCATGAATATTTTGGCTAATCAATTAATTAATGATACAATTTGAGGTATGTATATATATTGAATATTAAATAATTATAATTGAAAAAAAATAAAGATAGAATTTGATTACAATAATCTAAGAGTCATAATGTGTATCAAAACTACTGATGATTCTACACTAAAATCAAATCCTTCATTGTTTATAATACTAGATAAAAATTGGTGCATTTAAAATTAAAAATATATATCCAAGATTATCAAAGTAATTGAATATTTTATGATAAATAGAGGAAATTAATTATTAATTTATCGCATCTTTGTGGCCAAAACTGTTTCCTTTTACTCTAACAAGAATTTCAAATGCCCAGCCATCCGGTAAGATTAAATCTTTAGCATTAATCCTTTCATGTTTGCTCTCTGATTTTCCTCTAATTAGCTATTGTGGAGGATCAGTAGAGCTTCAATGAGCTCTCTTAGGGTTAGTTCTTCTTGCAACCAATGGCTTATTAGTAGATTCGATAGCAGAAACTTCTCTCTTTTTCTTTATGACCTCATCATCAATTTTCGAGTCCATCAAATTTATCTCACTTTTTTGGATTTCTATACCAATTTCTTGCTTGACCACATCATCATCATCACTGATTTCTTTATGACGTTTCTGATCAATCGTAACAAATTGATCAATATCAGTCTTCAGATCTGTGTCACCATTCTTCACTTCTTTATCACTTTCTTCTATGGCGATTTTTTGAGCATCAGGAACAACTTCTTTCTACTCGTCCTGATCAATCAAAGGAATTGACTATTTATCATCAACTTTGTGAATTTGATCAGTTGAAATCTTGCGATGGTCCCATTCATTACCATCAAAAAGTGGTTCAAGTTCATAGAATATACCATCATAAGTATCCATCACTTTTTGATTAGTTAGATAGATAGAAGGTCAAGAAGAAAATAAAAAAGAGAGAGTAGAAAAAAATGGAGAAATATTTTTTCGATACAAATTGAAGATGTGTGAGAGTGGTTTTGTGGAGTTTTTGAGTATATATGAGATGATAACACTGTTACTTTTTTACTTCTGTTGAAAATAATCAAATGAATGATGCTATTTAAACATCTAAGTGATCCCTCACAGTTTCTTTTTTTACATTTGAGTCCTTTTTAATACTTTTATTGAATTATTTTAAGATTAAGAAGACGGGAGAGTAACAATTAAGATAAAGACTCTTATTATCATCTTGCATATTGAAAAGAATCACCATACATCCGGTTTCTTTTTTTCTACTATATTTGCAATGCAATGAAGATTGTGGAAATTAATATTTTCTACCATGGAGTATTTTTTGTAGTTGAATCTTCTATATCATTCCCAAATCTAAAATACGGAAAGTCAAGAAGAATAGTTAATTGTGGTACGCGTTCTGACTGTTAAAATCGTTATTATGTTTATGTTTATTTTTATCATTTAATTATTAATTAAAAAATTTACTAAATCATGGTATTTACTTGTCGTTTGTTAAATAACCTAATTTTTAAAGTGATGATTGTAATTTTAAGAAATTGGTGATGTTCTTTTATGTCTTTTTTATGTTTATCAATTTTAAAGGATTTTAATGATTGCATTATCACTAAAATAAGAAATAAAAAATAATAAAAGTTGTTTTTTTTTGGGTTGGGGAGGGGGGGGGGGAGGATATAATGCTATATATAGTTTTTGTATATACTTAATTATGTTGTTCCCATTTCACGATCCAAATGGGATGTCATGCCCCAGCTTAGGAGGCATGACTGACACCTAATGCCATTCTAGGACCGGAGCTAGCCTGACTGGGCTTATACACCTCTGGTGCATGCCATCGACTTAAATCGAGAAAACAACGAGCTATATCTCGGCTGTAAACACCGCCCTGGGCCGACAAGGCCACATAGCCACCTGTAAAAGAAAGCAGCTAACCAACAAACAAGGCAATAAAGGGATCCTATACGGGCCGACAAGACCACCATGCTGTCTAGTTATAACAGAATGAAAACAGGCCATCATATTCAAGCTATAGCTGGCAAGGATGCTAACTGCTATATAAACTAGGCCTTACACGGACAACACATAAAATAAAACATACATAGGACCCACACGACCAACAACTGAGAAACTATAGTCTGCAAGCCTCTAAGAGTAGATAATGGTTGGGACAGGGCCTCGACCTACCCAAAACTGCACAACAAAAAGAGCAAACCTTTCTAGTTATCAACTCTGGAGAAAAGGAGCTGACTGGACGACTAACTCTGACTGACAACTAGGAAGGTCCTGAACCACGTCTATCTGCACCTGCAGGCAAGTATTGCAGCGCCCTAAAGATGGGCGTCAGCACAATATTTACCGAATATGTAAGACAGTAATAAAAATGACTAAATAAAACTGATAATGGAACTGAAAGTAGTTAATAGGAAGTGATAAGAGTTTAACTTAAATAGTCTCACAATCTAAGTCATAACTAACAAGTAAATGTACAAACAAGAACCTAACTGGGCCCCCATAAGCCTGGAAGGTGCAAGCAGCACAAAATAACCTACCTGGGACCCCATAAGCCCTGACAAGCGCCAATCAATCTATATGCCCCTATCAGTACCCTTGAGGCTTCATAAGTGACTGCAACTGCATTTCAAGCAAGTCAGGCCCTGGGAAGGGTCGATAATGTCATCTATGATCTAGAAGGAGTTCATAGAAGACTCCAACATAGCCCCAAAGGCTATACTCTAGTCCCTTCATACACTTGATAGCTCTGTAAGCAATTTGGTAGCTCGTAAGCAACACCGTAGCTCCGAAAGCAGTTTAGTAGTTCTTGTAAGTGATAGCAGCATCATGGCTTCATAAGCAATCTATAGCTCCGTAGGCATAAGCATCATCGTAGCTCCATAAGCAATTTATAGCTCCGTAAGCAATTCGTATGATTAGCAACTCCTCGGCTATTTATAATGAGGGGTCGTATGAAATATGATCTACCCCTACTAGGGATGCTACATTATGATTTCAAGTTTATTTTTAGAAGCTAACTACAAAATTCATGTTCCAACATCACTACAGAAGTGCTAGTCATATCACTATTACAACGGAAATAACTTGCCGAAGGGATAGCCTTAACATACCTCGTATGCCGATTCTCGTTTGTCCGATTAGTTCCAATCTGTAGCCGGAAATTCCACTCGATTGGAACCCTTACGCTGAAAGAATAGGGCTATTTTCAATAGTAAGACTCGGTAAACAATGATATCTTTCGATAATATTGACTATAATTCAGCTCCATTCAATTTGGCCGTAAACTCACAATTTATTGAGAGTTTAGAAGGGAGAAATGGTTACCTATTACCTGTAGACGCTTAGGACTCAATTTGAAGTAATCCCGACAACTCTTACTCGGCGGAGTTCCGATACTCCGAGCAAATTTTCAAGAAATAACTCCATAGGGATGCTTCTGGTAGGCCTAGAACTCATTATCGAAAGTGAATTTGCTTTTGGACGAATTTAACAACGTAATTTGATGAGAAACTAAAGAAAAATTACAGAGAAGT
Organism: Datura wrightii; assembly: GCA_035772735.1. NCBI lineage: Eukaryota > Viridiplantae > Streptophyta > Magnoliopsida > Solanales > Solanaceae > Datura > Datura wrightii. The sequence goes on along the minus strand of JASDFA010000016.1, from coordinate 30,313,060 downwards.
TATCGTAGGGTCGCATCTCTATTTTGGGGAAATATTAAATGATTTGATCTTTAACTTGAGTTGTATATATAGGTGGGGGGTTGGTGTCCTAGGGGCACGGGGTGCCACCCATTGTGCCAGGCTAGCTGGCGCGGGCGTCGCGCCGTGCCTCTGGTCCCGGCCTCCTGCTTGCTCGATGTCGTGTTCGTATATTCTTTCCCTAGCCCTTTTCCCACATGCGTCGTATTCCAAAATTCTCAACATACGTATGCACGCGTCCGTTAAACAATAGAAACTTACGGGGTGTAACATCATCCCCTCCTTAGGAACATTTGTCCTTGAATGTAATCTCTGGGCTTAAAAGACTCAAGTCCTTTAGCTACTGTTGGAAAAAGTTCGCGGCAGAGTCTCCTCTGCAATATGTATTATTTGAAAACCTGAAACGCAGAAAAGTCCAACATAGGCGTCTCATAAGATGCTACAAGAAGAAATACAATAAAGTTCCATATCATGGGAGTAAATAGCTCAACAATACGGATAATGTAAGCACATAACGATAATTAAAAAACTATCTCACCTCAACTACATAATCTGGTCAAGTCTAGAATAAGTGAGGATATCTAGACCTCATGTCATCTTCAGCTTCCCAAGTGATCTCCTCTATATTTTTAATCCTCCACAATACTTTAATGGAGGCTACATTTTTAGTCCTCAGTCTATGAACTTGTCGATCTAATATAGCAACTGGAGCCTCTTCATAGGAAAACCCTTCAGTAACTTGAACATCCTCAAATGGAACAACTTGGGACGGGTCTCCTATACATTTCTAGAGCATTGACACATGAAAGACTGGATGAATAGATTCTAGACTACATACTGTTCTAACTCATATGCCACTCGGGCCTATTCTTTGAAGGATTCGATATGGGCCAATAAACCTACGGCTAAGCTTTCCCTTCTTTTCAAATCTCATCATTCCCTTCATAGGCGAAACCTTGAGAAATAGCCAATCGTCAAAATTAAACTCCAAGTCTCTACGTCGGACATCGAGATAGGACTTTTGATGACTCTGGGTTGTGAGCAAGCGTTCTCTGATAAGTTTCACTTTTTATTATGATTGATGGGATCATATCAGGTCCGATTAACCCTGACTCCCCTACTTCGAACCATCCTATGGGGGACCTACATTTCCGCCCATATAAGACCTTTAAGGTGCCATCTGGATAGCAGAATGATAACTGTTATTGTATGCAAATTCAATAAGGGGTAGATGCTCGTCCGAACTCCCTCCAAAGTCTAGCACACACGCCCCTAACATTTCCTATAGTGTCTGAATGGCGCGCTCTGCCTGACCATTTGTCTGGGGATGGAAAGCTGTACTCAGATTGACCTGTGTCCCCAAACCTTTCTTAAATGCCAAAATCTAGCTGTAAACTGTGCCTCTCTATCAGAAGTGATAGATGCTTGGACACCATGCAGTCAGACTATTTCCCTAATATATAACTCGGCATAATCTTCGGCTGAGAATGTAGTTTGGATTTGCAAGAAGTGGGTTGATTTCGTCAACCTGTCAACAATAACCCAAATAGAGTCAAATTTGTGCCTAGTGAGGGGTAGTCCTGTCACAAAGTCCATATTAATTGCCTCCCATTTCCACATAGGTATAACTATCTCCTAAGTCAGTCCGTCAGGTTTTTGATGTTCAGCTTTTATTTGCTGGCAATTAGGACACTGTGCCAAAAACTCAGCTATATTTTTCTTCATTCTAGGCCACCAGTGTATCTCTTTTATATCATGGTACATCTTCGTCGAACCTGGATAAAGGGAGTAACGAGATGTTCACATCGTAGTCTTTCAGCAATTCCAGCCAACGACGCTGCCACAAATTCGACTCCCTCTGCGTGAAGATATACTGGAGACTTTTTATGATCATTAAAGATGTCCACATGTACAGGATACAAGTAATGCCTCCATATTTTCAAGGCATGAACCACTGCCGCTAACTACAAATCATGGGTAGGGTAATTCTTTTCGTGCTTCCTTAGCTGCTTCGAAGCATAAGCAATCGCCTTGTCGTGTTGTATCAGAACACACCCTAACCCAACACCTGAAGCGTCACAATATACAACATATCCCTCTGAACCCTCCGGTAAGGCCAATACTGTCGCAAATGTCGACCTATTTTTCAGCTCCTAGAAACTGTGCTCACAGGCCTTGGTCCAATGGAATTTGGCTGCTTTCTGAGTCAACCTGGTCAATGGCATTGATAGGATAGAAAATCCTTCCACGAACCTTCTGTAATACCCGACTAACCCTAGAAAACTGTGAACCTCGATTGGAGTTGTAGGTCTAGGCCATGTCTTGACTGCCTCAATTTTCTGTGAGTCAACCTGAATACCAGTATCTGATACAATATGGCCCAAGAAACCTACAGAATTCAACCAGAATTCATATTTCGAGAACTTTGCATATAACTAGTGGTCTTTAAGGATCTAGAGTACTGTTCGCAGATGATCTCTTTGTTCAATTTCTGAGTGGGAATATACCAGAATGTCATCAATGAACACTATCACAAACAGATCTAAATACGGTCTGAAGATACTATTCATCAGATGCATAAAAACTGTTGGGGCATTTGTCAATCCGAAGTACATGACCAAGAATTCAAAATGACCATACCTGGTCCTGAAAGCTGTTTTTGGAATATCTTTTTCCCCAACTCGCACCTGATGATACGCAGACTTTAAGTCAATTTTAGAAAAATATCTCGCCCCCTGCAACTGATCAAACAAATCATCTATCCTTGAAAGAAGATATTTATTCTTGATAGTAATTTTATTCAACTGTCGATAATCTATACACATTCGTAGGGAGCCATCTTTTTTTCTCACAAACAGGACCAGCGCATCCCATAGTGAAGTACTAGGTCTGGTAAAACCCTTATCTAACAAGTCTTTCAAATGTTCTTTCAATTATTTCAATTCAGCGGTAGCCATTTGATACGGAGGTATGGATATAGGTTATGTACCTGGTGGCATATCGATAGAGAAATCGATCTCCCTCTTTGGAGGAATGTCGGGAAATTTGTGTGGAAACACATCTAGCAACTCATTAACCATTGGGATGGATTGAAGAGTCGGGGATTCTGCTTGCATATCCCGAACCCTAACAATATGGTAAATACTGCCCTTCACTATCAACTTTCTCGCCTGAAGATAGGATATGAACCTACCTTTTGGCGTAGCCGCAGTGCCTCTCCACTCTCGAACTACCTCCCCTGGAAAGTGAAATCGAACGGTTCTGGTCCAACACTCCACATTGGCATAACATAGCGCTAGACAATCCATACCCATAATTATATCAAAATCAATCATTTCCAACTCCACTAAATCTTCTAAGGTCTGGCGACCAACAATCTCAATTGTGCAACCCTGGTAAATTCTCTTAGCAATAATAGAGTCACCGATGAGTGTAGACATCGATGAGGTTCGTTGAAGCAATTCTGGCGCTATACCAAACTTTCGGGCCACTAACAGAGCAACATAAGACAAAGTGGAACCTGGGTCTATCAAAGCATAAACTGAGTGAGAGCATACATCCAACATACCTGTCACAACATCCAGTGAAGACTCTGACTCCTGTCGCCCTAGTAAAGCATAAGTACGATCCGAAACACTACCAGAACTAGAAACCCCTGATCTACCTCGGTCTCTGTCGGCTGGAGCTGAGGGTCTGGGCCTTGCTGATGATGCTGGAGCATATGACCCTGCTGAAGACCTATTCGGCTGGTCCCGATCACCTTGATCTCTAGCTGGACAATCCCTCATCATATGACCCTTTTGTCCACAAGTATAACAAGAAGTGGAGCCATACCTACATCTCCCAAAATTTTATCGACCGCAAGTCCTGCAATGTGGGGCAACGGGTCTACTCTGATCAGAACCTCTCTGCTGCTGCGAGTCTAGTGATCGTGAACTCCTCATCGAGACCTGATTGTCCGCGAAGATCTGATCTACCGCCCTGCTGCTATAGAGGTAAAGGTATAGGTGGCCTGTCTGGCACCCGAGGTCTGGGCCCCTCCTGAAACTCTGCTTGCAAATCAGCGGGCCTAGCCCTTTGGTGCTACTCCCAACTCACTCTCTCAGCCTCATACTGGCGTTGCTTGATTCCTTCTATGTTCTGAGCAAAATCCTGAATACGCGCAATATCCATGTCCTCAAGCAATGTGGCAGTAATACAAGCCTCCACATACTCCGTAGCAAGCCCCATGATGAACCGCTGTACCCTAGCTGGCATTGTATCAACAAAAGCTAGTGCATACCTTGCCAAGGAGTCAAACCTTAGTGAGTACTCCCAAACGCTCATCCTGCCCTTCTCTAGATGTAAAAACTGATCCACCCGGGCCTGTTGGATCTCTCGAGGCAAATAATGATTTAAGAAAGCCTCCAAAAAACTGGGCCAAGTAGGTAGTGAAATAAGATTTTGATAAAATGGAAGTTAGCAAATACGATAACTAAATAACTTAAATATCTTTCACATATAATTAAGACATTTAAACTATACAAAAATTAAGTATTACCTTTTTATGAAAATTAATTCACACCCAGAAATAACAGTTCTTTTCTTACGTGCTCCAAAATTCAATAGTACACTCTTAAGAGAGGCAACAATTTTCTCTCTTAAGCACCTGATTAAGAGAGGCAACAATTTTCTCTCTTAAGCAAACAACAAATATTCCCTACTTCGTGGCAGATTAACAAATTAGATGAAAACCAAATAATGCCGACAATTTCTCTCTCCTCTTTCCTTTCTTTTTTTTTTCTTTTTCTTTTTTCATTTTGTCCATCTGTTTTTATTCACTATTTTTTTCTTTTCTTTTCTTTTCTGTTTTCATTTTTTTGCGGTCTGTTTTTTTCTTTCTTTTCTTTTCTTTTCTTTTCTTTCCTTCTTCATCTGTTTTCATTATTTTTTTCTGTCCGTTTTATTATTTTTTTCTTTTTCTTTTATTATTTTATTTATTTTCACCTCTTTTTAAAAATATAAATAATAATAATTGGCCAAATTTGATTTTATTTCTTCTAGCATTTAAAAATATCAATGAAAAATAAATAGTTAAGTAAAATATAAACCTTGCTAGTTTTATATTTCTAAACGTATCAACAACAAAACAAAGTAACTGTTACGTTTTTTAAAGATCAATAACCTTTAAATCCATGGAAAACAACCGCTATTAATTTCTTTTAAGGGCAAATTCATTACAAATTTAACCAACTCAATCAAATATTTAAGTATTTAAATCACTATTCAAACATGTCAGATCAAAATATAAGTGAATAAACGCACAAACATAATTTAATAGAATGCTTCTTAATAACATAATTCAATGGAAATTGGAGATGCCAATACAATCAAATTCTTATATATGAAAAAAAAATAGATAAATAAGAGGGAATCTTTTACTAGCCGAAAACTGCGGCAACAATCCAACTAAGAGCAACAGGACCTCGACTCTCTTCTCTCTCTTCTTTTCTTTCTTTTCGTTCTTTTTTTTCTCTCTCTCTCTATCTATTGTTTTTTTTCTCCTGTATTTCTCTATATGTGTTCCTTTCTTTCTTTCTTTTTTCTTTTTGTGTTATCTCTATATTATTGTTGTATGTGGGTAGAAGATAGGAGATATGGGGGAGTGAGATTAGTCTTTTTTTGAGAGTTTTTAGGGCGTGGGAAGAAGAAAAAAATTATGATTTTTTTGGATGAGTTTTTTGGGTGTGAGAAGAGAAAGAAAAAGGAAAAAAAGGGGGGGGGGGGGTGAGTTTAGGGGTGAGTTTTGGGGTGAGAGTTTTAAGGGAATGGGATTGATATATTTAGGAAGATCTTTTCTTTGTCAATTTTTTTAAAATAATAATAAAATTAATAAATTAAAAATAAAATAAAATAAAATGAAAATATGATTACTAAATAAATAAAGAAAAGTGTAATGAACAACCCGATAATTATAGCATTCCGACCACCTAATAGCGGACGAATTTAAATTTTTTTGAATTTGAAACAAATCACTAAGAGACGAAGGGTGCGCAAAGAGGTGGACTCAGGTGTGTGTCCGCTGTGGCGGGACATTTCCCGCTATAGCGGAACTGCTGCAGAGATAAGGGTGCTCGCTGCAGCGGATGATACGGACCAGAATTCCGCAAATCCTATTCCGATTAAGATTTTCAAAACCTAGTCTATAAGAAGGGCTTAATAAGAACACACAACTATAGAAAATAGATTTTTGGAAAATAAGAAGGTCCAAGAGGTGAAGATTCAACCTCCATGGCTAGAAACTCTCACAAGAAAGCAAGAAAATGATGCAGCCCCGCAGTTGAGAATGTCTGAACCATAGCTTGGCACCCAGGTAGGCTATAGTTTACTCACTCTTGTGTTAGACTTTGATTATCTAAACATATATGTGTTGTTTTCCTATGTTCAAATATGCAAAGCAAAGAAAATGAATAATATCCGAGTCCACAGAATTCACTGTGTGTCTTTAAGAAATTTAATCCCCTCACTATATGTCACACCCCGCCTTGGGGGGTATGACTGGCACCTGGTGCCCTACTAGGACCTGAACTGCTGAACTGCTAAGCCTGGGCACATCTGGTGCCTGGATGGCTCTAACTCATATTTCTGGAAATGAAGGGCTATATAACGGCTGTAAACACAGCCCCCGGCCCATTGGCCTATAGCCTCCTGTACCTGTACTAACAGCTGACCAAAAACATATCAATTCAGGGAAACCTATGCGGGCCGACAAGGCCACCATGCTGTCTAGTTATCTATAACATAACCATAAAGTACTGGATAGCTACGTGACCGTCAAGGTCACCACTACTGTCGAACTATGGCCCCACACGACCAACATAAAGGAAGAAAAAGTACTAACAGCTATACAACTGCACGACCTCACACGACCGGCTCATCGGACCACAGGGTAATATACATACAGACTGCAAGCCTCTAGGAATAGCAATAGAAATGATCGGGACAGGGCCCCGACCTGCCCGTACTATACAACAAAAGAAAATGAAATACCCCTCTGGAATTCAATCTCCGGATTACAGGAGCTGAATACTCGGTCGCTGACAAGAATCACGTGGTATCGCCTGCTCGTCTATGAGTACCTACAGGCAAGTAATGCAGCGCCCCACCGGGCGTCAGTACCGCTGGTACTGAGTATGTAAAGCAATAACTGCAAGCAAAATCTGAAAACAACAATATATCTGATGAAACTGAAGTAAGAAGAATTGGATTAACTGTCTGATAATGTAAGTCATACCTTCTCTCATTTATACTGAAAGGAAATAGGGGTCGTACCTGGAGACGTATCACTCAACTGCTGATCTACTCGTATCTAACGTGACATGACATAACATAACATAACATAATATAGCACACACAAACCTTACCCGACCCCCATAAGCCGGGAGGTACAACCAGCACATAATCTACACCCCTACCCCGGTCATCCCATCTCCTATAACCCTGTAAGCATCCTGTCGGTCCCCTGGGTAGGCACGTGGGCTCACTGAGCCCCTGACTATAACTGTACCTGAGTCCGGAGGACTCCTGAATCGACACCCCGGGCGTATCCGCTCGACGGGGGTGTATAAGGGCCGACCAAGGCACAATATAGGGAAAACTAGCATCCCATCTTCGTCCCCTGTGGGACGGCATGCCACTCCGTAGAGCGACGTATCCTCATCCTCTGGCGGACGAGTCGATACAGCTATTAACCCTGGGCGGTCATGGATGCTAGGTAATCCAACCCCGAATAATACAACAGTCTCACTAGTAATACTATCTGCATATACCACACACTGAAGCTAATGATAATAAAGTGTTTGTACATACTGCATGCTGAATTGGTGATAGCAATATGTACGTTATTAATACATGATGAGGCTGGTAAATATATATATATGTATGAATATAGTCTCCTGCCAGACTGTTCTGGGGCTAATACTGAACAGGATGTAGTGTTTCTGCTGAAAACATGTTGTATACTGAGTTCCTATAGTAACATGATTTGCCATTTCTAATATGCTTTCTAACCTCATTTTAACTTATCATTCTATTTCTGAGATGTCTTACCGATATTACATCGCTTTACTGGGTTTCAACTGAATACAATGATATCCTAACATTCTGTGTCACATCGCATACTGAGCATACTGTGGAATTCCTAATACTTATGCTAGAGTCTATATCATGCTGGCAAGTTACACGCAAGTTACAACTCGATGCTTCTGATACCGTATCAACATTCGCAATAAACGTAACACTTGACTTCTGAACATCCTACTGGCCTTTAAATTACTATACTGTACCGATATTACTTAACTTGCCGAGGGAACTAGCTTTACATACCTTATCCTTGAACTATTCGTCTGTCGAACGAGACTCGGCCGGTACTTGAGCTATTTTCTCCCAACTGCATTCATAAATATGTCAATTAATACTAAATACAACTTTATTGTAAAGAGCAACATCACTTTCGATTTAGTTTATAGCCTAAACTTAGGCTTATCGAAAGACGGTCGAAAACTCGCTATTTTTCAGCGGTCCAGAAGGGAGAAATATTCACTTCACAGCTAGGAACACATAGACACTAATTTAGAGCAATTCCACTTACCTTAGCTCGGAGGCTCGACGATTCGTTGGCCGTATTTCACGAAACTAAATCCGTAGGAATGCTCTCTACTGCTAAATACCTCGGTATCTGAGGTTAATTTGAGTTTGGACAACGTTTAGCAGCGAAATCGGATGAAAATTATATTCCCTTCTTCGTTCTATTTCCTTTTCTGCTGGTTTGCTCTATTTTCTGGAAATTAAATGGGTGATTAATGATTTAAAACCGAAGTGGGGCTTATATACTTGGGCCTGGACAAGGCCAACGTGTCACGGAGCCAATGCGGAGGCTCCACCTCCGTGACACGCTGCCATCGCGGAGGGGCTCTGCCTCGGCTCCTTCCGCTTTGGTTCGACAGGTTTCTCATTCGATCTTTTCCCGGGCCTTTCTCTAGCACGTATGGCCTTCAAATATGCTTAACCATCGTGCGAATAGGTCATTTAGGTGCCGGAAATTCTACGGGGTATAACATTCTCCCCCCCCCTAAGAACATTCGTCCTCGAATGTACACTACTATCTAGAGGACTACTTAACTTACTTTCTAGAAAAATTTCAGCAGAGTTTCCCCTGTAATATGGACTATAGCAAAAACCTGAAATGCAGAAAAGTCCAACACAGGCACTGCACGTAATATTTTAACATCCACTGGATAACTAAGTATCAATCTTCCTCATTCACGCACATACATTGGTACTGCATAACTAATAATACGGACATACCTGTCGCCTGACTAGGCCTGAAATAGGTGAGGGTATCTGGCTTTCATATCTTCTTCAGCTTCCCACGTCATTTCCTCACGGTTTCTGTTACGCCACAATACTTTGACACACGCAACATCTTTAGTCCTCAACCTGCGAATCTGTCTGTCTAAAATAGCTACTGGAACCTCTTCATATGCTAACTCTTCTGTGACCTGGACATCCTGAACTGGAACTACTATAGAAGAGTCTGTTATGAACTTCCTCAACATGGATATATGGGATACTGGGTGAATAGATGCTAACTCTGGAAGCAAGTTCAATTCGTATGCAACTCGGCCTATGCTTCACCGAATCTGATATGGCCCAATGAATTCGGGCTAAGCTTGCCTTCCTTGCCGGATCTCACCACCCCTTGCATTGGAGACACCTTCAGATATACCCAGTTATTTACCACAAATTCTAGATTTCTGCGCCGCATATCTGCATAAGACTTCTGGCGGCTCTGAACAGTCAGTAAACGTTCTCGGATAAGCTTTACCTTTTCCTTTGACTGCCGAACAATGTCTGGGCCAACCGACACTGACTTTTCGATTTCAAACCAACCATTTGGCGATCTGCATTTTCGCCCGTATAATGCCTCAAAAGGCGCCATCTGGATGGCTGAATGATAGCTATTATTGTAGGCAAATTCAATTAATGGTAAATGCTCACTTTGGCTACTACCAAAATCTAGCACACACGCTCGTAGCATATCTTCGAGCGTCTGAATTGTACGTTCAGCCTGCCCATCTGTCTGAGGATGGAATGCTGTGCTCAAGTTAATCTGCGTTCCCAAACCTTTCTGAAATGACTGCCAAAATCTAGCTGTGAATTGTGCTCCTCTGTCTGAAATAATAGATACTGGTATTCCATGTAATCTGACTATCTTTCTGATATACAATTCAGCATAATCTTCGCCGAGAAAGTTGTTCTTACTGGCAAGAAATGAGCTGATTTTGTCAATCTGTCACTTATCACTCATATAGATTCATGTCTGTGTTTAGTACGGGGTAGTCTTGCTACAAAATTCATATTTACCGCTTCCCCTTTCCGGAGAGGCACAACTATGTCCTGGGTCAAACCGCCTGGTTTCTGATGTTCTGCTTTCGTCTGTTGGCAGTTAGGACACTGAGCTACAAATTCAGCAATTTTTTTTCATACCTTGCCACCAGTAGTTTTCTTTGATATTATGGTACATTTTTGCTGCGCCTGGGTGGAGAGAATAGCGGCCTTATATCGCAACATTTCATCCCCGGTTATCTGAAAATTTGTCACCTCTCCTTACTGAACCATGTGTTCAAGTTGAACCCGACTAGGGTCTCCATATTGCCGTTCCTTTACTTCCACCACTAACGACAACACTGCGACATTCTGTATTATCGCTCTGTTATCCTTTATTTTTTTTGCTATGTGAACGGCTAAACCAACTAACTGGTGTAATTCTCGAGTCTATTCTCGCTGTTCAGGCTATTCAGGCTAAGGGCATCTGCTACCACATTAGCCCTTTCTGGGTGATACAAAATATTCACTTTTTAAAGCATAAACTACTGCATCTAACTCCAGGTCAGGGGTAAGGTAATTCTTTTCACGTTTCTTCAATTGCCTGAAAGCATAAGCTATTACTTTACCATGCTACATCAATCCTCTGCACCTTCTGGCGATACTAACACTGGAGCTGATGTTAATCTGGCTTTTAACTCCTAGAAGTTCTGCTCACACGCCTCAGTCTGCTGGAACTTTGCTGCCTTCTGTGTCGATCTAGTCAGAGGTGCTGTTGAGGTGGAAGATCCTTCCACAAACCCTCTGCAAAACCCGGCTAACCGCAGGGATTACGTACTTCGATCGGAGTGGTAGTTCTGGGCTTATGTCTTCACTGCTTCGATTTTTTTTTGTGTATCTACCTGTACACCAACCTCCGACATAATGTGACCAAAAAGGCTACTGAACTCAGTCAAAATTCACATTTAGAAAAATTGGCATATAATTGACGGTCATACTAGTTTATTATACTGGAGAATCTTACAAGTAATCTACCAGTATAGCTAGAGCTTATCTGGCCTCCTGGCCGCATGCTAAGGCTACTTGTTGCTAAGGTAACCTTGAACGACTATCTGCACACCACGTGCCCGTATCTAGTCGGGGGGTCCTGATATTGACCGTGACCTCTAATGACCTGGTTGCATAACCTTAAATAACTGAATAGTCGGGTTGAATGACCCGAATGTGGCAGTAGTCTAACAATACTCTAACCGTTCTACTTGAGTGCTTATAGTTCGTGCATAACCGCAGACTTGTGGGCATCTAATTGCTCTGTTATTTTGCTTAAACCACTGTAAGGCTGGGCTTAATCAACTTACTCCCAGGCGATCAATCTCTGGATCTTCACGGGGAGCCTATTGATCCCCTGGTCTTAATAAACACTGTGCTAGCAGGGTACTATCAATTTCTTACGCCTTGTGTGTATCCACTTGGATTTATACTGCTATTCTGGGAAATTCTCGAACTTATGAGCTATTCTGTAATTACTGGCCTTCTGCTAGGGCTCTATATCTAAATATCTTACGAGAACCAGCTGAAGTACTAGTCTGTCACTGACTACTGATGTGGACCCTTCCCTGGGGTACCCACGGGTATTCTGACTGGGATGGCCGACTGACTTATGGGGTGCTCCACATAATAACTGCTAGGTTGACTAAGGCCGACTCTCACCTACAAGGCTGGGAAAAATGACGTACGACCACTTTAACATACTAGAACAATTCTGGTATTGCTAATCTCTAAAATTTGCCTATTGGGCCTCTAATCCTGGTTCTAGCATATGCACTAATGTTACCGATCTTCAGGGATGCTTCCCTGCTAATACGGGCGTCAGCTGGTTGGTAGACCGTCTAACTGCGCCCTTCTCATCAAGCCTTCTGTTTTAGGCCATTAACTCTGGTAAGCTCCTAAAGCCTAGATCTGGCAACAACACATAAGTCTATTAACCTAATAACTGAAAACTGAGATAGTTTCTATGACTTCATACGTAATTCACACTTAATCCGCCATTTCTCTTCTCCTTTCCCTTTCTCCTTTCTTCTCTCCTTTTCTTTCTTTCTTCTCCCTCTTTCTTTTTTTTTTGACAAGGGGGGGTGTCCTGCAATGCAATTTGTACATGCTTTCTATTACTAATCAGCATCTGTGATCGTAGCCCTTATAGGCAGCCACTCACAACATATCTATTATCTGTATATATATAAATATATATATCAATAGCTACGTATAATATGTACTGAGTTCTGCAGTAATACATAATCTCTGACATGCTCTGCTGAGTCTCATACCGTACATGATACATCGCTTCTACGGCCTAATAATATCTCCTGCCCTGACTTATCATTTCATTGCATTGTCACCCCATTCTGAAAGTAACAAACATAAACACTTTAGTTATTGTCTGCTGTTTGAAATTCCGCCACTCTTGCGATGTGGGGTCGACGTTCGAATCTTGTAGCCTTACTAGGCATATATTGAGAGCCCATGACTGTCTGCTGGGCCTTATCTCTAGGCTACACTAGATTAGAATTGTTGTATCGGTAACTTCTTAACTTTTCCATAGCGGACATACTGCGGTATTCTGAACCGCAATCTTACTGTCAGCCCGAGGCTTAATCCTTAATACGATATTTTATCAATCCGGGGGTAATTCTAATTTCCCCACAACATTTAACATTCCTGCTTCTTTCCCTCATCTTACTTAAGCTGAGCTCTGGGGTTCAAGGTACCTGCTCTTCATTGTTAACAAGATTGTTGGTCCTGTGTCAGTTCATACTTCCCCTGACTTGCAGTTAGACCTATCTGATTCACATGACCCCTCACCCTTTTGATATCACAACTGGATCATAACCACAATCTTACTGGTATGTCTTGCTATCTGTTAACATATGTGGCAGACTTGGCCTTTTTCTGACTCAAACTTGACTATTACCCGGCATCCATCACTAACAGGTCTTTTACCCCTGCTTCGGGTAAGCTGACGGTCTTACTTCCTCTACTGGCTTATTATCATAAGGGTCTGCACAACTTACGGAATCATAGATGCTCTTTATACTCTCCAATACTTACTAGGATCAATCAGCCCATCTTTACTTACTACTTGATTTGGCAGCCCCATCTCAAGTCTTATGCCCCTTTACTATACTGGCATCAAAATCAAGAGGTAGGAATAACCCTTTTCTTATTACAACAAGTAAAAGCATTTAACTGTACCATATCCAAATGATGTATTTGGGATTCCTACATTCCCCTCTCTTTCTTATACTTACCTGGTGGTTTGACCTTGTCTGTAATCTTAATCAGATCTTATATAGCTAATAAATAAAACAACTCGTATGCACATTACACTTCTGACTTCCTATTCTGACTTTATCAACATATACTGGGGATAATACCGATAAAGGTATCATACTGGGAGGTCTCGGATACCTCCTCCTGCTGCCGTAGTTATCATGTAACTGGCTGATGCCTTCTTCTGTTGCTATATGTGATCTTCTGCCTATAATAGGGTAATGCGGATTGCCTTTATATCTGTAATCAAAGAATACGGTGAGTTTTTAGGGACTCAACCCTATACTATACCGCTCTAAAGCACGACTGAATGAGAAGGAAGGGTAACCATCCTATCATGCCTCGCAGCCTCCTGCCTATAATATTTGGTGCACAACACATCCATAGACAAGACTCTACTTAGCACGGCTTGCTGACTCCCTGGGACACGACCTGCTCTGATACCAAGTTTGTCACACCCCGCCTTGGGGGGTATGACTGGCACCTGGTGCCCTACTACGACCTGAACTGCTGGACTGCTAAGCCTGGGCACATCTGGTGCCTGGATGGCTCTAACTCATATTTCTGGAAATGAAGGGCTATATAACGGCTGTAAACACAACCCCCGGCCCATTGGCCTATAGCCTCCTGTAACTGTACTAACAGCTGACCAAAAACATATCAATTCAGGGAAACCTATGCGGGCCGACAAGGCCACCATGCTGTCTAGTTATCTATAACATAACCATAAAGTACTGGATAGCTACGTGACCGTCAAGGTCACCACTACTGTCGAACTATGGCCCCACACGACCAACATAAAGGAAGCAAAAGTACTAACAGCTATACAACTGCACGGCCTCACACGACCGGCTCATCGGACCACAGGGTAATATACATACAGACTGCAAGCCTCTAGGAATAGCAATAGAAATGATCGGGACAGGGCCCCGACCTGCCCGTACTATACAACAAAAGAAAATGAAATACCCCTCTGGAATTCAATCTCCGGATTACAGGAGCTGAATACTCGGTCGCTGACAGGAATCACGTGGTATCGCCTGCTCGTCTATGAGTACCTACAGGCAAGTAATGCAGCGCCCCACCGGGCGTCAGTACCGCTGGTACTGAGTATGTAAAGCAATAACTGCAAGCAAAATCTGAAAACAACAATATATCTGATGAAACTGAAGTAAGAAGAATTGGATTAACTGTCTGATAATGTAAGTCATACCTTCTCTCATTTATACTGAAAGGAAATAGGGGTCGTACCTGGAGACGTATCACTCAACTGCTGATCTACTCGTATCTAATGTGACATGACATAACATAACATAACATAATATAGCACACACAAACCTTACCCGACCCCCATAAGCCGGGAGGTACAACCAGCACAGAATCTACACCCCTACCCCGGTCATCCCATCTCCTATAACCCTGTAAGCATCCTGCCGGTCCCCTGGGTAGGCACTTGGGCTCACTGAGCCCCTGACTATAACTGTACCTGAGTCCGGAGGACTCCTGAATCAACACCCCGGGCGTATCCGCTCGACGGGGGTGTATAAGGGCCGACCAAGGCACAATATGGGGAAAACTAGCATCCCATCTTCATCCCCTGTGGGACGGCATGCCACTCCGTAGAGCGACGTATCCTCATCCTCTGGCGGACGAGTCGATACAGCTATTAACCCTGGGCGGTCATGGATGCTAGGTAATCCAACCCCGAATAATACAACAGTCTCACTAGTAATACTATCTGCATATACCACACACTGAAGCTAATGATAATAAAGTGTTTGTACATACTGCATGCTGAAATGGTGATAGCAATATGTACGTTTTTAATACATGCTGAGGCTGGTAAATATATATATATATGTATGAATATAGTCTCCTGCCAGACTGTTCTGGGGCTAATACTGAACAAGATATAGTGTTTCTGCTGAAAACCATGCTGTATACTGAGTTCCTATAGTAACATGATTTGCCATTTCTAATATGCTTTCTAACCTCATTTTAACTTATCATTCTATTTCTGAGATGTCTTACCGATATTACATCGCTTTACTGGGTTTCAACTGAATACAATGATATCCTAACATTCTGTGTCACATCGCATACTGAGCATACTGTGGAATTCCTAATACTTATGCTAGAGTCTATATCATGCTGGCAAGTTACACGCAAGTTACAACTCGATGCTTCTGATACCGTATCAACATTCGCAATAAACGTAACACTTGACTTCTGAACATCCTACTGGCCTTTAAATTACTATACTGTACCGATATTACTTAACTTGCCGAGGGAACTAGCTTTACATACCTTATCCTTGAACTATTCGTCTGTCGAACGAGACTCGGCCGGTACTTGAGCTATTTTCTCCCAACTGCATTCATAAATATGTCAATTAATACTAAATACAACTTTATTGTAAAGAGCAACATCACTTTCGATTTAGTTTATAGCCTAAACTTAGGCTTATCGAAAGACGGTCGAAAACTCGCTATTTTTCAGCGGTCCAGAAGGGAGAAATATTCACTTCACAGCTAGGAACACATAGACACTAATTTAGAGCAATTCCACTTACCTTAGCTCGGAGGCTCGACGATTCGTTGGCCGTATTTCACGAAACTAAATCCGTAGGAATGCTCTCTACTGCTAAATACCTCGGTATCTGAGGTTAATTTGAGTTTGGACAACGTTTAGCAGCGAAATCGGATGAAAATTATATTCCCTTCTTCGTTCTATTTCCTTTTCTGCTGGTTTGCTCTATTTTCTGGAAATTAAATGGGTGATTAATGATTTAAAACCGAAGTGGGGCTTATATACTTGGGCCTGGACAAGGCCAACGTGTCACGGAGCCAATGCGGAGGCTCCACCTCCGTGACACGCTGCCATCGCGGAGGGGCTCTGCCTCGGCTCCTTCCGCTTTGGTTCGACAGGTTTCTCATTCGATCTTTTCCCGGGCCTTTCTCTAGCACGTATGGCCTTCAAATATGCTTAACCATCGTGCGAATAGGTCATTTAGGTGCCCAAAATTTTACGGGGTATAACACTATACTTGAGGTTTTGGATTACTTCTTTCCAGGATAAAACAAATATACCTGTTAATGGTGTAACAGTACCTCAAACACCAATAACTTTGTCAAACTCTAAGAGCAGTAAAAAATCACACTACAGACGTGATTTTGTTTGTTTGAAAATATGTAGAATTTTCAAAAGTTCTCTGTCCAAAAATGAAGGCAAAAGACTTTTATTTATAGCCAAATATATGAAGTGAAGGGGTGTGAAGACACCTATTTAGATGGTATCTGTTCGGAATGGCTACCACTGGGAAAGAAACTTTTCAACTTTCTCTTCCCTACAATTTATTTCTCTCCGTTTCCTAATTCACACCCAATACTTAACTCCAACAATACCCCATATGAATGGGGAATGGCTACATAAAAAATTTCAATGCATGAAAAACTGTGTGATTCATAAGTAAGAACTAATTTCATCTGGATAAGTAGGTTTCCCCTTGAACTTTCCGTAGTGAACACATATCAGATATATTTGTTCAATCGGTAGATTTGATATCTTTGAACTTTTGAGCTTTGATGTATACCTAGACAACATAAGTCACACAATTAATTCTTTAACTGTCTTAGGTTCTCATTGTTTTGCTCGTTTCAGCCATGAACATGCCTGACTTCATCAATGCGTAGAGAATTGGCCTTACAGAATTCTCCTTGAAGCAACTTACACTTCACACTTATATAGGTGAGTCCTAAATATGTTATCCTATAGATACACCATTTGACATACCATGTGTCAAACTTAAAAATCATTAAAAAGCCTTTAATGCTTTATTCTTGTTACTGAATCACCACGAGAATAGACCAAAAGTTATTTTGACAATGTTGAACCATCACCAATGACTTTGTTTGATCTCCTTGAACATAGATCTTGGGATCTCTAGGCTTCTAGTTAGAGTTACCGCCACGATGACTTGTCCTCGACCATAGTTCCATTCCCTTTGATGATCTTTCAACCGCCTCTCTATTTAGGCCTTTTGTAAGTGGATTCGACACATTATCTCTTGACTTTATATAGTCAATTGTGATAATTCCACTAGAAAGTAGTTGTCTAATGGTGTTATTTCTATGTCGTATGTGATGAGACTTTCCGTTATACATTACACTTCTAGCCCCTTCCGATTGCCGCTTGGGTATCGCTATGCATACATATTGGTGCCATTGGTTTGGACCAGAATGGAATGTCCTCTAGGAAATTCCTTAGTCATTCAGCTTCTTCACCAGCCTTGTCTAAATCTATGAATTCAGATTCCATTGTAGAGCGAGCAATACATGTTTGTTTGGATGACTTCCAAGATACTGCTCCTCCACCAATGGTAAACACATATCCACTTGGATTTAGTTTCAGTTGATCTGGTGATCTAATTTGCATCACAATATCCTTCAACAACTGTTGGATACTTGTTGTAAGGCAAACCAAGGTTTTGAGTATGTTTTAAATACCCCATAACTCATTTCATAGCCATCCAATGACTCTGATTGGGATTACTTGTGTATCGACTAAGTTTACTTATCGTACAAGCTATATCTGGCCGTGTATAGTTCATGATGTACATCAGACTTCCCAATACTCTTGCATAGTCCAATTGGGACTTACTTTTACCTTTGTTCTTAGAAAGAGTTTTGTGGATCTTAACCCCCAATATCAAGTCAGCAACTCTTGGATCTTTCATCTCAAACTTACAAGCAAGCATACGCTTAGTAGCATTTATGTTAGCAATGTCATTACTCATTATCAACATATCATCCACATATAGGCAAACAATGATGACTTAATTTTGAGTGTTCTTAATGTTAACATATTTGTCACACTCATTAATCTTGAAACCATTTGACAACATAATCTGATCAAATTTTGCATGCCATTGTTTGGGCACTTGTTTTAGTCCGTACAAGGACTTTACAAGTCGGCATACCTTCTTTTCATTTCCAGGAACTACAAACCCTTCAAGTTGTTCGATGTAAATTTCTTCCTCCAAATCTCCATTTAAGAAGGCTATTTTCACATCCATTTGATGGATTTCAAGACCGTATACGGTGGCTAATGCTATTATACCTGAATGGATGTAATTCTAGTTACCGCCAAGTATGCATCAAAGTAATCAAGACCTTCTTTTTGTCTAAACCCTTTGACTACAAGTCTTGCTTTGTATTTGTCAATAGTGCCATATAACTTTCTTTTTGAAAATCCATTTATAACCTAATAGTTTGTTCCCTGGAGGAAGGTCAACCAATTTCCATGTATGATTATTCATTATGGATTCAATTTCACTATTGACTTCCTCTTTCCAATATTGAGCATCCGAAGTAGTTGTAGCTTCCTGAAAAGTTTGAGGCTCATTTTCCAACAAAAATGTTAGAAAATCTAGTCCAAAGGATGTAGAAGTCCTTTGACGTTTGCTACGTCTTGCATTCTCCTCATTAGAAACACTTTCCTTTGTCTCTTCCCGAGGTTGTTTAGATCCTTCGCTAGACGACTCACAATTCTGTTTATGTGGATATATATTTTTAAAGAATTCAGCATTGTCTGATTCTATTACCGTATTAACATGAACGCCAGCATTTTCTGATTTCTGAACTAGAAATCGGTATGCTTTACTATTTGTAGCATATCTATGAAAACACAATCAATGGTTTTAGGTCCTATCTTAACCCTTCTGGGTTTAGGAACTTATGCATTTTCCAAACACCCCCCTTTCTTGTGGTCAAGGTTAGGCTTTCTTCCTTTCCATTTTTCGTATGGAGTGGATTGTGTTTTTCTATGGGGCACTCGATTGAGTATTCTGCTAGCCATAAGGATAGCTTTCCCCCATAAGTTCTAGGGTAAACCAAAACTTATCAACAAAGCATTCATCATCTCTTTTAATGTTCTTTTTTTCCTTTTCGCAATCTCATTAGATTGTGACGAGTAAGGGGCAGTTGTTTGATGAATAATTTCATATTCCAAGCATATTTCATCAAAAGGAGATTCATATTCGCCGCCCCTATCACTCCTTATCATTTTGATCTTTTTATTAAATTTTGTTTCAACTTCACTTTTATATTGCTTGAATGCTTCAATTGCTTCGTCTTTACTTTTGAGTAAGTAAACATAGCAGTACCGTGTACTATCATCAATAAAAGTTATGAAATACTTCTTTCCACCACGAGATGGTATTGACTTCATGTCACAATATCTATGTGAATTAAGTCTAAGGGACTTGAATTCCATTTAATTGACTTATAAGGATGTTTAACATACTTAGATTCAACACAGATTTGACATTTTGATTGATTGCGTTCAAACTTTGACAATAATTCCAAATTGATCATTTTACACAAGGTTTTATAATTGACATGTCCCAAACGAAAATGCCATAAATCATTTGACTCAATCAAGTAAGAAGAAGTTGTAATTTTATTGCTTTAAACAATAGTTACATTCAGTTTGAAAAGACCCTCAGTTAGGTAACCTTTTCCTACATACACATCATTCTTACTTATTATAGTATGATTTGAAACAAGAACACACTTAAATTCATTCTTGATAAGAAGACCTACATAAACTAAGTTCTTCCTCATTTCTGGAACATGACAGACATTATTGAGAGTCACCACCTTGCCGGATGTCATTTTCAAAAATATTTTTCCATAGCCTTTAATCTGGGTTGTTAAAGTGTTTCCCATATACATGGTGTTGTTGGGTCCAGTAAGGTCATCGGAAGTAAATTCTTCTCTGATAGCACAAACATGTCGAGTGGATCCAGAGTCAAGACACCAATCTGTGGGGCTTCCCACTAGGTTTCATTCAGACACCATAGCACACAAGTCATCAATCTCCATGGTTCTTTCAACCATGTTAGCTTGTCTCTTTTCCTTTTCTTTCTTTGGAGTACGACATTCAACAGCCTTGTGTCCAATCTTTGCATAGTTATGGCAATTTCCTTTGAATTTTTCTTGCTAGAAAAATTCTTTTGTCCAGAAGGCTTCTTCCTCTTTTTGGGATTAGATGAAGTGGTCTCAACAATATTTGCCTGCAACAAATTTCTTTAAACCGACATCTTCTGTTTTGTACTTCTTCTCTAGCACATCCCAGAGTTCTTTAGAAGTCTCCATATTACTGTATACATTATACAAATCATCCTCTAATCCGCTCAGGATATAGTTCTCGCACAAAAAATCTGAGTGCTTCCAAGCCTCAATCACCAAGAACCGTTCATTTTTTGGAGTTGATTCCGGCAGAACTGGTTTATCCTCCTTAATGAACTTCTACTGACACAATGTGGTCAAATATAAGAATATCGTTTGCTGCCATCTTTTGAAGTCAATGCCAGAAAACTTTTCGGGCTTTTCTGCCAGAGCCGGTTCTTGCACAACACGAGTGGAGGAGATTCCATTGCTTATAGAGGGAAGCATGAGGTCAGTTGTTCCTGTCATATCTGTTGAACAATAACAACAAAAGTTAGTAATTGATGAAGATTCTATTTCTTCAAATCGAAAAACTTTTGACAGAACTAAACTGAGTAATCGGTGAAGTTTCTATATCTTCAAACCGAATTATAAACAATTAGATTTTCTTGGCGAAGTTTTTAACTCTTCAAACCAGCAATCACAGTGAGTAGAAAATCACAAGGACTTTAATCTCAACGGGAGTATAAAATCCAAAGATTTTGTGCTCCAATAATGGAATAGAAAACCAGAAAGGTTTTAGTCTCCAAAACCGGAAAATAGATGAACACAGAAAAATAAATATAAATTCCTTAAGCTTGTTGTTGTTCGTGTTTAAATATGCAAAGTAAAGAAAATGAATAATATCTGAATCCACAGAATTCACTATGTGTCTTTGAAGAATTTAATCCCCTCACTGTACTCGAGGTTTTGGATTACTTCCTCTCAAGATAAAATGGATATACCTGTTAATGGTGTAGTAGTACCTCAAACACCAATAACTTCATCGAACTCTAATAGCAGTAACAAATCACACAAAAGACTCGATTTTGTTTGTTTGAAAATATGTAGAATTTACAAAAATTCTCTATCCAAAAATGAAGGCAAAAGGCCTTTATTTATAGCCAAAGATCTGAAGTGAAGGAGTGTGAAGACACCTGTTCAGATGGTGTCTATTCGGAATAGCTACCATTGGAAAAGAAACTTTTCAACTTTCTCTTTCCTCCAATTTATTTCTCTCCATTTTCCAATTCATATCTGACACTTAACTCCAACAATACGTGTGTATGGTTGATATAATTTCGATGAAGTAGGATCAAAACTTAGATAAACTATTGTCAATTAACCGAAATTGGTGAGATTCTGAGCACGACCAGATTAGAAAAGGGGTAGTGATATCCCCGTAATGAGAAAATCCCTATAGGAGAGATTTCAATACTAACTAGTCCATGATTAAGGGTGTATGTGGAATAGAATCAACAGTAAATAGATTAACTTTCAGGGGTTGTCGTTAAAAATACTTTCCTGTGAATAAATTATAGAATCACCCTTTCTTAATTGAAATCTTGGACAGTTAACCATGTAAATCATATTTAGAAGATGCAAATAACTGAATGGTTAATCGATTATGACTATTACAGAACATGATTTGAAGTCGTGAATAGGGTAGTTATACTCTACAAAATGACCTGATTGTGTTGTGATTAATACTATTTTGTTGTTGGTGAATGTTGTTCGTGTTAATGGTTATACAGTAGGAAGTTAATTGTTGAAATAAGCGTGATATGATGCTGCTTCACTGTGATGGGCATGATAGAGAATGAGACCCTAGATGGAGAAGAAACAAATCATAGAAGAAGTTGGAATAGGACTGGTCGTAGTACTGCCAGCAGTACCGCTGCGACGGTTATTGTACTGCTGCAGCGAGACCGTTGTGGCGGCAGGAATGTCGCTGCAGTGGAGCCCAAACTAGATATTGGGCCAAGTTATAATTCCCTGTAATGTATTAATAGTTGAACCATTATGGTGTACTCACCACAAATATGAGTGGCTAGCTAGTTCTCTTATTATTTTTGAGTTGTGGGATTATTCATGAATGTTGTTTGTTGATGCTTTATGTCAAAATTATGTTTGATTATCACCAATTTATATTAGTTTAATTGTTTACTTAAGTTATCCCGTGCTTAATTATTTTATTGTCTGGTTACCAATTGAATACTATTTACGAATCTATCCGGCGATTCATATGGCATAGATTAATAAGTCTGATTAAGTTACATCTAGCAAGCGACAAGTGAGTTATACCTCCACTTAGTTTTCCTTTATTAATTAAATATAAGGGATACAATTATGTTCTTACTACTTGAGATGACTGCGGGGACCCGAAACTTAGAACGACCGTCCTGTTTGGACGGTAGAATAGAGAGAGGGAGTCGTGCCCATTCTCTATCCGCGCACGAACAGGAACATAAACAAATGAAAAAATGAATACATGTATATGATGTTACGACATATTCAAAAATACGTATAGTAATTTCAATATTTTCAATAGGCTCTGATTTATTAGTAATGAATTCTGGATTAATACCAACCCTATGTCTAGTAAACTAGATTTTCAATGTACTACTTAGAATGGATACGCAACTGGATTTGATAAATTTATCTGTAATCTAGGATATATATATATGTCTCTTCTGAATTTTTCAATATTATATTTAGTTATTTTCTTCAATACTTGATTCACAACTCTTAAATTCTCTTTGTCGTTTAATTTATTTCGAAAGTTAATTATTAAGTCCTTGTTGGAAATGATACTCTACTCATCACTTTATTATTTTTTGACCACATATAGTTGCATGTTCATCAAAATCGACCACTAACTCTACTTAGGCCAACTTATTAATGATAATAAGAGTTGCTTTTTTGTAGGTCCAAATACTAATACAAGTGATATTTCCAGGATTAAAGACATTGTAGGGTATAAGGAATTTCCTCTCCTCTACTTTGAGTTCCCCTTTATATTTGAAGGAAGCCGATTAACTACCTTCAATAATTCTATCACCAAATTATTTTAGGATTAAGAAGATTAAGGATTAACAATTAATATAGAAAGTTAGGGAGAAGAGTTAGTTATAATACGTGCTCTGACTGTTAAGTATGTTATTATGATTATATTAATTTTATCATTTAATTACTGATTAAAAGATTTACTAAATAGTGATTTTTACTTGTTATGAGTTGAATAACCTAATTTTAAAAGGTGGTAATTATAATAATAAATAATAGACAATATGTTTTGTTTTTAATTTTTTAATGTTTACCGATTTAAGGGGTTTTAAAGATTGCATTATAAATCACTAAAAATGAAAATAAGAAAAATAAAGGTGGACATTGCATTTCTTTTGAGTGGGTATAACACTATATAAAAGTAAAGTCATCGTATTGTGATTGAAGATATGACAATAATATTAATCACGAAAAAAATATATAAAGGAAGGAAACCTTCTCAGAGTAGCGTGGGTCATTTAGTGATATAATACTTCTTGGTTTTTGTGTTTTTATCTTTTTATTTAGTGTTTCACACTATCAAGATGGTAATAATTATTCATTTTCAAATTTATCCCTATTTAAGTGCATGAATTTTTATGTAATCAAGAAAGTATATTAAATATTTTATTAGTTCACTTTTATCTGTTCAAAATGGACTTTGCACTTACTTTTAGAAAATAATAAATGAAGTGCATATTTGACAAAGTTGAGTGGTTTGCATGGATCCCGAGGCACTCAGACTTAATTTGGGTTATTTGTTGGAATTCTTGTTATTATCTGTGTTTCAGAAAGTATTTGTATAACTAAGTTTCTGTTTATACTTAGAAAAATAGAAAATTATTGTTGCCAAGGTTTTGGATTACTTCCTCCCAGGATAGAATGGAGAAACAGTTTTGTAATAGTAGCAATGCAAATTACAGAACTCCAACAAACTCAACAAATGGAGCATATCACACAACACTTATTTTGTTTTATAAAGAATGCAAAAATGAGGAGAAAGAGAAGAGTATTTCATTTTTTCTCTGTCTCTCAATCATTAAATTTGAGGCAAGACCTCTGAATTTATAGAGAATGAAAAGGTGAGATGGATAGGTGCAATTCAAAAGATGTATTTTTGGTGTAATCCAAAAGATGCCTTTTCTCATTTCTCATTTACATCTTTAAAACCCAACAATCCCCCACATGAATGGGGAATGACTATATGATTGAAAAATGCAAAAAATTAAATTTTCAAATTGCAACTAAGGATTAACCGCATCTAGATAAGTAGGTTTCTCTTTGAACTTTCCGTAGAGAACATATGTCGGATATACTCGGTCAATCGGTAGATTTGATATCTTTGAACCATCGATCTTTTGTATATACCTAGACAACCATAAGTTACACAATCAACCCTTAAACCGTCTTTGATTCTCATTGTTTGGTTCTTTTCAAACATGAACTGGTTGATAATTGCGTAGAGAATTGACTTTACAAAATTCTCCTCGAAGCGGATTACACTTCACACTTTCATAGGTTATTCCTAAATGTGTTATCCTTTAGACACACTATTTGATATACCTCGTATCAAACTTAGAAACCACTAAAAAGCCTTAATACTTTATCCTTGTTACTGAACAATGTCTCATCATAAGAATGGACAAAAAATATTATCTTGACAATGTTGAACAGTCAAGCATAACTTTGTTTTTCTCCTTGAACCTAGATCTTGGGTTATTCAATATTCTAGGTAGAGTTACCGCCATGATGACTTATCCTCGGTCATAGTTCCATTCCCTTTGATGATATTTCAATTGCCTCTCTAGATAGGCCTTTCGTAAGTGGATCCGACACATTATCCTTTGACTTTACATAGTCAATTGTGATAATTCCACTAGAGAGTAATTTTCTAATGGTATTATGTCTTCGTCGTATGTGACGAGATCTTCCGTTATACATAATGCTCCCACCCCTTTCTATTGCCACTTGACTATCGCAATATATGCATATTAGTGTCAATGTTTTGGGCCATTATGGAGTCAATAAACTTTTTCACTGGCCTTATTTAACGCTATCAATTGATCCAGTGATTCAATCTGCATCATAATATTCCTCAATTAACTATTTATTGTTATGCAAAACACAACTTAGAAAATAGACGTAGACTGATGACTACACATAAAGTGATATCATTCTACAAATACTCATTGATAGTTGACATTAGTTATGGCCACAACCTTTTAATGATATATTTCTCAACCATTTCACCTCTTGTAAGTCTACTTTTTTTGTACCCAACTAATAGCACATTCGCCGATGTGAAAATTCAACCTACTAGAATTTTTATTAGTTGATCCTTTGCTTTATAAATTGATGAACTTATACGTTCAGTGAATCATCTTGTCTTTACAAAGGGTTGTATTTCAACAATAACATCTTATCATGAAAAGTCACAATCTTTCAAGTGACATCCGATCATGAAAGAACATAACATTTTATTTCAAGTGATATCCCTTCACATAATTAAAGAACACAATCTTTAATCAAAAGACATATGATCAACTATCAAATAAGTAGTTAAATCAACTATTCTTCACCAAGACGGAATGAGTTATGTGAAAATTTCACTAATTACTATATCAATATCCACCAAGGACATATATAGTGGGGTTGGCATAATACATAATGTCAATAAATCAATATTTTCTGATTCTATCACTATATTAATATGAATATTAGAATTTTATGATCTACGAAGCAAAATTAATATCCTTAACTATTGGTAGCATATCCTATGAAAATACAATCAACAGTTTTTGGCCCTAGTTTCACCCTCTTGGGTGTAACACCCCAAAACTTCTTAGACCAGACTCAAGCTTCAAGAAAAAAATTCAGCAGAAAAACCAGAAAGAAATGATCTCATAACGATTAAGACAACGAGTCGTAGTTAACTCCAATGACTCATTGTGTCAGTCATGGTGAGCTGGTCTTGGTCACTTGGGAACTAATGAGACAACGAACGACCCATTGTGAGAAACAACGAGTCGTCCTATCAGTCATGACTTTCCTAGCTCAGACACTCTTACCAAGACCCCACGACTCAACCAATGAGTCGTTGTCAGAAACAACGACCCATTGTGAGAGTCGTCAGTTGAGATCCCTGAAATTTCCTTCCAGTTATAACCAGAAAAACAATGACTCATTGATTCCCATAATGAGTCGTTGTCAGCACCGTTGTGCCCACTTTGACTTTTTCAGAAATTTTTTATAGTGAACCTTTTGACTGGACACGATGACCCATTGGTTCAACCAATGTCGTTATGTCACCTATTGCCTAGCCGGCCAGTTTCCTTATCCAGTGACCACGAGAGGAACCAATGACCCGTTGGTTCGTCCATTGAGTCGTGGTATTCCCTATTGCCAAAACTAGTGAATCCTTGACCCAGGCAGTAGAACTAACGACTAGTCCCAACGAGTCGTAGTCTCAACCAACGACTCATTGAATGACACGTTTGGTCCCTGCCAGTCAGTTTCTACCCCCGAGTTATTTTTGTAATTTCCCACCTATTGAGTCCCTAAACTACGTAGTTTTAAGTATAATTTTAGAGATATTAGAGGATTGAACGGTTTTATCCCTCATTCTTCACTTAACTCTCAGAATATGGATCGAAGAAACCCAGGTCATTTCTCTCAAGCAAGAACTAGGGCTCAGAGTCAGTTGCATAAATTCAAGTTTTCTTCTTTAGGGAATTCTTGTCCAGGTATGTGGAAATTCAACAAGAGAATAATTCTTCCCTTGTGTCCACAAATTCCTCCCTACCTTTCTCTATCAGTTCTAGGCTTGAAACTATTGTTTGTTAAGAAATTCTTAACCAGTCTTCGTCTAATTCATGTGGAATGTTACTTCATGTTAGTTAGAGATATTTTCCTCTAGTTTGTGACTGAAATGATGTTCAATCTTGTGAAGTGAAATTTAGCCTTATTTCTTGAGCTAGAAAATCTTGAAATTTGCATTAGTTCTTAAATATAGAAATTTTGCTCGGATTTATCAGTGTTGTGGACTCCCATGTTGTTACTAGCATTGAAACTAAATCAGATTATTGTCAGTTTAGTTTCAGTAAGAATGTTAGAATTCTAAGTGTCATCTAGAAAATGTTAGCTGATCAGTTTGACTATAGAAATTCTCGAGGTGTCAGTAGTACCTCCCAGTTATCAGAATCAGATTCAGAACTCAATTTTTAGTGGTCCACTAGGTGGTCATGACACTTTAAACCAGTAGCTCTAACTATCCTTAGGACCCTAATTTCAGATTTTAGTTTGTTCATTAGACAGTTATGAAGCTTCCAGATAAGCAGCTCTGACCAGTCATAGAACCCGGTTCTAGAATCTGGTCTGATAAGACTCTCAGGGCGCTTTCAGATAAGTATCCTTGACTAGTATTGGGCCCCAGTTTCAAGCAATTAGCTTACTATTTAGTCTAGCACTATCCAGTGGGAGTAGGACTTAGCACCGAGTGGACCGGGGTTCCAGCGCACCCAGGTTCCCAGAACTATGTTGCCACCGTAGGTTACCGTATCTATTGTCTTGATTGGCCCAAAGCTCCTGTGATCACCCAGTTCATGCCTTTATACCCTGGCAAGGAATATTGGGTCCTACTGATGGGGTGTATACATCGGACTCTACGTATAACTCACATGGTTATATGTCGGTTATAGACTCTCCCACTAGTAAGCTCAGTCCAATTTTAGCTCAGCTCAGATTAGTTTAGTTTAGCATCTTAGAATTAGGGCATGTCCTTGACCATCAAATAGGGTCTTTTAGACCATTTCAGCTATTACAGATATTCAGTATAGTAGCTCCAGTTGATCATTGCATGTAATCTCAGTTTAGCACTTTCATTTCATTCTGTTATGTTTTCTCCCACTTACTCAGTACATTCAAAGTACTGCCGCATACTTTTATGTTGTATACTTTTGTGATACAGCTATAGGATCTCAGTCTCAACCTCGCTAGTCGATCGCTCACCGAAGACTTCAGCTTTTATAGTTGGTGAGTTCTCATTCTTCGAGGAAGGAGATTATTTAATTCATTTATATTTTTCTTTACTTCTATTTAGATTTGGTGTTAGCTTGGAGCTTGTCCCAGTAACTCATCAGTTATAGTGGCTTTCAGACATAGATTTGGTTTTCAGACTTGTAGTTCCATTCAAAAGTTTTCAGACATTACGAATCAACTTTATTCTCTTAAATGTTTATATTTTTGATTTAAACTTCTGATGTATATATTTATATGTTACTCAGAATACCAGTGTATAATGGACCAGGGGTTGACCTGGGGTTACTTGTGACTCCAATTAATGTGTCCCGTCCGTGGTGCAGCCTCGGGGCGTGACAAACTTGGTAACAGAGCACTAGGTTCAGAGTATCCTCGAATGTCTGAAAGCCGCATCGAGTAGAGTCCTCTTCATGGGTATGAAGCACTCCACACTTGTGACGGGGAGGTACGAGATGTTATTACTAAAAATTCCCTTTATTTCATACTCTTTATTGTGCGTTGAAATTCAGTTTTAGAATCATTCTACTAACTCGTACTCTATTTCATTTCAATGAATCATGCCTCCACGATGTGGTAATGGAAGAAGGGCCGGTAATGCTAACCGACCTACCCCACCAGTCCTGGCAGCCCCTCAAGACGACGTGGTGTCTACCACAGAATTCAGGGAGGCCATTCAGCTGCTCGCTCAAACTGTTACCAACCAGGTGAATCAGCAGGTGGTTCCAATCAACAACAATGGTTCCGTAGTAGCTGCCCGAGTGCGGGACTTCACCTGGATGAACCCTCCGAATTTTCATGGATCTAAGGTGGGAGAGGACCCACAAGGATTTATGGATGAAGTTTAAAAGATCACCCAAATTATGGGTATCAGTCCCTCATAGAGTGCCGACTTGGCTGCCTACCAGCTGAAAGGGGTAGCCCAGGTTTGGTACGAACAATCGAAGGAGGGAAGGCCAGTGGAAGTAGGACTGGTGGAATGGGAGGAGTTCACTACAGTCTTCCTAGATAGATTCTTTCCTCGGGAGCTCAGGGAGGCAAAGATAGCAGAGTTCATGAATTTGAGACAAGGAAACCGAACAGTAGAAGAGTACGCTCTGGAGTTCACCAGGTTGTCCAAATACGCTCCAGTGATGGAGCACTTCATACCAGTGAAAGAACAAATGGGCAAGGTCTAGCCTATCAGATTATGGCCACTAGAGGTATGGCGGTGGCAGCCGGCCACAGCAGAGCAGCAATAAAGAGCTCCAACACCCAGCTCAGCCAGTGCCCCTACCTTTTGGTCCCGCCATGATAGGAGGGGTGGAGCATATGGCTCTCAGTCCCAGAGCTACAGTGCCGACAACAGATATCCAGCTTGCCCCAAGTGCAGCAAGAGCCACCCAGTAGAGTGTCTTCAGGGTCGAGAGGGCTTTTTTGGTTGCAGATAGCTGGGTCATCGGCTTAAGGAATGCCCGTCAGCAGGACGGGGGAAGGTCACAATCCACTACCTCAGCAGCTTCATCAGGCCGACCAACTCAGCAGGCCAACACATCAGGTATGGAAGGCGGTCAACGCCAAAATCATTTTTATGCATTATCATCTCATCAGGATCAGGAGAACTCACCGGATGTAGTCATGGGTATGTTACGTCTTTTCCACCTAGATGTACATGTCCTACTTGATCCAGGGGCCACACTATCATTCGTGACTCCCTACATAGCAGTCCAGTTTGATATTAGTCTAGAGGTCCTTTCAGAACCATTTTCAGTCTCCACCCTAGTTGGCGAGTCAGTTGGAGCCAGTCAGGTGTATAGAAACTGCCCAATCTCAGTCTTTAATAAAGTCATTCCAGCTAACCTTGTAGAGTTAGACATGGTTGACTTCGACCTCATTATTGGCATGGATTGGTTACACTTTGGTTATGCCTCAGTCGATTGCAGAACTAGGGCCGTCAGGTTTCAGTTCCCTAATGAGCCCGCTCTAGAATAGACGGGTAGTATTTCAGCGCCTAAAGGTAGGTTTATTTCCTACCTTAAGTCTAGGAATATCATATCTAAGGGATGTATTTACCATCTAGTTAGGGTCAAGGATCCCGACTCTGAGACCCCAACAATCCAGTCAGTCCCTGTTGTTAGCAAATTTCCAGATGTGTTCCCCGAAGATCATCCCAGAGTTCCTCCTGAACGGGAAATCGACTTTGATATAGACCTCATCCCAGATACTCAGCTCATCTCCATCCCTCCTTATAGAATGGCTCTGACTGAACTTAAGAGAATCTAAAAGATCTTCTTGATAAGAGTTTTATCAGACCCAACATCTCTCCCTAGGGTGCTCCAGTGCTATTTGTGCGAAAGAAAGATGGTACCCTTAGAATGTGCATCGATTACCATCAGTTGAATAAGGTCACAGTCAAGAATAGGTATCCCCTACCTAGAATTGACGACCCATTCGACCAACTTCAGGGATCCAGCTGTTTCTCCAAAATAGATCTCAGGTCAGGGTATCACCAGCTAAGAGTCAGAGAGTGGGACATAACGAAAACAACTTTCAGGACTCAGTATGGTCACTATCAGTTTGTGGTTATATCCTTCGGACTAAAAACTGCCCCTACAACCTTTATGGACCTGATGAATAGAGTTTCAAGTAGTATCTGGATATGTTCATCATTGTATTTATCGACAACATTCTAGTATACTCCAGATATGAGGAAGAGCATGCTAATCACCTGAGGATAGTGCTTCAGACACTCAGAGACCCCCAATTGTTCTCCATGTTTAGCAAGTGGGAATTCTGGTTGAAGTTCGTGCTTCCTGGGTCATGTGGTCTCGGGTGAGGGTATTCAGGTGGATCCTCAAAATATAGCAGCAGTAAAAGACTGGCCCAGACCTACCTCCCCAATTGAAATCAGAAGTTTCTTGGGTCTAGCCGGGTATTACTGATGCTTTGTGGAAGGCTTTTCTTCTATAGAATCCCCTATGGCTAGGCTGACGCAGAAGAAGGTGAAGTTTCAATGGTCAGATGCATGTGAGAAGAGTTTCCAAGAGTTAAAAACTCGACTCACTACCGCTCCAGTGTTGGCCCTACCAAAAGGACCAGATGGGTTTGTAGTCTACTGCGACGCTTCTAGAGTTGGACTTGGTTTCATTCTAATGCAGAGAACCAAGGTGATAGCGTATACTTCCAGACAGCTCAAAATTCATGAAAAGAATTATCCGACTCATGACTTGGAGTTGGCAGCGGTGGTGTTTGCGTTGAAAATATGGAGACACTATCTGTATGGGGCTCACGTGGATGTTTTCACTGATCAAAAGAGCCTTCAGTATGTATTCAGTTAGAAGAACCTAAATCTTCGTCAGAGAAGGTGGTTAGAACTCCTGAAGGATTATGAATGAGCGTGTTATATCACTCGGGCAAAGACAATATGGTGGCTGATGCCCTAGCAGAGTATCTATGGGGAGTGTAACTCATGTTGAGGAGGGCAAGAAGGAGCTGGCAAAGGATATCCATGGATTGGATCAGTTGGGAGTACAGTTAGTTGATACAACTAAGGGTGGAATAGTTGTGTAGAGTGGGTCAGATTCCTCAGCGGTTGTGGAAGTTAAGTCCAGACAGGAGGAAGATATCATCTTACTTAAGCTTAAGGAAATGGTTCTCAGAAAATAGGTTGAGGCTTTCTCCAGAGGGGGAGATGGTGTGCTTTGCTACCAAGGCAGATTGTGTGTACCGGACATCAGTGATTTGAGACAGCAGGTACTGGGTGAAGCACGCAGCTCGAGATATTCCATCCACCCTGGTGCTACTAAAACGTACCATGATTTGCGGGATATTTACTGGTGGAACGACATGAAGAGAGATATCGTTCAGTTTGTAGCTAAGTGTCTGAACTGCCAGCAAGTTAAAGTAGAGCACCAGAGAATGGGAGTATGACTCAAGATATTGGAATACCCACCTGGAAGTGGGAAGAAGTGAACATGGATTTCATTACGGGTCTACCTCGAACTCATCGACAACATGATTCTATCTGGGTAGTAGTAGAACGGAAAACTAATCCAGCACATTTCCTCCCAGTTAAAACTACAAACAACTGTGGACTATGCTAGGATTTATATCCTTGAGTTGGTCAGACTTCATGGGGTGCCATTATCAATTATTTCAAACAGAGGTACCCAGTTCACCTTGCATTTTTGAAAGTCTTTTCAGAAGGGACTTGGTACCCAGGTCAAGTTCAACACAACTTTTCACCCGCAGACAGATGGGAAAGCTGAGTGGACTATTCAGACCCTAGAAGATATGTTGAAAGCGTGTGCAATTGATTTCAAGGGAAATTGGGATGACCACTTACCTCTTATCGAGTTTTCATATAACAACAACTACCACTCCAGTATCCAGATGGCCCCGTTTGAGGCATTGTATGGTAGGAGGTGCGGATCTCCTATTGGGTGGTTTGAGGTTGGTGAAGCTACTGTAATCGGGCCAGAATTGGTTCATGAAGCCATGCAGAAGGTACAACTCATTAAGGAAAGATTAAAAACAGCTCAAAGCCATCACAAATCTTATGCTGATGTAAGGAGAAGAGAATTAGAGTTTGCTGTGGATAACTGGGTCTATCTGAATATTTCACCCATGAAAGGGGTAATGAGGTTTGGGAAGAAGGGAAAGCTCAGTCTGAGATATTTGGGACCCTACAGAATTCTGAGATGAATTGGCAAGGTAGCTTATGAGCTGGAATTACCTTTAGAATTGGCATCTGTGCACCCAATATTCCATGTATCACTATGAAAGAAATCCCTCGGTGATCCAACTTCAATTGTGCCATTAGACAGAGTGTGAGTGAAAGATAGTCTCTCATATGAGGAAGTCCCAGTCTAGATCCTTGACCGTCAGGTTCGTAAGATGAGGAACAAGGAGGTAGTTTCAATCAAGGTCTTATGGAGAAATCAACATGTAGAAGGAGCTATGTGGGAAGCCGAAGCAGATATGATGGCTAGATAACCACACTTGTTTCCTTCCAGTTCAGTTTCGGCATCAGGTACTAAATTCCTCCCCAGTACCCTATTCAGTTCCGTACTCATTAGCTTTATTTAGATTTTCTATGTGCATTCTAGTTGCATCAACTCTGTTAGTACGGTGAAGTCATTTTAGAGTCAGTTACTCCTTCAGAAACGAGCTCATTGTCTCAGTATAGAAATCTAAGCTCTTTTCCTTGTTTTTCAGCAGTTTTAGTCTTCATTCGAGGATGAATGATCCCAAGGGGGAGATATTGTAACACCCCAAAACTTCCTAGACCAGACTCAGGCTTCAAGAAAAAAATTCAGCAGAAAAACCAAAAACAAATGATCTTAGAACGACTGAGACAACGAGTCGTGGTCAGCTCCAACGACTTGTTGTGTGAGTCGGGTGAGCTGGTCTTGGTCACTTGGGAACTAACGAGACAAGGAACGACGCATTGTGAGAAACAACGAGTCGTCCTATCAGTTGTGGCTTCCCCATCTCAGAAACTCTTACCAGGACCCCATGACTCAACTAATGAGTCGTTGTTAGAAACAATGACCGGTTGTGAGAGTCGTCAGATGAGGTCCCTAAAATTTCCTTCCAGTGATAACGAGAGGAAACAACAACTCGTTGTTTCCCACAACAAGTCTTTGTTAGCACTGTTGTGTCCACTTAGACTTTTTCCGAAATTTTTTTCAGTGAACCTAACGACTGGACACGACGACCTGTTGGTTAACCCACAAGTCGTTATGTCACCCATTGCCTAGCCTGCCAGTTTCCTTGTCTAGTGGCCATGGGAGGAACCAACAACCTATTGATTCATCTAATAAGTAGTGGTATTCCCCATTGCCAGAACTAGTGAATCCAGGACCCAGATAGTAGAACCAACGACTGGTCCCAACGAGTCGCGGTTTCAACCAATGACTCGTTGAGTGACTCGTTGGGTCCCCACTGGTTAGTTTCTACATTTTTACTCCAGTTTTATATTTGCAATTTCCCACCTATTTAGTCCCTAAACTACATCGTTTTAAGTATAATTTCATAGATATTAGAGGGATTAAACATTTTTCTCCATCATTCTCCACTTAACTCTCAGAATATCGATCGAAGAAACCCAGGTCATTTCTCTCAAGCAAGATCTAGGGCTCAGTGTAAGTTGTAGAACTTCAAGTTTTCTTCTTCAGGGAATTCTTGTCCAGCTATGTGGGAATTCAATAAGGGAATAA
This sequence comes from Datura wrightii, assembly GCA_035772735.1. Lineage (NCBI taxonomy): Eukaryota > Viridiplantae > Streptophyta > Magnoliopsida > Solanales > Solanaceae > Datura > Datura wrightii. The sequence continues at coordinate 30,278,082 of JASDFA010000016.1, read as the reverse complement.
TTCTTCTCTTGTGTCCCCAAATTCCTCCTTACCGTTCTCTATCAATTTTAGGCCTGAAATTATCGTATATTAAGAAATTCTTAACCAATCTTCACCTAATTCACGTGGAATGTTTTTTCATGTTATTTATAGATATTTTCCTCCAGTATGTGACTGAGATGATGTTCAATCTTGCGAAGTGAAATTTATCCCTATTTCTTGAACTAGAAAATCTTGAAATTTGCATTAGTGCTTGAATATCAAAATTTTTCTTGGATTTATCAGTGTTGTGGACTCCCATGTTGTTAGTAGCATTGAAATTAAATCATATTATTGTCAGTTCAGTTTTAGTAAGAATGTTAGAATTCTCAGTGTCAGCCAGAAATGTCAGCTGATTAGTTTGACTACAGAAATCCCTAGGGTGTCAATAGTACCTCCCATTTATCAGAATCAGATTCAGAACTCAGTTTTTAGTGGTCCACTAGGTGGTCATGACACTTTATACCAGCAGCTATGACTAACCTTAGGACCCTAGTTTCAGATTTTAGTTTGTTCATTAGACGGTTACGACTCTTCCAGATAAGCAGCTCTGTCCTGTCTTAGAACCCAGTTCTAAAATCTAATCCGATAAGACTCTCAGGGTGCTTTCAGATAAGTATCCCTGACTAGTCTTATGCCCTAGTTTTGAGCTATCAGCTTAGTATTTAGTCTACAACTATCCAGTGGGAGTAGGACTTAGCGCCGAGCGGACCAGGTTTCCATCTCACCAAGGTTCCCAGAACTACATTGCCACCGTAGGTTACAATATCTATTAGCTTGATTGGCCCCAGACTCTTTTGATCACCCAGCTCATGCCTTTATACCCTGCAAAGGTATGTTGGGTCCTACCGATGGGGTGTATATATCGGACTCTACATCTAGCTGACGTGGTTATATGTCGGTTATAGACTCTCCCACTAGTCAGCTCAGTTCAAATCAATTTAGTTCAGTATCTCAGAATTAGAGCATGTCCTTGACCATCAAATAGGGTCTTTTAGACCATTTCAGCTATTACAGATATTTAGTACAGTAGCTTCAGTTGATCACTGCATGCCATCTCAGTTTAGCACTTTCATTTCACTGTGTTATGTTTTATCCCACTTACTCAGTACATTCAAAGTATTGATGCATATTTTTATGCTGTATCATTTTACGATAAAGCTGCAGGATCTCAGTCTTAGCCTCGCTAGCTGATCGCTCACCGAAGACTTTAGTTTTTCTAGTTGGTAAGTTCTCATTCTTCGAGGACGGAGATTATTTAATTCACTAATATTTCTCTTTCCTTTTATTTATATTTTGATTTAGCTCAGGGCTTGTCCCAACAACTCATCAGTTATAGTGGCTTTCAGACGTAAATTTGGTTTTTAGACTTGTAGTTCCGTTCAAATGTTTTCAGACATTACGAATCAACTTCATTCTCTTAAATGTTTATATTTTTGCTTTAAACTTCTGCTTTATATATTTATATGTTACTCAGAATACAAGTGTATCATAGACAAGGGGTTGACCTGGGTTACTAGTGACTCCAAGTACCATGTCCCATCCAGGGTACAAACTCGGGGCGTGACATTGGGCTTAGGAACTTGTATCTTTCACCAAACACCTCCCACACTTTAAAGTATTTAAGATTGAGATTTCTTCCTTTTCATTTATTCATATGCAAATAGATTTTGTTTCAATATGGGGTACTCGATTGAGTATTTTATTAGCTGTAAAAATGGCTTGCCCCTACAAAATTTGGGGTAAATAAAAACTTATCAAAATAAGGGCATTCAACATCTCCGTTAATGTTATATTTCCTTGATTAGATTTAATACAATGGTGAAGTTTTTAAACAGAATACAAAATCAAATTCAATAAAATGGTGAAGTTTTTATATCTTCAAACCAAATATAAATTGGAGTAGAAAAAATCACAAGGATCTACTCTCCCACAAGCACAAACAGATTAATATAGAAATGAAAATATATTAAATTCCTCTTCGAAAAAGGATGTGACATGCGAGGTCATGTTCCCCACCAGATGTAATGCTTGAAGCATGAGCTATCAATGTTGATATCAATGTTGTACTGACAGAATGATACAACCATTAATTTCAATTAAACCTTTAATGCCCTTTATCTTTGAGGGTTCAAACATACTCCCAGACTCCCTCTCTTTAAGTGAAGAACTTATCATTGTAAGTATGATGTCTTCACTGCTTGCTCTCAAAAAGTTAGTCTCACAATTAATGCATCCGAGAAGCATTAGAAGTATTAATGCCCATTATGTATTGACATTATATCTTTGCCAATAATTATCTAAGTGTCACAAATTAATCGAAACCACAATTAACTGAAACACACTAGTACATATATTGTAAGAAATTCAAAATCGGCGAATACAATAAGCAAATATTCCTTAGAATAATTCAGTAGATTCATTCCAAATTTATGTTTCTTCTACTTTTCGGAACTTGTTATAATTCCTTAAGATTGTTGTTATCTGTGTTTTGGACAGTATTTGTATAAATTAGTTTTTGTTTATAATTAACAAAAAGAAAAAAATAATTACACAAAAATATAGAAGAATTAGAAAATTATTCTGAGCCCACAAGTTGCTTGTGTGTCCTTAAGGAATTATAACCCCCTAACTGTTACCACGGTTTTGGGTTACTACCTCCCAGGATTGAATGAATAAATATTTTTGTAATAGTGAAAAAGCAAATTAGAGAACTCCGGCGAACTCAACAAACGGAGCACATAACACGACAGTAATTTTGTTTTATAAAGAATGCAAAAATGAGGATAAAGAGAAAATTATATTCTTTTTCTGTCTCTCAATCTGTAAAATCTAAGGCAAGACCTCTGAATTTATAGTGAATGAAAGGATGAGATAGAAACGTGCAATTCAAAAGGTGCTTTTTGGTTTCCCATTCACATCTTAAAACCCCAACAATTCTAATATTTTGAAAAAATTAAAATTGACCATGGTCAACATTTGATCAAAAAACCTCAGATCAGTGATTTGATGATACTAATAGGTTGAAACGTGTTTTATGCTTGACTTGTACTATTGATTAATTTTCGTGATGTTCCAAAAAATTTCGAGAGTCCATTCAGAGTTTTGGTTGAAATTTGGATTGTTGGTTCAATTGATATTTGGTGCATCTCGCAATTGTAAAGTTTGAAACTTTTCGGGGATGCCGTAAATCGCGACGTCTCAGTTTGCAATTGTGACATCGGAGAGGTGACCTATCAGTTCGCAATTGCGATTTTTTGTTCACAGTTGTGATATCTAAGAGGTGTCCATCAGATCTGAGTTGTTCGCATTTGCAAAGTAAAGCTGGATCTGAGTTGTTCGCATTTGCAATGACTCATTTGTAGTTATGAAAACCCCTGGATATTTAATTAAATATTATTGAGAATGCTATATTTGCTCTCTAACTCATTTTTGGGGCTGTACACCTCGGTATTGGAAGGATTTTTAGGAAATTTTGATATTTCATCGTGGGAATATGAATCTAACCTTGTATTTACTATTTTCTTGTTATTCCATTTATTTATTTTCCTTTTTATTAGCATTTTGATGTTAGAAATAGGAGATTTTGAGACTAAAAATTATAAATTGTATCTTGATAATTTGGGGTCCAAGTCGGATTCGATTTTTGATGAAATTTCATATTTAAACCTTTTTGTTATGGACAATATGATTTTAAAAGAAAATGATTGTTTTGATCTTTGGAGCTAGGGATTGACCTGTGAATTTACTTTTTGAACATTGAATAGAAGTATAATAATGTGGGTGTGTACAAACTCAATATTTATGTAATTTACATAATTGATCAAATGAGGATGTGATATAAATGAGATGACGAGCATTTTTATAGAAACGAGTATCATGATATGGATAAACTAATGATTCTTCTCTAATTAATAAATTATGTGTTATATGAGCATGCCTCGTAATATATAGACTTCGCCCGACTCTTATATTTTTGATCACTTGGTGTTGATAATTCATTGTGGCAGAAGGCCCGTATATAAAATGATTTATCGATTACTCATTCACTTCTTTTGTCTCATTGTTAAATGATTTGGAGTTATTTGTGATTAATTGTGCTGAAGTTTGAATCCAGTATAGGATTTGTTGTGTCGACGTTGCATCTCATGCATATTGACATTGAAGAAATGAAAGGATAAATTTTTGCATGGGGTAGAATATTACTGTATATAGGGTTATTTGATACATGATGTTGCATTTAGGACATTTCCTTAGTGCTATCTAGTAAAGGGTGTGTATATGGACCGCGCAATTTCCCCATGATACTTGGCTATCTGAAGGAGGGAACAATTGTATACAGGTTATTGTCCTCTTCATATACATCTTTGTTTCATTTCATCATCATACATTACAAATGAATTTGAATAGTGAAATGATAAAATAATTTTGAGAGTGGCTTCTCTTCTCCCTAATTGGTTGAGATGATTGATAGATGGTGTTTTATGGTTGACTTTCACTATAAAATTCTTTGTTTTGGCTGGTTTTCACGTATCATTTTCATATGGATTACTGTTGTCTTATATGCTAATCTTTCTTTAATTAAGATTTTATATCGAACATCTATGATAAAGTGTTGAGAAGTGTAGTGTAAGAACAACTCTCATCATCACTTCATATAAGGGTTCATCGATGATGTTTCTGAGCATATGTGTTTTTCGTACTCACCCTTGTTCTTTCTACACTTTATGCATGTAGGTTTAGTTCTAAGGACTAGTGACGACGGTTGAGTCATCGTAGTACCTTAGGTTGCAAACTAGAGTTAAGGGCTAGTTGCTCAGCTATTTCGCAACACCAGATTCTAGATTCACTTGCTTTTATTATCTTCTCTTTCTAGATATCTTGTAGACTGTCAAACTTACATATTTTTAGGTTGAGATGCTCTTGTACTTATGCCACCAAATCCTTGGAATTCTTAAGCTAATTCAACTTTTATTATGACTTGGGATATGAATTTTAACTCTAGTATTATTTTAAATGAATTTTCGCTTATTTTTGCCTTTTATTTTATTTAAATAATTTGTAAATGAATATGGCTCGCATACGAAAAATAATGGGTGGCCAAAAAATTTAATAAAAATTTTGGATTGAGACAATTCATAAAATATATCATCATAATTATTCATCACTTTGTAATTAAATTAGATAGAGAGTTAAGAATTTAAGAAGAAAATAAAAAAGGGCATGAAAAAAGGAGAAAAGATTCTTAGATACAAACTGAAGACGTGAGAGTAATTTTGTAAAGATGAGATAATGACATCATTACTTTTTTATTTATGTTCAAAATAATTACTTAAATAACTCTATTTGAATATTTAAATGACACCACATTATTTTCTTTTCGAATTTTAATCTGTTTAAAACTTTTATTCAACTTTTATTAAATTATTTAAAGATTAAGAAGATCAAAAAGTAACAATTAAGATTGATAGATAGAGAGTTAAAATTTACGAAGAAAATAAAAAGAGAGAGTAGAAAAAGGGAAAAGAGATTTTTTGATACAAATTGAACATGTGAAAAAGTGATTTTGTGCAGATGAGATGATGACATCATTGTATTTTTATTTTTTTCCAAAATAATCATTAAATGACTCTATTTAAATGTGTAAGTGATTCTGACTAATTTTATTTTTAAATTTTCGTCCTTTTAACATTTTATTTAAGTTTTTATTAAATTATTTAAGATTAAAAAGATCAAACAATGATGGTTAATAGCCTGTTTGGCTAAAAAAAAAAACTTGTGTCACAACCCAAAATCGCATTGAGTCATGAGGGTACCCACCATACCTGTAGGTGTACCCCATTCCTTTATTGGCCAATTAATAATTCTAAAAAATGCGAAAATAACATAAAATAAGCAACTAGCTCTTATAAGTGCGGAACAATTGAGTCTAAGAACAAAACAACAGCAAGACTGGTGACACTAGTACAAGAGCATCTACAAGTACCAAATGAGTATTAGAACTAAAATAACTGTCTCGAAGCAATTAAGACAGAAAATAAAATAAGACGTCTCTAGAATTCAGTGATTGCCGAAGAGGAAACATTTCACTCTAAACTCTAGCCACAAAAGTCTCAAACCCCGTGAGAACTCAAGTACCGCTAATGCCAGGTATTGTCCCTGCATACAAAAAGGTGCAACAAGTATAGAGTGAGTACGAAAAACACATGTACTCAATAAGCTTTGATAATTGATCATTTCTAGAAGTGGTGACGAGATATAACTCCTAACAATTCCTTTTTCAACGGTTATAAACATACAATAATAATAATTTATCACAACAAGAGTTCATGGATTTAATATCAACACAATAAAAAAAATAAGACACATATTATCCGAAATCAACTACACCACTAATGATATCACCATATGCCTCAAATTCACCTAGTCAGATCAATATCACAATCATATCAATGCTCAACTCAATATGCCATGAAGATGAATGTAATGCAGTGGCCAAGAACCTGTATATATCCGTTTCCTCTGTTGGATAGTCGAGACACATGGGGGACTCGCATGGTTCATATACCTGCCGGAACCATTTCCCATTGGCAATCAGACACGCCGGAACCATTTTCCATCGACAATAACACATGTTGGAACCATTTCGCATTGACAATAACACATGCCGGAACTATTTTCCATCGGCAACAACACATGGCGGAATCATTTCCCATCTATCATAACACACGCCTGAACCATTTTCCATTGGCATCACAAGAATATGAATTTTCACCGAATAATTCAATGGGCACTATTAGTCAATAATTATCATGCAACAATAAGAGTAGTATGTGTATGTATGAATAAAAAAAGTTCATCAATGAACCACACAATCAAGGATCTTCAAGTCACAATAAAGTATCACATAGTGCGTACTCTCAGTAAATCAATCACATCAAAAGTTGTGGAATATCATTAATACATATATCAATTTCGTGTAAAATTACCCATATCATGACACTAGTACCCATATAAATTATCATTATCTCATTTATACAGGACCCCCTTATTACCCATTATCCTTAATTTCATTTAAAATATACAAAACTAATACCTCAAAGAATCAAGAAATCTCTACTTGCCTCAAACCGAAGCTCAAGCGTCAAATTAAAAATTTGACCTTCCGTCATACTTCTGAATGATCAAATATATATTCTACATAAGAAAATAAAACCATGGATACCCATATTGATATACTTTTATTCCGAGCCCAAAAAGTCAACCCCGAGTCCCGAAGGGCAAAACAGAAATTTTATTTGAAAATTATGTTACCCATAATGTAAAGAAATTAAATATGAAATTTCATCCAAAATGGAGCTTAAATCGACCTTGAATTCATCAAAATACATTTTCTTAACTTTAGGCTCAAAATCTCCAATTTCTATGCTCATATACGATTTTAAACGATGAAATAATTGATAAATCAGAAATTTAATACCAAATGCAATTTACCCATAATATAATAACCTTAACAACCAAGTACGAATTGACATCCAAATCAAAGAATGCGATTTCTAGATCTTGGGAGAAAATCCCCAATTTTCCTCCATTAAATTCACGGATAAAAATGAAAACCATGAAGAAATACAAAATAAAGATTAGATACTAACCCCCTTGTTAAATAGAGAAGAATTCTGAAAAAATCACTCAATTCTAAGCTCTAGAACTCCAAATATACTCAAAATACCAAATAAACACAGTCTGTATAAAAATACACTATTCAGGTAATATATAGGACTGCACCAACAACTTTAATTTTCACTAAAATGGCCATAACTTCATCATACGAACTCGAAATGCAATAATTCTTTTTCCTATAATTCCTAAATAATGATACAAACCTATTCGTTCAATCAAAACTCAATTTGTTGCTCATTTGCCCAGTCAGATTATTTTTGCTTGTTTAAGAATTATTTCATTTTTTGCGATAAAAAATCGATCTTGACTTATCGAAATTGCACCAAACTTTTCAGATCACTCCTATAGTTTATGCTAATAATTTTGGAAGTCTCGGAATAATTTTTCAATCTCTAGAACTTAAAAAGGACCTCCGAGTTGTCACATTTTATGCTTAAAACCATGCTAAAACACACAGAACGTCCAAATCCACCGAAATTCATCGAAATTAAATCAAAATTTGTGGATAAGTCAAAAGTAAGCATACAAACCTGTTGGAACTTTCAAATCCTTAATCCGAGCTCATTTAGTTAACTATTGGACTGAGGTCAACTCTTAACTTTAAGTTCTACTAGAATACAACTCGAGTGTCCGAAACTCATCTGGAATTCTCCGGACATAAATCAAATATGCAAATAAATCATAAAACATGTTTCAGATCTGTTGGAATCATCAAATCACCGATATGAGGTTGTTTTGACAAAAAGTTGACCGTGATTAAACTTAACTTCCTTAAAACTCATAAATTCAACTCTAATCTTTAAAATGAGCTAGAATGCAACCATTCATTCAGATCACTCATGAAACCCTCGAGATTACTGAAAACTCTCCAACTAAGTCATAAATCACTCTTCAAACCTAATAGAGCTTTGAAAACTCGAATACGACCTCGTTAATCCTAATGTTGACTTTGGTCATACATTTCCTTATTTCAACTTAAGAACTTCAAATTTTAGATTTTCTTCTCCGAAATGCATCTGATTGTCTAGAAAATTGTGCCATCCATTCCCGCAAGTCATAGATCACATATAAAAGATACGAGAAGGGTTAAAATGGGAAAAACAATTAAAAATCATGAAACGACAAGAAGGGTCATTACATCATACACCACTAAAACACATGTTTTTCCTCAAACGGGAAATAAGAGGAATACCTTAATTGCTGAATAACTGAGGATATCTACTCTGCATGTCAGACTAAACCTCCCAAGTGGCTTCCTCCGCAGGACGGTGCCTCCACTACACATTCACTAATGTTATCTCTCTGGATCCCATTTTTCTAACCTGCCTATCCAGAATGGCTATGGGCTCTTCCTCAAATGCTAGATTTTGATCTAATAATACTGAATCCCATATAGTCACATGAGATCCATCACTATGATATTTCTTCCTCATCGAAACATGAAATACCAGATTAACACCTAATATGTCTAGTGGCATAGACAATGCATAGGCCACCTCACCAATACGTCTAAGTATCTCAAACAGACCAATGATCCTACGACTAAGCTTGCCCTTCTTTTCAAATCTCATAACACTCTACATTGGTGATACTTTCAAGAACACCTTCTCCCCAACCATGAACTTCAGATCACGAACTTTCCAATTCGCACAACTCTTTTGTCTACTTTGGGCTGTGAGAAGTCTATCCTAAATAAGTTTGACCTTGTGTAAGGAATCCCTCAACAAGTCTATACCCCAAGGCCTGACCTCGAGAACATCAAACCAACCCACCGGAGAATGACATCTCCTACCATACAAAGCCTCAAATGGAATCATCTGGATGCTAGAATGGTAACTATTATTATAGGAAAACTCCACTAACGGCAAGAACTGGTCCCATTGACCACCAGAATCAATGACACACGCTCGTAGCATATCCTCCAATACCTGAATAGTCTGCTCACACTGGCCATCTGTATGTGGATGAAAAGCTGTACTAAGCTCCACCTGAATACTCATTTCCTTCTGCATAGACTTCCAGAAGTGGGTACTGGGTACATCGGTCTGATATGATAGAAATGGGCACACCATGCAAATGCACTATCTCCTAGATGTAAATCCTAGCCAATCTCTGCAAATTATAGGTAGTTTGAACTGGCACAAAATGAGCTGATTTGGTCAATCTATCCACGATGACCCAAATAGCATCAAATTTCCTCTAATTCTATGGCAAACCTAGCACGAAATCCATGGCAATCCACTCCCACATCCACTTAGGTGTGGGCATCCTCTGAGTCATACCACTTGGTCTTTGGTGCTCATACTTCACCTACTGACAGTTTATACAACGAGAGACATACTTTACAATGTCCCTCTTCATTCTACACCACCAGTAATGCTGCTTTTCAGATCCTGATACATATTTGCTACTCTTGGATGAATAGAGTATCTAGAGCTATGAGCCTCTTTCATAATCAACTTGGTCAAATCACCAACTTTAGGAACACAAATATGACCCTTAATTCTCAAAACACCCTCCGGATCTAAAATTGCTTCCTTGGCCTCACCTCTTAACATTTTGTCTTGAATCATCTTCAACATCTTATCTTCGAATTGTGTAGCATTGATCTAATTCATAAAAGAGATCGTGCCTCAACACGAGCAAGGACCCTACTAGGCTCCGAAATCTCAAGTCTCAAAAAGCTATTAGCTAAGGATTTTGGACATCCATGGACAAAGGACGCTCCTCCAGTTGCAACACAGCTAAACTTCACATACTAACTGACTTCCGACTCAATGCATCCACTGCCACATTCGCCTTACCGGGGTGATATAAGATAGTGATGTCGTAATCCTTAAGCAGCTCCAACCATCTTTTTTGCCTCAAATTTAGATCTCTCTGACTAAAAATATATTGAAGACTGCAATGATCTGTGAACACTTCAGAATGCACTCTATATAGGTAATGCCTCCAATTTTTCAAAGTAAAAATCACTGATGCCAACTCCAGATCATGAGTAGGGTAGTTCTGCTCGTGTATCCTCAACTGCCTTGAGGCATAAGCTATCACCTTACTTTTTTGCATCAAAACACATCCAAGGACAACTCATGAAGCATCACAATACACTGTAAAGAGCTTACCTTCTACCGGTAAGGTCTAGATTGGAGTTGAAGTCAACAAGGTCTTAAGCCTTTGGAAGCTTACCTCACATTCCTTAGACCACTGGAAAGTCACATTTTTCTGAGTTAGTTTTGTCAATGGAGATGTAATAGATGAAAAACCTTTTCACGAATAACCAGCCAATCCTACAAAGCTCCAAACTTCAGTAGGTGAAGTAGGTCTCGCCCAATTACTAACAACCTTAATCTTTTTCAGATCTACCATAATACCATCCTTGGTTACCACATGCCCTAAAAATGTCACAAAACCAAGCCAAAATTCACACTTAGAAAATTTTTCATATAGTCGCTCTTTCTTCAAAGTCCGAAGCATAATTCTCAAATCTATAAGAATAGATCAAAATATCATCGATGAAGACTATAATGAAGGAGTCCAAATATGGCTTTAAAACCCTATTCATCAACTCCATGAAGGATATTGGGGCATTAGTTAGCCTAAAAAACATAACCAAGAACTCATAGTGTTCATAACGAGTCCTGAAGACAGTCTTAGGGATATCCACCACTCTAATCTTCATCTGATGGTAAGCAGAACTTAAGTCAATCTTAGAGAATACTGAGACTCCTTGAAGCTGATCAAATAAGTCATCAATACATAGAATGGGATACTTGTTCTTAATTGTCACCTTGTTCAACTGTCTATAGTCGATGCACATCCTCATGGTTCCATCCTTCTTCTTGACAAATAGGATCGGAGCACCCCAAGGAGAAACATTTGGCCTACTAAAGACCTTACTTAATAAATCGTACTGCTCCTTCAATTTCTTCAATTCTGCTGGAGCCATCGATATGGAGGAATAGAAATGGGTTGAGTGTCTGGCTCCAAATCAATAGAAAAATCAATATCCCGATTGTAAGGGATGCCTAGAAGATCAGTCGAAAATACCTTTGGAAATTCTCTCACCACTCACACTGACTCTAAAGGAGGAATATCGGCACTAGTATCGCGAACATAAGAAAAATAGGTGAGACACCCCTTGTCAACTATGCATTGAGCCTTCAAAAATGAAATCACCTTTCTTAGATAAGGACTGAGAGTGCCCTGCCACTTCACTTTCGGAATACCCGGCACATTTAAAGTCATCGTCTTGGCATAGCAATCTAGAACTTCATGATAAGGGGAAAGCCAATCCATACCCAATATAATATCAAAGTCTACCATGTCCAATATAATTAAGTCTACAAATGTGTCATATCCCTCCAAAGTCACAATACAGGATTGGTACACCCGATCCACCATTAAAGATTTACCCACTGGTGTAGAAACATGGATAGGCATAGAAAGGAAATCACATGGCCTATCAAGGCCCAAAGAGAAATATGCAGACACGTAGGAGAATGTAGAACTAGAATCAAATAAAACTATAGTAGGTCGATGACATACTGGAACAATACTTGTGATAACCGCATTAGAGACCTCTACCTCTGGACGACTTGGAAAAGCATAACACTAAGAACTTGAGCAACCCTTCGACCTCCATCTCGACCACCATCTAGGCCACCACCTAGACTTGTACGAGAACCACTATGACCTCTAGCTGGCTGTGATACTACTCTAGAAGGACCTTGAGAATCCTGTTGCTGTGATCTCTGCCTGAGTCGAGGACAATCCCTTTTGATATATCCTAGATCACCACATTAATAACATTTCCTAGGTGTCATCATCTACTGGTTAGAATGAGAGTGGTACAGAATAACCTCCCTCTGATGACAGAATAGTTTCCTGAATCGGACTGCCGGAAGGTGGTGCGGAAACTCTTAGTAGAAAAATCCCTACCTCCAGATGAGATGCCACTGTAACTACCGGAAGTACAGGACCTCTTGTCCCTTGCATCGCCAAACTCCTGGCACTGCATGTACTCAACATACTTAGCTATATCCACTATTTTCTGAAAAGTTCCTCCAGCAGGATGTAGTTTGAAAAGCTACCACCCGAATTGGATACATCAATCTTTTTACAAACCGTCGAATCCTCTGGGCTTCGTTGGGAAAAATCATCAAAGCATGACGAGACAAGGCAAAGAAACTCTCCTCGTACTCAGTCATATAAATGCCATCCTGAGTCAGATTCTCAAACTGATTTCTCCTCTCGTCCCGCATGCTACGGGGAACAAACTTCTCAAAGAATACCTGAGTGAACTGCTCCCAAGTCAACAGAGGAGACCCAGTTGGCCTAGTCTCAACATAAGCTCTCCACCATTGCTTGGTTGGCCCGATCATCTGAAAAGTAGCATAGTCAACTCCGTGGGATTCCACCAATCCTAGATTATGCAACCTCTCATAAAAACTAATAACAAACTCATAAGCATCCTCTCCTTGTTCGCCTTTGGACTGTGGCGGATCCATCTTCCTGAATCTCTCAAACATCTTCTGCTCCTCATATGTCATCACAGGCCTAGAAACTAGGGGAGTAGCAAAGCCTGACAAGGGCATACCCCCAATTCTAGGGGCCACGGCTATGGCTGGCTAACCCAATGGAAACTGAAGACATGTAGTTGTCTGTTGGTCAGGAGTCTTTCCTCCCACCCTAGTCTGAGAACCGCCGGACATACTGGGTAGAATACCAGCCTAAGTCGTCCCTTCTAAGAAATTGAGCACACACACCAAAATGTCCTGAAGTATCGGAGCAGCAATAAATCCAGGTGGTGCCTGATATGGGCCTACTTGCTCATCTCGAACCTGATCATCCTCTGGGATAAAAACATCCTCCTCTGGGATAAAAACATCCTCTGGGAGACTCTGCCCTAGCAGGTATTGGAATAGTTGCTGGTGAACTAATGATAGGTGCAGCAGCTCGTGCCCTGCCTCTACCTCACCCTCTACCTCTCTCGTGTGCTATGACTCAAGCTGCAGGTGCAGGCGTAGGTGCCTAACCTCTAGCACTCGTAGATCATGTTCTCACATCTGCCACAGAATGAAATAGAATGACTTAGTATCCAGCAAGATCAACTGTGCATGATAAGGAAAGAAAGAATAAAAGCTTCCTAAAGTCCTGTATCCTCCCGAAGATAAGTAACAGATATCTTCGCACCCATCCGCAAGACTCTACTAGAGTCTTCTCTAGTACTTAGTGGGACCTATGAACCATGATCTGATACCGTGTTGTCACCACCCAAAATCACATTTAGCCATGAAGGCTCCCAACATACTCGTAGGTGAACCCCATTCCTTTATTGACCAATTAATAATTTTAAAAAATGTAGACGTAACATAAAATATGCAACTAACTCTTATAAGTGTGGAATAAATGAGTCTAAGACCAAAATAACCCCAAGACCTAGTGACACTAGTACAAGAGCATCTACGAGTACCTAATGAGTATAAGAACTAAAATAACTATCTGGAAGCAATTAAGACAGAAAATAAAATAAGAAGTCTCTAGAATTCAGTGATTGCCGAAGAGGAAGCAGCTCACTCTGAACTTTAGCCGCAAAAGTCTCGAACCGCGTGAGAACTCAAGTACTGCTAGTACCTCGTATAGTCCCTGCACACAAAAGGTGCAGCAAGTATAAAGTGAGTACGGAAAATACGTTTACTCAACAAGCTTTAATAACTGATAATTTCTAGAAGTGGTGATGAGATATAACCCCTAACAATTCCTTTTTCAATAGTTATAAATATACAATAATAATAATTCATCATAACAAGAGTTCACGGATTTAATATCAACACAACAGAAAAAAATAATACACATATTATCCAAAATCAACTATACTACTGATGATATCACCATATGCCTCAAATTCATCTAGTCAAATCAATATCACAATCATATCAATGCTTAACTCAATTTGCAATGAAGATGAATGTAATGCAATGCAATGCACTGGCGAAGAACCTGTATACACCCACTTTCTCTGTTCAAGTCACAATCAAGTATCATGTAGTGCGTACATCTCAATAAATCAATCACATCACAAGTTATGAAATATCATCAATACATATATCAATTTCGTGTAAAATTATCCATATCATGACACCAGTACCCATATAAATGCTCATCACCTCCTTTATATGGGACCCCTTTATTACCCATTATCCTTAAATTCATTTAATATATACAAAACTAACACCTCAAATAATCAAGAAATCTCTACTTGCCTTATACTGAAGAAGCCTAAGCGTCAAATTACAAATTTTCCCTTCCGTACTACTTTCGAATTATCAAAATCTAGTCAAATATGTATTCTACATAAGAAAATAAAACCATGGACACCCATATTGATATACTTTTATTCCAAGCCCAAAAAATCAATCCAAAAATCAACCCCGAGCCTACAAGGGCAAAACTGAAATTTTATTTGAAAATTATGTTACTCATATGTAAAGAACTCAAATATGAAATTTCATTCAAAACGAAGCTCAATTTCCATGATCATATACAGTTTTAAATGATAAAATAATTGATAAATAAGGAATTTAATACTAAAATCGATTTACCCATAACATAAGAACCTTAAAAACCAAGTCCGAATTGACATCCAAATCAAAGAAATACGATTACTAGATTTAGGGTGAAAACCCCCAATTTTCCTCCAATAAATTCATGGATGAAAACGAAAACCAACTGAAGAAATCATGGAGAAATACCAAAATAAAGATAAGATACTTACCCCCTTGTTAAATAGAGAAGAATGCTGCAAAAATCACTCAATTCCGAGCTCTAGACTCCAAATATACTCAAAATATCAAATAAACACAGTCTGTATAAAAATACACTGTTCAGTTATTTATATAGGGCTGCACTAGTATTGCACTAGCAACTTTAATTTTCACTTAAATGGCCACAACTTCACTAAAATGGCCATAATTTCATCATACGAACTCGAAATGCGATGATTCTTTATCCTATAATTCCTAAATAATGATACGAACCTACTCGTTCAATCAAAACTCCATTTGGTGCGTGTTTGCCAATCAGATATCATTTTTGCTTGTTTAAGAATTATTTCATCTTTCACGATAAAAATCCGATCTTGACTTATCGAAATTGCACCAAAATTTTTAAATCACTCCTATAATTCATGCTAAGAATTTTGAAAGTCTCAAAATAAATTTTCAATCTCTAGAACTAAAAACGGATCTCTGAGTTTTCACATTTTATGCTTAATACCATGCTAAAACACCAAAAACGTTCAAATCTACCCGAAACTCAGCGGAATTAAATCAAAATTTGTGGACAAGTTAAAAGTAATCATACAAACCTGTTGGAACTTTCAAATCCTTAATCTGAGCTCATTTAGTTAACTATTTGACCGATGTCAACTCTTAACTTTAGGTTATACTAGAATGCAACTTGAGTGTCAGAAACTCATCCAGAATTCTCCTGACACAAACTAAATATGCAAATCAACTTATTTCAACTTAAGAACTTCAAATTTTAGATTTTCTTCTCCGAAATGCATCCAATTGTCTCAGAAATTTGGCCACCTATTCCTGAAAGTCATAGGTCACACATAAAAGATACGAGAAGGGTTAAAATGGGAAAATAGTAAAAATCACAAAACGACTAGAAGGGTCGTTACATGTGTGTGCGCGCATATATTTGAAGTCATTTATGATGTAATCAAATATAAAACAAGGAAATTTTGGAAGAAGAGTTAGGTATGGTACGCGTCCTGACTGTTAAGTCTGATTTTATGATTATATTGATTTTTGTCGTTTAATTGTCGATTAAAAACTTTACTAAATTGTGATGTTTACTTGTTTTTTGTTGAATAACTCAATTTTAAAATGTGATAATTATAATAATAAATAATTAATAATATTTTTTATTTTTTATTATGTTTATCAATTTAGTAGGTTTTTAAAATATATATCACTAGAAATTAAAAATAAGAAAAATAAAAGTAGACATTGCATTTTTTGTTTGGCTATAACGTATATAAAAGCAAAGGCATTTTGCTGTAGTTGAGGATTCGACAATAACCTTTACCTTATATATTGATCCTAAAAAATAGAATACATGAAGGAAAGAAACCTCCTCTGAGTGATATGTGTAATACATTACTAGAATACTTCTCCATTCATAATAAATGATATTTTTAAATTTTTTATTTTAATTCAAAATAAATGGTGTTTTTAAATTTTATTTTGATTCAGAATAAATAGTTTTTTATTTTATTATTTTAATTCAAAACAAAAGGTATTTCATATAATAAAAAAAATATTCATTATTTTCTTAAAACTCACTCCAATTTAAATGAATGGATTTTTATGTAATTAAGAAACTATATTAAATACTCCCTTAGTTCACTTTTATTTGTCCATAATAGACTTTTTACTTTCTTTTAGAAAAGAAAAAAAGAAGTGCATATTTTAGTATAATACCTGTATCAGTTAGCATTTCAAAAAATCTTGAAATATTATTTGGAAAAGTAGTAGTTAATACTAAAGGTAAAAAAATACTATCTTTTTCTTGATATATTAAAGTGAAAAAGTAACAATGAAATCTTATTTAGTATAGTGAAAAAGTAAAAATGAACAGAGAGAATAAATACTATTTAATTCTTTCTTTCTAAAAATGTAATACCCGAAATTGCCCGGGATTAGACTCCTGATTTAAAAATGAAAAGTGGCAGAAATTTGGAAAATTTTCTCAGAATGGGTCATGATACGGGTCGTTGGTGCGACTAACGACCTGTTGGATGTGTCTGTGGTGAGGTACTGCAGGTTTGAAGTGGAAGTAGCAGGTCTAGGAACAACACGTTGTGTGATGTAATGAGTCGTGGGATGGGGTCGTTGTGAGACTGGTCCTTGGTCAAGGAGGGAGTAACGAGTCGCAGAACGACCCATTGCAGGATACAACGGCCCATGGTCAGCAGCTGTTTAAAGGGATCCCCAGGTTAAAGCAATGGTGACGACGACTGGCAGCAACTAGTCATTTGAGCTAGCAACGACCCATCCTGTACGGTCATGGTGGGGGATCTGAGTGCTGAGTTCAGGGTGTAGCAATGGAAGGTAACAACGGACCATAGGAGCTAACAACAGACCGTTCTGATATCCATTGTCACTGGCAGATCTATTTTTCTAGGAAATTCATTAAGGGTATTTTCATCATTCCTAAACCCTAGGGTCCTAAACTACATCGTGTTAAGCTTAAAATAGGGAGTTTTAAGTGGGGTAAGCTCATCTTAGGCTCATTCACTTTCACGAATGCAAGTTTAAGGCTTAGAAGGTGATCAAGCTTAGGTTTTCTACAAGTTCTTCCTTAATTTTCTTTGGGATAGAAAGGAATTGGTGTAATCGGTCCATCTCAAGTATATAAGGTCATAAATGGGTGAATTTGTTCACACCCATGCCCAATCCCTCTCCAATTCATGAAAAACCTATATGTTGATCCTATGGGGTTTTAACCTAATGCATGAATTTTCTGAGTTTCTACCATGGGTATGATCTAATTATGTTTCTATTACTGAATTATGATTCATGGGAAAGTTTTATGATGTTTTCAATTATAAATCATGTTTTCAAGTTTTATAAATTATAATGTCCATCCATGAGAGTTCATGAAAGTTGAGATTTATGATAAATGTTCAAGTATGATGAGGTATTATTGATGAAAAACATGTTTTCAAGTTACCCATGTCTATGATCATGTTTTAAAGTGAATTAAGTATTTTCAAGCATGTTTAAGTACTAGGCAATGCCCATATGTTCAAGTATAATTATGATTTCACGAATTAGTTTACCATATGGTTTTGGAGTTAAGACTCCCAATTATATTCAGCTTATGGTATGGTTTGAGCCAAAGCTCCTCATGTATGATTTCATACTTTATATGTATATATTATTCAGCTTCGTCCATAGATGATGGTTAGCTTCATTGAAAAATGATGGAGCGCATATGCATGTTTTTGGGAGTAGTGTGTCTAGCACCGAGTAGGCTAAGGGTCAGTCAACCCTATGCATCAGAACTACGTGCCAACATAGGTTTACATATATAATTTGGGACCTCCCTTGTGAGCTATCCCCTGCCCCGAATGGGCCTTGAGCTTGATATCGATATCATGGTATCGTCCTTAGCCCTAGCAAGGATTTGGATGGCTCTACCCACTTGAGTGTGATAGTTGGATCCACGTAAGCTCTATCCTGGTAATGTTGGTTATATGACGAGTCTCCCATTGTTCCTCATGATTTCAGTTATGGATGTTATTATTCATGATATATACATATATGTCCTAAAGCAGGTTGGCCCAATGTTCAGTTTTACTTATGACTATCAGATTTCAGCTTTAGGTCATTCAATTCAGTTATGATGTTTGGTTATGTTCAGATCATGATTTAAAAAATTAGCATGCAAGCCCTACTCTCAGATTATTATCTTTCTTGTGTTTTACATTACACATGTTTTAAATGATTTTTACGTATTTAAGCGGTTTTACTCACCTTTCATACTCGGTACATTCCACCTACTGACCGCATACTCTATGCTGTATCATTTTATGATACAGGCTCTGATCTTCAGACAAAGCCCCGTCACTAGCCAAGTTTCAGAGTTAGCACCCAGTCTCTATTGGTGAGTCCTTATCTCCCGAGGACCATTTGTTATTATACATCTTTGTACTTTTAGTATTCGGACGTGTCGAGTTAGTTGGGGGTATTGTCCCATCAAGCCATCAGATATGTTAGAGGCTTTCAGACTGTACGTAATCAGCTTGTTATGTATTATGTAAAATTCTGATTTGTGATTATGTTGTGCTTAGACTTCCGTCAAGTCTATTATGCTAATTCTTCCGCTTTATTTGATTGAGTTAGATGTATGTTCATGTCATTGGTCAACTTGGAGTCTCTCGGGGCTCCTTGTCCCGTGTCTCGATTAGGGCTTATGTTTGGGTCGTGTCAAAAAATATACAAATTTTTTAAATGAGGTACACAAAATAAAACCACCACTTAAATATAAAATAAAGGAAGTAGTAATTATGAGTTTAGCTTTTATCACATTCAATAGTAACAATACTGACTTAATTATACAATTAACTAGTTCAACATAAAAGAAAAAAAGATTAATCCTCATAAGTGCAGGATATAAAAGATGTACGAAACTTAAATTAAGTACTTAACACATGTCAAAGAAAAAAGGGAAAATTACTCCTACAATTATTTGACCTCCATCAATCTCATCCTTGTTGAACTTGGCTTTCCTCCTGCAAAATGTATGAATATAAACACTTTGATAAAATTGTAAAGTAAAGGAAAAGAACTATTGATTGGCAATTGTAAACTTAATTAGTCATAGATCAGTTATATTTATTAAAAAAGTGAAGAATTAATTAATTAATTAAACTGTATAAATTAGCAAGGCTTACAAGTTACAATTTCACATACCTTTTTGTGTCACGTCCCGTAATCGGGCCATGATGGCACCTACTACAACCCGCCAGTAGATAAGCCAAAATCCCAAATCGAATATTGAAAGTAAAGACCAACTTAATAACAAGGAAGCGGAAACAAACAAAGGGATGCCTAGTATAGATATATACATAACAGGAACAAAATATACAACATGGGCCCTAAGAAAACGAGACAAGATAATATACACAAGATACCAACCCCAGACCTGGTGTGACCTGTACAAGAGCCTCTAAAAGTATGAGAACAAGGATATATGAAAGAAATACAACTGTCTGAAAGATACAAAATATAGACAGGAGACACAAGATGAAAAGTAGTAAATCTCCGAACGCCAAGAGCTCACTACAATCCGAATTAGCAAAAGAACCTATGAAGGAGAAAAGGATCAACGAGGGTGACTCATACTGGGAGCTGCATCAGAAAAAGATTCAGAAGTGTAGTATGATTACCAAAACATGGGGTACTCAGTAGGCATCATAGGCCGACCGAGCCAGAAGCTAATATATTATATAAAACATATGAAAGGAACTATCTATCAAAAACTAATCTGGAAATCATAACAGATCAAGGATAACATGAAAATAACAATAATACACAAATACAAATATATACATTCAAGTATGCAAGTGATGCAGTGCAGCATGGGATGATGCAATACAATATGTGGCCAATGCAAAAAGTAGCAAAACCCGGCAATGACCTCGGGGAATCCAACAATTAGTATTTTTTCTTCAATCATATTCCAATCCATGTGCATGTATATGTGGATGTGTGCATGCTCACTGAAGAGTGTGTGTGTGTGTGTACACATATATATAAGCATATGATTCCACATCAAATTTGGGTAAATCACCCTCCATACCACAATCTTACTAACCTGGAGTCCAGCCACTCCAAAGCCACGACCTCAGGCCCATAATCTTATAATAGAGGGAAAAATAGGAAAAGTAAAGCGATAACAAGTCCAACAAATTGATAACGACCCAAAAATCCCAAAGAAAACACCTCTTATTTAATTCTACTACAAAAATCGCTCCTAACATAGCCTAAGGATCCCAAACATATTCGCAATATAGCAACTAACAACCTAAACTAAAACTTATAAGGGAATATTATACTAAATTCCTTGAAATTTGGCCAATAACTTGAAAAATCATTACAACCTAATTCTTACTAGAAAATCACCCTAATATCATGAAACTTATAAAATATACTTCCAAACTGAGCCAAGTCTAAAGAAATAAAATCTTAACCTAGCTCACGACCAAACGTCAAGTCATGAATCATCACTCGGAAGCTTTCCCCTTCTGCAATGTCTCAGACTACTACCATGCTATCACATATATGATCTACTCATCAAAATAAGGCTAACTATACCCATATTGATATATTTTAATTCGGGGTTGAAAATTGGGTCAAAAATTAATCCTCAGGGCCTGCTAATGAAAACTAAAATAAATTATAGCATTATGTTCCTCGGAGGCTCCGGAACTCATACCTGAAATTTGGGCAAAAACGGAGCTCCTTTCGAGGCTCAAATCAGCCCAGAATCTTCAAGATCACAAAAGAGAAATTATAGGAATTTGGAGCTCAAATAAGCGGATTAAACAAGGAAATGAAGCTATAATTAGTTAAAGAACAAAGAGGGGAATATAATTTACCTATTTGCCCAAGAATCCGTTAAGAAATGGTGAAAATCGCCACCTATTGAGCTCTCAACAATGGTGGGTCGAGTTTTTCATGATATGAGCTGAAAGGGAAGTGATCTGCCTATAATGCTGTCAATTTTTTGCTACAGCGGAATCCGTATCGCCATGACGGATCCACTACAGCGATCTCTGGCAGCTATAGCGGACTGCCTGACACCAGCCACAACACAAACTTCAAATGGACCCCTAGAATTCATTCGGAGTGCCATGAATGCAAACCTTATATGTTTTCCAAGTGGAAACATCATTCTGATCTCAATGGAATAGTTGAAACGACCATCGGAGGTCATCTTGGCAAGATGAATACCAAAATCAATACTTAAACAACATAAAAACAACTGTCCAAAAGACTAAAATGAGTCTGAAAGCCTTGCGACCCGAACCAAAGGTCCCACTAGCCTAAAATCCAGTTCCAGAGTTAATGGCACTAACGGAATTCTCATCCGAGACCATTTACTAAGAATGTTGACCGAAGTCAACCATTTCGACTCTAGAAACTCTGAAACTAGGAAATCTTTTCAAAACTCGCCTGAACACTTTGGGAACCATGACACCCATCCCCGCAAGTCATAAAAGAGGTGTAGATCCAAAAGGAGGGGTCAAGATGATAAAAATGCACAAAAGTAAGGAAATGACCAGGAGGATCACTACATTTTGTTTCGATTGTTGATATCTATGGAGTTCCATCATGAATATTTTGAATGATCCAATAATTAATGATATAATTTGAGATGTGTGTCTGTATATATATATAAAAGATAGAATCTGATTACAATAATCTAATATCATAATGTGTATCAAAACTTCTGATGATTCTACACTAAAATCAAACCCTTCATTATTTATAAAACTAGATAAAAATTGATGCATTTAAAATTAAAAATATATATTCAAGATCATCAAAATAATTGAATATTTTATGATAAGTAGAGAAAATTAATTATTAATTTACCTTATCTTTGTGTCTGGAACTGTTTCCTTTTACTCTAACACGAATTTGAGTTGTGCAGCCATCAGGTAAGATAAAATGTTAGCATTAATACGCTCACGTTTTCTCTCCTATTTTAATCTAATTAGCTCTTATGGAGGATCAGTAACACTTCTATGATCTCTCCTAGTGTTAGTTCTTCTTGCAATCAATGGCTCATTAGTAGATTCGATAGCAGAACCTTCTCTCTTTTCTTTATAACCTCATCACTAATCTTCTAGTCAAACAAAATTATCTCACTTTTTTGGATTTCTACACCATTTTCTTGCTTGACCACATCATCATCATCACTGATTTCTTTCTGATGTTTCTCATCAATCATAACAAATTGATCAACATCAGCCTTCAGATCTCTGTCACCTTTCTTCACTTCTTTATCACTTTCTTCTATGGAGATTTTTTGAGCATCAGGAACAACTTCTTTCTGCTCGTCCGGATCAATCATAGGAATTGATTGTTTATCATCAACTTTATGAATTTGATCAATTGAAATCTTGTGATGGTCCCATTCATCACCATCAAAAAGTGGTTCAAGTTCATATAATATATCATCATAAGTATCCATCACTTTTTGATTAGTTAGATAGATAGAAGGTCAAGAAGAAAATAAAAAAGAGAGTAGAAAAAAATTGAGATATGTTTTTTTTGATACAAACTGAAGATGTGAGAGTTGTTTTGTGGAGTTTTTGAGTATATATGAGATGATGACACTGTTACTTTTTTACTTCTTTGTTCGAAATAATTACATGAATGATGTTATTTAAACATGTAAGTGATCCCTCACAATTTTTTTAACAGTTTAGTCCTTTTTAAAACTTTTATTAAATTATTAAAAGATGAAGAAGACTAGGAAGTAACAGTTAAGATAATGATTTTATTATCATCTTGCATAGTGAGAAGAATTATCGGATTCTATTTTTTCTACTACATTTGCAATGCAATAAAGATTGTGGAAATTAATATTTTCTATCAAGGAGTATTTTTTGTAGTTGAATATTCTATATCATTTTCAAATCCAAAATACGGAAAATCAGGAAAAATAGTTAATTATGGTACGCGTTCTGACTGTTAAGTACATTATTATAATTATGTTAATTTTTATCATTTAATTATCGATTAAAAAATTTAATAAATCATGATATTTATTTGTCGTTTGTTAAACAACCTAATCTTTAAAAGTGACGATTCTAACTATAAGAAATTGGTGATGTTCTTTTATATCTTTTCTATATTTATCAATATAAGGGGTATTAATGATTGCATTATCACTAAAATATGAAATAAAAAATAATAAAAGTTGAATTTCTTTTTTGGATTGGATAAGGAGGAGGGGGAGGGGAATATAATGCTATATATAGTTTTTGAATATACTTAGTTACATGTTCCTATTTCACGATCCGAATAGGCGAGTTGTGTGAGCACCAACATCAACATTAGCTCGATAGGAGAATCTCTTTTTAAACCAACGCTTAGATAAAGTAATTTAAATACTCATAAGCGTGCATGGTACAAAATGTTTCTAGAAATATAATAAATATTTTATTCTGAACTATGACTCCCCAAGACCTAGTCTACATAGGTCTAAGAGCTCTACCAGAATACTTGACAAAATAAAATGACACAACTTCGTCTGCAGAAAAAATTATGGAAGTTGAGACTGAGTACTCCATGTCAGTCATGAAACTTCAAACCTACCACAACCTACACCAAAAAAGTGTATAAAGGTAGTATCAGTACACCACACATATTGGTAGGCATCATTGGCAGACTAAGATTAGTTCACGTAACTGCATATAATTTAACATGCAATCAAATTAAAAAATGTAACAACGACTCCAAATTATATTTATAACCCCACAAGTTCATTTACCACTTTATTTGATTACCAAAATTCATCAATATTCGAGCATCTACTCTACCACTCTAGCCCTCGTTCCAAATCTTATTCTTTCTCTCACCTCAACGCAGCGGATACCTTGACTGCTACAACGATCTCGCTACAACAGTGATTTGCCTGCTGTAGTGCCACCCTAGTTAGGCAGTAGTCGGTTTCACTAATCCTCTCCTCTATTAACCCACCATATAAACCTTGTATGTCTACCCCATCTACCCTTCCATTATCACAAGTTTAGCCCATTTTCATTATTTAATGACCTATTGTTTAGCCCACATGATTAACTCACCCTCTTTAATTCCGTTTCTACTCTCTTGTCTCTATGATAATAATAAGGCTAGACCAATGATCTCCTAGTAATTCACTACCATTGATAACTTGGTTGCGTTACCTTCTATATCCCACACAACCACATTAATCAAGAATTCAATCACAATACAAATTAAATAGCTCAAGTATACATAAAGAAAGCATCAAACCATACTGATGGAGTCAAGTCCTCCATACATGCACATACCTATCTCTTCCGAATTTCACACCAAATCTCTATACCAGAATAATGTCATGTAGTGTCTTATATGTATCGTGTCATAATATTTACACCCCAACTGTGTCTCTCACATTATACTCGAATCACGTCGGTATATCTTATATCGCACTTGTATATCTGTACATGTTGTCATCGCAACCATATGTATATAGCCACTTTGGCTAAAAAAATTTATCTGTGTGCGCGCAAATATATATCAAATCATTTACGACGTGATCAAATCTAAAACACGAAAAATTTGGAAGAAGAGTAAGTTATGATACCCGCCCAGACCGTTAAGTCTGTTTTTATTATTATATTGATTTTTGTCAATTAAATATTTTTCTAAATTGTGATGTTTACCTTTTTTTGTTGAATAACTCAATTCTAAAATGTGATAATTATAATAATAAATGATGAATAATTATTTTAATGTTTTTTTTCATTATGTTTATCAATTTAATAGGTTTTCAAAATATATATCTCTAAAAATTGAAAATAAGGAAAATAAAAGTAGACATTGCCTTTTTCGTTTGGCTATAAAGTATATAAAAGTACAGTCATTTTGTTGTAGTTGATGATTTGGCAACAACCTTTACCTTATATATTGATCCTCAAAAAGAAAATACATAGAGGAAGGAAAATCCTCAGAGTAGTATGCGTCAAGCAGTACTAGAATACTTCTTCATTTCATAATAAATGGTGTTTTTAATTTTTTTATTTTGATTCAAAATAAATGGTATTTTTTATTTTTTATTTTAATTAAAAATAAATCGTGTTTTTAAGTTATTATTTTGATTCAAATTAAATGGTGTTTCACATAATCAAAAAAAGATTATTAATTATTTTTTTTCAAATTCACTACTATTTAAATGAGTGAATTTTTATGCAATTAAGAAACTATATTAAATACTCCCTCCTTTCACTTTTATTTGTCCATAGTGGACTTTGTACTTTCATAATAGCCGTGACGGTTAGCATTTCAAAATATCTTGAAAAATTATTTGGAAAAGTAGTAGTTAATATTAAAGGTAAAAAGTACTATCTTTTTTTTATATACTAAAGTGAAAAAGTAAAAGTGAAAACTTATTTTAGTATAGTGAAAAAGTAAAGAGAATAAGTACTATTTAATTCTTTCTTTCTAAAAATTTTAAAAAAAAAATTAAAGGAGGGGTAGAAAATAAAAACACCACTTAAATATAAATTAAAGGGAGTAGTAATTATGAGTTTAGTTTCTATTACATTCAACAGTAGTAGTACCGACTTAATTATACAATTAACTAGTTCAAGATAAAAGAAATAAAAGATAAATCCTTAGAAGTGCAGGATATAAAAGATGTACGCAACTTAAATAAAGTACTCAACATATGTCAAAGAAAAAAGAGAAAATTACTCACAATTATTTAACCTCCATCGATCTCATCATCCTTGTTGAACTTGGCTTTCCTCCTGCAAAATGTATGAATATAAATACTTTGATAAAATTGCAAAGTAATAGAAAAGAACTATTGATTGGCAATTGTAAACTTAATTAGTCATAGATCAGTACTATGTATTAAAAAAGTGAAGAATTAATTAATTAAATAAATTGTATAAATTAGCAACGCTCACAAGTTACAATTTCATATACCTTTTGTTTGGATTGTTCATATCTATGGAGTTCCATCCTTGATCAGCAAACATGTTTTGCACTAGCCTCAATGTAATACTACAAGAAATTTTGTATATATAATCAAAACATCATGAATATTTTGACGATCCAATAATTAATGATACAATTTGAGATGTGTGTGTGTATTGAATATTAAATAATAATAATTGAAAATAATTAAAGATAGAATTTGATTATAATAATCTATTAGTCATAATGTGTATCAAAACTTCTCATGATTCTACACTTAAATCAAATCATTCATTATCTATAAAACTAGATTAAAATTGGTCCATTTAAAATTTAAAAAATATATCCAAGATGATCAAAGTAATTGAATATTTTATGATAAGTAGATAAAATTAATTATTAATTTATCGTATCTCTTTATAGCCAGAACTGTTTTCTTTTACTCTAACACGAATTTTAGTTACCCAGCCAACAGGTAGAACTGTTTCCTTTTAATCTAACATGAATTTTAGTTGCCCAGCCATTAGGTAAGACGAAATCTTTAGGATTAACCCTTTCACGTTTGCTCTCTGATTTTTCTCTAATTAGCTCTTATGGAGGATCAATAGCGCTTCTATGAGCCCTCCTAGGGTTTTTCCTTCTTGCAACCAATGAATCATTAGTAGATTCGATAGCAGAAGTTTCTCTATTTTTCTTTATAACCTCATCATCCATTTTTGAGTCAAGAAAAATTATTTCACCTTTTTTGGATTTCTACACCAATTTCTTTCTTGAGCACATCATCATCATCACTGATTTCTTTATGATGTTTCTGATCAATCATAACAAATTGATCAACATCAGTCTTCAGATTTTTTTCACCTTTCTTCACTTCTTTATCACTTTATTCTATGGCCATTTTTTGAGCATCAGGAACAACTTCTTTCTGCTCATCCTAATCAATCATAGGAATTGACTATTTATCATCAATTTTGTGAATTTAATCAGCTGAAATCTTGCAATGGTCCCATTCATCACAATCAAAAAGTGGTTCAAGTTCATAGAGTATATCATCATAAGTATCCATCATTTTTTGATTAGTTAGATAGATAGAAGGTCAAGAAGAAAATAAAAAAGAGAGAGTAGAAAAAAATGGAAAAAATTTTTCGATACAAACTAAAGATATGTAAGAGTGGTTTTGTGGAGTTTTTGAGTATATATGAGATGATGACGCTGTTACTTTGTTACTTCTCTGTCCAAAATAATCACATGAATGATGCTATTTAAACATGTAAGTGATCCCTCACAATTTTTTTTTTGGCATTTTGGTCCTTTTAAAAACTTTTATTAAATTATTTCAAGATTAAGAAGACTGGGGAGTAAAAATTAAGATAAAAACTCTTATTATTATCTTACATATTAAGAAGAATCACCATACATCGACTTCTTTTTTTCTACTATATTTGCAATACAATGAAGATTGTGGAAATTAATATTTTCTACCAAGGAGTATTTTTTGTAGTTGAATCTTTTTATCATTCCCAAATCTAGAATACAGAAAATTAGAAAGATTAGTTAATTGTGGTACGCGTTCTGACTGTTAAGTACGTTATTATGATTATGTTAATTTTTATCATTTAATTATTGATTAAAAAATTTACTAAATCGTGATATTTACTTTTCATTTGTTTAAACAACCTAATTTTTAAAAGTGATGATTCTAACTATAAGCAATTGGTGATGTTCTTTTATGTCTTCTTAATGTTTATCAATTTAAGGGGTTTTAATGATTGCATTATCACTAGAATATGAAATAAAAAATAATAAAAATTGAATTTTTTTTGGGTTGGGTAGGGGGGAGGGGAATATAATTTTATATATAGTTTTTGAATATACTTAGTTACATTGTTCCTATTTCACGACCTAAACGGGCGAGTCATGCGGGCACCTGCATCAACTTTAGCTCTATTGGAGAACCACTTTTTAAAACAACACATAAAATAAAATAATTTAAATACTCATTAGCTTGCATGATACAAAATTTTGCTAGAATTATAATAAATCTTTTCTTCCAAACCATGACTCCACAAGGCCTAGTCTACAAGTACAAGAGCTCTACCAGAATATTTGACAAAATAAAATGACACAGCTTCGTCTGCGAAAAAAT
Source organism: Datura wrightii (assembly GCA_035772735.1). Classification (NCBI taxonomy): domain Eukaryota; kingdom Viridiplantae; phylum Streptophyta; class Magnoliopsida; order Solanales; family Solanaceae; genus Datura; species Datura wrightii. Next base: position 30,248,982 of record JASDFA010000016.1, on the reverse strand, counting down.
TATGAAAGCTGAGGCTGAGTACTCCACGTCAATCATGAAACTTCAAATATGACACAATCTACACCAAATAGGTGTAACAAGGTAGTATCAGTACACCACGCATACCGATAGGCATCATTGGAACACTAAGATTAGTTCACGTAATGAGATATAATTTAACATTCAAACGAATTAATAAATGTAGTAATGACTCCAAATTATATTTATAATCCCATAAGTTCATTTACCACTTTATTTGATTACCATAATTCATAAATATTCGAGGATCTACCCTACTGCTCTAGCCCATGTTCCAAATATTATTTTGTTTCTCTCACCTCATTGCAGCGGATACCTTGACCGCTACAACGGTGATTTTCCCGTTGCAGCGCCACCCTAGTTAGGCGGTAGTCGGTTTCACCAATCCTCTTATCTATTAACCTACCATATAAACCTTGTAGCACGTCTACCCCATTTACCCTTCCATTATCACAAGTTGAGCCCGTTTTAATTATTTAATGACCTATTATTTGACCCGCATGGTTAACTCACCCTCTTTAATTTCGTTTCTACTCTCTTATCAATATGATAATAATAAGGCTAGACCAAATATCTCCTAGTAATTCACTATCATTTATAACTCAGTTGCATTACCTTCTATAACCGATGCAACCACATTGATCAAGCATTCAATCACAGTACAAATTAAATAGCTCAAAATACACATAAGGAAAGCATCAAACCATACCGATGTAGTTAAGTCCTCCATAACTAAAGTACATGTAGATACCTGTCTCTTATGAATTCCACACCACGTCTCTACACCATATTAATGTCATGTAGTGTTGTAATGCCCTGGAAACTCAAAAACTAGAGCTGAGAGTTAAAATGGAGAAAATAGAAATTTTTGTACCAGGTCACAGAACAAATCGTTATGTGACCCGTGGGGAGTGACCATGAGTCGTTAAGTGACTTCATGGTGAGGACTGGAAGCTTATTTGGAAAATTGGATTTTTGGGTGACCACGGGTGAGACCACGAGTCGTGGTCAGCACCCACGAGTCGTGATATGACTCGTGGCCAGGAATAATTGAAGAACAGGAAAAAATTGGCAGTGTACTCCATGTTACTCACTACGAGTCATGGTAAGTCACCACAATTCATGGGATGAGTCATGGTCAAGGACTTATCAAAATGGATGAACTAGGACAGTGCACTCAACGAGTGCTCACAACGACTCGTAAAGGAACACCACGAGTCGTGGTGTTGTCCGTGGCCTAGAATAGATGGGAAAGTAGGAATTTTTTGTAGTGTACTCAGTGAGCATGACCACAAGTCATGGTCACTGACCACGACCCGTTAGGTCACCTGTGAGGACTGACAACCAGTTTTTTCTGCAATTTTCCAAGGGTCATTTGGTAATTTCCTACCCTTCTAAACTTTAAAATACATTGTTTTAGTAGTGGGGGTAAATGGTTCCTTTCCTCATTCCCCACTTAAACCTTCAAGAAGCAGATCGTAGAATTTTCTCTCAGAGCATTTCAGAGCAAGAACTAGGGCAGACCTTTCCTTCTCGATTCTCAAAGAAATTCTTTAGGTTTCTTCATCAGGTATGTGGGAATTGAACAAGGGGATTGTTCTTCCCTTGTGTCCCCTAAAACTCTTCCTCAGTTCACTATTAGTTCTAGCCCTGAATTTTTGATTGTGAAGATATTGCTATCAGACCTTGTTTAATTCTTGAGGAATATTATTCTATGCTAATTTTTGATGTTTTCCACCAATTTGTAATTAGAATGATGTATATTCCTTTGAATGTGAATTTTAGCCCTAACTCTTGAAAATAGAAACTAAAATCCTGCATAAGTATTGAATTCTTGAAATTTCTTGAATCTTTCAGAGTTAGAGGTTTCTATAATAGTTGTATGTGTTAGAAACTCAGTTAAATATATGTTAGACAATTTCCTTCAGAAAGTTTATATACTCAGAAATGTCACCCAAGTCTCAGTCAGATTTTAGCAACCTCCGGGTGGACCAGAATAATGTCAGCTGATCAGTTTGACTACAGATATTCCCGAGGTGTCAGCATCACCTCCCAGTTATCAGAATCAAATACAAAAATTAGTGTATAAGTCCACAAGGTGGTCATGACACTTAGACAGATAGCTCTGACTAGCCTTAGGACCCTAGTCAGATTACAGTTTGTTCTTAGACGGTTACGATGCTTCTAGATAAGCAGCTCTGACCAGTCTAGAACCTAGTTTAAAAGATCTGGTCTGGTAAGACTCTCAGGTTACTTTCAGTTATATATTCCTGACTAGTCTTGGACCTCAATTTTGAGCTATCAGCTTAGTATTCAGTTTAGGTATTCCAGTTGGAGCAGGACTTAGCACCAAGCGGACCGGGGTTTCAGTGCACCTAGGTTCCCAGAACAACGTTGCCAGCGTAGGTTACAATATTGATTAGCTTGATTGGCCCTAGACTTTTGTGTTCACCCATTTCATGCCTCTATACCCTAGCAAGGTATATTGGGTCCTATCAGTGGGCCGTATACATCAGACTCCACGTTTAGCTCACGTGGTTACATGTCGGTTATAGACTCTCCCACTAGTCAGTTCAGTGCAGATTCAATTAAGTTCAGATCAATATTCCAGAAATAGAACATGCTTTGACCATCAAACAGGGTCTTTTAGACCACCTCAGTAGTGCAGCTATTCAGTTCAGTAGCTTTAGTTGGGCCTTGCATGCTTTTTCAGTTCAACATTTTCTTTTATTTATCACATGGTGTTGTGTTTCTCTCACTTACTCAGTACATTCAATGTACTGACACATACTTTTATGCTGTATCATTTCATGATACAGCCGCAGGTTCTCAGACCCTGTGCCTTTAGCCAACTTTGATCAGATCTCCCTCTTTCAACAACAGAAGTGTGAGTCCTCATTTTTTGAGGATATTATTTCATTATCTTAGTTATGTTTATTACATTCAGTTGGACTTAGAGTTAGCTGGGGGATTGTCCCAGCAACTCATCAATTAGATGGCTTTCAGACATAGACTTGGTCTTTTTTCCAAATAGACCTGGTTTTTTTCAAACTATCAGTGTAGCTCAAACTATTTTGATGTTTATGATTCAGTTTTAAACTCTCTCATAAATGCTCTATGTTATTATTTCAAGCTTCCGTTGTATGTATTTATATTACTCAGAATACCAGTGTATGATAGGTCAGGGGTTGACTTGGGGTTACTCGTGACTCCAAGTACCTTGTCCCATCCAGGGTGTAGACTCGAGGCGTGACAAGTGTCTTACCTGTACCATATCATAATATTTACATCCGAACTATGTCTCTTACATTATACTTGAATCACATTAATATATCTCGTATCACACTTGTATATCTATACATCTTGTCATCGCAACCGTTTGTATATAGGTTATAGCCAGTATGGCTAAAAAAAAATTATGTGTGTGTTCGCACGTATATTTGAAATTATTTATGATGTAATCAAATCTAAAACACAAAAATATTGAATGATGAGTTAGTTATGGTACACGCCTGTCACACCCCACCTTGGGAGGCATGACTGGGAACTAACTAACCTGGCTAGGCTTATGCATGTCTGGTGCCAGCCTGCGACCCACTTAAAGAAAACGAGCTATATCTCAATTGTAAATATAGCTTCCATCCAACAAGGCTGTATAGCCACCTGTAAACGAAAACAGCTAACCAACAACAGGCAATAGAGGGGATCCTATGTGGCCGACAAGGCCACCATGCTGTCTAGTTATAAGAGAAATGGAGACAAACTACTATCCTAGGCCCCACACGGCCAACATACGAAACATAACTGATTAAGGCCCCACACGGCCAACATACAACTAACTAACCGACGACTGTAGTCTGCAAGCTTGAAGAGTACAAATAGTGGTTGGGACGGGGCCCCAACCTACCCAAAATGCTATATGACTGGAACACCGAAATCTCTACAACCTGGGAATTTTGAACAAAAGGAGTTGTCCAAAGAGCAGACTCTGAATAGCTGTTACTGGTGATCTTGAACCCTATCTGTCTAAACCTGCAGGCAAGTAATGCAGCGCCCAGGGGAGGGCGTCAGTACAATATGTACCAAATATGTAAGGCAATAGATAAGCTGATAAAAGATTGGAAGAGAATAGAAAGAAGGGCAGAAAGATTAACCTGTACGCCTGCTAGTTCGCAATCTGCATCTAATCAATACTACATGTACATAAGCTAAAACTATATAATTACACATTTATAAACTATAACTAGAAGACAAGTATGCAAACAAGAACCTCACCTAGCCCCCATAAGCCAGAAGGTACAATCAACACTGAATAACTCGTTCAGGCCCCCATAAGCCCTGGCGAGCACATCTCAATCTATATACCCCTACCTAGGTTTCTATGACTCTACTGGTACTGTATCCAACCTACCGGTCCCCTGGGTCTACAACTAAGCTCGCTCTTCCCCTGAAATGTAGTTGTGTCTGAGTCCTGCTAATGTCCGATATGAGACAGACTCCAGCTAGCTGCCAGTTAGTTGCCGCAGGAAAGGGTACCAGTGTGATACCATAGTTAGGGGGACAACCAGTATGAGGACAAAAGCGAATGTCTTTTAATTTCCTCAGTATCTTCCTGGGGCACCAGGAATCTAATAAGGTAGTAGATATGCTAGCACCGTCCCCAATTCTTTTTTAAACCTCAGAATAGAAGGTCAAAAGTGTAGCATATATACGAGTCGACTTATCTATTATATATACAAGATCTGGCAAGGGAGATAGTTAACGTTAAATTACCTGAAGGTATGAGAAAGAGAGGGAATTGTGGAATTCTTACCTCCAACCCTTCGAATGTTGCACATTCCAATACTTTAATCTCAATATGAAAGAAAAGGCTATTCCCTCCTCTTAGTTTTGTTTTCAGTGTAGCAAAGAGCGTAAGAATTGAGGCGATGTTTCCTAAAGTATATGGCAAAGGAAGGTTGGATTTGTTGATTCCCGGAAGTGTTAGGAAGTGGTGGAGACCCCTAGCGTTAAAGTAAATCGTCTAGACCTTCACGGTAGTAAATCAGGAGAGCAGGTAAGACTACCAGTAGCCCTCAAAGTACGTTTGAGAGTCTACAAGTGATAAACCCCTAGCAATAGTAAAGCTCAGGTCATAATTACGCCAATTTTTCCGCAGCGTGTTAATGATAGTAGAATGTGCCAGCATAATAATGGATATGGCCCTAGTTGGCCCAAGTACGAGTCAAAATGATACCGGTCAATAGACTTGGTCAGTAGTGTCTTAACAATATGGGGCAGAGGGAACGAACTTTAGAACTTAGCCCATGAAAGTAAAGGGAAAGGCACAAGTATCCGACTCTGGGGGGAAATAAAATCACCCTAAGCTAAGAGTAAATTGACAGAGCGTAGTACCACTCCTGAATGTCAGAAATGAACATTGGGCTGACAGTTAAAAAATAATGAAGTTGTAACCCAGAATACGACAATACCATCACTAGTTGTAGATGTAGAGGAGAGATGGCACAAAGACTTTAACTTAGTACAATCCAGAGACCAAGCCCAGTAGGAAGTTATTGGCCTTCAAGATAATAAGGGATTAAGTCAAAAGGCCTAGAGGCTGCCTCTGAGTCCCAAAGGTGATTGAACTTCGCTACCAGATCCTATATAAGGTATATCATGTTTGTTATTCCCTTCACCTAGAGTTTAATGAAAACGTATCAGGCTATAAGAAAGACCTACTTAAGGCATGAAAGGAGGAAGACATTATTGAGTTATAGCGCAGAGCCTCAATGACCAACCAGGGAAGATTGGACAGCAGAAACCGAGCGGGCCAATCTAGGAGACAGTCGTGCCTGCAAAAGGAATGGAGAATAGTCAATTTAATCACAGTTAGAAGGTTACCTCATACCAGGTGTAAATTAACCTCACTTGAGTTAGTGTAGAAAGGCTAACAAGGTCAATTCATATTTTGCTAGGTGAGTTATATTTCAGCTAAAGGTTATGCTGAACTAAATGCTTAAAGAGTAGTTCGGTTACGTCAGGCCCTAGTTTAGCAAATTCTAATAGAAAGGCACGACGTACAACTAAGTTTTAGAAAGACTTTCAGAATAAGTTGGAAGGCATGTTAAGTTGAATACGACTCCTCATCCCTAAACGAATAGCTAAGCAGAGCACTGGGTATGAATGCTGGAGATCTGTTGCGGGTGGAGAAGTAGGCCCTCTATTTTATGACTTGAAGCAGGTAAATCAAAGGTAGTGAACCATGGTACACTACAATAGACAGACGGAAGAAGTTAAACTTATCAAGAAATGGGTACCGATAGCCCAGGATTGTCAGAAGTATTACCCTAGCGTACAGCGTAGACATTTAAGGATGAGCAGCTCCGCTGAAAGCACCATGAGAATTAGAGAAAAGGCAAGCTTAGCCTTAGATTCATTGGCCATATTATACCTTCCCAAGAGCAGGCAAAGTGGCATAGGGGCTAGAATTGCCTTCAAAACCGAAATTGGTCCAGTAAGTCTTTTTCATGTTAATGTTGTGGAATACACATAAAATACCCATCCCAAGTTGTGCCCATTGAGAACATTCATGTTATTAAGGAACTAACCTATAAAGAGGTTCCAGTTTCCATACTAGATTAGAAAATTCGAGGATTGGGAACTTAAAGATGTAGCCTCAGTTAAAGTACTATGGAAGAACAAGAATAGAGAGGAAATGACCTAGGAAGCTGAGGACGATATGAAACCCAGATACCCTCATTTGTTCCGGGCTTAGTCCAGATTATGCAATTAAGGTAAGTTATTGATCCAATTGTTATTTCATGATTTGTGCTATATATATTGCTCAGTTAACTCCAGCCTTGTTCTGAAATAGTTGCTAAAGTATTATGTGAAGTACCTGTGTTGGACTTTTTTGTGTTTCAGGATTTTTAGATAGTCCATATTACAGGGGAGACTCTGCCGAAGATTTTTCCAGAATTGTAGTAAAAAGAGTTAGACTCCCGTGAGCCAAAGTGACATTTGAGGACGAATGTTCCTAAGGGAGGGGGAGGATGTTACACCCCATAAGTTTTAATGTCTAGACGGCCTACTCGTACGTTGGTTAAGAGTTTTAGAATACAATACATATGAGAAAGGGCCCGGGAGAAGGTCGAACGAGCACGAAGTCGGGACCGTGCGGGAGAAGGCCAGACCAGTTGCCCAAAGGGGCAACGTGGCATGGACCCTCCCTGGCGCATTAGGCTCCGTGGCACGGCCAAGAATTGGCGCGACAAGGTCCGTGTCACGGACCTCGTGTCCACCACCCTAGTTATATATAAGTTCAATATTATTTTCATTGTTTACTTCAAATCAAAAGAGACCCATGACCAAAAGTAAAAGCTACGCAAATTTCAGGTGATTTTCCTCCATTTACGCCACAAAATGTCGTCAGAATTCAAATTAAATTAGGGTATTGAAGTTTAAGGCTGCAGGGAGCATTGCTACGGAATTATTTTCACCAAAATCGCCCAGAAAATCATAACCCCACTGAGCTAAAGTTGTTGGAATTGCTCCAAATTAATTTCTATACGATCACAGGCTTCATGTAAGCATTTCTCCCTTCTGGACTTTCGAGTAATTATGAGTTTTTGACCGTGTTCCATTAAGTGGAAATATAGTTAATATATATATATATATATGAAGTTATCATTTCAGGACGAATTTGGTATTAAAATTCGTCTCTTTCTTCCAGTATAATGGTTACAGCAGGAAAGAGTTGTCGAATCCAAGTTGGGACACATCGGTTATCCGGGAAACAACAGTTGAGGTATGTAAGGCTTAACCCTCGGAAAGTATACTCATCGTACAGTGTTATGAATTATGTTCTAGAATAGAAATGATGATTTCATATACCATAGATAGTGGCTACCATTGGATTGTGATTATACATGTTATAATTAGCTGCTACGATTATATAGAGATCAGACATGCTATGATTAGCTACTATCAGTAGATTACGATTATATAAGTTCTAGTTAGCTGCTAGAGAGCATATATAGATTATACCGCAGTGTCTCTCATCGAGAAGGAACATGTTAGGTGTGATACGCGCTGGAAGCGTCATAGAAGCTCTTCTATTCTCTAGTTCGTTGTATTAGTAGAATTGTATGTTCAATTGCCAGGTCCAGATCTTAGAAGCTCGTGAATAGTTATTAGGTAGTGAGCTGAATTGTATAGGTGCGACTGGGCGATACAACTACTAGTTTAGCATCTGGGTTGCCAGAAAGGCACGTCCAGGAGCTTGTGACTTACCCATGCACCCCAAGGCCAGAAATATAGACAGAATAGTTATACTTTAGAATCAGTGACACTAGGGTTATCTAGTGCACCGAGTGGAAACCTTCCATTCTATCAGCCATTACCAGAGGTTGTCATCCCTAGTTGACTTAGCAGTTATTATATAGGTTGCCCATGAAGCCAGCCAAGTCGTCCAGGTCAAATAGACCCGTGGGTACCCCAAGGATGGGGACCTTATCAGCAGTTAGAGGCTGCGCTAGTGCCCCAGCAAGTTCTTATAAGGGACTTAGGTACAAATTGCTAGGAGTGACTAAGCCTATATAAACTTGCCTATAAGGTTAAGAATCGCCCAGAAAAGTAATATTAGATTTGACTAGACCAAGATGAGGTCTAAGGCACTAGTAGTACCATGTTAGTATAGTACTGCCCACAGGCTAAGGAAGTTAGTAAACTTCCTATGGGGGATTGCGGGCCAATCGCTCAAAAGCATGTTCGGCCAGTACTAGCCCTACAGATATCCTAAGTAGGATCTAAGTAGTTAATCATTCGTGACCTCGCAGTTGTTTATGAGTTAGAGTAGTCCGGGCAGAACATTCAGAGTTATGTCAGACCACTCCAGATCTTTCCCTAGTCATTCAAGACTATTAAGATCATGATCACTATCAGGATCCTCTGATCAAATAACGGTGCACGGCGTGCCTGCTACCAGCTTTATAGACTATCCTAGGGGGCGAGCAGCGGTGGTGTTAGGTCCAGAAGGCCAGTTACACCTTTGAGTGGCTAGATTAAGATGTTAGTACGACACCTTGGTTGGGGTTGCCCTTACTTAGGAGCCATCCATGACCACCCCAGGGTTACTAGATATGTCGATGCCCACTAGGGGCGAGATGACATCGCTCTACGGAGCGGTATGCCATCTGCGAGGGACGTAGATGGGGTCCCAGGTCCTCATATGTCGTGGTTGGCTCTACACACCCCCGTCGAGCTTGGTGCCCGAGGTGCAGATATCAGGAGTCCGCTGGACTTTGACACCGCTATAGTTCAGGGGCCGAGTGGGCTCAGTTGTGGACCCAGGGGACCGGTAGGTTGGATACAATACCAGTAGAGTCATAGAAACCTGGGTAGGGGTATATAGATTGAGATATGCTCGCTAGGGCTTATGGGGGCCTGAACAAGTTATTCAGTGTCGATTGTACCTTCCGGCTTATGGGGGCCAGGTGAGGTTCTTGTCTGCATTCTTGTCTACTAGTTATAGTTTATAAATGTGTTATTATGCAGTATTAGCTTATATACATGTAGTATTGATTAGATGCACATTGCGAACCAACAGACGTATAGGTTAATCTTTCTGCCCTTCTTTCTATTCGCTTCCAATCTTTATCAGCTTATCTATTGCCTTACATATCCGGTACATATTGTACTGACGCCCTCCCCTAGGCGCTGCATTACTTGTTGTTCGGTGCTGTGGTAACTACACGCAAGTGCACATGGTCGAACAAGTAGTGAAGTGGCTTATTTCAAGCCAAGTATCGATCCCACAGGGACTGAACTATGGTATTAATTAACTTAAGCGTCAGTGAACTATATCTTTATGAATGCAGACAACCAAATAATTATTATTTTGAGAATAAAAGTTTACTAAGTATTAAGAATCTAAGCAAGTTGAGGTTAAAACAAACATGCAGGGAAGTAATTTATCAATTTAATTCAGCTAATCTTCTCTACGGTTGCTAGTCAGGAATTTATTGCCTATGGATTGGATCTTTCGACTCCTATCTAATTAAGAATCATGAGACCTTATTCTACATTTCTTTGATAAAAGAATTTCATTCTCTAGTCATACATAACCGATTCCTTAATTGACTAATAAGACTTTCAGATATATCTCTATTCTGAATGTAAATCAATTCTCAATTTTCTAAACTAAGAAGAGATCATATCCTACCAATTCACATCAGTCCAATTTCTTTCCTTTTCAAAATCAACATTGGATTTCTAGATATACATTAACATTGGCCAAACATTAATGCAGTAAAAACAAGAATTGATAGAACAACCATTAAAGAAAAGATGAAAACTGAAATGATCAACAATTACGTTCCACTACAATTGTTCTTAACCTCAGCAAGAAGTGAATTAGCCACTCATTTGTGGATTAAGCATCATCAAATAAGTAGAATTCATACAAACAATTGAGATTAAAGAGAAAGAGGAAGAGAAGAACCCCAGAATTTTCGTCCTCTCAACTGCTTGTAACCCACGTTCTTTCTCAACCAAGTCAGAATGTTTGAAATAAAACCTAAGTGTGCTATTTATACTCTTGAGAATTTTTCCCGAAATAACAAGCAACGTGGCACGGAGTGTATCGCGGAGCACTCCCTCTGTGCCACGGGGGCATCGTGGACCCTCACTGGAGGTCGGCTCCCCAGCAAATGTACCTCAACGTGGCACGACTTGCATCGCGGAGCCTTACCTCCATGTCACAGTGCTATCGTGCACCTTCACTAGAACTTGAGGTTCCAGGTAATTACACTCAACGTGACACGGAGTGCATCGCGGAGCACTGCCTCCGTGTCATGGAGGTAACGCAAGCCTCCATTGGAATTTGGCATAATTAATTCATCTGAGGAAGAATGCCTCCACGATGGCAGCGTGACATGGCTCCATCGCGGAGCCCTTATTTTTGCTGCTCTCCCTTGTCAAGTTCCACTCCTTGTTTCTAAGTCCATTCCCGCTCTTCACCAACATTGCTTCCAAAATTTCCTTTTACCTACAAAACTACACTAATCATTTTGGTTAGTATAAATTCACATTTTAACTAAAAATCACATGAGAATGTAAACATAACGATAGGTAAACAAGTCGAAATGAAGCATTTGAGTATCACTTGGGCATTCAATTCTGCCCAATATCACTTGCCTACAGGTTTAAACAAACAGGGTTTAGGATAACTAGTAACAGTTGTTCAGAGTCCGCAGTTGGGACAAATCCTTTCGTTCGGAGTTCCCAGGTTGTAGAGATTTCGGTGTTCCTGTCATATAACATTTTGGGTAGGCCGGGGCCGTGTCCCGACCACTATTTGTACTCATAGAGGCTTGCATACTACAGTCGTTAGTTAGTTAGTTGTATGTTGGTCGTGTGGTGCCTTAATCAGTTATGTTTCGTATGTGGGTCGTGTGGGGCCTAGGGTAGTAGTTTGTCTCCAATTTTGTTATAACTAGACAACATGGTGGCCTTGTCGGCCCGTATAGGATCCCATATGTTGCCTATGGTTGGTTAGCTATTTTCGTTTACAGGTGGCTATATGGCCTTGTTGGCTAGAGGTTGTATTTACAACCGAGATATAGCTCGTTGTTTTCTTGAAGTAGGTCGCAGGCTGGCATCAGACGTGCATAAGCCTAGATAGGTCAGTTAGATGCCAGTCATGCCTCCCAAGGTGGGGCGTGACAAACTAGGTCCGACTGCCTGAGGAGACAACGTGTCAAGGACCCCTTCCTGGCGCGTTGGGCGCCATGGCATGCCTGACTATTGGCGCGTTAGGGTTCGTCACGGACCCCGTGTCCACCGCCCAAAGTTATATATATATGTTAAGTAGCTTTGTTTGGTTTCATAAAGATATATATGTTCTTCATCCCAATAGCAAAGTTACGCCATTTTTAAGTTAACTTCCTCCGTTTACACTATCAAACGTCACTCGAATTCAAATTAACTTCGGGTATCAAAGTATAAGGCTGTAGGGAGCATTACTACGAAGTTAGTTTCGTGAAATTCTCCCGGAGAATAGTAGCCTCGCCGAGATAAAGTTGTTGGAATTGCTCCAAACTAGGGTCATCACAGGCTTAAAGGAAGCATTTCTCCCTTCTGGACTTTCGAGAATTTATGAGTTTTCGACCATGTTTCGTGAATTTGAAATATAGTTAATATATATATATAAAGTTATCGTTTTCTTCAAATTTATTATTTAAATTAGCCTCATTCTTCCAATGATACGATTGCAGTTGAGAAGAGCAGTTGAATATGAATTGAATCTCGCCAGTTAATTAGTAATCGGCGAACGAGGTATATTAAGGCAGTTTCCTTCGGCAAGTTAGTTTCCTTAGCACGATAACTCAGTTTGAATCCCAGTGAGAATACCATAAGCATGTCTATTATGATTAGTTGGTGTTATTAGCTAAGACCAGTATTCCATATTAGTTTGGGATGGATTATGCCTGTATAGCCTTCATGACCGACCCCAGGGTTTATTAGTTGTGTCGACACCCGCCAGGGGCGAGATGATGTCGCTCTACAGAGCGGTATGCCGTCCGTCGGGGATGAAGATGGGGTCCCAGGTCCTCATATGTCGTGGTTGGCTTTATACACCCCCGTCGAGCCTAGTGCCCGGGGTGCAGATATCAGGAGTCCACTAGACTTAGACACAACTACAGTCAGGGGCCGAGCGGGCCAGTTACATACCCAGGGGGACCGGTAGGGTGGCTATAGCTATTAGTTGACCCAGTGCGACCTTGATAGGGGTATATAGACTGAAGTGCACTCACCAGGGCTTATGGAGGACCAGGTGGGTTATTTTATGCTGGTGGTACCTTCCGGCTTATGGGGACCAGGTAAGGTTTTTGTTTGCTTTAGTTATTTACAAATTAGATAATAAGAAGTCCTATTATTTAGATATGATCTCTATCCCTTTATTTCAGTTATTTTCAGTTCTATCCTGTTATTTAAGTCATTTACAGTTGTCGCCTTACATATTCAGTACATATTGTATTGACGCCCTTTCTGGAGCACTGCATTACTTGCCTACAGGTACAGATAGATGAGGAGCAGGTTCCTCATAGCTTTCAGCCAGCATCATCAGAGCAGTTAGCTCCTTTATTCCGGAGCTTGTAGATAGAAGGTTTACTTCTTTTGATTGTACAGTTTATGGGTAGGTTGGGGCCTTGTCCCGACCATCATATTACTCCTAGAGTCTTGCAGATTGTTTCTATTTCCCTGTTGTTAGCTCTTATTGGCTGTGTGGGGCCTATATGTGCTTTAGTTTACATGCTGGCTGTGTGGGGCCTCATTTAGTTGATAGATTAGCGGCCTTGTCGGCCACAATTAGCTTAGCACTGGTTTTACTTTATAGTTATAACTAGATATCATGGTGGTCTTGTCGGGCCAGCATAGGATTCCCCGTTGTTATTTCTGGCTAGCTAATTTTTTTTAGAGGTGGCTATAAGGCCTTGTTGGCTGAGATAGTATTTACAGCCGAGATATAGCTCGTTGTTTTCTTGATTTGGGGAAGTAAGCCTGCACCAGTGGTGCGCAGGGCTAGTTAAGCCAGTTCAAATCCTAGTAGGGCACCAGGTGCCGGTTATGCCTCATCCTCCCAAGGTGGGGCGTGACAAGCATGGTATCAGAGCAGGTCGTATCCCAGGGAGTCTGCAAGCCGTGCTAAGTAGAGTCTTGTCTATAGATGTGTTGTGCACAATATTCTATAGGTAGGAGGCTGTGAGGCATGATAGGATGGTTACTCTTTCTTCTTATCCAGTCGTTCTATAGAGCTGTATAGTATAGGGTTGAGTCCCTAAGCTTACCATATTCTTTTATTTTATAGAGAAATGGCAGACCCGCGACACCCCCTGACTGGTAGGAGATTGGATGTTGCAGCAGGAGAAGGCACTAGTAGGGTGCCTCAGTTAGAGTCAGCCCGATCTTAGGGCGACAAGGAGACTTCATCCTGGTCTCCCCAGCACTCTCCACCATGCCAGGAGCTGCTCAGAGCGGCAAATGTGACAGCACCACCTCCAACAATCTCTATATTGGTGCCATCGGATTAGGAGGTCAGGAGTGTTGTTGTTATGTTAGCTCAGATGATGGCTGCACAGCGTCAACCAGTGGCACCCACAGTAGCAGAGTCCTTAGGAGGACCTGGTAGTTCAAGGGTTCAGGAGTTTCTCGCATTGAGTCACCCGAAGTTCACAGGGACGGACCGAGCGGAGGACCCTCAGGATTTCTTGGATCAAATGCAGTGGATTTTCAGGGTAATTCATGCTACACCTACAGAGTCGGTGGAGTTAGTAGTATTCCGGCTACGGGACATCGCAGTACTGTGGTACGAGAGTAAGGAGAAGTCCCGAGGGAAAGGTGTCTCCCCGACGACTTGGCCCAGCTTTTCAGAGGCTTTTTTAGATCACTACCTTCCACGGGAAATTTCATAGGCCCGGGTTGATTAGTTTCTACATCTAGAGTAGGGGTTGATAAGTGTCCGGGAGTATGCTATGAGGTTCGACTCCTTAGCCCGATATGCACTAGCCTTTATAGATACCATGCTGGCTAGGGTGCATCGGTTTATTTTGGGGTTGACTCCAAAATATGTGGAGACCTGTATCACGGACACTCTATGAGAGGACATGGATATTGCCCGCGTTCATACTCAGAATATTGAAGGGATCAGACAGCGGCAACGGGAGATAAGGAGGGCAGATCAGGAGCAGCGCTATAGGGCCAGACCTAGTGACATGCAGACGGAGTCCCAGGATGGACCCATGCCACGATTTTCAGGCAGACCACCCAGACCTCCACACCCACAACAACAGCAGGGAAGTGGATCCGGTCGTCTGGCGCAGTCAGGACCCCGTGAGAGCTCTCGACCAACAGGTTCACAGCAGCAGAGTGAATTCACAGTGCCGCTTTTCCCTGTCTACAGTCGACATCACTCCAGGGCATGCAGGTATGGTTCCACAACATGTTACACCTGTGGACAGGAGGGTCATCAGATGAGGGATTGTCCAGCCAGGGGTCAGAGTGATTGGGACCAATAGGATAGATCTTCAGTAGGATCACGTGCCTTAGCATCTCCTGCAGGGCGTAGGCCCTCATCTCCAGCCAGTAGAGGCCGAGGTAGATCAGGGGCATCTAGATCAGGTACCGGTCCAGATCGCACTTATGCCTTACCGGGATGGCCAGTGTCAGAATTGTCGCCGAATGTGGTGACCTGTATGCTGGACATCTGCTCTCATTGTATTTATGTATTGATAGATCTAGGATCCACCTTGTCTTATGTTACTCCATTAGTGTCTTGGAAGTTTGGTATCACGCCAGAATCGCTTCAGCAACCTTTTTCAGTGTCTACACTCGTCGGTGACTCTATCATAGCCAAGAGGGTCTACCGGGGATGCACAATAGAGGTTGTTAGTCATCATACTTTACCAGACTTGATAGAACTAGAAATGATTGATTTTGATGAAATTATGGGTATGGATTGGCTGGTGCCATGCTATGCCAATGTTGAATGTTGGACCAAGACTGTCCAATTCCACTTTCTAGGGGAGGTTGTACGGAAGTGGAAAGGTAGTGCAGCCACGCCAAAAGGTAGGTTTATTTCCTATCTTCGGGCGAGAAAATTGATAGAAAAAGGATGTATTTATCGTATTGTCAAAGTTCAGGATGCCTAAGCAGAATCTCCGACTCTTCAGTCCATTCAGTAGTCAATGAATTCCCAGATGTATTCCTAGATGAGTTACCTGGCATTCCCCCAGAACGGAAAGTCGACATTGCAATTGATTTATTACCAGCTACTCAGCCCATATCTATTCCTCTGTACCGAATGGCTCCTGCTAAGCTTAGAGAATTGAAAGAACAGTTGAAAGATCTGTTAGATAAGGGCTTCATCAGGTCGAGTACTTCACCGTAGGGAGCACCCGTTCTGTTTGTGAGAAAGAAGGATGGCTCCCTCCATATATGTATAGATTACTGGCAGATGAATAAAGTCATAATCAAGAATATGTACCCACTTCCCAGAATATATGACTTGTTTGATCAGTTACAGGGGGCGAAATATTTCTCAAAAATTGACTTACGGTCAAGGTCGCGAGAGGGATATTCCAAAGACTACTTTCAAGACCAGGTATGGCCACTTTGAATTTATAGTCATGTCCTTCGGGCTGACGAATGCACCAACAGTGTTCATGGACATGATAAACAACATCTTCAAGACGAATCTGGACCTGTTTATGATAGTATTAATTGATGATATTCTGGTATATTCTCGCTCAGAGGCAGATCGCTAAGATCACCTATGAACAGTGCTCTAAAAACTCAGGAATCGACAGCTGTATGCGAAGTTTTCTAAATATGAATTTTGGCTGAATTTAGTGGCCTTTTTAGGCCATGTTGCATCAGATGCTGGTATATAGGTAGATTCGCAAAAGATCGAGGCTGTAAAAACATCGCCTAGATCTACCACTCCGACCGAGGTACGTAGTTTCCTGGGGTTAACCAGGTATCACAGGAGGTTTGTGGAAGGATTTTCTACCTTAGTAGCGCCTCTGACCAAGTTAACTCAGAAAGCAGCTAAATTTCACTGGACTAAAGCATGTGAACAAAGCTTTCAGGAATTGAAAAATAGACTAACCTCAGCACCAGTATTAGCCTTGCCAGAAAGATCAACAGGTTATGCAGTATACTGCGATGCTTCAGGCGTTGGGTTAGGATGTGTTTTGATGTAGCATGGTAAAGTAATTGCTTACGCTTCCAGATAGCTAAGGAAGCATGAAAAGAACTACCTCACCCATGACCTGGAATTAGCCACGGTGATTCATGCCTTGAAAATATGGAGGCACTATCTGTATGGCATTCTTATAGATATTTTCACTGATCATAAGAGTCTCCAGTATATCTTTACACAAAAAGAGTTGAATCTACGGCAGCGTAGCTGGTTAGAGCTGTTGAAAGACTATGATGTGAATATTTTATACCATCCAGGGAAAGCCAATGTTGTAGCCGATGCCCTCAGCCATAAATCCATGGGGAATTTAGTACACCTGAACCCAGGACAACGGGAACTGGCTAGAGAATTGTATCAGTTAGCCAGTTTAGCTGTCCGTATAGTCAATTCAGGAGATAGTGGGGCAGTAATACAAAATATGATAGTATCTTCATTAGTTGTGGAAGTAAAATAACGGCAGTATGAAGATGCTAACCTGGTTCAACTCAGAGATAAGGTTTAGCGAGGGAAATTTACAGATTTCCAAGTAATCAAAGATGGAGTTTTGAGATATAGGGATCGCCTCTATGTTCCAGATGCGGCAGGACTTCGCCAGCAAATTATGGGCGAGGTGCATTTTTCCTGTTACTCTCTTCATCCGGTTTCAACAAAGATGTATCATGATATAAAAGAAAATTACAGGTGGCCGGGAATGAAAAAGGAGTAGCAGGATTTGTAGCTCAATGTCATAATTGCCAACAGGTGAAAGCCGAACATCAGAAACCCGACAGACTAACAAAAGAGATAGCAGTGCCTAAGTGGAAATGGGAGGCAATTAATATGGATTTCATGACAGGATTACCTCGTACCAGGCATAGATTTGATTCCATCTGGGTGATTGTTGATAGGTTAACGAAATTAGCTCACTTTCTGCTAGTCCGGACCACTTTCTCAGCTGAGGATTATGCCGAGCTTTATATCAGGGAGGTAGTCAGATTACATGGTGTCCCAGTATCTATCATTTCTGATAGGGGAGCAAAATTCACAGCTAGGTTCTGGCAGTCTTTCCTGAAAGGGTTGGGAACCTAGGTTAATTTGAATACAACATTCCACCCTCAGACAGATGGGCAGGCAGAATGTACAATTCAAACGCTTGAGGATATGTTACGAGCATGTGTGCTGGACTTTGGAGGCAGCTGTGATGAACACTTATCGCTTATTGAGTTTTCTTACAATAACAGTTACCATTCAACAATTCAAAAGGCGCTTTATGAGGCCTTATATGGGCGTAAATGCAGGTCCCCAGTTGGTTGGTTCGAGGTTGGACAAACAGGGTTAATTGGGCAAAATATAATTCATCAGTCAGAAGAGAAAGTGAAGCTTATCAGAGAACGTCTGCTAACAGCTCAGAACCTCCAGAAATCTTACGTTGATATACGATGTACAAATTTGGAGTTCATTGTAGGTGACTGGGTATTCCTAAAAATCTCTCCAAGAAGGGTGTAATGAGGTTTGGCAAAAAGGGTAAGCTCATCCCGAGGATTATTGGGCCATATCGAATACTCCGAAGAATAGGCCAGGTAGCGTATGAGCTAGATTTTCCTTCAGAGTTGGAATCCGTTCATCCGGTCTTTCATGTGTTGATGCTATGAAAATGCATAGGGAATCCGTCCCGACTTGTGCCAGTAGAGGATGTCCAAGTTACCGAGGAATTAGCTTATGAAGAGGTTCCAATAACTATATTGGATCGACAGGTTCACAGGCTGAGTACAAAAGATGTCGCTTCAGTTAAAGTATTATGGAGGAACATGAATAAAGAGGAGATGACTTGGGAAGCTGAGGATGATATGAGATCCAAGTAGCCTCATTTGTTCCAGACTTAGCTAGGCTATGCAGTTAAGGTACATTTACGATTCAGTTTGTTCTTTAGTGTATGTTACATATACTGCTCAGCTAGATACAATGTTATTTAGAAACAGTTGCTATAGTGTTATGTGAAATGCATGTACTAGATTTCTGCGTTACAGGATTTTTAGATAGTCCATATTATAGAGGAAACTCTGCCAAAATTTTTCCAGAATAAGTAGTTATAAGAGTTAAGATGTCTATAAGCTAAAGTAAGACATTCAAGGACGAATGTTTCTAAGGGGGGGAGGATGTTACACCCCGTAAGTTTCTAATATTTAGACGGCCTATTCGTACGTCGGTTAAGAGTTTTAGAGCATAATACGTACGAGAAAGGGCCTGAGGAAAGGTGGAATGAGTGCGGAGTCAGGCATGTGAGGGAGAGGGTCGGACTAGCTACCAGAAGGGGCAACGTGTCACGGACCCCTCCCTGGCGCGATGGGCACCATGGCATGCCCGACCATTGGCGCGTTGGGGTCCGAGCCACGGACCCCATGTCCACTGTCCAAATTTATATATATATGTTAAGTAGCTTCATTTGGTTTCATTAAGATATATATGTTCTTCATCCCAACAGCAAAGTTACGCCATTTTTAAATTACCTTCCTCCATTTACACTATCAAACGTCGCCCGAATTCAAATTAACTTCGGGTATCAAAGTATAAGGCTGTAGGGAGCATTACTACGAAGTTGGTTTCGTGAAATTCACCCAGAGAATAGTAGCACCACCAAGCTAAAGTTGTTAGAATTGCTTCAAACTAGGGTCAATACGATCACAAGCTTAAAGTAAGCATTTCTTCCTTCTGGACTTTTGAGAATTTACGAGTTTTCAACTGTGTTTCGTAAAGTTGAAATATAGTTAATATTAATATATAAAGTTATCGTTTTCTCTGAATTTTGTATTGAAATTAGCCTCATTCTTCCAGTGATACAATTGCAGTTGAGAAGAGTAGTTGAATACGAACTGAATCTCGTCAGTCAATCAGTAATCGACGAACGAGGTATGTTAAGGAAGTTTCCTTCGGCAAGTTAGTTTCCTTAGCATGATAACTCAATTTGAATCCTAGTAAGAATACCAGAAGCATGTCTATTATGATTAGTTGTTGTCATTAGCTGAGACCATTATTCCATGTTATCTTGGGATAGATTATGCCTGTATAGCCTTCATGACTGACCCCAAGGTTATTAGCTCTATCAACGCCCGCCAGGGGTGAGATGACGCCGCTCTATGGAGCAGTATGTCTTCATTTAGGGACGAAGATGGGGTCCTAGGTCCTCATAGGACACGGTTGGCTTTATACACCCCCATCGAGTTTGGTGCCCGGGGTGCAGATATCAGGAGTCCACTAGACTCAGACACAGTTACAGTCAGGGGCCGAGCGGGCCAGTTGCAGACCCGGGGGGACCGGTAGGGTGGCTATAGCTATTAGTTGACCCAGTGTGACCTTGATAGGGGTATATAGACTGAAGTGCACTCACCAGGGCTTTTGAGGGCCTGGGTGGGTTATTTTGTGCTGGTTGTACCTTACAACTTATGGGGACCAGGTAACGTTTTTGTCTGCTTTAGTTATTTACAAATTAGATAATAAGAAGTCCTATTATTCAGTTATGATGTCTATCCCTTCATTTAAGTTATTTTCAGTTCTATCCCATTATTTCAGTCATTTACAGTTGTCGCCTTACATACTCAGTAAATATTGTACTAACGCCCTTTCTAGGGCTCTACATTACTTTCATCCAAGTATGGATAGACGAGGAGTAGGTCCCTCGTAGATTTCAGCATCATCATCAGAGAAGTTAGCTCCTTTCGTGCGGAGCTTGTAGATAGAAAGTTTACTTCTTTTGATTGTACAGTTTATGGGTAGGTTGGGGCCCTGTCCTGACCATCATGTTACTCCTAGAGGCTTGCAGATTGTTTTTATTTCCCTGTGGTTAGCTCTTATCGGTCGTGTGGGGCCTATATGTGCTTTAGTTTATGTGCTAGCTGTGTGGGGCCTTATTTAGTTGATAGATTAGCGGCCTTTTCGGCCACAGTTAGCTTAGCACTAGTTTTACTTTACAGTTATAACTAGACATCATGGTGTTCTTGTCGACCCCCATAGGATTCCCCGTTATTGTTTTTTCTAGCTAGTTGGTTTTCTTTTACAGGTGGCTATAAGGCCTTGTTGGCCGGAGGTAGTGCTTACAACCGAGATATAGCCCGTTGTTTTCTTGATTTGGGGAAGTAAGCCTACACCAGCAGTGTGCAGGCCTAGTTAAGTCAGTTCAGATCCTAGTAGGGCACCAGGTGCCGGTCATGCCTCCCAGTTAACGTTAGATTATCTCCTGCTTCAGGTCATCACATAGAGGGCCTACTTCTCCACCAACAACAGATCTCCGACATTCATACCGAGTTCTCTGCTTCGTTATTCGTTTAGGGACGAGGAGTCATATTCAACTTAACATGCCTCCCAACTTATTATGAAAGCCTTTCTAAAACTTAGTTGTACGTTATGCCTTTCTATTAGAATTTGCTAAATACTTGGGCTTGACGCAACCGAACTACTCTTTAAGCATGTAGTTCAACATAACCTTTAGCTGAAATATAACTCACCTAGCGAAATATGAATTGACCTTGTTAGCCTTTCTACACTGACTCAAGTGAGGTCAATTTACACCTGGTACGAGGTAACCTTCGAACTGTGATTAAATTGACTATTCTCCATTCCTTTTGCAGGCACGACTGTCTCCTGGATTGGCCGACTCGATTTCTGCTGTCCAATCTTTCCTAGTTGGTCATTGAGGCTCTACGCTATAACTCAATAATGTCTTCCTCCTCTCCTACGTTCAGTATGTCCTAATACGTTTTCACTAAACTCTAGGTGAAGGGAAATACATACATGATATACCTTATCTAGGATCTGCTAACGAAGTTCAGTCACCATTGGGACATAGAGGCAGCCTGTGGGTCTTTTGACTTAATCCCTTATTATCTTGAAGGCTAATAGCTTCCTACTGGTCTTGGTCTTTAGATTGTACTAAGTTAAAGTCTCTGTGTCGTCGCTCCTCTACCTTTACAACTGGTGATGATATTGCTGTATTCTGGGTTACAACTTCATTATCTTCTAACTGTCATCCCAATGTTCATTTCTGACATTCAGGAGCAGTCCTACGCTATGTCAATTTACTCATAGTTTAGGGTGATTCTATTTCCCCCAGAGTCAGATACTCATGCCTTTCCCTTTACTTTCATGGGCTGAGTTCTAAAGTTTGTGCCTTCTGCCCCATATTGTTAAATACACTATTGACCAAGTTTGTTGACCGATATCGTTTGGACTCGTACTTGGGACAACTTCGCTCATATGATCTTTTGTCCCTTGACATATACAACTAGGACCATAGCCATTATTCTGCCAGTACATTCTACTGTCATTAACACGCTGCGGCAAAATTGGCCTAATTATGACCTGAGCTTTACTGTTGCTAAGGGCCTATCAATTGTAGACTCTAACACGTACTTTGAGGGCTACTGGTAGTCTTACCTGCTCTACTGATTTACTACTGTGAAGGTCTAGACAATTTACTTAAACACTAGGGGTCTCCATCACTTCCTAACACTTCCCGGAATCAAAAAATCCAACCTTCTTTCACCATTTACTTTGGGCAACATTGCCTCAATTTTTACACTCTTTGCTACACTAAAAACAAAACTAAGAGGTGGGGATAGTCTTTTCTTTCATACTGAGATTAAAGTATGGAAATGTGCAACATTCGAAGGGTTTGAGGTAAGAATTCCACAATTCCCTCTCTTTTTCATACCCTTCAGGTAATCTAACGTTAACTGTCTCCCTTGCCAGATCTTGTGTATCTAATAGATAAGTCGACTCATATATATGCTATACTTTTGACCTTCTATTCTGAGGTTATAAAGAGAACTGGGGACAGTGCTAGAATATCTACTACCTTATGAGATTCCTGGTGCCCCAGGAAGATACTGAGGAAATTAAAAGACATTCGCCTTTGTCCTCAAACTGGTTGTCCCCCCCAACTACGGTATCACACTGGTACCCTTTCCTGCGGCAGCTAACTGGCAGCTAGCTGGAGTCTTTCTCATATCGGACCTTATCCTAGACAGACATAGCAAAAAAAGCTTAGGGACTCAATCCTGTATTACTTGGCTCTATAGCGTGATCTAAGAAGAAGAAAGGGTAACCATACTATTCTGCCTTGCAGACTCCCTAGGATACACATAGAATGTAGTGTACAACACATTTATAAGCAAGACTCTACTAGACACGACTTGCAGACTGCCTAGGATACGAACTACTCTGATACCAAGTTTGTCATGCCCCACCTTGGGAGGCATGACTGGCAACTAACTGACCTGACTAGGCTTGTGTAAGTCTAGTTCCAGCCTACAACCCACTTCAAGAAAACAACGAGCTATATCTCGGTTGTAAATATAGCCTCCGGCTGACAAGGCCGTATAGCCACCTGTAAACGAAAATAGCTAACCAACAACAGGCAACATAGGGGATCCTATGTGGGCCGACAAGGCCACCATGCTGTCTGGTTATAACAAAAATGGAGACAAACTACTATCCTAGGCCACACACGGATAACATACAAAACATAACTGATTAAGGCCCTATACGGCAACCATATAACTAACTAACTGAAGACTGTTGTCTGCAAGCCTCTAAGAGTACAAATAGTTTTCGGGACAGGGCCTCGGCCTACCCAAAATTCTATATGACCGAAACACCGAAATCTCTACAACCTGGAAACTCCGAAAGAAAGGATTTGTCCCAACTACGGACTCTGAATAGCTGTTACTTGAGATCCTGAACCCTTTCTGTCTAAACCTGTAGGCAAGTAATGCAGTGCCCAGGGGAGGGCGTCACTACAATATGTACCGAATATGCAAGACAATAGATAAGCTGATAAAGATTGGAAACGAATAGAAAGAAGGGCAGAAAGATTAACCTGTACGCCTGCTGGTTCGTAATCTGCATCTAATCAATACTACATGTACATAAGCTAAGACTGTATAATTATACATTTATAAACTATAACTAGCAGCCAAGAATGCAAACAAGAACCTCACCTGGCCCCCATAAGCCGGAAGGTACAATCAACACTGAATAACTCGTTCAGGCCCCCATAAGCCCTAGAGAGCACATCTCAATCTATATACCCCTATCCAAGTTTCTATGACACTACTGGTACTGTAGCCAACCTACCGGTCCCATGGGTCTACAACTAAGCCCATTCGATCCCTGACTAGCTGTGTCTGAGTCCGGCAGACTCCTGATATATGCACCCTGGACACCAGGCTCAACGGGGGTGTGTAGATCCAACCACAACATATGAGGACCTGGGACCCCATCTTTGTCCCTCGCGGATAGCATACCTCTCCGTAGAGAGACGTCATCTCGCCCCTAGCGGGCGTCGACATAGCTAGTAACCTTGGGGTGGTTATGGATGGCTCCTAAGTGAGGGCAGGACCAACCAAGGTGTTGTACTAACATCTCAATCTAGACACTCAAAGGCGTAACTGGCCTTCTGGGCCTAACGCCACCGCTGCTCACTCCCTAGGACATCGTGCACCCATATCTAATTAGAGGATCCTGATAGTGATCATGATCTCAATAGTCTGGACTAAATAGGGCAAGATCTGGAGTGGTCTAACATAACTCTGAATGTCCTTCCCCGACAACTCTAACTCATAAACAACTGCGAGGTCACAAATGACTAACTACTTAGCTCCTCTGCTTAGGATAACTATAGGGATGGTACTGGCCGAACATGCTTTTGAGCAATCGGCCCATAATCCCCCATAGGAAGTTTACTGACATCCTTAGCCTGTGGGCAGTACTATACTAACATGGTATTACTAGTTCCTTAGACCTCATCTTGGTCTATTCGGATCTTATATTACTTTTCTGGGCGATTCTTAACCTTATAGGCAAGTTTATGTAGGTTTAGTCACTCCTGACAATCTGTACCTAAGTCCCTTATAAGAACTGGCTGGGGCGTTATCCCATCCTCTAACTACTGATAAGGTCCCTGTCCTTGGGGTACCCACGGGTCTATTTGACCTGGAGGACTGGGCTGGCTTCCTGGGCAACCTACATAATAACTGCTATGTCAACTAGGGCTGACAACCTCTAGTAATGGCTGATAGAATGGCAGGTTTCCACTTGCTGCACTAGACAACCCTAGTGTCACTGATTCTAAAGTATAATTATTCTTTCTACATTTCTGGCCCTGGGGCATGTGGGTACGTCACGGGCTCCCGGGCGTGCCTTTCTAGCAACCCAGGTGCCAAACTAGTAGTTGTATCGCCCAGTCGTACCTATACAATTCAACTTACTACCCAATAACTATTCATGAGCTTCAAAGATCTGGACCTAGCAATTGAACATACAATTCTACTAATACAACGAACTAGAGAATAGAAGAGCTTCTATGACGCTTCCAGTGCGTATCACACCTAACATGTTCCTTCTCGATGAGAGACGCTGCAGTATAATCTATATACGCTCTATAGCAGCTAACTAGAACCTATATAATCGTAATCTACTAATAGTAGCTAATCATAGCATGTCTGATCTCTATATAATAGCAACAACCAATTATACCATGTCTAATCACAATCCAATGGTAGCAGCTATCTACGGTATATGAAATCGTCATTTCTATTCTAGAATATAAGTCGTAACACTGTACGATGAGTATACTTGCCGAGGGTTAAGCCTTACATACCTCAACTATTGTTTCCCGGATAACCAACGAGTTCCAACTTGGATTCGACAGCTCTTTCCTGCTGTAACCATTATACTAGAAGAAAGAGACGAATTTCAATACCAAATTTGTCTTGAAATGATAACTTTATCTATATATATATATATATATATACACATACATACATATATATATATTCACTATATTTCAACTTAATAGAACACGGTCGAAAACTCATAATTTCTTGAAAGTCCAGAATGGAGAAATGCTTACTTGAAGCCTGTGATCGTATAGAAATTAATTTGGAGCAATTCCAAAAACTTTAGCTCGATGGGATTACGATTTTCTAGGTGAATTTCGTGAAAATAATTCTGTAGCAATGCTCCTAGCAGCCTTAAACTTCAATACCCGAAGTTAATTTGAATTCGGCGGTGTTTCATGGCGTAAACGGAGGAAAATCACCTGAAATTTGCGTAGCTTTTACTTCTGGTCGCAGGTCTGTTTTAATTTGAAGTAAACAATGAAAAAAACATTGAACTCATATATAACTAGGGCGGTGGACACAGGGTCCGTGGCATAGACCCTGTCGCGCCAATTTTGGGCCGTGCCATGGAGCCCAACGCGCCAGGGAGGGTCCGTGCCACGTTGCCCCTTTGGGCAGCTAGTCCGGCCTTCTCCCGCGCGGTCCCGACTCTGTGCTCGTTTGACCTTCCCCCGGGCCCTTTCTCATATGTATTGTATTCTAAAACTCTTAACCAACGTATGAGTAGGCCATCTAAGCATTAAAACATACGGGGTGTAACAATGATTGTTACGTCTGCTTTTATGAATTTATTAATTTTTGTCATTTAATTATCGATTAAAATTTTTTCTAAATTGTGATCTTTACTTGTTTTTTTAATAACTCAATTTTAACATTTGATTATTATAATAATAAATAATGAATAATATTTTTTAATGTTTTTTATCAGTATGTTTATCAATTTAATAGGTTTTTAAAATATATATCACTAAAAATTGAAAATAAAAAATAAAAGTAGGCATTTCATTTTTTGTTTGGCTATAACGTATATAAAAATAAAGTCATTTTGTTGTAGTTGAGGATTTGACAATGACCTTTACCTTATATATTGATCCTAAAAAGGAAAATACATAAAGGAAGGAAACCTCCTGAGAGTAGTATGCATCATACAATCTATATCTATAATAAAGGGAAGACATGGAGCCGTTGATGTGGCATGCCTCTATGAACAACATACCCGTTTATCTTTTTCCTGGTTTCTTTGAGCCTTTTTTCCCAAAAAAAAAACCTTCTCATTTAAGTCTATCCATTTGTTTTTCTCAATAAATTATTGTTAGCATCGAGACTCACTGCTATCAATAACTGATATACATTGGGCCCTTCAACCAACACCCATCCACACCTACTACTTGTGACATCTAGCCTTGAATGCCTCCTTACAAGCAGCAAAAAATTAAGTAGATTCTTTGAAATCTATATGGCTTATTAGGCATCTCATTATTGGTAAACTTCATATAAATTGAAGTTTCCGGAATTGTCCTATCAATCTCATTAACATAGTCCCAAAGAATAGAAAATTGATCTTTCAAATCTCTATCAAGTAAAGTAAATTCCTTTTTCATAGCCATTCTACCTTGAGTTAAAGTAACATGAGCTTTAAATTCGACACTAACAGTATTTCTGAATTCAGATAACTTCCATCCCCTATTATGTTTTATTCTATCAAGATAGGTCCTTGCAATGAATGGAGAAGTTATCATCTTGTTATAATGGTGCCAATTTTGACAACTATGTGATGGGCTATAAGTTTTTATCTGAAATGCGTTGCTCTTGTGCATTCTTGAAGCCATTATTACCTAGCTGCAATCATCGTGTATGCACTTTTCTTTCATCC
The DNA here is from genome assembly GCA_035772735.1 of Datura wrightii. Taxonomy (NCBI): domain Eukaryota; kingdom Viridiplantae; phylum Streptophyta; class Magnoliopsida; order Solanales; family Solanaceae; genus Datura; species Datura wrightii. The sequence continues at coordinate 30,221,693 of JASDFA010000016.1, read as the reverse complement.
TTACATTATCATTCTTCTTCCAGTGAATATACCTTTCTTCATTTACCTCATGAGTTGTTACAACATTTTTGAACTCCTCCTTACAGTTAAAGTTATATTCCAAAGCCAAAATTGGATTTTTTCCATTGGTCTTGGCATTGTGCTTTGGAAAATCAAAGCTCTCGTTGTCCGAATCACTATCCAAACTCTTGTTGTCTTCCGAGTTCACACAATCAGAATCCTCATCTTCATGTGACATCTTCTTCTGAATTTCAAAATTAATAAGCTCTCTACCATTCTCAAAGCTATGTTTAAAGTGCCCTTGTTTATCAATTATCACATCGTTATTGGAGAATTCATTTTTAGAATCCTCAAAATCATCGTTGGAAGATGAGTTTTCCCTTTCGATCTCTTTATCAATAGTTCCAGAAACATCATCATTCTCTGGAATGCGACTAGTCCGGCAACCGAGCTCAACTGGAACATTTATTCCAATATAAGAGTCCAAATGTTCAAAATATAACTCCACTACTCTATCTTTAGGAATGAATTTTTCTATTGCATGAGATTCAGCCTGTGTAGATACTAATCTCCATTTGTCACCAAACTTCCCGCATTTATACCAAAATGCTGTTGAATCATATAGGTAATCACATACTAATCCACTTTTATATTTTTTATTTCATCTTTTAGTGATAATGCAATCATTAAAACCCCTTAAACATGCTTGAAAATACTTAATTCACTTGAAAACATGATCATAGACATGGGTAACTTGAAAACATGCTTTTCATCAATAATACCTCATCATACTTGAACATTCATCACAAATCTCAACTTTCATGAACTCTCATGGATAGGCATTATAATTTATAAAGCTTGAAAACATGATTTATAATTAAAAACATCATAAAACATGTCCATGAATCATAATTCGATAATAGAAACATAATTAGATCATACCCATGGTAGAAACTTAGGAAATTCATGCTTGGGTTGAAACCTCATAGGATCAACATAAAGATTTTTCATGAATTGGAGAGGGATTGGGCATGGGTGTGAACAAATTTACCCATTCATGACCTTACATACTTGAGATGGACTGATTACACCAATTCCTTGCTAGCCCAAAGAAAATTGAGGAAGAAATTGTAGAAAACCTAAGCTTGATCACCTTCTAGGCCCTCAACTTGCATGCATGAGTGTATGAGTCTAAGATGAACTTACCCTTCCTAAAACTCCCTATTTCAAGCTTAACACGACATAGTTTAGGACCCTAGGGATAGAAATAATGAAAATACCCTTAATGAATTTCCTGATAAAACTGATCTGCCAGTGATAACGAATGTTGGAACGGTCCACTGTTATCTTCCGTTGCTACACCCTGAACTCAAGTCTCAGATCCCCCAGCACAACCGGAGCTAGCTCAAACGAATTGTTGCTGCCAATCATCGTCACCACGACTTTAACCTGGGGATCCTTTTAAACGCCTGCTGACCACGACCCGTTGTATCCTGCAATGGGTCGTTTTATGACTCATTACTCCCTCCTTGACCAAGGACCAGTCTAACAATGACCCCATCCCACGACTCGTTACATCACATATAGGCCCGTTACTTCCACTCCAAACCTGCAGTACCTCACCTCGGACACATCCAATGGGTAGTTAGTCGCACCAACGACCCGTATCACGACCCGTTCTGAGAAAATTTTCCAGATTTCTGCCACTTTTCATTTTTAAATCCTGGGTCTAGTCCTGGTCACTTTCGGGGTATTACCTTTTTAGAAAAAAAGAATTAAATAGTATTTATTCTCTCTGTTCATTTTTACTTTTTCACTATACTAAAATAAGATTTCGCTTTTACTTTTCCACTTTAATATATCAAAAAAATATAGTATTTTTTTACCTTTAGTATTAACTACTACTTGTTCAAATAATTTTTCAAGATTTTTGAAATGCTAACTGTTATGGGTATTATACTAAAATATGCACTTCTTTTATTCTTTTCTAAAAGAAAGTATAAAGTCCATTATGGACAAATAAAAGTGAAAGGAGGGAATATTTAATCTAGTTTCTTAATTACATAAAAATCTACTCATTTAAATTGGAGTGAATTTTTAAAAAATAATCAATATCTTTTTTTTATTATATGAAACATAATTTATTTTGAATTAAAATAATAAATTAAAAAATTTATTTATTTTGAATCAAAATAAAATTTAAAAATACCATTTATTTTGAATTAAAATAAAAATTTTAAAAATATTATTTATTATGAAATGGAGAAGTATTCTAGTAATGTATTACACATACCACTCAGAGGAGGTTTCTTTCCTTCATGTATTTTCTTTTTTAGGATCAATATATAAGGTAAAAGTTATTGTCAAATCCTCAACTACAACAAAATAACTTTACATTTATATACGTTATAGCCAAACAAAAAATAGATTAATAAGCTTACGATCATTGAACAAACTTGGTTGACGAACATAGTTTATGCGCGACTAATGTCTACTTTTATTTTTCTTATTTTCAATCTTTAGTGATATATATTTTTAAAACCTACTAAATTGATTAACATAATAAAAAAACATTAAAAAAATATGATTAATTATTTATTATTATAATTATCACATTTTAAAATTGAGTTATTCAATAAAAAATAAGTAAACATCACAATTTAGTAAAGTTTTTAATTGATAATTAAATGTAAAAAAATCAATATAATCATAAAATCAGACTTAACAGTCAGGGCGCGTACCATATCTAACTCTTCTTCCAAAATTTCCTTGTTTTAGATTTGATTACGTCATAAATGACTTCAAATATATGCCCGCGCACACGTGTAACGACCCTTCTAGTCGTTTCGTGATTTTTACTGTTTTTTCCATTTTAACACTTCTTGTATCTTTTATATGTGACCTATGACTTGCAAGAATAGGTGACACAATTTCTGAGACAATCGGATACATTTCGGAGAAGAAAATCTAAAATTTAAAGTTCTTAAGTTGAAATAAGGAAATGTATGGTCAACATTTGGGATTAACGAGGTCGTATTCGAGTTTTGACAACTCTATTAGGTTTGATGGGTGATTTATGACTTAGTTGGAGAGTTTTCAGTAATCTCGAGGGGTTCATGAGTGATTTGAGTGAATGGTTGCACTCTAGCTCGTTTTAAAGATTAGAATTGAATTTATGAGCTTTAAGGAAGCTAAGTTAAACCACGGTCAACTTTTGGTCAAAACGACCTCCTATTGGTGATTTGATGATTCCAACAAATCTGAAACGTGTTTATGATTTATTTGCATATTTGATTTGTGTCCGCAGAATTGCAGATGAGTTTTGGACACTCGAGTTGCATTCTAGTAGAACTTAAAGTTAAGAGTTGACCTCGGTCAAATAGTTAACTAAATGAGCTCGGATTAAGAATTTGAAAGTTCCAACAGGTTTATATGATTACTTTTGACTTGTCCACAATTTTTGATTTAATTCCAATGAATTTCGAGTGGATTTGGACGTTCTTTGTGTTTAGCATGGTTTTAAGCATAAAATGCGATAACTTAGAGGTCCGTTTTTAGTTATAGAGATTGAAAAATTATTCTGAGACTTCCAAAATTCTTAGCATTAACTATAGGAGTGAACTAAAAAGTTTGGTGCAATTTCAATAAGTCAAGATCTGGATTTTATCGCAAAACATGAAATAATTCTTAAATAAGAAAAAAAATATCTGACTGGGCAAACGAACACCAAATGGAGTTTTGATTGAATGAGTAGGTCTGTATAATTATTTAGGATTTAAAGGAAAAAGAATCATAGCATTTTGAGTTTGTATGATGAAGTTATGGCCATTTTAGTGAAAATTAAAGTTGTTGGTGCAGTCCTATATAAACACCTGAACAATGTATTTTTATACAGACTGTGTTTATTTCTTATTTTGAGTATATTTGGAGTTTAAAGCTTGGAATCGAGTGATTTTTGTGCATTCTTCTCTATTTAACAAGGGGGTAAGTATCCAATCTTTATTTTGGTATTTCTCCATGATTTCTTCAGTTGGTTTTTATTTTTATTCGTGAATTTATTAGAGGAAAATTGGGGGTTATCACCCTAGATCTAGCAATCGTATTTCTTTGATTTGGATGTCAATTCAGACTTAGTTTTTAAGATTTTTATGTTATGGGTAAATCGATTTTGGTATTAAAGTTCTGATTAATCAATTATTTTATAATTTAAAATCGTATATGTGCATGAAAATGGGGGATTTTGAGCCTAAAGTTAAGAAACCATATTTTAATGTATTCAAGGTCGATTTGAGCTTCGTTCTGAATGAAATTTCATATTTGAGTTCTTTAGGTTATGAATAACATAATTTTCAAATAAAAATCCAGTTTTGCCCTTGCGGGCTCGGGGTTGATTTTTGAATTGATTTTTTGGGCACGGAATAAAAGTATATCAATATGGATGTCCATGGTTTATTTTCTTATGTAGAATACATATTTGACTAGATTTTGATCATTCAGTAGAATTACATAAGGGAAAATTTGTAATTTGATGCTTGGGCTTCTTCGGTATGAGGCAAGTAGAGATTTCTTGATTATTTGAGGTATTAGTTTTGTATATTTTAAATTAATTTAAGGATAATGGGTAATAAGAGGGTCCCATATGAAGGAGGTGATGAGCATTTATACGGGTATCGATGTCATGATATGGATAATTTTACATGAAATTGATATATGTATTGATAATATTCCATAACTTGTGATATGATTGATTTATTGTGTTATACCCCAGAAGCCCAAAGATCAGACCCTGGAGTTGAAATGGAGAAAAACTCAAAACTGGCACCAGGCATTAGGACAGGTCATGAGGCGACCCGTGAGAGCAACCCATGAGTCGTGATGTGACTCATGGGGAGGCTAGGTGTGGAATTTGGAAACTTGAGAAATGAGGCCCCCACGGACAATATCACGACTTCTGGTCAGGCCCCACAAGTCGTTAGGGCAGTCTTGGGAAGTGGGGTTTAGGTAAAGAGGTGAAAAGAGGCAGTGAGCTTGACGGGAGGATCCTACGAGTTGTGGTCAGTCACCACGATTCGTGGGGTGGGTCATGAGCATCAAGATGAAGCAAGGAAAGAATCAGAGGCAATACACCTAACTAGTGGTGTCCACAAGTCGTGGTCACCAGGGACGAATCGTGAGGTCTTCCATTACGAGCCCTGCAGGTTTGAGAAGCAGTGGACTTCATGGGTCAAGCCACGAGTCGTTGACACAAGGGATGACTCTTTAGGTCCCTCGTGGTGACCTTCAGTGTGGTTCACGAGTATGACCACAAGTCATGGCCACTAACCAACACCCGCTAGGTCACCCATGAGGACTGACACACAATTTTTCCCTGCGAGTTTTCAAGGGTCTTTCAGTAATTTCTACCCTCCTAAACTTTAAACTATGTCGTTTTAGTCATAATTTCAGGCTTATTATTGGGGTTAAACGGTTTCTTCCTCATTCCCCACTTAGACCTTCAGAAAACAGATCGTAGAATCTCTTAGGGACTCTCAGAGCCAAAATTAGGGCAGTCTACTTCTCCTCAGGTTCTCAAGGAATTTTGTCAGATTTCTTTATTAGGTATGTGGGAACTCAACAAGGGAATAGTTCTTCTCTTGTGTCCCCCAAAACCCTTCTCTAGTTTCTCTATAAAATCATAGCCCTGAGCTTTTGAATGTGAAGAAAATATATGTCAATTTTCTTTGAAGTCACATATAATGATATCCATGATTATTTCGGATATGATTTCCATCAATTCATGTTTAAATTGATGTTATTCTCATAAAAGTGAATTCTAACCCTGCAGATTTTCGAATGTTAAGAAATTCTTGGTAATGCTTCGTTTAATCCATGTGGAGTCATTATTTCATATTAATAATGGATATTTTCCACAAGTTAGTGACAATATTGGTGCTTATCCCTGTACATTGATTTTAGCCCTAGTCTTTGAGAGTAGAAAAGATTAGAATCTTGCTAAAGTGATTAACCTTGAATTTTTCCTAATTATATCAGTGTGATGAATTTTCATGTTATTTTATATGCTACATTCTCAGTAAGATACATGGTTGCCTAGCTTTAGTTCAAATGTGAAGAATACTCAGAATTTGTCAGAAATGTCAGCAGATCAGTTTAACTACAGAATTTCCCGAGGTGGTAGTATTACCTCCCAGTGATCAGAATCAGATTCAGAATTCAGTTTATTGGTCCACTAGTCAGTCATGACACTTTAGATATATAGATCTGACTAGACGTAGGAGCCTAGTTCACATTACAGTTTGTTCTTAGAGACAGTTACGACGCTTTTAGATAAGCAGCTCTGACCAGTCTAGAACCCAGTTTCAGAATCTAGTCTAATAAGACTCTCAGGGTACTTTCAAATATGTATCCCTGACTAGTCTTGGGCCCCAGTTTCGAGCTATCAGCTTAATATTTAGTCTAGGATTATCCAGTAGGATTGGAACTTAGCACCACTTGATTAGGGTTCCAGCGCACTCAGGTTCCCAAGACTATGTTTCCAGCATAGGTTATAGTATTTATTGGCTTGTTTGGCCCCAAACCTTTTTTTTGATCACCCAGTTCATGCCTTTATACCCTGGCAAGTTATATTGGGTCCTACTGGTGGAGTGTCGAACTCCACATCTAGCTCAGTGGTTACATGTCGATTATAGACTCTCTCACTATTTAGTTCAGTCCAAAAGAAGAGAAATGCTGAATTGAAAGACATCACACTGACCAGAACAAGTTTCTTGGGTTTGGCCAGTTATTACCGATGCTCTGTGGAAGGCTTTTCTTCTATAGCATCTCCATTGATTAGGCTGACCAGAACAAGGTGAAATTCCAGTGGTCATATGCATGTGAGAAGAGTTTCCAGGAGTTAAAAACTCGACTCACTACTGCTCCAGTGTTGACTCTACCTGAAGGATCACATGGATTTGTAGTATATTGCGATGCTTCAAGAGTTGGACTCGGTTGCGTTCTGATGCAGTGAGGCAAAGTGAGAGCCTACGCCTCCAAACAACTCAAGGTACATGAGAAGAATTATCCAACTCATGACTTCGAGTTGGCAACGGTAGTGTTTGCATTGTAAATATGGAGACATTAGCTATACGAGGCTCACGTTAATGTTTTATCGATCACAAGAGCCTTCAGTATGTATTCAGTCAGAAGGACCTGAATCTTCGATAGAAAAAGTGGTTATAGCTCCTCCAGGATTATGACATGAGCGTGCTATATCACCCGGAAAAAGCCAATATGGTGGTTGATGCCCTGAGCAGAGTATCTATGGGTAGTGTGACTCATATTGAGGAAGGAAAAAAAGGTTAGCAAAGGATATTCACAGACTAGCTCGGTTAGGGGTGTAGTTGGTTGACTCAGCTGACGGTGGAGTGGTGATGCAAAGCGGGTCAGAATCCTCTTTTGTGGTTGAAGTTAAGTCCTAACAAGATGAAGATCCCACTCTACTTAAACTCAAGGAAGCGGTTCTCAGGAAAGGTTGAGGCTTTTTCAAAGGGGGAAATGGTGCTCTCTGTTATCAGGGCAGATTATACATACCGGACGTCGGTGACTTGAGACAGCAGATATTGGCTGAAGTACACAGCTCGAGATACTCCATCCACCCTGTTACTACTAAAATGCACCGCGATTTGCAGGATATTTACTGGTGGAATGGCATGAAGAGAGGCATCGCTGAATTCGTAGCTAAGTGTCTGAACTACCAGCAAGTCAAGGTAGAGCATTAAAGACCTGGAGGTATGACCCAGGATATCAGTATACCCACATGGAAGTGGAAAGAAGTGAATATGGACTTTATTATGGGTATACCTCAAACTCGCCGGCAATATGATTCCATCTGGGTAGTAGTAGACCGGATGACTAAGTCAGCATATTTTCTCCCAGTTAAAACTACAGATCCAACAGAGGAATATGATAGACTTTACATCCGGGAGTTGGTCCGGCTTCATGGGGTGCCATTATCCATCATCTCTGACAGGGGTACCCAGTTCACCTCAAATCTCTAGAAGTCTTCTCAGAAGGGACTTGGCATCCAGGCCAAGCTCAGTATAGTTTTTCACCCGCAGACAGATGGGCAAGTTGAGCGGACTATTCAGACCCTAGAAGATATGCTGAGAGCATGCGTGATCAATTTCAAGGGCATTTGGGATAACCACTTGCCTCTTATCGAGTTTGCATAAAACAATAGTTATCACTCTAACATCCAGATGGCTCCATTTGAGGCATTGTATGGTAGAAGGTGCAGGTCACCTATTGGATGGTTTGAGGTTGGTAAAGCTACCATAATCGGGCCAAACTTGGTTCATGAAGTAATGCAGATGGTACATCTCATCAGAGAAAGATTGAAAATAGCTTAGAGCTGTTAGAAATATTATGCTGATGTGACGAGAAGATAATTGGAATTTACTATGGATGACTGGGTTGTTATACCCCATAGAATTCCCGGCACCTAGACGACCTATTCGCACGTTGGTTAAGCATATTAGAAGGCCATACGTGCTAGAGAAAGGCCGGGAAAAAGATCGGACGAGAAACCCGTCGAACCATCGCGGGAGGAGCCGAGGCAGAGCCCCTCCGCGATGGCAGCGTATCACGGAGGTGAGGCCTCCGCGATGGATCCGTGACACGTTGCCCAGGTTCAGGCCCAAGTATATAAGCCCCACTTCGGTTGAAATTCTATAATCACTCATTTTAATTTCCAGAACACGCAGCAAAACAAAGGAAGACGAAGGAGGGATTATAATTTTCGCCCGATTAAACGCTGCCCAAACTCAAATTAATCCCAGATACCGAAGTATTTAGCAGCAGAGAGCATTCCTACGGATTCAGTTTCGTAAAATACGGCCGACGAATCGTCGAACCACCGAGCTAAGGTAAGTGGAATTGCTCTACATTAGTGTCTATGTGTTTCTAGCTGAGAAGTGAATATTTCTCCCTTCTGGACCTCTGAAAAATAGCGAGTTTCTGGCCGTCTTTCGATAAGCCTAAGTTTAGGCTATAAACTATATCGAAAGTGACGTTGCCTTTTGAAATAAAGTTGTATCTAGTATTGATTGACATATTTATGAATGCAGTTGGGAGAAAACAGCTGAAGTACCGGCCGAGCCTCGTCCGACGGACGAATAGTTTAAGGATAAGGTATGTAAAGTTCGTTCCCTCGGCAAGTTAAGTAATATTGACAGTATAGTAATTCACCGGTCAGGAGAATGTTTAGAAGTTAAGTATTGCGTTATTGTGAATATTGATACAGTATTAGAAGTATTAAATTACAACTTGTGTAAGACGTACTAGTATGATATAGATTTCAGTATAAGTGTTAGAAACTATACAGCATGCTCAGTATGTGATGTAATACAAAATGTTAAGATATTGTTGTATTCAGTTGAAACCCCGCAACACAATATAATATTCGTAAAGCACTTCAGGAACAGAATGGCAGGCCAAAATAAAGTTTAGAACGTATGTTAAAAATAGTAGATCATGTTAATACAGAACCTCTGTAAACAACATAGTTTTAGCAGAGACACTATTTTGTATAGCATTTGCCCCAGTACAGTTTGGCAACAGGCTATATTCATATATATATATATTTACTAGCTTCAGCATGTATGAAATACGTACAGATTGCTATTACTAGTCCAGCATGTAGTATATACGATACCTTACCCCTGTTAGCCTCAGCATGTGAGATACGCAGACAGCATGACTAGTTGAGACCGTTGTATTGTTTGGGGTTGGATTACCCAGCATCCATGACCGCCCCAGGGTTAATAGCTGTATCGACCCATCCGCCAGAGGACGAGGATACATCACTCTACGGAGTGGTATACCGTCCCACAAGGGGACGAAGATGGGATGCCAGTTTCCCCATATTGTGCCTTGGTCGGCCCTTATACACCCCTGTCGAGCGGGTACGCCCGGGGTGTTGATTTCAGAGTCCTTCGGACTCAGGTACAGTTATAGTTAGGGGCTCAGCGAGCCCAAGAGCATACCCAGGGACCGGCAGGATGCTTATAGCCACTATAGGAGATGGGATGACCGGGGTAGGGGTGTAGATTCTGTGCTGGTTGTACCTCCCGGCTTATGGGGGCCGGGTAAGGTTTGTGTATGCCATGTTGTGTTATGTATGTTATGCTATATTACATTAGACATGAGTAAATTAGTAGTAGAATGATACGTCTCCAGATATGACTCCTATTTCCTTCTAGTATAAATGAGAAAAGGTACGACTTACATTATCAGACAGTTAATCTAATTCTTCTTACTTCAGTTTCATCAGTTACATTGTTGTTTTCAGATTTTACTTTCAGTTATTGCTTTACATACTCAGTACCAGCGGTACTGACGCCCGGTGGGGCGCTGCATTACTTGCCTGCAGGTACTCATAGACGAGCAGGCGATACTACGTGATCCCTGTCAGTGATCGGGTATTCAGCTCCTGTCCTCCGGAGGCTGAATCTCAGAGGTGTATTTCAGTTCCCTTTTGTTGTATAGTACGGGTAGGTTGGGGCCCTGTCCTGATCAGTTCTATTGCTATTCCTAGAGGCTTGTAGTCTGTATATATTCCCTGTGGTCAGATGAGTCGGTCGTGTGAGGCCGTGCAGTTGTATAGCTGTTAGAACTCTTTCTTTTTATTATGATTGGCCGTGTGGGGCCATAGTTTGCCAGTAGTGGTGACCTTGCCAGTCATGTAGCTTGTTAATGCTTCATGATTGAGTTGCAGATAACTAGACAGCATGGTGGCCTTGTCGGCCCGCATAGGTTCCCCTGAGTTGATGCGTTTCTGGTCAGCTGTTAGTACAGGTACTGAAGGCTATAGGCCAATGGGACGGGGGTTGTGTTTACAACCGTTATATAGCCCTTTGTTTCCAGAAATGTGAGCTAGAGCCAGCCAGGCACCAGAGGTGCCCAGGCTTAGCAGTTTAGCAGTTCAGGTCCCAGCAGGGCACCAGGTGCCAGTCAGACCCCCCAAGGCGGGGTGTGACAAACTTGGTATCAGAGCAGGTCGTATCCCAGAGAGTCTGCAAGCCGTGCTAAGCAGAGTCTTGTCCATGGATGTGTTGTGCACCACATACTATGGATAGGAGGCTGCAAGGCATGATAGGATGGTTGTCTTTTTTTCTTATTCAGTCGTGCTGTAGAGTGGTACAGTATAGGGTTGAGTCCCTGAAAGCTTACTATATTCCTTGGTTACAGAAAATGTCAGACCAGCAACATCCTACCACAGGTCGGAGCTTAGACATTGCAGCAGGGGAAGGCACCAGCAGGATGCCTCCCCCTCATTTGGAGACAGCCCGATCAGAGGGCACTACAGAGGCATCATCCCAGCCTCCTCAGCAGTCTCCACCACGTCCGGAGCCACTTGGGGCGACAGTACCTTCAGTAGTTCCTATGCCGACACCTTCCGACCAGGAGGTTAGGAGTGTTGTGGTTATGTTAGCACAGATGATGGCTGCTCAGCGTCAGCAAATGCCATCCACAGTTGCAGAATCATCAGGAGGGCCCGGTAGTTCGAGGGTCCGAGAGTTCTTAGCCCTGAATCCCCCACAGTTTACAGGCATGGACCGAACAGAGGACCCCTAAGATTTTCTAGATCAGATGCAGAGAATCTTCAGGGTTATGCATGCCACGCCTACTGAATCAGTTGAATTGGCAGCATTCCGGTTACGGGATATTGCGGTGTTATGGTATGAAAGCTGGGAGAGGTCCCGAGGGAGAGATGTTTCCCCTCCCACCTGGTCCAGCTTCTCAGGAGCCTTTCAGGATCACTACTTGCCGCGGGAGATTCGACAGGCCCGGGTAGACCAGTTCCTACATCTAGAGCAGGGGGTCATGAGTGTTCGGGAATATTCCTTGCGGTTTGACTCTTTGGCTCGATATGCACCGGCCTTTGTTGATACCACATCCAGAGTGCATCATTTTATTATGGGATTGAACCCCGAATATGTCGAGACTTGTATTACGGCCACACTGTGAGAGGACATGGACATTTCTTAAATTCAGGCATTTGCCCAGAATATTGAGGGCATCAGATAGCGACATCGGGAGATCAGAAGGGTTAATCAGGAACAGCGTCGCTGGGACAGGCCAGCTGAGTTACAGAGAGAGGCTCGGGGAGGACCCAGGCCATGATTGTCAGACAGGCCGCCCAGGCCCCCGCCTCCGCCACAATCGCAAGGGGGTAGATTTGGCCGTAGAGGGCAGTCAGGGACTGGTAGAGGCTCGCAGATGGCAGATTCACCATTACAGAGGAGGGCGGAGCAGAGTAGGTATACCCTACCACTATGCCCTATATGCAGTCGACGCCATTCTGGAGCATGCAGGTATGGTTCCTCCGCATGTTATATTTGTGGCCAAGAAGGCCATTTGATGAGAGATTGCCCAGCCAGAGATCGAGAGGATCGGGATAGACAGGATAGGGCATCAGCAGGATCACGAGCTACAGCATCCTCGACTGGGCGCAGGCCCTTAGTTTCAGCAGGCAGGGGTCGGGGCAGATTAGGGGCCTCCAGTACAGGTGCGGGTCCAAGCCGCACATATGCCTTACCAGGGAGACAAGATTCAGAAGCGTCGCCTGATGTTGTGATAGGTATGCTAACTATTTGCTCACACCCTGCTTATGTGTTAATTGATCCAAGGTCTACTTTGTCCTACATTACTCCATTTGTGGCACGAAAGTTTAGTATTACACCAGAATCATTGCAGCAGCCCTTCTTAGTATCCACACCCGTTGGTGACTCTATCACAGCTAGCCGAATCTACCGCGGGTGTACAGTAGAGGTTGCTGATCGTCAGACCACAGTAGATCTGGTCGAGTTAGAAATGATTGACTTCGATTCCATAATGGGTATGGACTGGTTAATGCCATGCTTTGCCAATGTTGAATGTTGGACCAAGACGGTCCGATTCCACTTCCCAGGAGAAGTAGTACGGGAGTGGAAGGGCAGCACCGCTACACCGAAAGGTAGGTTTATTTCCTACCTTCAGGCGAGAAAGTTGATATCTAAGGGGTGTATTTATCATCTGGTCAGAGTTCAGGATGTCCAAGTAGAATCTCCGACACTCTAGTCTGTCCCAGTGGTGAATGAATTCCCAGATGTATTTCCTGATGAGTTACCTGGTATTCCCCCAGAAAGGGAAATAGACTTTGTTATCGACTTGTTACCAGGCACTCAGCCAATATCAATACCTCCCTATCGTATGGCTCCTGCAGAACTCAGAGAATTAAAGGAGCAGATGAAAGATTTGTTAGATAAAGGTTTTATCAGGCCGAGTACTTCACCGTGGGGTGCGCCAGTCTTGTTTGTGAGGAAGAAAGATGGCTCGCTCCGAATGTGCATAGACTATCGGCAGCTAAATAAAGTTACAGTAAAGAACAAGTACCCGCTCCCCAGAATTGATGACTTATTTGATCAGTTACAGGGAGCCAGATACTTTTCTAAGATTGACTTGCGGTCCGGATATCACCAGGTCCGAGTACGTGAGAGAGATATTCCTAAGACAGCGTTTAGGACCCGATATGGACATTTGAATTTCTAGTTATGTCCTTCGGGTTAACGAATGCCCCAGCAGTCTTTATGGACCTGATGAACAATATTTTCAAGCCTTTCCTGGACTTGTTCGTGATAGTATTCATTGATGATATTCTGGTGTATTCTCGCTCTGAAGCAGATCACCGGACTCATTTGCGGACAGTGCTCCAGATTCTCAGGGACCGCCAGTTGTATGCTAAATTTTCGAAGTATGAGTTCTGGCTTAACTCCGTGGCCTTTTTAGGGCATATTGTTTCAGACGCTGGTATACAGGTAGACAAGCAGAAGATAGAAGCAGTTAAATCATGGCCTAGGCCTACCACTCCAACGGAAGTTCGTAGCTTTCTGGGGTTGGCAGGATATTATAGGAGGTTCGTTGAGGGGTTCTCGACCATTGCAGCACCTCTAACTAAATTGACACAGAAAGCAGCAAAGTTTCAGTGGACGGAGGCATGCGAGCAGAGCTTCCAGGAACTGAAAGACAGATTAACCTCCGCCCCAGTATTAGCATTGCCGGAAGGCACAGAAGGTTACTCAGTCTATTGCGACGCGTCAGGTGTCGGGTTGGGCTGTGTGTTGATGCAGCATGGCAGAGTAATTGCATATGCTTCCAGACAGCTGAAGAAGCACGAAAAGAATTACCCTACCCATGACCTGGAATTGGCCGCAGTAATTCATGCCTTGAAGATGTGGAGGCATTACTTGTACGGCGTCCATGTTGATATTTACACAGATCATAAGAGCTTACAGTACATTTTCACTCAGAGAGAGTTGAATCTGCGGCAACGCCGCTGGTTAGAGCTGTTAAAAGACTATGATGTGAATATTCTATACCACCCCGGAAAAGCTAATGTTGTAGCAGATGCCCTGAGTCGAAAGTCAATGGGGAGTTTAGCGTATTTGCGACCTGAGAAGCAGAAGTTAGCTATAGAAATTCATCAGTTAGCTGGTCTAGCCGTTCGAGTAATGGAAACAGAAAATAATAAAGCAGTAATTCAAAATTCAGCTGAGTCATCATTAGTTACAGGGGTAAAAGAACGACAATACGAGGACCCTGACTTAGTCCAACTCAGAGATAAAGTTCAGAAAGGTAAAGAATCAGATTTCCAAATAACTGAGAATAATGTGCTACGCTGTAAGGGCCGCCTTTGTGTTCCGAATATTTCAGGACTTCGTGGGCAGATTATGCATGAGGTACACTACGCTCGCTATTCCCTTCACCCAGGGGCGACGAAAATGTACCACGACATCAGAGACATTTACTGGTGGCCAGGTATGAAAACTGAGATAGCTGAATTTGTATCTAGATGTGCTAACTGTCAGCAGGTGAAAGCAGAGCACCAGAAACCAGGCGGTTTGACGCAAGATATAACGATACCTATGTGGAAATGGGAAGCGATAAACATGGATTTCGTAACAGGGTTACCCCGTACTAGACGCAGAAATGATTCCATTTGGGTAATAGTTGACATGCTGACAAAATCAGCTCATTTCCTGCCAGTGAGGGCTACCTTCTCAGCTGAGGATTACGCCGAATTATATATCAGAGAAATAGTTAGATTGCATGGAGTGCCGGTATCTATCATTTCAGATAGGGGAGCACAGTTTATAGCTAGATTCTGGCAGTCGTTTCAGAAAGGTTTGGGGACGCAGATTAACTTGAGCACAACATTTCATCCTCAGACAGATGGGCAGGCTGAACGTACAATCCAGACGCTCGAAGATATGCTACGAGCGTGTGTGTTAGACTTTGGGTGTAGCTGGGATGAACATCTTTCGTTAATTGAATTTGCTTATAATAATAGCTACCATTCAGCTATTTAGATGGCGCCTTTCGAGGCATTATACGGGCGAAAATGTAGATCGCCGGTGGGCTGGTTTGAAATAGGAGAATCAGCATTAGTTGGTCCAGACATTGTTCGGCATTCTGAGGAAAAGGTAAAGCTTATCCGAGAACGTTTACTGACTGCTCAGAGCCGCCAGAAGTCCTATGCAGATATGCGGCGCAGAAATGTAGAATTTGCAGTAAATGACTGGGTATACCTGAAAGTGTCCCCGATGAAAGGGGTAATGAGATTTGGTAAGAAAGGCAAGCTTAGCCCAAGATTCATTGGGCCATATCAGATTCGGCGAAGAATAGGCCGAGTTGCATATGAGTTGAACTTGCCACCAGAGTTAGCATCCGTTCACCCAGTATTCCATGTTTCTATGTTAAGGAAGTTCGTAGGGGACCCTTCTACAGTAACTCCAGTTCAGGATGTTCAGATCACAGAAGAGTTAGCATATGAGGAGGTTCCCGTAGCTATCTTAGACAGATAGATTCGCAGGCTGAGAACTAAAGATGTTGCACCTGTCAAAGTATTATGGCGTAACAGAAATCGTGAGGAAATGACGTGGGAAGCAGAAGAAGATATGAAAGTCAGATACCCTCACCTATTTCAGGCCTAGTCAGGCGACAGGTATGTCCGTATTATTATTTATACAGTACCTTATGGTTGTATGTTTGTAAATGATAAAGAAAAAGTGATATTTAGATATCCAGTGGATCTTAAAATATTGTGTGCAGTGCCTGTGTTCGACTTTTCTGCATTTCCGGTTTTTTTGCGATAGTCTATATTACAGAGGAAACTCTGCCGAAATTTTTTCTAGAAAGTAAAGTAAGTAGTCCTCTAGATAACAGTGTACATTCGAGTACGAATGTTCTTAAGGGGGGGAGAATGTTATACCCCGTAGTATTCCCGGCACCTAGACGACCTATTCGCACGTTGGTTAAGCATATTAGAAGGCCATACGTGCTAGAGAAAGGCCGGGAAAAAGATCGGACGAGAAACCCATCGAACCATCGCGGGAGGAGCCGAGGCAGAGCCCCTCCGCGATGGCAGCGTGTCACGGAGGTGAGGCCTCCGCGATGGCTCCGTGACACGTTGCCCAGGTTCAGGCCCAAGTATATAAGCCCCACTTCGGTTGAAATTCTTTAATCACTCATTTTAATTTCCAGAACACGCAGCAAAACAAAGGAAGACGAAGGAGGGATTATAATTTTCGCCTGATTAAACGCTGCCCAAACTCAAATTAATCCCAGATACCAAAGTATTTAGCAGCAGAGAGCATTCCTACGGATTCAGTTTCGTAAAATACGGCCGATGAATCGTCGAGCCACCGAGCTAAGGTAAGTGGAATTACTTTACATTAGTGTCTATGTGTTTCTAGCTGAGAAGTGAATATTTCTCCCTTCTGGACCTCTGAAAAATAGCGAGTTTCTGGCCGTCTTTCGATAAGCCTAAGTTTAGGCTATAAACTATATCGAAAGTGACGTTGCCTTTTGAAATAAAGTTGTATCTAGTATTGATTGACATATTTATGAATGCAGTTGGGAGAAAACAGCTGAAGTACCGGCCGAGCCTCGTTCGACGGACGAATAGTTTAAGGATAAGGTATGTAAAGTTCGTTCCCTCGGCAAGTTAAGTAATATTGACAGTATAGTAATTCACCGGTCAGGAGAATGTTCAGAAGTTAAGTATTGCGTTATTGTGAATATTGATACAGTATTAGAAGTATTAAATTACAACTTGTGTAAGACGTACTAGTATGATATAGATTTCAGTATAAGTGTTAGAAACTGTACAGCATGCTCAGTATGTGATGTAATACGAAATGTTAAGATATTGTTGTATTCAGTTGAAACCCCGCAACGCAATATAATATCCGTAAAGCACTTCAGGAACAGAATGGCAGGCCAAAATAAAGTTTAGAACGTATGTTAGGAATAGTAGATCATGTTAATATAGAACCTCCGTAAACAGCATAGTTTTAGCAGAGACACTATTTTGTATAGCATTTGCCCCAGTACAGTTTGGCAACAGGCTATATTCATATATATATATATATTTACCAGCTTCAGCAGGTATTAAATACGTACAGATTGGTATTACTAGTCCAGCATGTAGTATATACGATACCTTACCCCTGTTAGCCTCAGCATGTGAGATACGCAGACAGCATGACTAGTTGAGACCGTTGTATTGTTTTGGGTTGGATTACCCAGCATCCATGACCACCCCAGGGTTAATAGCTGTATCGACTCGTCCGCCAGAGGACGAGGATACGTCACTCTATGGAGTGGTATGCCGTCCCGCAAGGGGACGAAGATGGGATGCCAGTTTCCTCATATTATGCCTTGGTCGGCCCTTATACACCCCCGTCGAGCGGGTACGCCAGGGGTGTTGATTTCGGAGTCCTTCGGACTCAGGTACAGTTATAGTCAGGGGCGCACAGCGAGCCCAAGTGCATACCCAAGGGACCGGCAGGATGCTTATGGCCACTATAGGAGATGGGATGACCGGGGTAGGGGTGCAGATTCTGTGCTGGTTGTACCTCCCGGCTTATGGGGGCCGGGTAAGGTTTGTGTATGCCATGTTGTGTTATGTATGTTATGCTATGTTACATTAGACATGAGTAGATTAGTAGTAGAATGATACGTCTCCAGATATGACTCCTATTTCCTTCTAGTATAAATGAGAAAAGGTACGACTTACAGTATCAGACAGTTAATCTAATTCTTCTTACTTCAGTTTCATCAGTTACATTGTTGTTTTAAGATTTTACTTTCAGTTATTGCTTTACATACTCAGTACCAGCGGTACTGATGCCCGGTGGGGCGCTGCATTACTTGCCTGCAGGTACTCATAGACGAGCAGGCGATACTACGTGATCCCTGTCAGCGTTCGGGTATTCAGCTCCTGTCCTCCGGAGGCTGAATCTCAGAGGTGTATTTCAGTTCCCTTTTGTTGTATAGTACGGGTAGGTCGGGGCCCTGTCCCGATCAGTTCTATTGCTATTCCTAGAGGCTTGCAGTCTGTATATATTCTCTGTGGTCAGATGAGCCGGTCGTGTGAGGCCGTGCAGTTGTATAGCTGTTAGAACTCTTTCTTTTTATTATGATTGGTCGTGTGGGGCCATAGTTTGCCAGTAGTGGTGACCTTGCCGGTCACGTAGCTTGTTAATGCTTCATGATTGAGGTGCAGATAACTAGACAGCATGGTGGCCTTGTCGGCCCGCATAGGTTCCCCTGAGTTGATGCGTTTCTGGTCAGCTGTTAGTACAGGTACAGAAGGCTATAGGCCAAATGGGTCGGGGGCTGTGTTTACAGCCGTTATATAGCCCTTTGTTTCCAGAAATGTGAGCTAGAGCCAGCCAGGCACCAGAGGTGCCCAGACTTAGCAGTCTAGCAGTTCAGGTCCCAGCAGGGCACCAGGTGCCAGTCATACCCCCCAAGGTGGGGTGTGACATGGGTCTATCTGAAAATTTCACCCATGAAAGGGCTGATGAGGTTTGGAAAGAAGGGAAAGCTCAGTACGAGATATGTGTGACCCTACCAAATTCTGAGATGAATTGGAAAAGTAGCCTATGAGCTAGAGTTACCTTCCGCGCTGGCTTCTGTGCACCTAGTGTTCCATGTGTCACTATTGAAGAAATGCACAGGTGATCCAACTTCAATTGTGCCATTGGACAGTGTAGAAATAAAGGATAGCCTCTCATACGAGGAGGTCCCGGTCCAGATCCTTGACCGTTAGGTTTATAAGCTGAGGAACAAGGAGGTAGCTTCAGTTAAGGTCTTATGGAGGAATTTGTATATTGAGGGAGCTACGTGGGAAGCCGAAGCGGATATGATGGCTAGATACCCACACTTATTCTCTACCGGCTATATTACAACTTGAGATATCAATTTTGTCCTAGAACTCTATGTAGTTTTCATGTTCAGATCATGTGTTCAAGTTTCTTTTATGTTTATGGATGTATGTATGAAAAGTGAATTCAGTTCAGCTATGTAGTTTGAATCGACGGTAGTCATTCCGTCAGTTTTCGGTTTAAATGATTAGTATTTTAATATGATAATTGCACCTCTCTACTTCTTTGTGTGTTTTTCATCATTTGAGGATGAATTTTCCTAGGGGGGAGATATTGTTATACCCCGTAAGCCCAAAGATCATACCCGGCAGTTGAAACAAGAATAACTCAAAACTGGCACCAGGCATCAGGACAGGTCGTGAGGTGACCCGTGAGAGCAGCCCATGAGTTGTGATGTGACTCGTGGGGAGGCTAAGTGTGGAATTCAGAAACTTGAGATATGAGGTCCCCATGGACATGACCAAGACTCGTGGTCATGCCCCACGAGTCATTAGATCAGTCGTGGGGTTTGGGTAAAGAGGTAAAAAGAGGCAGTGAACTTGACGGGAGAACCCCACGAGTCATGGTCAGTCACCACGATTCTTGGGGAGGGTCGTGAGCAGCAGGATGAAGCAAGGAAAGAATCAGAGGCAGTGCACCTAACAAGTGGTGACCACGAGTCGTGGTCACCAAGGACGAATCATGAAGTCTTCCATTACAAGCCCTACAGGTTTGAGAAGCAGTAGACTTCACGGGTCAAGGCACGAGGCAAGGCCATAAGGGACAACTTGTTAGGTCCCTTGTGGTGACCTTCAGTGTGCTCTATGCAGTGTGGTCCAAGAGTGTGACCACGACCCGTTAGGTCACCCGTGAGTACTGACACTCAGTTTTTCTCTGCGAGTTTTCAAGGGTGTTTCAGTAATTTTCTACCCTCCTAAACTTTAAACTACGTTGTTTTAGTCATAATTTCAGACTTATTAGTGGGGTTAAACGGTTTTTTTCCTCATTCCCCACTCAGACCTTCAGAAAACAGGTCATAGAATTTTTTCAGGGATTCTCAGAGCCTAAACTAGGCAGTCTACTTCTCCTCAGGTTCTCAAGGAATTTTGTCGGATTTATTTATCAGGTATGTGAAAATTCAACAAGGGGATAGTTCTTCCCTTGTGTCCCGCAAAACCCTTCTCTAGTTTCTCTATAAAATCCTAGCCCTGAGCTTTCGAATGTGAAGAGAATATATGTCAATTTTCTTTGAATTCACATAGAATGATATCCATGATTATTTCAGATATGATTTCCACCAGTTCATGTTCAAATTGATGTCATTCTTGTAAAAGTGAATTCTAACCCTGCAGATTTTCGAATGTTAAGAAATTCTTGATAATTCTTCGTTCAATCCATGTGGAGTCATTATTTCATATTAATGATGGATATTTTCCACCAGTTAGTGATAGTATTGATGTTTATCCCTGTACATTGAGTTTAGCCCTAGTCTTTGAGAGTAGAAAAGACTAGAATCTTGCTAAAGTGATTAACCTTGATATTTTCCTGATTATATCAGTGTGGTGAATTTCCATGTTATTTTATATGCTAAATTCTCAATCAGGTACATAGTTGCCTAGCTTTGATTCAAATGTGAAGAATACTCAATGTCTTTCAGAAATGTCAGCTGATCAATTTCACTACAGAATTTCCCGAGGTGGTAGTATTACCTCCCAGTGATCAGAATTAAATTCAGAATTTAGTTTATTGGTCCACTAGTCAGTCATGACACTTTAGGTATATAGCTCTGACTAGCCTTAGGACCCCAGTTCACATTACAGTTTATTCTTAGACAATTACGGCGCTTCTAAATAAGCAGCTCTGACAAGTCTAGAATCCAGTTTCAGAATCTAGTCCGATAAGACTCTCAAGGTAGTTTCAAATATGTATCTCTGACTAGTCTTGGGCCCCAATTTCGAGCTATCAACTTAGTATTCAGTGTAGGATTATCTTGTGGGATTGGGACTTAGCACCGACCAAATCAAGGTTCCAGCGCACCCAGGTTCCCAAAACCACGTTGCCAACATAGGATACAGTATTCATTGGCCTGTTTGGCCACAAACCTTTTTTGTGATCACACAGTTCATGCCTTTATACCCTAGCAAGGTATACTGGGTCCTACCAATGAGGTGTATACATCGGACTCCACGTCTAGCTCACGTGTTTACATGTCGGTTATAGACTCTCCCACTAGTCAGTTCAGTCTAGTCTCAATTTAGTTCAGTTCAGTTCAGATCAGTATTCCGGACTTAGAACATGCTTTGACCATCAGACAGGATCTTCTAGACCATATAAGTATTTCAACTATTCAGATCAGTAGCGTTAGTTGGTCAGTGCGTGTCTTTTAGTTCAACATTTCTCTTGTTATTTATTCTACTGTGTATGGTTTCTCTCACTTACTTAGTTTATTCAAAGTACTGATGCATACTTTTATGATGTATCGTTTTGTGATACAGCTTCAGGATCTCAGTCACAGCTTCTTTAGCCGACCACTCATCAAAGGCCTCAGCTTTACCAGTTGGTGACTCCTCATCCTTCTAGGACGAAGATTTATTCATTTTAGTTATGTTTTCATTTCCTTATATTTTGATTTGGTCACTCCTGGAATGAGCCTTTTGGCAACTCTCTCTGAACACAAAGAAAGAAGATATGAAAGCTTGTCCAAGCAACTCATCAGTCATAGTGGCTTTCGGACTCAAATAGGTATTTCAGACTTGTAGCGTTGTTTTAATATTTTGAAACACTATGAATCTTTCATGAAATTTCATTTTTTCTTTAAACTTCCGCTATATGTATTTTTTGTATATGACTCAGGATGCCAGTGTATGATAGACCAGGGGTTGACTTGGGGTCTCCTATGACTTCAAGTACCATGTTTCATCTAGGGTGTAAACTCGGGGCATGACATACTGAGATGTACGCACTACGTGATACTTGATTATGACTTGAAGATCCTTGATTGTGTGGTTGGTTGATGAACTTGTGTTATTCATATATACTCATACCACTCTTATGTTGCATGATGATTATTGACTAATATCGCCCATTAAGTTATTTTGTGAAAATTCATACTCTTGTGATGCTGATGGAAAATGATTCCAACATGTGTTATTACCGATGTGATATGGTCTCGGCGTGTGTTATTATCGATGGAAACTGGTTACGACATGTGTTATTATCGATGGAAAAGGATTTCAGCGTGTGTAATTTCCGATGGAAAATGGTTCCAGCAGGTATATAGACCTCGCGAGTCCCCCATGGGTCCTGATTATCGAACAGAGGAAGCGGGTATATATAGGTTCTTGGCCAGTGCATTACATTACATTACATTCATCTTCGTTGCATATTGAGTTGAGCATTGATATGATTGTGATATTGATTTGACTAGGCAAATTTGAGACATATGGTGATATCATCAGTGATTTAGTTGATTTTGGATAATATGTGTCTTATTTTTTTTATTGTGTTGATATTAAATCCATAAACTCTTGTTGTGATGAATTACTATTATTGTATATTTATAACTATTGAAAAAGGAATTTTTAGGAGTTATATCTAGTCATCACTTCTAGAAATGATCAGTTATTAAAGCTTGTTGAGTACACGTATTTTCCGTACTCACTCTATACTTGCTGCATCTTTTTGTGTGCAGGGACTATACCAGGTACTAGCGACACTTGAGTTCTCACGTGGTTCGGGACTTTTACGGCTAAAGTTCAGAGTGAGTTTCTTACTCTTTGGCAATCACTGAATTCTAGACATTTCTTATTTTATTTTCTGTCTTAATTGCTTCCAGATAGTTATTTTAGTTCTTATACTCATTTGGTACTCATAGATGCTCTTGTACTAGTGTCACTAGGTCTTGGGGTTGTTTTGGTCTTAGACTCATTTATTCTGCACTTATATGAGTTAGTTGCTTATTTTATGTTATTTCCACATTTTTTAAAATTATTAATTGGTCAATAAAGGAATGGGGTTCACCTAGGAGTATGTTGTGTGCCCTCACAGCTCAATGTTATTTTGAGTCGTGACAACACTGTATCAGAGCATGGTTCATAGGTCCCACTATGTACTAGAGATGAGTCTAGTAGAGTCTTGCGGATGGTGGGGAGATGTCCGTTACTTATCTTCGGGAGGCTACAGGACTTTAGGAAACTTCTATTATTTCATTCCTTGTCATGCATAGTTGATCTTGCTGGATACTAAGTCATTCTATTTCATTCTATGGAAGATGGTGAGAACACAATCTATGAGTGCTAGAGGTTAGGCACCTGCACCTACTGCTTGAGTCGTAGCACGCGGGAGAGGTAGAGGGTGAGGTAGAGGCAGGGCACGAGACACTGCACCTATCAGGACTAGACACCAGGAACTATTCTAATACCTGCTAGGGTGGAGTCTCCTAAGGAGGATGTTTTTATCCCAGAGGATGATCAGGTTCGAGATAAGCAAGTAGGCCCGAATCAGGCACCACCTAGATTTATTGCTACTCTGGTACTTCAAGACACGTTTGCACGTATGCTCAATTTCTTAGAAGGGATGACTCAGGCTACATGTCTTTAGTTTCCATTAGGTTAGCCAGCCACAACCGTGGCCCCTAGATTCAGGGGTATGCCCTTTTTAGGCATTGCTACTCCCCCAGTTTCTAGGCCTATCATGACATATGAGGAGCATAAGTTGTTTGAGAGATTCAGGAAGATGGATACGCCACAGTTCAAAGGCGGACAGGGAGAGGATGCTTACGAGTTTATTATTAGTTGTCATGAGAGGTTGCATAATCTGGGATTGGTGGAGTCCCACGGAGTTGACTATACTACTTTTCAGATAATCGGGCCAGCCAAGCAGTGGTGGAGAGCTTATATTGAGGCTAGGCCAGTTGGGTCTCCTCTATTGACTTGGGAGCAGTTCACTCAGGTTTTCCTTGAGAAGTTTGTTCCCCGTAGCATGCGGGAAGAGAGGAGAAATTAGTTTGAGAATCTGACTCAGGATGGCATATTTGTGACCGAGTACAAGGTGAGGTTCCATGCCTTGTCTCGTCATGCTTTGATGATTTTGCCTGATGAAGCCTAGAGGATTCGATTGTTTGTAAAAAGATAGTGCTATCCAATTTGGGTGGTAGATTTTCAAACTGCATCTTCTGGAGGAACTTTTCAGAAAGTAATGGATATAGCTAAGGATGTTGAGTACATGCGGCATCAGGAGTTCGGCGATGCAAGGGACAAAAGATATTGTACTTCCAGTAGTTACAGTGGCACCTCATTTGGAGGTAGAGATTTTTCTGCTAAGAGTTTTCAACCACCTTCTGGCAGACTAATTCAGGAAACTATTCAATTGTCCGAGGGAGGTTATCCTAGATGGGGTTACTACAACTCGGGATAGGGTCCACAAGGGTATTTTTAGATATCTTCAAGCCATAGAGGTTATTTTGACCACTCTCGTTCTAATGAGTATATGATGAAACCTAGTAAATGTTATGAATGTGGTGATCCAGGACATATCAAAAGGTATTGCCCTTGTGTTAGGTAGGGATCACAGCAACAGGGTTCTCATAGTCCTTCTCGAGTAGTAGCACAGCCAACTAGAGGTCGTAGAAGTTCTCGTATAGGTCTAGGTTGTGGCCTTGATGGAGTTCGAGGTGGAGGGCAAAGAGTTGCTCAAGTTGAGGGTGTTAATTCTCAGTATTATGCTTTTCCAAGTCATCCAGAGGCAGAGGTCTCTGATGTGGTTATCACAGGTATTTTTTTCCAGTATGTCATCGACCTGCTAAAGTTTTATTTGATCGTAGTTATACATTCTCCTATGTTTCTTCATATTTCTCTTTTGTCCTTGGTAGGCCATGTGATTTCCTTTCTATGTCTATCCGTGTTTCTACACCCGTGGGTGAATCTTTAGTGGTGGATCGGGTGTACCAATCCTGTATTGTGACATTAGAGGGCTATGACACATGGGTAGACTTAATTATATTGGACATGGTAGACTTTGATATTATATTGGGTATAGATTAGCTTTCCCCTTATCATGAAGTTCTAGATTGCTATACCCAGACGATGACTTTAAATATGCCAGGTATTCCTAAAGTGAAGTGGCAGGGCACTCCTAGTCCTTATTTAAGAAAGGTAATTTCATTTCTTAAGGCTCAGTGCATGGTTGACAAGGGGTGTCTCACCTATTTGGCTTATGTTCGCGATACTAATGCCGATACTCTTTCTTTAGAGTCGGTGCCGATGGTGAGAGAATTTCCAAAGGTATTTTCGACTTATCTTCCAAGCATCCCTTCCAATCGTGATATTGATTTTTGTATTGATTTGGAGCTAGGCACTCAACCCATTTCTACTCCTCCATATCGAATGGCTCCAACAGAATTGAAGAAATTGAAGGAGCGGTAAGATTTATTAAGTAAGGGCTTTGTTAGGCCAAGCGTTTCTCCTTGGGGTTCTCCGATCCTATTTGTGAAGAAGGATGGCACCATGAGGATGTGTATCGACTATAGACAGTTGAACAAGGTAAAAATTAAGAACAAGTATCCCATTCTATGTATTAATGACTTATTTGATCAGCTTCAGGGAGTCTCGGTATTCTCTAAGATTGACTTGAGTTCTGGTTACCATCAGTTGAAGATTAGGGGGGAGGATATCCCTAAGACTACCTTTAGGACTCTTTATGACCACTATGAGTTCTTGGTTATGTTTTTTGGGCTGACTAATGCCCCAATAGCATTCATGGACTTGATGAATAGAGTTTTCAAGACATATTTGGACTCCTTCGTTATAGTCTTCATCGATGATATTTTGATCTATTCTTATAGTAGAGAGGAGCATGAGCATCATTTGAGAAATGTGCTTCAGACTTTGAAGAGAGAGAGACTATATGCAATATTTTCTAAGTGTGAATTTTGGCTCAATTTTGTGACATTTTTAGGTAATGTGGTAACCAAGGATGGTATTATGGTAGATCTGAATAAGATTAAGGTTGTTAGAGATTGGACAAGACCTACTTCACCTACTGAAGTTTGGAGCTTTGTGGGGTTGGTTGGTTATTCATGAAAAGGTTTTCCATCTATTACATCTCCATTGACAAAACTAACTCAGAAAAATGTGACTTTCCAATGGTCTGAGGAATGTGAGGCAAGCTTCCAAAAGCTCAAGACCTTGTTCACTTCATCTCAAATCTAGACCTTACCGGTAGAAGGTAAGGGCTTTATGGTGTATTGTGATGCTTCACAAGTTGTCGGATTTTTTTTGATGAAAAAAGGTAAGGTGATAGCGTATGCTTTGAAAATTTGGAGGCATTACCTATTTAGAGTGCATTGTGAAGTGTTCACAGATCATCGCAGTCCTCAATATATTTTCAGTCAGAGAGATCTAAATTTGAGGCAAAAAAGATGGTTGGAGATACTTAAGGATTACGAAATCACTATTTTATATCACCCCAATAAGTCGAATGTGGTAGTGGATGCATTGAGTCGGAAGTCAGTTAGTATGGGAAGTTTAGCTATGTTGAAGTGGAGAAGCGTCCTTTGGCCATGGATGTCCAGTCCTTAGCTAATAGCTTTTTGAGACTCGACATTTCAGAGCCTAGTAGGATTCTTTCTCGTGTTGAGGCATGATCTCTTTTATTGGATCAGATCAATGCTAGATAATTTGAAGATAAGAAGTTGAAAATGATTCAAGACAAAGTGTTAAGAGGTGAGGCCAAGGAAGAAATTTTAGATCCGGTGGGTGTTTTGAGAATCAAGGGTCATATTTGTGTTCCTAGAGTTGATGATTTGACCAAGTTGATTATGAAGGAGACTCATAGCTCTAGATACTCTATTCATCCAAGAGTAGCAAAGATGTATCAGGATCTGAAGCAGCATTACTGGTGGTGTAGAATGAAGAGGGACATTGTAGAGTATGTCTCTCGTTGTTTGAATTGTCAACAGGTGAACTATGAACCAAAGACTAGGTGGTATGACTCAGAGGATGCCCATACCTGAGTGGAAGCGGGAGTAGATTTCCATGGATTTCGTGCTAGGTTTTCCACAGAATTCGAGGAAATTTGATGCTATTTGGATCATCATGGATAGATTGACCAAATCAGCTCATTTTGTGTCGGTTCAAACTACCTATAATTCGTAGAGATTGCCTTGGATTTACATCCAGGAGATAGTGCATTTGCATGGTGTGCCCATTTCTATCATATCAGGACGATATACCCAGTTTACATCCATTTCTGGAAGTCTATCCAGAAGGAAATGAGTACTCAGGTGGAGCTTAGTACAACTTTTCATCCACAAATAGATGGCCAGTCTGAGCAGACTATTCAGGTATTAAGAATATGTTATGGGCGTGTGTCATTGATTTTATGTCACACCCCACCTTGGGGGGTATGACGGGCACCTAGTGCCTGGTAGACTCTGGCTCTATTTCAAGAAACGAACCGGCTATATAGCGGCTGTAAATACAGCCCCCGACCGATTAGGCCTATAGCCACCTGCAATACACAACAGCTAACCAGAACAATGATACTATAATCTGAAACAACTACTATTCACATTTGTGACCGACAAGGTCACTAACTATAACTAGAAGAAGGCCCCACATGGCCAACATCAACAACTAAAAACATATATACATGCACGGCCCCACATGACCGGCTCCACCACCACAGGAGACATCAGACTGCAAGCCTCTAGGAAGTAATAATAGAATGGTCGGGACAGGGCCCCGACCTACCCGTACTATACAACAAAAGAAAATGAAATACACCTCTGAATATCAAGCTCTGGATGACAGGAGCTGATAACTCTGCGCTGGCTAGGATCACGAGGGATCGGCTCCTCGTTTGTGAGTACCTGCAGGCAAGCAATGCAGCGCCCCACGGGCGTCAGTACCACAGGTACTGAGCATGTAAAGCAAACTGAAATATACAACTGAAATGAATAGCAACAATAACATGACATATCAGTAGGAAGTAGCTGAGTCTATCTAGCTGAGGATAACTGGGGAGAGTTTATTTATTCTGTAACTAAACTGAGCATACCTGATGACGTGTCGTCCTACTATCTATCAGTATCTAATAGCACATATAGATATACATAATAATACACACAATACCTGACCGACCCCCATAAGCCGGAAGGTGCCAACTAACAGAACAATCTATTTACCCCTACCCGGGTCTAAACCAACCAAAAATAAGACACTCCACTCATCTCATAACTGTGAGCTCCTCCTACCGGCCCCCTTGGGTACGTAGCTCAGGCCTTGGCCTCTGACAATAAACTGTGTCTGAGTACGAAGACTCCTTCCTCTGGGCGCAGGTGCGCAACGGGGTAATCTGCTGCTGTATCTGTGACTGAAACTGCCCCTGGGTGCAAGCACTCAACAGGGTAATTTTATAAAAATCTGTATCTGAAACTGCCACCGGCCACAAGCGCACACAGAGTAATCTTCCCCTGTAGACAGGGTAATCTGGCTCTGCGCAGAGTAAACTGAACTGCCCCTGCAAGCAGGGTAATCTGGACCTTATTATTATGGTGGTCGGCCATCATCGTCCTCTAGGCGTACGATATCGCCCAGCTGGTGGCGGTATCTGAATCTGGTATCGACACAGCTATAACCCAGGGGTGGAGGGGATGCTAAGGGGTGCCCACATGCCACAACAAGTCTCAACATGCAAAACACATACACAGCAAGCATACTCAAATGAAAAATACTAATCATATTCTCTTCTTTTATTTCAAGGCCAGTTCGTACTAAACAACTGATGCTCTATTCTGTTTTACACTGTTTCTGATTACTTGGATAACTGCTACCTGGCCGTTATTTGTTTATCTAATTATTGTTATCCGTGATCTGAAGCTATATCAATTTCTAGAGCCATATCTGTTTCTGGAGCTATATCGGTATCTGGAGCTACTTCTATATCTGATTCCTGATATGATTATATCTGGATATAGCTCAATAACATAGAACATGCCATCTATAACTGGATATAGCTCAATAATATAAAATGTGCCATCTATTACCGGATACAGCTCAGCAAATGTAATACGTACTATTTGTAATCATGCTAATTCGTTATATTGCTTTTACAACTTTCATTCTGGGTATTACGTAAGAACATGCTGAGCTATTAGCGGATACCATATTACTATCTGAAATCATCTGACTATCCGTTATTTTAATTATCGCATGATACATAATGATATACTAGCACGCTTGCTGGAAATTGTACTAAAATCATTTCTGTACGCTGGGTATCTGTTAATAGCCTTTATTCTATTTATTTTCTAGACTGTACTTTCTGGCTTGCCGAAAGGATAACTTTACATACCTGGTTTCTGAGTACTCGACTGACCAATGTGATTTTCGTCGGTACTTCTGTTGTTTCTCCCAACTACATTCATATACATGTCAATTCGGGAGAAATTATCACTTTTGATATATATTTATCCCAAACTTCAACCTTTCGGAAAACGGTTGAAAACTCGTTATTTCTCGATAGTCCAGAAGGGATAAATGCTCAGTGCAACACTAGGAACACATTGGTACTAATTTAAAGCAATTCTATTTACTTTACCTCAGTAGCACGACGTTTCACCGGCCAAATTTCACGAAACCAACTCCGTAGATTGCTCTCTACAGCTTTATACCTCGGTATCTAAGCCGGAACGGAGTTTAGACCACGTTTCGCAGCGTAATTTGAAGGAATTATATATACATATATAATGTGGGTTTGCCTTCAAATTGGCTTAACCCCCCTGTTTGCTGGAAATCTATTGATATAAGGGAAAAAACCGACTTTTCCCAATTTTTTTTTGCTTGCCTTCTAAATCCCTTAACCAACATGCCATTAGGATATTTATTCATTTAAAATTTACGGGGTGTAACATCCTCCCCCCTTAAGAACATTCTTCCTCGAATGACATTCTGTCTAGAGGACTTCTCAACTTACTCAACTTGTTTCTAGAAAAATTTTGGCTGAGTTTCCCCTGTATTATGGACTATCTCAAAATTCCTGAAAAGTAGAAAAGCCCAATACAAGTACTCCACACGATATAATAACATTCATATATAATTATCTATAATCAATCACCTTCTTTCATATATGAAATATAAGCATTCATAAGGAAAACAGTTCTAACATACCTCCTGTTTGCCTATGCCTGGAATAAGTGGGGATATCTGGCTTTCATGTCCTCCTCGGCTTCCCAGGTCATCTCTTCTCGGTTCCTGTTATGCCACAATACCTTGACAGACGCAATGTCTTTAGTTCTCAATCTACAAATCTGTCTGTCTAAGATAGCTACTGGAACCTCCTCATATGCTAACTCTTCTGTGACCTGGACATCCTGAACTGGAACAACTGTGGAAGGGTCTCCTAAGAACTTCCTCAACATACATATATGGAACACTGGGTGAACAGACGCTAACTCTGGAGGCAAGTTCAATTCATATGCAACTCGGCCTATTCTCCGCCGGATCTGATACGACCCAATGAACCTCGGGCTAAGCTTGCCTTTCTTGCCAAATCTCATCACCCCTTTCATCAGAGACACTTTCAAATATACCCAGTCATCTACTGCAGATTCTAGATTTCTGCGCCGCATATCTGCATAAGACTTCTGGCGACTCTGGGCAGTCAGCAGGTGTTCTCTGATAAGCTTTACCTTCTCCTCTGACTGTTGAATGATGTCTGGCCCAATCAACGCTGATTCTCCCACTTCAAACCAGCCAACCAGCGATCTACATTTTCGCCCATATAATGCTTCAAAGGGTGCCATCTGGATAGCTGAATGATAACTGTTATTGTAGGCAAATTCAATCAACGGAAGATGCTCATCCCAGCTACCCCCAAAATCTAGTACACACGCTCGTAGCATATCTTCGAGCGTTTGGATAGTTCGCTCAGCCTGTCCATCTATCTGAGGGTGGAATACTGTGCTCAAATTAATCTGCGTTCCCAGACCCCTCTGGAACGACTGCCAAAATCTAGCTGTAAACTGTGCTCCCCTGTCTGAAATAATAGATATCGGCACTCCATGTAATCTAACTATTTCTCTGATATATAATTCGGCATAATCCTCAGCAGAGAATGTAGTTCGTACTGGCAAGAAATGGGATGATTTTGTTAATCTGTCAGCGATTACCCAAATAGAATCGTTTCTGCGTCTGGTACGGGGTAACCCTGTTACAAAATCCATATTTATTGCTTCCCATTTCTACAAAGGCACAGCTATATCCTGCGTCAGACCATCCGGTTTCTGGTGTTCTGCTTTCACCTGCTAGCAGTTAGGACATCTAGATACAAATTCAGCTATTTCAACTTTCATACCTGGCCACTAGTAGATGTCTCTGATGTCGTGGTACATTTTCGTTGCTCCTGGATGGAGGGAATAGCGAGCGTAATGTACCTCATGCATAATCTGCTGGCGAAGCCATGAAACATTTGGGACACATAGGCGGCCCTTACAATACAACACTTCATCCTCAGTCACTTGGAAATCTGGCTCCTTACCTTTCTAAAATCTATCTCTGAGCTGGACTAAGTCAGGGTCCTCGTACTGTCGTTCTTTTACCTCTGTAACTAACGATGACACAACAGAATTCTGAATCACCGCTCTGTTATTTTCTGTTTCTACTACTCGAACGGCTAAACCAGCTAGCTGATGAATTTTCTTGGCTAATTCCCGCTTCTCAGGTCGCAAATACACCAAACTCCCCATTGACTTACAGTTGAGGGCATCTGCTACTACATTAGCTCTCCCCAGGTGATAGAGAATATTTACGTCATAATATTTCAGCAATTCTAACCAGCGACGCTACCGCAGATTTAACTCCCTCTGTGTGAAAAGATACTGCAGGCTTTTATGATCTATAAAAATGTCTACATGAACGCCATACAGATAATGCCTCCAGATTTTCAGAGCGTGGATCACTGCTGCCAATTCCAGGTCATGAGTCGGATAGTTCTTTTCATGCTTCCTCAGCTGTCTAGAAGCATAAGCAATTACCTTTCCATGCTGCATCAGCACACAACCCAGTCCAAAGCCTGAAGCGTCGCAATACACCGCATACCCATCTGTCCCCTCTGGCAATGCTAGTACTGGGGCGGAGGTCAATCTGTCTTCAATTCTTGAAAACTCTGCTCACATGCCTCCGTCCACTGAAATTTCGCTGCTTTCTGTGTCAGCTTTGTCAAAGGTGCTGCTATAGTGGAGAATCCTTCAACAAATCTCCGGTAATACCCTGCTAAACCCAGGAAACTGCGGACCTCTGTCGGAGTGGTAGGTCTGGGCCATGTATTGACCCCCTCTATTTTCTGTGTATCCACCTGTACCCCAGCATCCGACATGATATGCCCCAAAAAGGCAACTGAGTTCAGCCAGAACTCACACTTAGAAAACTTGGCGTACAGCTGACGGTCTCTAAGGATCTGGAGTACTGTTCGTAAATGGTTTTGGTGATCTGTCTCTGAACGAGAATATACCAGAATATCATCGATAAATACTATCACGAACAGATCCAAATACGGTCTGAATATGCTGTTCATCAGGTCCATAAACACTACGGGAGCATTCGTTAGCCCAAAATACATGACTAGAAATTCAAAGTGACCATACCTGGTCCTGAAAGAAGTCTTTAAAATGTCCTTCTCATGAACACAGACCTGGTGGTATCCGGACCTCAGATCTATCTTAGAGAAACATCTGGCCCCCTGCAACTGGTCAAACAAATCATCTATTCTAGGGAGCGGGTATTTGTTTTTAACCGTTACCTTATTCAGCTGCCGGTAGTCTACACAAATACGGAGTGAGCCATCTTTCTTTCTTACAAACAGAACTGGCGCACCCCACGGGGAAGTACTAGGCCTGATAAAGCCTTTGTCGAGCAAATCTTTTAACTGCTCTTTCAACTCTCTAAGCTCAGCTTGTGCCATGCGATACGGGGGAATGGATATGGGTTGAGTCCCTGGCAACAAGTCAATTGCAAAATCTATCTCCCTTTCGGGAGGGATACCAGGCAACTCATCTGGAAATACGTCAGGGAATTCATTGACCACTAGAATAGACTGAAGAGTCGGAGGTTCCACCCAAACGTCCTGGACTCTAACTAGGTGGTAAATACATCCCTTTGCTATTCATTTTCTCGCCTGAAGATAGGAAATAAACCTACCTTTTGGCGTAGCTGTGCTCCCTTTCCACTGTCGCACTGCTTCCCCCGGAAAGTGAAATCGGACCATCTTGGTCCAGCATTCTAAGTTGGCATAGCATGGCACTAACCAGTCTATACCCATAATGGCATCAAAGTCGACCATCTCAAGTTCTATTAAATCTACTATGGTCTGGCGATCAGCAACCTCTACCGTACACCCTCGGTAAACTCTTTTAGCTGTAATCGAGTCACCGATCGGTGTAAGCACTGAAAAGGGCTGCTGAAGCAATTCTGGTTCGATACCCAACTTCCGGGCCACAAATGGTGTAATATATGACAAGGTAGACCCTGGATCAATCAATACATAAATAGGGTATGAGCAGATAATCAATATACCTGTGACCATGTCGGGAGATGCCTCTGAATCCTGCCTCCCTGGTAATGCATAGGTACAGCTGGGGCCTGTACTTGAGCCAGAGGCTCCTAATCTACCTCGGCCCTTATTCGCTGAACCTGAGGGTCTGCGCCCTGCTGATGCTGCTGGAGCTTATGGTCCCGCTGATGCTCTATCCAGACTATCCCAGCTACCCTGTCCTCTATCCGGACAATCTCTCATTAAATACCCTTCCTATCTGCAGTGACAGCACCCTGAGAAGCCTTGCCTAAAGGCTCCAGAATGGGGTCGGTGGCATATAGGACAAGGGGTAGGTGCAAATCTACTCTGTTCTGCCCTCCGCTACTGAGGTGATGCTACTGTCCGTAAACTGCTACCGGACTCTAACTGAATCCGGCGAACAAATCTGCCTCTCTGCTACTATACCGGAGGTAAAGATCTGGGTGGCCTATCTGAAAACCGTGGTCTCGGCCCCCTAGGGGTTTCCCCCTGGATCTCAGCGGGTCTATTTCTACGGCGCTGCTCTGAAGTCGCCTGCCTGTCGCCCCGCTGCCGCTGTCTGAGGCCCTCAATTGTCTGTGCGAAGGCCTGTACCCTGGCTATGTCCACGTCCTCTCTCAAGGTAGCCGTCATGCACGTCTCTATGTAATCTGAATTCAAGCCCATAATAAAGCAGTGGACTCTGGACGACATGGTGTCCAAAAATGCTGGAGCATAGCGGGCTAAGGAGTCGAACTGTAAAGAATACTCACGGACGCTCCTGGACCCCTGCTCTAAGTGTAAGAACTAGTCCATCCGGGCCTGTCTGACCTCCCGGGGTAAGTAGTGGTCTAGGAAGGCCTCTGAGAAGCTAGACCAAGTAGGAGGGGCTGCATCTCTTCCCCGAGATCTCTCCCAACTTTTGTACCACAAAACAGCAATATCCCTTAACCGGAACACTGCTAACTCAACTAATTCTGCTGGGATTACGTGCATGACTCTAAAGATTCTCTGCATCTGGTCTACAAAGTCCTAAGGGTCCTCCGCTAAATCCGACCCTGTAAACTGAGGGGGTCCCAATGCCAAGAATTCTCTAACCCTGGAACTACCTGGCCCACCTAGAGATTCTGCTGCTGCAGGTGGTACTGGCTGACGCTGAGTAGCTAGCATCTGGGTTAACATAACCACCGCACTACGTAGCTCCTGATCAGATGAAGTGGGTGCAGGAGCTGTGGGAGGCGGTGCTACCTCAAATGGTGTCTGGCGAGGCGGAGACTGCTGGGAGGGTCGAGATGACACCTCCATATTGCTCTCAGACCGGGCTGAATCTGGCTGTAAGTGAGGCATCCTACTGGTGCCTTCACCCGCCGCTGTATCCAATCTCCTGCCTGTAGCTGGGTGCCACTGGTTTGCCATAGTATCTGTAAACAAAGAGGGTGGTAAGTTTCAAAAGAACCAACCCTATACTATACTGTGCTAGGCACGACTTAGTATGAAAGAAGGGTAACTATCCTATTATGCCTCGCAGCCACCTACCTATAGTATGTGGTGCACAACACATCCATAGACAAGACTCTACTTAGCGTGGCTTGTAGACTCCTTGGGACACGAACTGCTCTGATAGCATGTTTTTCACACCCCACCTTGGGGGGTATGACGGGCACCTGGTTCCTGCTAGAATCTGGCTCTATTTCAAGAAACGAACCGGCTATATAGCGGCTGTAAATACAGCCTCCGGCCAATTAGGCCTATAGCCACCTACAATACACAACAGCTAACCAGAACAATGACACTATAATCTGAAACAACTACTACTCACCTTTGTGACCGACAAGGTCACTAACTATAACCAGAAGAAGGCCCCACACGGCCAACATCAACAACTAAACACATATATACATGCACGGCCCAACACAACTGGCTCCACCACCACAAGAAACATCAGACTGCAAGCCTCTAGGAAGTAATAATAGAATGGTCGAGATAGGGCCCCGACCTACCCGTACTATACAACAAAAGAAAATGAAATACATCTCTGAATATCAAGCTCGAGATGATAGGAGTTGATAACTCTGCGCTGGCTAGGATCACGAGGGATCGGCTCCTCGTCTGTGAGTACCTGCAGGCAAGCAATGCAGCGCCCCACGGGCGTCAGTACCACAGGTACTGAGCATGTAAAGCAAACTGAAATATACAACTGAAATGAATAGCAACAATAACATGACATATCAGCAGGAAGTAGCTAAGTCTATCTAGCTGAGGATAACTGGGGAGAGTTTATTTATTCTGTAACTAAACTGAGCGTACCTGATGACGTGTCGTCCAACTGTCTATCAGTATCTAATAGCACATATAGATATACATAATAATACACACAATACCTGACTGACCCCCATAAGCCGGAAGGTGCCAACCAACAGAAAAATCTATTTACCCCTACCCGAGTCTAAACCAACCAAAAATAAGTCACTCTACTCATCTCATAACTGTGAGCTCCTCCTACCGGCCCCCTTGGGTACGTAGCTCAGGCCTTGGCCTCTGACAATAAACTATGTCTGAGTCCGAAGACTTCTGGCTCTGGGCGCAGGTGCACAACGGGGTAATCTGCTGCTGTATCTGTGACTGAAACTGCCCCTGGGTGCAAGCACGCAACAGGGTAATTTTATAAAAATCTGTATCTGAAGCTGCCCCCGGCCACAAGCGCACACAGAGTAATCTGCCCCTGTAAACAGGGTAATCTGGCTCTGCGCAGAGTAAACTGAACTGCCCCTGCAAGCAGGGTAATCTGGACCGTATTATTATGGTGGTCGACCATCATCATCCTCTAGGCGGACGGCATCGCCCAACTGGTGGCGGTATCTGAATCTGGTATCGACACAGCTATAACCCAGGGGCGGAGGGGATACTAATGGGTGCCCACATGCCACAACAAGTCTCGACATGCAAAACACATACACAACAAGCATGCTCAAATAAAAAATACTAATCATATTCTCTTCTTTTATTTCAAGGCCAGTCCGTACTAAACAACTGATGCTATATTCTGTTTTACACTGTTTTTGATTACTGGGCTAACTGCTACCTTGCCTTTATCTGTTTATCTAATTATTGTTATCCGTGATCTAAAGCTATATCAATTTCTAGAGCCATATCTTTTTCTGGAGCTATATCGGTATCTGGAGCTACTTCTATATCTGATTACTGATCTGATTATATCTGGATATAGCTCAATAACATAGAACATGCCATCTATAACTGGATAGAGCTCAATAATATAAAATGTGCTATCTATTACCAGATACAGCTCAACAAATGCAATACGTACTATCTGTAATCATGCTAATTCGTTATATTGCTTTTACAACTTTCATTCTGGGTATTACTAAGAACATGCTGAGCTATTAGCGGATGCCATATTACTATCTGAAATCATCTGACTATCCGTTATTTTAATTATCGCATGATATGTAATGATATACTGGCACGCTTGCTGGAAATTGTACTAAAACCGTTCCTGTACGTTGGGTATCTGTTAATAGCCTTTATTCTATTTATTTTCTAGACTGTACTTTCTGGCCTGCCGAAAGGATAACTTTACATACCTGGTTTCTGAGTACTTGACTGACCAATGTGATTTCCGGTCGGTACTTCTGGTGTTTCTCCCAACTACATTCATATACATGTCAATTAGAACTAAATACATTAATATTCGGGAGAAATTATCACTTTTGATATATATTTATCCCAAACTTCAACCTTTCGGAAAATGGTCGAAAACTCGTTATTTCTCGATAGTCCAGAAGGGATAAATGCTCACTACAACACTAGGAACATATTGGTACTAATTTAAAGCAATTCTATTTACTTTACCTCGGTAGCACGACGTTTCGCCGGCCAAATTTCACGAAACCAACTTCGTAGGATTGCTCTCTGCAGCTTTATACCTCGGTATCTAAGCTGAAACGGAGTTTAGACCGTGTTTCGCAGCGTAATTGGAAGGAATTATATATATATAATGTGGGTTTGCCTTCAAATTGGCTGAATCCCCCTGTTTGCTGAAAATCTATTGATATAAGGGAAAAAACCAACTTTTCCCAATTATTTTTTGTTGCTTGCTTTCTAAATCCCTTAAGCAACATGCCATTAGGATATTTATTCATTTAAAATTTACGGGGTGTAACATTTTAGTGGTCAATGGGACCAGGTTTTACGGTTAGCGGAGTTTGCCTAAAATAATAGTTACCATTCTAGCATCCAGATGACCTCATTTGAGGCTTTGTATGGTAGGAGATGTCATTCTCCGGTGGGTTGGTTTGATGTTTTCGATGTCAGGCCCTGGGTACAGACTTGTTGAGGGCCTCCTTACACAAGGTCAAACTGATTCAGGATAGACTTCTCACAGCCCAAAGTAGACAAAAGAGTTATTGCGAACCAGAAAGTTCATAATCTAGAGTTCACGGTTAGGGAGAAGGTGCTGTTGAAAATATCACCTATGAAGGTTTTTATGAGATTTGGAAAGAAGGGCAAGCTTAGTCCTAGGTTCATTGGTCCATTTGAGATACTTAGATGTATTGGTGAGGTGGCCTTGCATTGGCTATGCCACTAGACTTATCAGGTATTCATCTGGTATTTCATGTTTCGATGTGGAAGAAATATCATGGTGATAGATCTCATGTGATTAGATGGGATTTAGTATTATTAGATCAAAATTTACAATTTGAGGAAGAGACCATAGCCATTCTGGATTGGCAGGTTAGAAAATTGGGATCCAAAGAGATAGCATCAGTGAATGTGCAGTAGAGGTACTGTCCTATGGAGGAAGCCACTTGGGAGGTTTATTCTGACATGTGG
This sequence comes from Datura wrightii, assembly GCA_035772735.1. Lineage (NCBI taxonomy): Eukaryota > Viridiplantae > Streptophyta > Magnoliopsida > Solanales > Solanaceae > Datura > Datura wrightii. The sequence continues at coordinate 30,183,066 of JASDFA010000016.1, read as the reverse complement.
AGCAGATATCCTCAGTTATTCGGCAATTCAGGTATTCCTCTTATTTCTGTTTGAGGACGAACATGTGTTTTAGTAGTGGATGATGTAATGACCCTTCTAGTCGTTTCATGATTTTTAATTGTGTTTCCCATTTTAACCCTTTTTGTATCTTTTATATGTGATCTATAACTTGCGGGAATAGATGGCACAATTTTTGAGATAATCGGATGCATTTCGGAGAAGAAAATCTAAATTTTGAAGTTCTTAAGTTGAGATAAGGAAATGTATGACCCAAGTCAACATTTGGGATTAACGAGGTCGTATTCGAGTTTTGATAGTTGTGTTAGGTTTGAAGGGTGATTTATGACTTAGTTGGAGAGTTTTCAGTAATCTCGAGGGGTTCATGATTGATTTGAGTGAATGGTTGCATTCTAGTTCGTTTTAAAGATTAGAGTTGAATTTATGAGCTTTAAGGAAGCTAAGTTAAACCACGGTCAACTTTTGGTCAAAACGACCTCATATCGGTAATTTGATGATTCCAACAGATCTTAAACGTGTTTTATGATTTATTTGCATATTTGATTTGTGTCCACAGAATTGCGGATGGGTTTTGTACACTCGAGTTGCATTCTAGTAGAACTTAAAGTTAAGAGTTGACCTCAGTCAAATAGTTAACTAAATGAGCTCGGATTAAGAATTTGAAAGTTCCAATAGGTTCGTACGATTACTTTTGACTTGTCCACAAATTTTGATTTAATTCCAATGAATTTCGAGTGTATTTAGACGTTCTTTGTGTTTTAGCATGGTTTTAAGCATAAAATGTGACAACTTAGAGGTCTGTTTTTAGTTCAAGAGATTGAAAAATTATTGTGAGACTTCCAAAATTCTTAGCATGAACTATAGGAGTGATCTAAAAAGTTTGGTGCAATTTCGATAAGTCAAGATCTTGATTTTATCGCAAAAGATGAATTAATTCTTAAACGAGCAAAAATAATATTCGACTGGGCAAATGAGCACCAAATGGAGTTTTAATTGAACGAGTAGGTCTGTATCATTAGTTAGGAATTATAGGAAAAGGAATCATTGCATTTCGAGTTTGTATGATGAAGTTATGGCTATTTTAGTGAAAATTAAAGTTGTTGGTGTATTTTTATACAAACTGTGTTTATTTGGTTTTTTGAGTATATTTGAAGTTATAGCGCTCAAAATTGAATGATTTTTGTGGCATTCCTTCAGTATTTAACAAGGGGATAAGTTTCTAATCTTTATTTTTGTATTTCTTCATGGTTTTCATTTTTATCTGTGAATTTAATGGAGGAAAATTGGGGGTTTTCGCCCTAGATCTAGATATGGTATTTCTTTTATTTGGTTGTCAATTCAAAATTGTTGTTAAGGTTATTATGTTATGGGTAACTCAATTTTGGTTTTAAATTTCTGATTTACCAATTATTTCATCGTTTAAAATCGTATATGAGCATATAAATTAGGGATTTTGAGCCTCAAGTTAAGAAATCATATTTTGATGAATTCAAGGTCGATTTGAGCTCCGTTTTGGATGAAATTTCATATTTAAGTTCTTTACATTATGGATAACATAATTTTCAAATAAACTTCCTGTTTTGCCCTTGCAAGCTCAGGTTGACTTTTTGAGCCTGGGATAAAAGTATATGTTCGTGATTTTATTTTCTTATGTAGAATACATATTTGATCAGATTTTGATCATTCAGAAGTATTATGAAAGGTCAATTTTGTAATTTGACGCTTGAGCTTCGGTTTGAGGCAAGTAGAGATTTCTTGATTCTTTGAGGTGTTAGTTTTGTATATTTTAAATGAACTTAAGGATAACGGGTAATAAGGGGTCCCGTATAAATTAGATAACGAGCATTTATATGGGTACCGATGTCATGATATGGGTAATCTTACACGAAATTTATATATGTATTGATGATATTCCACAACTTGTGATGTGATTGATTTACTGAGAGTACGCACTACGTGATACTTGATTGTGACTTGGAGATCCTTGATTGTGTGGTTCGTTGATGAACTTGTGTTATTCATACATACGCGTACCACTCTTATTGTAGCGTGATGATTATTGACTAATAGTGCCCATTTGAGTTATTTTGTGAAAATTTATATTCTTGTGATGTCAATGGGAAATGGTTTGGGCGTGTGTTATTATCGATGGGAAATGATTCCAACATGTGTTATTGCCGATAAAAAAATGGTTTCGTTGTGTGTTATTATCAATGGGAAATGGTTTCACCATGTGTTATTGCCGATGGAAAATGGTTCTGGTGTGTCTGATTACCGATGGGAAATAGTTCCGGCAGGTATTTGAACCACGCGACTCCCCCATGGGTCTCGACTATCCAACAGAGGAAGTGTATATATACAGGTTCTTGGCCAGTGCATTGCATTGTATTACATTCATCTTCAATGCATTTTGAGTTGAGCATCGATATGATTGTGATATTGATCTGACTCGGTGAATTTGAGGTATATGGTGATATCATCAATGGTTTAGTTGATTTCGAATAATATGTGTCTTACTTTTTTATTGTGTTGATATTAAATCTGTGAACTCTTGTTTTGATGAATTATTATTATTGTATATTTATAACCATTGAAAAGGGAATTGTTAGGAGTTATATCTCATCATCACTTCTAGAAATAATCAGTTATCAAAGCTTTTTGAGTACATGTGTTTTCCTTACTCACTCTATACTTGCTGCACCTTTTTGTGTGCAGGGACTATACCAGGTACTAGCGGTACTTGAGTTCTCATGCGGTTTGAGACTTTTGTAGCTAGAGTTCAGAGTGAGCTACTTCCTCTTCGACAATCACTGAATTCTAGAGACTTCTTGTTTTATTCTCTGTCTTAATTGCTTCCAGACAGTTATTTTAGTTCTTATACTCATTTGGTACTCGTAGATGCTCTTGTACTAGTGTCACCAGTCGCGGTTGTTTGGTCTTAGACTCATTTGCTCCGCATTTATAAGAGAGCTAGTTGCTTGTTTTATGTTATTTTGGCATTTTTTTAAAATTATTAGTTGGTCAATAAAGGAATGGGGTTCGCCTATGGGTATGGTGGGTGCCCTCACGGCTCAATGCGATTTTGGGTTGTGAAACACATAATGTTTTTTTAGCGAAACAGGCTATTAACCATTATTCCTTGATCTTCTTAATCTTAAAATAATTTAATAAAAACTTAAATAAAAGTTTTAAAAGGATTAAAATTTAAAATAAAAATAGTGAGAATCACCTACACATTTAAATGGAGTCATTTAATGATTATTTTGGACAAAAATAAAAATATAACGATTTCATCATCTCATCTGCACAAAATCACTTTTTCACATGTTCAATTTGTATCGAAAAATCTCTTCTCCCTTTTTCTACTCTTTCCTTTTATTTTCTTTGTAAATTCTTAACTCTCTATCTATCTATCTTAATTGTTACTTCTAGATCTTCCTAATCTTCTTAATCTTAAAATAATTTATTAAAACTTGAATAAAAGTTTTAAAAAAGATTAAAATGCAAAAAGAAAATAATGTGGTGTCACTTGCACATTCAAATAGAGTTATTTAAGTAATTATTTTGAACATAACTAGAAAAGTAATGATTTCATAATCTTATCTTCACAATATTACTCTCACATCTTAAGTTTGTATCTATGAATCTTTTCTCCTTTTTTCCTGCCCTTTTTTATTTTCTTATTAAATTCTTAACCCTCTATCTAATTTAATTACAAAGTGATTGATAATTATGATAATATATTTTATAAATTGTCTCAATCCAAAATTTTATTATGTTTTGAGGCCAGCTACCATTTTTCGTATGCGAGCCATATTCATTTACAAATTATTTAAATAAAATAAAAAGAAGAAATAAGTAAAAATTCATTTAAAATAATACTAGTGTTAAAATTCATATCCCAAGTCAAAATAAAAGTTGAATTAGCTTAAGAATTCAAAGAATTTGGTGATATAAGTACAAGAGCATCTAAATCTAAAAAATATAAGTTTGAAAGTCTACAAGATATCTAGAAAGAGAAGACAACAAAAGCAAGTGAATCTAGAATCCTGTGTTGCGAAATAGCTGAGCAACTAGCCCTGAACTCTAGTTTGCAACCTAAGGTACTACAATGACTCAACCGTCATCACTAGTCCTTGGAACTAAACTTGCATGCGAAAAGTGTAGAAAGAACAAGGGTGAGTACGAAAAACACATGCTCAGAAACATCATCGATGAACCCTTATATGAAGTGATAATGAGAGTTGTTCCTACACTGCACTTCTCAACACTTTATCATAGATGTTCGATATAAAATCTCAATTAAAGAAAGACTAGCAGATAAGACAACAGTAATCCATATAAAAATGATACATGAAAACCAGCCAAAACAAAAAAATTTATAGTGAATATCAACCATAGAATACTATCTATCAATCATCTCAACCAATTAGGGAGAAAATAAGCCACTCTCACAATTATTTTATCATTTCACCATTAAAATTCATTTTTAATGTATGATGATGAAATGAAATAAAGATGTATATAAAGAGGGCAATAACTGTATACAATCGTTCCCTCCTTCAGATAGCCAAGAATCATTGGGAATTCGCGAGGTCCATATACACATCCTTTACCAAATAGCACTAAGGAAATGTCCTAAATGCAACACCATGTATCAAATAACCCTATATACAATTAATATTCTAGGTGGCTCTATGCAAGAATTTATCCTTTCACTTCTTCATTGTCAATATGCACGAGATGCGATGTTGACACAACAAATCTTACGCTGGATCCAAACTTCAGCACAATCACAAATAACTCCAAATCATTTAACAATGAGAAAAAATAAGTGAATGAGTAATCGATAAATCATTTTATATGCGGGGCTTCTGCCACAATGAATTATCTATACCAAGTGATAAAAATATAAGTGACAGGCCAAGTCTATATATTACGAGGCATGCTCATATAACACATAATTCATTAATTAGAGAAGAATCCTTAGTTTATCCATATCATTTTACTTGGTATCTATAAAAATGCTCGTCATTTCATTTATATCACATCCTTGTTTGATCAAATATATAAATTACATAAATATCAAGTCTGTAGACACCCGCATTATTATACTTCTATTCCATATTCAAAAAGTGAATTCACAGAGTCAATCCCGATCTCCAAAGATCAAAACAATCATTTTCTTTTAACATCATATTGTCCATAACAAAAGGGCTTAAATATGAAATTTCATAAAAAATAAAATCCGACTCAGACCCCAAATTATCAAGATACGATTTCAAATTTTTAGTCTCAAAACCCACAATTTCTTACATCAAAATGCTAATAAAAAGTCAAATAAATCAATGGAATAACAAGAAATTAGTAAATACAAGGTTAGATTCATATTCTTGTGATGAAATCTCAAAATTTCCTAAAACTCCTTCCAATACCGAGGTGTACAGGCCCAAAAATGAGTTAGAGAGCAACTATACCATTCTTAATAATATTTAATTAAATATCCAGGAGTTTTCATATCTACAAATGAGTCGTTGCAAATGTGAACAACTCAGACCCAGCTTTACTTTGCAATACAAACTTGAATGGACACCTCTTAGATATCACAACTGTAAACAAAAAATCGCAATTGCGAAATGATAGGTCACCTCTCAGATGTCACAATTGCAAATAGGGATGTCGTAATTTGAGGCATCCCCAGAAAATTTTGAAGATATACTTAGTTTGAAGATATAAAAACTTCACCATTTTATTTGTGACACTTAGACAATTATTGGCAAAGATATAACATCATTACATAATGGGCATTAATACTTCTAATGTTTCTCAGATGCATGAATTGTGAGACTAACTTTTTTAGGGCAAACAGTGAAGACATCATACATACAATGATAAGTTCTTCACTTAAAGAGAGGGAGCCTAGGAGTATGTTTGAACTCTCAAAGATAAAGGGAATTAAAGGTTTAATTTAAATTAATGGTTGTATCATTTTGTCACTACAACATTGATATCAACACTGATAGCTCATTCTTCAAGCATTACATCTTGTGGAGAACATGACTGCGCATGTCACATCCTTTTTTGAAGAGGAATTTATATATTTTTATTTCTGTGTTAATCTATTTCTGCTTGTGGGAGAGTAAATCCTTGTGATTTTTTGTACTCCAATTTATACTTAGTTTGAAGATATAAAAACTTCACCATTTTATTGAATTTGATTCGGTATTCTGTTTAAAAACTTCACCATTGTATTAAATCTAATCAAGGATATATAACATTAATGGAGATGTTGAATTCCTTATTGATAAGTTCTGATTTACCCCAAAACATGTGGGGGCAAGCCATACTTACAGATAATAAAATACTCAATCGAGTACCATATATCCAAACACAATCTATTCAATATGAAAAAATGAAAAGGAAGGAATCCCAATCTAAAATACTTTAAAGTGTTGAGGGTGTTTGGCGAAAGCTACAAGTTCCTAAACCTAAAAGGGTGAAACTAGGGCCAAAAACTGTTGATTGTGTTTTCATAGGATATGCTACCAATAATGAAGGATATTAGTTCTTCTTCATAGATCAGAAAATTATAATATTCATATTAATATAGTGATAGAATCAGAAAATGTTGATTTATTTACATTATGTATTATATCAACCCTATCTATGTCCTTGGTGGATATTGATATAGTAGTTATTGAAATTTTCACATAACTTATTCCGTCTTGGTGAGAACTAGTTGATTTAACTACTCATTTGATAGTTGATCATATATCTTTTGATTAAAGATTGTGTTCTTTAATTATGTGAAGGGATATCACTTGAAATAAAATGTTATGTTCTTTCATGATCAGATGTCCCTTGAAAGGTTGTGACTTTTCATGATAAGATGTGTTTGTTTAAATACAACCCTTTGTAAAGACAAGATGCTTCACTGAACGTATAAGTTCATTGATTTATAAAGCAAAGGATCAACTAATAAAAATTCTAGTAGGTTGAATTTTTACATCAGTGAATGTGCTATTAATTGGATACAAAAAAAGTAGACTTACAAGAGGTGGAATGGTTGAGAAATATATCATTAAAAGGTTGTGGCCACAACTAATGTCAACTATCCATGAGTATTTGTATAATGATATCACTTTATGTGTAGTCATCAGTCTACGTCTATTTCCTAAGTTGTGTTTTGCACAACAATAAATAGTTAATTGAGGGATATTATGATGCAAATTGAATCGCTGGATCAATTGATAACGTTAAATAAGGCCAGTGAAAAAGTTCACTGACTCCATAATGGCCCAAAACATTGACACTAATATGCATATATTGTGATAGTCAAGCGGCAATAGAAAGGGGGAGGGGAGCATTATGTATAACGGAAGATCTCGTCACATACGACGAAGAAATAATACAGTTAGAAAAGTACTCTCTAGTGGAATTATCACAATTGACTATGTAAAGTCAATGGATAATGTGTCGAATCCACTTACGAAAGGCCTATCTAGAGAGGCAGTTGAAATATCATCAAAGGGAATGGGACTATGCCTGAGGACAAGTCATCATGGCGGTAACTCTACCTAGAATACTGAATATCCGAAGATCTAGGTTCAAGGAGAAAAATAAAGTTATGCTTGATGGTTCAACATTGTCAAAATAGTATTTTTGGTTCATTCTCATGATGAGATAATGTTCAGTAACAAGGATAAAGTATTAAGACTTTTTAGTGGTTCTATGTTTGATACAGGGTATATCATATAGTGTGTCTAAAGGATAACACATTTAGGAATCACCTATGTAAGTGTGAAGTGTAAGACGCTTCGAGGAGAATTTTGTAAGGTCAATTATCTACGCACTTATGAACCAGGAAGTGTTCATGGCTGAAAAGAACCAAACAATGAGAATCAAAGACAGTTTAAGGGTTGATTGTGTGACTTATGGTTGTCTAGGTATATACCAATGATCGATGGTTCAAAGATATCAAATCTACCGATTGACTGAGTATATCCGATATATATTCACTACGGAAAGTTCAAAGCAAAACCTACTTATCTAGATGTGGTTAATCCTTGCTTGAAATTCACAATTTATTTTCATTTTTTTTGCATGTTTTAATCATATATCATTCCCCATTCATGTGGGGAATTGTTGGGGTTTTAAGATGTGAATGGGAAATGAGAAAATGCACCTTTTGGATTACACCAAAAAGAAACCTTTTGAATTGCACCTCTCCATCTCACCCTTTCATTCTCTATAAATTCAAAGGTCTTGCATCAGATTTACATATTGAGAGACGGAGAGAAAAAGAAAATACTCTTCCCTTTCTCCTCATTTTTGCATTCTTTATAAAACAAAATAAGTGTCGTGTAATATGCTCCATTTGTTGAGTTCGTTGGAGTTTTGTAATTTGCATTGCCTCTATTACAAAAACGTTCTCCGTTCTATCCTGGGAGAAAGTAGCCCAAAACCTTGGCAACAATGATTTTCTGTTTTTCTGAGTATACATAGAAACTGATTTATACAAATACTTTTCGGAACACAGATAATAACAAGAATTTCAACAAATTACCCAAATTAAGCCTGAGTGACTCGGGATCCATGCAAATTACTCAACTTTGTCAAATATGCACTTCATTTATTCTTTTCTAAAAGTAAGTGCAAAGTCCATTGTGAACAAATAAAAGTGAATTGATAAAATATTTAATACATTTTCTTGATTATATAAAAATTCACGCACTTAAATATGGATAAATTTGAAAATGAATAATTATTACCATCTTGATAGTGTGAAACACTAAATAAAAAGGTAAAAACACGGAAATGAAGAAGTATTATATCACTGAATAACTCACACTACTCTGAGAAGGTTTCCTTCCTTTATGTATTTTTTTTGCGATTAATATTATTGTCGCATCTTCAATCACAGTACGATGACTTTACTTTTATATAGTGTTATAGCCACACAAAAGAAATGCATTGTCCACCTTTATTTTTCTTATTTTCATTTTTAGTGATATATAATGCAATCTTTAAAAATCCTTAAATCAGTAAACATTAAAAAAATAAAAACAAAAACATATTGCCTATTATCTATTATTATAATTACCACCTTTTAATATTAGGTTATTCAACTCATAACAAGTAAAAATCACTATTTAGTAAAGCTTTTAATCATTAATTAAATGTTAAAATTAATATAATCATAAGAACATACTTAACGGTCAGAGCACGTATTATAACTAACTCTTCACCCTAGGCACCCAAAGATGAGGAAGGGCGTAGTAATCGAAGTAATGCTTCGGGGAGTTGAAAATATGCATAAATCCGGAGATTCCCGAATAGGGCAACCTTTCGAACTGTTGTTGAATCCATGGGCAGGCAAGAGACAACCTGGCGAACTGAAACATCTTAGTAGCTAGAGGAAAAGAAAGCAAAAGTAATTTCCGTAGTAGCGGCGAGGGAAATGGGAGCAGCCTAAACCGTGAAAACGGGGTTGTGGGAGAGTAATACAAACGTCGTGCTGCTAGGCAAAGCATCCTGAATGTTGCACCCTAATTTGGTGATAGAATTATTGAAGGTAGTTAATTGGCTTCCTTCAAATATAAAGGGGCACTCTAAGTAGAGGAGAGGAAATTCCTTATAGCCAATAATGTCTTTACTCCCGAAAATATCACTTGTACTAGTATTTGGGCCTACAAAAAAGCAACTCTTATCGTCATTAATAAGTTGGCCTAAGTAGAGTTAGTGGACGATTTTGATAACATGCCAGTGCATGTGGTCAAAATATAATAAAGTGATGAGTAAGTATCATTTCCAACAAGGACTTACTGATTAACTTTTAAAATAAATTAACCAACAAAGAGAATTTAAGAGTTGTGAATCAAGTATTGAAGAAAAAAACTAAATATAATATTGAATAATTCAGAAGAGATGCACATATATATATATCCTAGATTACAAATAGATTTATCAAATTCAGTTGCATATCCATTCTAGATAGTACATTGAAAATCTAATTTACTAAACATAGGGTTAGTATTAATCCACAATCCATTCCTAATAAATCAGAGCCTACTCAAACTACTGAAATTCATATACATATTTTTAAATATGATATAACATCGTGTACATGTATTCGCTTTTTCATTTTTTTTGATGTTCCTGCTCGTGACAGGATAGAGAATGGGCACGACTCCCCGTTTTACCTTCCAAACAGACTGGTCGTTCTTAGTTCCAGGTCCCCGCGGTCATCTCAAGTAGTAAGAACATAATTGTATCCCTTGTATTTAATTAAGAAAGGAAAACTAAGTGGAGGTCTAACTCACTTGTCACTTGCTAGATGTAAGTTAATCAGAGCTGTTAATCTATGCTAGGTGAATCACTGGATAGATTTGTAGATAGTATTCAATTGGTGACCAGACAATTAAATAATTAAGCACAGGATAACATAAGTAAAAAATTAAACTAATATAAAATAGTGATAATCAAACATAATCTGACATAAAGCATCAACAAACAACATTCTTGAATAATCCCACAACTCTAAAATAATAAGAGAACTAGCTAGCCACTCATATTTATGGTGAGTACACCATAATGGTTCAACTATTAAAATAGAAGAAAGAAAAGGTGAACTGTATGAATCTCCGCTCCTTGGTGCGTATGAATTCCTTGCGATATGCTCCTCTCCAAAGTTTGAATCTCCCTTGAAAAATATGAAATAGTTGTACTTTTAGTGTGAGAATTTGACCTTGGGCCAACCTACTTCTTTTAGTCCAAAACTTACTCAAACTATCAGAAAATACCAAAAGTCACAGCATCATCTACTAGGGTGCACGATGCACCAAGCCATATATCAAACGGATGAAAATTCTATAGATTATTGAAGATGGGGCACACCACTTGGTAGGGGCGAGTGGCACACCAAGCCAAATTTCACGAGACGTCATTTTTCAACTCCTGTCCATGTGTACTTGGCTCATGGTCCTTAGCTAAATCGAAATACTTGTGGATGACTTCTAATCAGACTTCAAAGTCATATTTTCACTTATTTTTGTATCAAATCATTAGCTTTCCATTAAAATCATATCCTACTCGCATAAAACACATCTATTAAGCATAAAGTGAATAAAATAAACTCAGATACAAGAAAATAGCACCAAATATGAGGCAGAATATATTTAAAAATATGTACTTCTAAACATCGATCACAACCCCACACGTGAACATTTTCTTGTTCTCAAGTAAACTCCTACACTCTAAACTTACAATTGCTTGATCTTGCACTCTAAATCACCTAACATCCATGATACAAGTTGTCACCAACAATCAGGCTATTCAACAAATCAAATAATCATATAAATACCTTCTAATCATCATGCAAGATATAAAAGTCTACTTAAGTAAATAACAAGCTCCTAACCTTAGTGTGGGCTCTGACTTAAGATTGCTCACCTACTTCGTCACATAAATAAGTTATATCACCTATCTATCATGAAACAAGTTCCCTCACAAAAAAAAATAGTCAATACTCAAATCAAAGAATCAAACATAAATTAAGGAATTAGCATCAAAGATCAATCTATCACACTCACAAAATAATTCACATGTATGCACAAATAACTATAGGCTTGCACATTATGCATGAACATCTCTACTAATCTAAGCATGCACCAATAGAATCAAATAAAATTTTAATGGATTGTAATATTCATTAGGGGAGGGGTATTTCCATGCTCTCTCATGTCCGGACCCTATTTAGAAGTTTTTTTAATCTATTTCCATGCTCGTTCTTGCTCCTAATTAAAACAGCCAAAAGAAACAAAAATATTATACTTATCCTAGAAATAATAAAAATAAAGAAGCTACACTATGAAAGTAAGATAAAATGGATTGCCTCCTAACAAACATTTTATTTGACATTGCGGCATAACAGAAGTAGTTCAAGCTTTGAGCTATAATTCGTCCCCCAGACGGATGATTTTTATCTACCTCTTTCTTTTTATTCCTCACCTTAATTTTTTTCAATACATCATGAAACCCACCTAATACACCAAATAATTTTAATTACCTCATTACATGTTTTCACTCTCACTTTTACTTCCTCCTTACGACGTCTTTTTCTCAACTCTAGCACACCACACTCGCGCTCACTATTCACATCTTCTGTTTCTACTATCGTAGCATTACATAAACTTTCAATAGGAGTTGGAGCTTTAGAACTTTATAGATGTTGAAGGTAACATCTTCATCTTCAACTCTCATCTTCAGTTTTCCTTCTCTTGCATTAATCATCACGCCTTAAGTAGCTGAGAATGGATGTCCCAAAATCAGGAGGACCTTTCATCTACCATGAAGTCCAGCATTATAAAGTTTTTAGGGAATATAAAATTTTCTATCTGCACCAAGACATTCTCTGTAACTCTCCTAAGAGGTTGGCTTTGGAGTTTCCAACCAAAGTTTCTTTAATATAGATAGGGGAATAAGATTAATGCTCGCCCCTAAATCATAAAGAGCATGACCAACATTAGAGTTTCCAATTTAGCTTGGGATGGTGAAGCTCCCCACGTCCTCAAGCATTTGCAAAAGCTTATTTTGGACCCTAGTGTGCACTGCTCGGTGAGTGCGGCTATATGAAAATTAGTTATGAAATCTTTTATAAACTTTCCATATTGTAGGACTTTTATCAACACGTCAAGCAAAGGGATATTTACATATACCCCGTCATCATCTCCAGGAATTTATTGTGCCTTTTATCTTTATCCTTATGAGCCAATGTCGATGGGAATGGTGGAGTAGCTCTTAGTCTATTATCCTAGTTTCTTACCACAGTTTCAATTCATGGTGTATATATTTTGGAAATTCTGGATGATTTGCAAACCCTGGCTAATCAAAATCATTTACCACTCATCCTCATGGAAACTATGGCTCATGTACTACCTTCTGTTGGCCCCGTCGATCTCTATTTCACTCCTCAAAGTGAATAGCATTAATAATGTAATTATGAATAGTCTCCACATTTGTATCATCAATTTTCCTCTCCAGTCGAGACATTTTATCTTGAAAACTTTGGACATGGCCCCCATATTATATTGAGCTTATGAAAAACTTATTGTGTGTCAAATTCTTATTCTCTGATAATTTCATGTGTACCAACCACTGTGCGTTGGTGTAGTTCTATTGATTCTGTTCATAATGTTTCATCAAACATGTTGACTCACAAGTGGTCATCACTTGTTATACCTACTGAATAGGCAGTGCTTTCAGAGCACATGCAACTGCAAACATCTTACCAAATTGGTGATTCAGTGAAGGCATACCTATTTTCAAACAAATTTTCATATTTTTCCCTGTTAGTTCTAATTGTTTGATATAACAGTATTAGGAAGTGCCTTAAGCTCATCAAAAAATTTCTGCATGCACTTCTCTCCACAAGTAAAGTCGGGAAACATCTTTGTGCCATTATGTAAACTCTCCTCAAAAGTGTGGATCAAGAACTGATTAGACTACTCATGATAAGGGTAACCTTAGAGAAATTCATTGAATTGCTCCCATGCTTCATACAATGTCTCTCCTTGCTCTTGCTTAAACCCCAAAATTTTAGTCCTGAGAGACTTAATCTTTCAAGATGGAGAGAACTTTATCAAGAATTACTAAGCAAGATCATCCCATGTGCGAATGGAATTTGCAGACTTGTTTTTCAACCATGATTTTTCTTCTCCCAACTAGGAGAATAGGAAAAAAGTTAGACTAGTATAGCCTAGAGTAATTCCTGTGAAGTTGTAAATGTTAGTTATCTCTAGAAAGTTTTGTATGTCCTACTGCATGTCTTTATGTGGGTTACCTAGAAACTGGTAATGTGTTGCGAAATTATAACACATTATATGTCAATTACATAAAATTTTCTGTAATGATCTGTCCGATCGTTATAGAACCTTGACAACATGAGCTAAGAATTAAATTTTTGTAAGTATGCTTCTTATTTTTTGGGGTTAAAAAATAAAGTATGCCTAGTTAGAGAACCTCTATAGCAGGCGGTTGTCCACTATGGAGAAACTGTTGCAGCAAAGATAGGGTCGCTGATGCGAGCGACGCAAATCAGAATTCGTGTTTCAGCTATTTTTAAAATTCAATTCCTATTCTAACAACACTTGGTTATTAAAAACACCCGAGGGAAAAAAATTAGTCATTCCACTAGACATTAAGAAGGGTAGCCCTAAAAGAAAAAGACTCCACCTTCCTCCCCGATGACTTTATTCAAGAATGCTAGACTCAGGGCAGAAACAGAACTTCATTGATTTCATGGCAGCAACTTAATACCCAGGTAGGTTATGGCTTACCTTTGCGTTAGACTTTGATTAGTGAATCGTACACGTATGTGAAATTGATGGGTATATGTTTATACATATAAAAGGTCATCAACTAATTATGTCTAACATAAAAGGGTGGACTGTTAGGTGATAATGCGAATATAAAGTGGATTTAATTATATTAATAAACAAATAGGCTGAAAGTTGCAAGACCTAGGTCATGTGTCGTATTGATGGGTATTTTTTGATAGTATTATTGTTGTTGTTGTGAAGAGATGAATGGTAGTAAAGATTTTTTATCTTAAAAGTGACTTTTGGAGGAAGGGAAGAACGGGTATTAGTGTAGACCCGTGGTTAGTTACTTATGGAAATCAAGCTAAGGTTAGGAAAGAATAAATATCATGTGTTTTATTTATGTTGGTACTTAATATAATAATTATAATAGGCACGATGATATGCCCCTGAGTGAAATCACTTTAAAAATGGAAATTGTAATATTAATGTAATAATTCATGATGTATTTGGGTAATGACTAGGTAAGTTCTTATAGAGCCATGTTAGAATAATTAATTTGGTAAATAATTGAGATCTTATTATTGTACATATTTTTTTGTGATACTGATTATAGTGACTTAACGCTGTTGTGTGAATAATGTTGTGCAATTGTTAATACTGTGAATATAATTTATGATTTGTTTTGTGTGATGACTGATTTACAAGCAAGTAAAGTATGCGGATGATTTTTTGGTAATACACCATTATCTTGAGATAAGAGGCTTGTGTCTGAGGGGAGCATCTGGATGAGCGGCTATGAGTGTGATGAGTAACATACCATTACTATGAGATGAGTGACTCATGCTCAAGGAGAGTATCTGGGGGAGCATTTATGATATGAGTGGCTAGTATCCAAGGGGAGCATCAAAACGAGAAGATGAGTAGGAGCGAGTATGTAACACCCCGGAAGTCCTAGAGATCAGACCACGGACTTAAAAGAAGCTCAGCAAAAAAAGTCAGCAAAAATTTGCTTCAGAACGAGTCAGGGAACGACTTGTTAGGTGACCCCACGAGTCGTGGTCTGAGTCGTGGGGAGCATTCAAGGGCTATGATCTGAACCAGTGGCCACGGACGACCTGACAAGTCGTCTGGCCTGGCAACGACTTGTCAGGTCGATCGTTGGGTGGAGGATAGGGAGTCTTAAGCAGTATGGGTAACGGATAAATGTGACAAGTTGTTAAGTGTGATAAAAATTCGTCGAGTTAGTTGTTAGAAGGGAGAAGCTGTGGTTTTAAAGAAATTTCCAGTGTACTTCAAGAATGGGCATGACGAATTGTTGGAGCTGGTGACGAGTCGTCAGGTGAGTCGTGGCATCAGTTCGGGCAGTTTTTCCAGTTTTCTTCAGAGGCAGTTTTGTAAATTCCTACGCTTTTAACTCCTAAACTATATCGTTTTGGGTTCTACCTTGCACGTTTTTAAGGGTTTTTCATGTCTAAACCCTCATTCTCTCAACTCCTTCTTCCTTCTTCCTTCTCAAGATTCAAGGGTTTCATCAAGGTGTTCATCAAGGCTTCAAGGAAGATTTTGAGCGGGAATTTCTTCAAACAAGTATGCGGGTCTTTCAACAAGGATACTCTTCCATCCTTGTGTCCCAAAAATATTTTTATTAAATATCCAATTTTGATAAATCTAGAAAAGTATGATATAGGGTTTGTAAAACGGGTAAATTCTTCTTTATTTCTCTTAAATGCTAATAACTACTGCGATTATGAATTTAATTGGATTATTAATTGATAGGTTATCTTGAATTATGAAGTATAGGTTGAGAATGTATGAGTGTAATATGTTCTTCATAAATTGGATTGAGTATTGAATGGGATTTGTTCATTTCTCCCTTGGTTATCATAGTAATTCATGAGCATGATGGAATTGTGGGAATATTGTGCAATTAACCTTAATGACCCGATTATGATATTGATGATTAAGTTGGGTTGAGCTGGAGTTGTGGGCTTGGGCAATTGAAGTAAATTATGCATTATGGCCATGTTTTGATTGAATTGACTTGGGTATGATTGGATTGCATTTATATTGATGGATTCTGAAGCTTGGGAGGATTCTAAATTATTTTCCTTACAAAAAAGTATTTTATAAAATCTTTGAATCTAAAACGCCCATAAATAGAAAGTTCGTAAAAGATTTTATTTATGATAAATGTGAGATGATGATGAGGTTGATGATGAAAAGCATGTTTCTAAAAATACCTATGATTATGTCATTGTTTTAAAAATGAATTGAGTAGATTCAAATATGATAATGTTTTGGGCAAGCCCCCATGTTCATTTAAAATGATGATTTTCCCGAAATGAGCTTACTGCATTGTTTGGAGCGAAGTCTCCCAATTTTATAAATGTTAGTGAGTGGTATGTTTTGAAATGAATGAAGCCATGTATCTTTGATAAAGTATGAGTGGAAACTATTAATCATGCATGACCTTATGCTACATGATGATGTGAATGATATTGCAACTGTTGGGCTGGTTATTATTAGAAAGTAGCCTTATCTTGTCGAAAGTAACATCGTATGATGGACGTTAGTAAATGTTCTTGTCTATTATTAGCTGTAGTAACTTAGCATAGCCTTAGTCAGTCGGGACACATATCCCTAGTCGCTAGTGGAGTATGTCTTCTCTTAGTAAGTCGGGACTCACATCCCTAGTGGTTAGTAGAGTATGTCTTCTCTTAATCAGTCGGGACTCACATCCCTAGTCTTTAGTGGAGTATGTCTTCTCTTAGTCAGTCGGGACTCGCATCCCTAGTCGTTAGTGAAGTATGTCTTCTCTTAGTCAGTCGGGACTCTCATCCTAGTCGTTAGTGGAGTATGTCTTCTCTTAGTCAGTCGGGACTCGCATGCCTAGTCGTTAGTTGAGTATGTATTCTCTTAGTTGGTCAGGACTCACACCCTTAGTCAGTCAGTGACTCACTATATCAGAGCTTCCTCTCCCTTGACAGTCAACGATTCTCTCTAGCTGAAAATGTTTCTCTTTGATAGTCAGGGACGCTCCCTTCGACAGTCAGGGACGCTCCCTTCGACAGTCAGGGACTCCCCCTTGGACTGTCAGGGACCCTCTTGATATCAGTCACGGCATCATATCTCTGTATTATTCCCGATTATTACTTTTGCGCATCAGTTGACCCTATGTTGAAGCATGTCCTTATAATGTGGTTATGATGATATGATATGTGAATCTCATATAAGTTGTCGTATCTCATTTCAATTACATTACTATTAATGTGTTTTACATTACTTTCTTCTTGTATATATTGTGAGTTAGTTTTCTTACGCTTCCTGCATACTCAGTATATTCCAAGTACTGACCGCACGCCTCTTGTGCTATATCATTTCATGATATAGATTCAGGTCTCTAGGTTCAGTCGCGTGGCTAGATACGCTCCTTACTCTCCTAGCTGCTATGTTCTTGTTTTATTATGTTTCAGTTTTCAAACTTTGGGAGTTAGTTGGGGGCTTGTCCCAGCAACTCATCAGTTTAGTAGAAGGTTTTCGGACTTGTCTAGACAGTTTCAGCTATGTATCTAAGTGTTATTAAATTGTCCTTATGGGTTATATTAGATTCTTGTTATTAGCTTTCATTATTTATGTTGTTAGTCATATCTGTTGTTAAGTGTATGCTATGATTATGCCGTGGGTCGACTTGGAGTCTTTCGAGGTTCCTTGTCCCGTGTTATGGCTAGGGTATGAACTCGGGTCGTGACAAACTTATTATCAAAGCAAAGGTTTAGAGTGTCCTTGGGTGTATGAAAGCTGCGTTATGTAGAGTCTTCTTAATGGGTGCAAAGCGCGCCGCAGTCATGACGAAGAGGCTATGAGACGTTTTAGGAATGTTCCCTTTTCTTCATGATCCTTATCATGCATAGAGTATGAAGCTCTAATCAGTTCCTCCCTTAACTCGTGCTTTACGCGCTCGTAGATAATGCCTCCTAGACGAGCAAATGGAAGGAGACATGGTAACGGCCGTCAACAAGTACCACCAGCCCAGGCAGACCCAATGGATGATCATGTTACTCATGCTCAGGTCTGAGCAGCCTTTCAAATGTTGGGGCAGGCCCTGACCACTCAGATTAACCAATAGGCAGTGACCCATACTCCTCAGAATGGAAATGAAGCGACGACAAGGATAAGAGATTTTCTTCGGATGAACCCACCCGAATTCTTAGGGTCAAAGGTGGATGGGACCCATATGAGTTCTTGGAAAAGATTCAAAAGATTACTCATATCATGGGAGTGACAGGAAATGAGAGCGCAGACCTAGCATCCTACCAGTTAAAGGGAGTTGTTTATATATGGTATTGTCAGTGGAGGGACAGTCGGGGAGTTGAAGCAGGTCCCGTAGGGTGGGATGAATTTATGAAAGCCTTTTTGGATAGGTTCTTCCCTAGGGAGTTGAGGGAGGCAAAGGCGGCAGAGTTTATTAACTTGAAACAGAGTGGCATGACTGTCCAGGAGTACGCATTGGAGTTCACTCGGTATCTAAGTATGCGCCGGAAAATGATATCCCACCAGCAGGCCCGAGTGAGCAGGTTCGCGAATGGAGTGTTAGACTCCTTGGTCAAGGAATGCAGGACTGTCATGCTACACGGGGACATAGAATTTCCCCGCTTGGTGATATTTGCTAACAGATGGAAGCGGGACAGGTGAAAGAGAAAGAGAGAGAAAGGCCAAGAGGGCCAAGAATGAAGACCCAGATTTCTCCCATCAGAGGTCGAGTGCCGGATATCGCTCACGCTACCAGCAGAAATAATCAACTCCAGCACCTTCGATAACCAATGCTCCTTATCAGCCCCGAGTGAGGGAGATTACGTACCCATTGTGTATGATATGTGGAAAGCAACATTTGGGAGTATGCATGGACGGATCAAATGTTTCTTTTTGGTATGGCAAGGTGGGTAATAAGTACCAAGATAGCGCAGCGGCTAAGCGAGGCGAAAGTAGATTCTCGGCCACCTCTTCAGCAGCTCCGATGGCCCTCCCTTCTCAGCAGGGTGCATCCTCTAATCCAGGTGGCAGACATCGTCAAAACTACTTCTATGCCATGGCAGCCCATCAGGATAAGGGCAAGGCGCCGGTAGTGGTCACAGGTATGTTATGAATCTTGTGTTATTCTTTATGTGATGCCAACCTCTATATTGAATAAGAAGCTCAATTGTGATTGTGGGAAAAGATTGTTGGTGTGTGATATAAATAGCTGTTAGTGTAAGGCTCGCGGTGAAGGTTTGAAGTGAAAGTGGAGTTAAGAATTCGTAACTTAGCCTGACTTGAAGGGAGATTCAAGAGTCTTAAAATGATGACTTTAAGCTAAGGGGGAGATAGTGAATGTGTGAAATAAGTTGGATCTTGAGAGTGCCCATAAAGGAGTTCAGCCTTAGTGGTTGCAGTATGTAAATTATTTCGAGGTTTAGATAATTTTCCCTTGTAAATTCAGTTGGAGTTAAGGTGTGTCCATTCCTATGTGCAGATCACCAAGGTTTAGAAGTAACCGTTTCAGTCCGTGATGCCAGTCTTTCCCTATGAGTCCGTATTGCTTATTTTCGTGTTATGAATCATTTATGTGTGTTAATTCATGTTTTTTGGTGTAGTCAGCTCGAACTTAGTCTATAAAAGTTGCTTAGTAAGTTTAGTAGAACCAGGCTATCTCATGTATGTGCTCAGTTTTGATATCGGGAATGACTCGTGCTTATGAATTTCTTACCTTCAGTTAGGTTAGATATTGTGAATCCTAGCCTAGTACCAAGAAGTGATTTGAGAATAAAGAATCAATCTGTGATAGTTATGTGCCGAATCAAAAGGGGAAAAGAATTCTTTTCGGTGTTTTGCCTAGTTCTATGCTGGTTTCATGTTCTTCGGTTTCCGTGGAATTATGGTATGCATCTTAGGTGTGAATTTTCAGATTTGGTATATAGGGTTGGTCTAGAGTAAGATACTCCATTGGTGTTTAGCTGTGATTGATTGGTATTTGGATATCGGCTTCGTCTCTATCTTTTCATTATGTTCAGCCAACATTCGAGGACGAATGTTCCCAAGGGGGAGATATTGTAACACCTTGAAATTCCAAGATATCAAACCCCAGAGTTAGAAGAAGCTCAACAGAAAAAGTCAGTAGAAATTTAGTTCAGAACGAGTCAGGGAATGACTCGTTAGGTGACCCCACGAGTCGTGGTCTGACCCGTAGGGAGAAATCAAGGGATGTGATCTAGATCCATGGACACGGACGACCTGACGAGTCATTTGGCCTGGCAACGACTCGTCAGGTCAGTCGTTGGCTGGAGGATAGGGAGTCTTAAGAGAGTGGGTAATGGATGGATGTGACGAGTCGTTAAGTGTGATAACTATTTGTCGAGTCAGTAGTTAGAAGGAAGAAGCTGTGGTTTTAAGAAATTTCCAGTGTACTTGACGAATTGACATGATGAATCGTTGGAGATTGTGATGAGTCGTCAGGTGAGTCGTGGCATCAGTTCGGGCAGTTTTTCTAGTTTTCTTCAGGGGCATTTTTGTTAACTCCTACGCTTTTAACTCCTAAACTACGTCTTTTTGGGTTCTATCTTGCACGTTTTTAAGGGTTTTTCATGCCTAAACCCTCATTCTCTCAACTCTCCTTCTTCCTTCTTTCTTCTCAAGATTCAAGGGTTTCATCAAGGTGTTCATCAAGGCTTCAAGGAAGATTTTGAGTGAAAATTTCTTCTACCAGGTATGCGGGTCTTTCAACAAGGATACTCTTCCATCCTTGTATCCCAAAAATATTTTTATTAGATACCCGATTTTCATAAATCTAGAAAAGCATGATATAGGGTTTGTCAAAAGGGTAAGTTCTTCTTTATTTCTCTTAAATTCTAATAACTACTGCGATTATGAATTTAATTGGAATATTAATTGATGGGTTATATTGAATTATGAAGTATAGTTGAGAATGTATGAGTGTAGTATGTTCTTCATAAATTGGATTGAGTATTGAATGGGATTTATTCATTTCTCCCTCGGTTATCATAGTAATTCATGAGCATGATGGAATTGTGGGAATATTGTGCAATTAACCTTAATGACCCGATTATGATATTGATGATTACGTTGGGTTGAATTGGAGTTGTGGGCTTGAGCAATTGAAGTAAATTATGCATTATCGCCATGTTTTGATTGAATTGACTTAGGTATGATTGGATTGCATTTATATTGATGGATTCTGAAGCTTGGGCAGATTCTAAATTGTTTTCCTTACAAAAAATTACTTTTATAAAATCTTTGAATCTAAAACGCCCATGAATGGAAAGTTCGTAAAAGAAGTGATTTATGATAAATGTGAGATGGTGATGAGGTTGATGATGAAAAGCATGTTTCTAAAAATACCCATGATTATATCGTTGTTTTAAAAATGAATTGAGTAGATTCAAATATGATAAAGTTTTGGGCAAGGCCCCCATGTTGATTTAAAACGATAATTTTCCCGAAATGAGTTTACCACATTGTTTGGAGCAAAGTCTCCCAATTTTATAAATGTTAGTCAGTGGTATGTTTTGAAATGAATGAATCCATGTATCTTTTGATAAAGTATGAGTGGAAACTATTAATCATGCATGACCTTACGCTACATGTGATGTGAATGATATTGCAACGGTTGGGCTGATTGTTATTAGAAGGTATCCCTATCTTTTCAAAAACAACATCGTATGATGGAAGTTAGTAAATGTTCTTGTCTCTGATTAGCTGTAGTAACTTAGCGTAGCCTTAGTCAGTCTGGACTCACATCCCTAGTTGCTAGTGGAGTATGTCTTCTTTAGTCAGTCAGGACTCACATCCCTAGTCGTATCTCATTTCAATTACATTACTATTAATGTGTTTTACATTACTTCCTTATTGTATATATTATGAGTTAGTTTTTTTATGCTTCCTGCATACTCAGTACATTCTAAGTACTGACTGCACGCTTCTTGTGCTATATCGTTTCATGATATAGATTCAGGTCTCCAGGTTCAGCCGCGTGGCTAGATACGCTCCTCCCTCTCCCAGTTGCTAGTGGTGAGTCCTCATCATCTGAGGACGCGACTTATGTTCTTATTTTATTACGTTTCAGTTTTCAGACTTTGGGAGTTAGCTGGGGGCTTATTCCAGAAACTCATCAGTTTAGTAGAAGGCTTTCAGACTTGTCTAGATAGTTTCAGCTATGTATCTAAATGTTATTAAATTTTCCTTATGGGTTATATCAGATTCTTGTTATTAGCTTCTGTTATTTATGTTGTTAGTCATATCTGATGTTAAGTGTATGCTATGATTTTGCCATGGGTCGACTTGGAGCCTTTCAAGGTTTCTTGTCCCATGTTATAACTAGGGTGTGAACTCGGGTCGTGATAGAGTACCACGCCGGTACATTACATGGATGCCTAGAGTCCCTTGTAAGTCATGACTGAAAGGGCAAATATAAGACCCTCGGGCATGTGTGTATAGATGCATGACAGATATAAGATTGATGTGTGTATAGATATGAGATAGATGTGTGACAGATATGAGATTGATGTGTGTATAGATATGAGACGGATGTGTAATAGATATGTGATGAAGTTTGACACAAAAAAGGATACTGAGGAGGTACAAGGCTATACAATTGTACTTTGGTATCGACATGATTCCATAGACGTGATTTGATTTGTATTGTGATTGCAAGATATTTGTGATGTCTGTTTTAAAAGACGTATACTTCCAAAATGGGAATTGCATAAATGTAGACATGTAATTTTTGACCCTCCTTAATTTTTATATTACTTTACCATTAAATTTTGTATTACGGTAATTCATGATTTTATCTTTTTAGTAAGTTTTTATTTGTTGAAAAATTACAAACTATTCATTTTTTCGCTTGGAATACACATTCTGATTTTATTTATAAAAGAGAGAAAATGATTTAAAAAATTAATTTTTATCCATCTTTTAATTAAGTAATTTTTCAACCTTTTCATATTTTTATTTTTATTTTATTAATTTTATTATTATTTAATTTTTTTAAAAAAAAAGACAAAGACAAAATCTTCCTAAATATATCAATCCCATTCTCATAAAACTCTCACCCAAAAACTTACTCTTAAACTCCCCACATTTTTTTTCTTTTTTCTTTTCTTCCCACACCCTAAAAACTCTCATCCAAAAAAAAAAACCCACGCTTTTTTTCTTCTTCCTACACCCTAAAAACCCTCAACAAAAAAATTAATCTCACTCCACCACATCTCCTATCTTCTACCCACACACAACAACAAAATAGAGATAACACAAAAGAAATGCAAATAGAGAGATATAGGAGAAAAAAACAGACAGAGAGAAAAAAAAGAACGAAAAACAAGAGAAGAAGAGAAGTGAAGAGAGTTGAGGTCCTGATGCTCTTAGTTGGATTGTTGTTGTAGTTTTCGACTAATTTATCTAACTCTTTTCATATATAAGAATTTGATTATATTGGTATCTCCAATTTTCATTGAATTATGTTATTAAGAAGCATGTTATTAAATTATATTTGTGTGTTTATTCACTTATATTTTGATTTAATATATTTAGATGGTGATTTAAATGCTTAAATATTTGATTGAGTAGGTTAAATTTGAAATGAATTTAGCATTTAAAAGAAACTAATAGTAGTTGTTGTTCATGAATTTAAAGGTTATTGAGTTTTAAAAAACATTGCAGTTACTTAATTTTAATTTTGATTTGTTTAGAAATATAAAACTATCCAGGTTTAGATTTTACTTAACTAGATATTTTTAAATGTTAGAAGAAATAAAATCAAAGTTGGCCAAATATTATTTTTTATTTAAAAAAAAAGAGATGAAAAATAAAATAAAAGAATAAAAGAAAAAGAAAATAATTATAAAACGGACAGAAAAGAAAATGATGAAAACAGAAGAAGAAGGAAAGGAAAGAAAAGAAAAGAAAGAAAAAAAACAGACCGAAAAAAAAAAATATGAAAACAGAAAAGAAAAGAAAAGAAACGAAAGAGGAGAGAGAAATTGTCGCATAATTTGGTTTTCATCTGATTTGCTAATCTGCCATGAAGTAGGGAATATTTGTTGTTGACTTCTTGCCTCTCTTAATCAGGTGCTTACACTCTTCAAATTTGGAGCATGTAAGAAAAGAAAGATTATTTCTTGTTGTGAATTAACTTTTGTGGAAAGGTAATACTTAATTCTTGTATTTAAATGTCTTAATTATATGTTAAAGATATTTAAGTTATTTAGCTATCCTATTTGCTAATTTTAATTTTATCAAAATCTTATTTCTTTATTTATAGTAGACGAAGAAATTTGATTATTATTATTATTATTATTATTATTATTATTATTATTATTATTATTATTATTATTATTATTATTTGTCACCCCGCTATTTAAGTTATTTAGAACCACGGGACTCAAATGATGTCTAACACCTTTTCCTCGGTCAACAAAATTTCTTATCCGGATTTTTAGTTCGCATACCAATAATAAAAGAGTCTTCCTTTTAATTAGGGATTCAATAAGGTGCTTGGAACATCACAACTCAATTCCAAGTGGCGATTCTGTAAGTAAATAAAAATAATCTCTATTCAAAATCGTCACTTCAATTGGAAAAAACCCTTATTCTTTGACCCTCTTCTGAAAAGGGGTGTGACATCTCTGGGATTCTATTGGGGAATAACCAAAATTTGAGCTTTCTTACATTGACTCATGCTTGGCTTTTATTATTATTTTTTGAATATATTGTGTGTATATTAGCCTAATGTGCTACTTGCCGCTTGTTTATCCCTTTGATATTGTTGAACTGTGTTTATATATATCTACTCTCAAACAACCCCTTTGAGTCTCTGAAAACACTTCACACACGATCATAGGAATGCAGTTATGCATCCTACTTTCTTTTGAAATAAAAATGGAGTGTCTTGAGACCTGGTGAAAGATTATAGTCACACATGTTAGGCGGGGTTGGACCAGTAATGAAATCGGAATAGCGCTGCTATCGATAAGTTGCCCTTCTCCGGCTTGAGTTGTCCTCTCTAGTAAGTAGTCTAGACACCTTTTTTTCCATGGGCTTGAACCTAGCAGAGCTGAAACACATACATGATTATCCTTAGTAGGTTCCACTTATTTGCATCATTTGCATTTGACTTGGAGGGGCTCAGCATAGGGGCCAGATCCGTCTAGTACAGAACCCAACTTTCAAGACCAACATGTTCATGACTATGTGCTACTTGCTACATTATTTGGAAGGCTTTGTTGGAATGTTGACCGACTCAAGGGTAATGTAATTAAACTAAAAAGGGAGAAAGAGAGAGAATATTTCCTCTAGTATTTTTGAAATATATCCATGTGGTGGTCAAATCTTAAATTGAATGGTTCTAATTTTTTTTTTAAATTTAGTATATTATTATTATTATTATTATTATTATTGTTATTATTATTATTATTATTACTACTACTACTACTATTGGTCTAAATAAAATGTCCAAAACAAATCAAAATTTTCATCAGGTCCAACACTTTTATGAGTTTCACAAACTACCACACCTGATTCTCACTTCGATGAGATGCGTAGGCAATCTTCCTTGGGTTCGGTGATCCTCATTCATACAATTCCAAAAAAATTCATAATAAAAAAATTTTAAAAAAAGTTTTTCTTCCTTATTTGAAAAATTCAATTTTTTTTTTGTTTACTTCATTTTCAAGCTTGATGAACTATGCACACCTGATTCTTATCTCAATGAGATACGTAGGCAGCCCTTCTCGAGTTCATTGATCCTTATTAAAAAAATACATAAAAGATTTTTTTATTTCATATTCAAAATTCAATATAGAAAGATATTTTGATTAGTTGAAAATTTTTAAAAAAGGATTTTCTTTATTACTTCATGTCTTAATTTTGCTAAACTACATTTAACCTGATTCTTCTATAAACAAGATACATAGGCAACCATTTGTTTGGGTTCGATCCCACCTAAAAACAAAGAAAAAAAATAACCTCTTGACTTGATTGGTACCAATAAATTTAGGAGTATGCATGGGAAAGAAACAAGTGTAAAATGAATCGGTATAATACAAAGGATCAACTCTATTGTAAACCATAAATTCTTTTGGTACCTATTAATTGTACTTTAGTGACAATTTAGAAATTCTCTCGCTTAACGTTGAGGTTAAAATAAATCTGACCTCATCATTTTATATGCATTGTGTGGTGAGCTTTAGATTGAAAATTCAATGACATTGCTTTGTTGATCTAGAACTTGACCCAAATGTTTGTTGAGGTGAAATTTTGAGCAACATTTGATTTGGGAAAGGATTGAAGGCTTTCTTTGATCTGATTGGGTATTTCAAGCCTACTGAATGACATGTGATCCCAAGAGTTACTCCTTTGAGCCTAAAGCCCTTTTATTCAGATAACCATATCTTAGCTTATATCCTTTTGAGTGCATAAATGCACTACCCCTTTTGGCCCCACCTTCCTGAGCGTACTGGTAAAGATTTAAGTTGAGTGACAAAAAACAAAAGATGCAAAAATATCTAAAATAAAAAAATAAATAAAATTACAAAAGTACAGTTGCTGAAAAGAAGAAAAAATTCTGCAAACAGAAAAAAAAACAACTCCAACAAGGAGCGAAGACGCCAAATGGAAGAAAGAAAAAATTATTCTCGAAGAAAAGAAAAAAAAAGAGAAAAAGAAAATGAGAAGTAGAAGAAAAGCAACTGAATATCAGGTTTGGCAATGCAGAACATTGAGAGAATAGTGCTATGCTTAAGGAAGGAATAACCATTCTATCCCAAATAAATATCCTACCTATCCCTAAGCCTACATTACAAGTCATTGACAAGTCCTACTTGATCCTTTTTCGAGTATTCTCAAATAAGTGGATACTTATATGAGGGCCAAACATATGGTAATCTCAATTGCGTGCATTGTTTATCTTTCTGAGTGGAAGTGACTTTCAGAATGTCCTATGATCTAAACGATTCTATTTTGTGTGATTAGGGTTTTATTTGTGGTAAGAATACTTGAAACATGAAGATAAGAATAATTTTAAACCCTTGATTGAGGCAAGAAGAACATATCTTGTCAATACGTAAGTATGTTTGAGATACTATTCGAAAATATAAGAATTACATCAAAATTGACCCAAATTTTTTGTGAAAGAAACTGGTGGTTATTCTTATGCATAATAGTAATTGTTGGTACCAACTAAAGTCAATACATATTCAACCAATAAATTGATTTTTCTCTCTTTCATTTTTCTAGTATTTTTTTTATATAAAGAAGGAAAAAATAATTAAAAAAATAAAAATAAAATTGATCAATAAAATTAGAGAATATTTTCAAATCATAGATGTCTCAACCTCCTAGGAGATGCTTTCTCTTAGTTTTATTTTCTCATAAATAATTGTTGATTTCGATGACACTCACAATAATTTTCTGGTAAAACTAGGACATAAAATTTTGGTCGTGCTGGTATTTGAGATTTAATTTATCAGGATCCTCATATATAATGAGATTTACTATAGCAGGACCCTCCTGGAAAATGAGATTTATTATAGCAGGACCCTCTAGAAAATGAAATTTAGTTGTAGCAGGACCCTCATGGATAATGAAATTTAATTTAGCAAGACCCTCCTGGATAATAAAATTTAGTTTAGCAGGACCCTCCTAGATAATGGAATTTAGTTGTACGAGGACCTTCCTAGATAATGTGATTTAGTTGAACAGGATCCTCTTAGATATTGAGATTTAGTTTAGCAGAATTCTCATAAAATATGAGATTTAGTATAGCAGGACCCTCCTGGATAATGGGATTCAGTTTAGCAGGATCCTCATGGAAAATGGGATTTAGTTGTAGTAGGACCCTCCTGGAAAATGGGATTTAGTATAGCAGGACCCATCTGAAAAGGCTTACCTTCAACTGTTAGAAGCATTGTGAAGGATGTGATACAATAAAATTCAAGTGTCATCCAGAGTCTTGATACACAAGCTAAATAACAAAATTTTCTTCATTTTAAATAGAGGCAAAAAAAAATTTCCATTTCTTTGTTCGTTTTGATCTCAGGAACCCTCCGGGAGAATAAGAAAAATCCTCATTTTCAAGCTGACGATCCCGTTTGAGTAACCGGAGTTAAAAGTAGAATAGCACTTTGAAGGTCAAGATTCTAGTGAAAATTTCAAGGAACCCTCTTAGAATAGGAGATTTAGTATAGCAGAACCCTCTTGGATAATGGGATTTAGTATTACAGGACCCTCTTGGATAATGAGATTTAGTATAGCAGGACCCGCATTGATAATAGAATTTAGAATAGCAGGACCCTCCTGAATAATGAGATTTAGTTTAGTAGGACCCTCCTGAAAAATTAAATTTAATATACCAGGACCCTCTTGGAAATGGGATTTAGTATAGTAGGACCCTCCTGGATAATGGGATTCAGTATAGCAGGACCCTCCTGAAAAATGAGATTTAGTATAGCAGGACCCTCCTTAAAATGAGGTTTAGTATAGCAGGACCCTCCTAGATAATGAGATTTAGTATAGTAGGACCCTTCTGGAAAATGAGATTTAGTATAGCGGGACCCTACTAGATAATGAGATTTAGTATAGCAGGACCCTCCTGGATAATGGAATATAGTATTAGGGTGCTCATGAAGAAAAGGCTTACCTTCAACAGTTAGAAGCATTGTGAAGGATGTGATACAATAAAATTCAAGTGTCATCCAGAGTCTTGATACACAAGCTAAGTAACAAAATTTTCTTCATTTTAAACAGAGGCACAAATTTTGTTCCATTTCTTTGTTCGTTTTGATCTCAGAAACCTGCCGGGAGAATAAGAGAAATCCTCATTTTCAAGCTCACGATCCTGTTTGAGTAACCGGAGTTAAAAGTAGAATAGCACTTTGAAGGTCAAGATTCTAGTGAAAATTTTAAGGAAGATTCGAAAGAGAAGATGAATAGATAGGATCTTATACTTATATCTTTTGGACTTGTAGTTTGATTTTTCATTTCATGATGTAATAACATGAGTGGCAGACTAGACCCTTGATGGGGCCTCACTCGACTTTCTAAATCATCCTTCCATCATCTCTCTTACTCTTGAAACTACATGTGACCTGATTTTCTTATAACCCAGGATATGTAGGCCGTCCAAAAATTAGAGCCCGGTCGCATATTTTTCTTCTTTTCTCTTTCATTTTAAATAACGATCGGGTCAACTCATCTTGTTGTCTACTTCTTTGTCTAAAAACTCTAGGTATTTCCAGTCAAAGAGGGGTAAGCTGTAGACACGTAAATTTTGACCCTCCTTAATTTTTATATTACTTTAGCGTTAAATTTTTTATTATGGTTATTCATGATTTTAGCTTTTTAATAGGTTTTTATTTGTTGAAAAATTACAAACTACTCATTTTTCCTCTTAAAATACACATTTTGATTTTATTTATAAAAGAAAGAAAATGATAAAATTATTTTTTTATTTTTATCCAGCTTTTAGTTAAGTATTTTTCAACCTTTTTGTCACGACCCCCAAATAAGCGGTCGTGTGGACACCTATAACGACTCCACTCGATAGGAGAACCCTTGCGAGATAGTACAATTAATATTTTCGTTAATTTTCATAATCAATAATAACTTCAAAAATAACAATACAAGATTTTCAGAAAACCTGAGTCTCCCAAGATCTAGTCTAGACAGGTACAAGACCTCTAAATGTATACATGACAAGATAAAAGGACCCAACTTCTTCTGAGAAGAAGAACACGGAAGCTGGTGTTGAGTACCTCAAGCCAATTAGGGAATTTCAAACCTACCACTACCTACACCAAAAAAGTGTAGCAAGATGGTATCAGTACACCACACATATCGGTAGGCATCATCAGTCAACTAAGGTTAGTTAAAACAACAACATAAAAATCAACATACAATCAGTATTTTAAATTCGACAATTACTTCACTTATACAACATTCCACTAAGTGTGACAACTACAGTATCACTCTTAAGTCTCATCACAGTTTATGCAATTTATTTTACAAACCTATCCATTATTAAATCCTTCAATCTGTCTTTCTCTAGTTCCATGCAGCGTACACTCAGGCCGCTACAGCGCTCCCGCTGTTGCGGGGAGGTGTTCACTACAACGCTGTCCCAATAGTCAATAATCGAATTTTCCCTATTCCAATTCCATTCTATTTTTCCATATAGTTTTTGCACATCTTACTTCTTTTACCACTTCCCAATGATCGACTAAGTTCATCCGTTACCATTTATTAACCTACTCAATGACTTATAGAGTTTCTTCGATCTTTCCAAATCTAGTACATTTATTAACAAGGTCCACCCGCTATTTTCTGGCAATTCGGTACTTTATATTAAACCCATCAGGTTACCTTTCATACCCCACAAGTGCATTAAAAATAACATTCTCAATCACAAATACCGATTAACCTTTCAAGAATGCAAAAAAGTCATCCCAAACATTAAAATACATGCACATACCTGTCTTCATACACAAAATACCATACAGTATCATACTTGGATAGTATAGTCATATACGATATTCCCAAAACATGTTTCTCACCTCAAACCCGAGTCATGTCGGTATATTCTGTATCACACATTACTTGTACTTTTCTGTCTCTGCAACTGTATGTATAATTAATAATACCCGCACAATCTCTGTCTCATAATCATTGTCACTGATATGCCAGACACATGCCTCCGTGACATCACTATATACACATGCCAAAGGGTCTTATACTTGCCCTTCCAGTCATGACTTGTAGGGGACTCTAGAAATCCATGTACTGTACACCTAGCCATATGAGTCCTTTATCATACCTATTTATGTACACGTATTTTTACACTAGTCGCATGGTATTTTAGCCATACCTGTTTCTGTATTCTCTCATACTACTTGCTCGGATGCTCACCTTAGGCACGAGCCACTCATGTATACAGTCCTCATCTAGAGTCTGATCATATTAACCTGTTCATCTGAGTTCTTTCCATTTGCTCCAGGCCTCACATTCACCACCATATCAATGATTTTCCTTTCGTATCATCCGTTATCTCAGTCACACATCAGTTCGCTACCAACTTGTCCCTCAATCTCGAGAAGCACAACATAGTACAACACTAATAAATCACACACGACAAGAGTTATATATACACATCAACAAGTACAATCACATGCATAATTCCAAACCCTATCTCGTACCCAAGTAGTAATAATATCAGTCACACTAATACATTACATGGATTATAACTTGGCGCACTTATTGGTTTGGGCTCCGTTGCAGTGACATTCCTGCCGCCCGCAATGGTCTTGCTGCAGCAGTACTGCTGGCAATACTACGACCAGTCCTAATCCCAGCTTCTTCTATGATTTGTTTCTTCTCCATCTAGGTTCTCATTCTCTATCATTCCTATCACAATGAAGCAACATCATATCATGCTTATTTCAACAATTAACTTCCTACGCTACAACCATTAACACGAATAACATTCACCAACAACAATATAGTATTAGTCACAGCACAATCAGGTCATTGCCTAAAGTATAACTACCCTATTCACGGTTTCAACTCATATTTTGTAATAGTCATAATCGATTAACCATTCATTTATTTGTATCTTCTAAATATGATTTACATGGTTAACCATCCAAGATTTCAATTAAGAAAGGGTGATTCTATAATTTATACACAGGAAAGTATTTTTAACGACAACCCCTGAAATTTAATCTACTTACTATTGATTCTATTCCACACACCCTTAATCATAGATTAGTTAGTATTGAAATCTCACCTCTAGGGGTTTTCTCATTAGGGGGATATCACTACCCCTTTTCTAATCTATTCGTCCTCAGAATATCACCAATTTTGGTTAATAGATAGTAGTTTATCTAAGTTTCTATCCTACTTCATCGAAAGTATATCAACCATACACATGTATTGTTGGAATTAAGTGTTTGGTGTGAATTGGAAAATGGAGAGAAATAAATTGGAGGGAAGAGAAAGTTAAAAAGTTTCTTTCCCAATGGTAGCCATTCCGAACAGACACTATCTGAACAGGTGTCTTCACACCCTTTCACTTCAGAACTTTGGCTATAAATAAAAGGCCTTTTGCCTTCATTTTTGGATAGAGAATTTTCAAAAATTCTGCATATTTTCAAACAAATAAAATCAAGTCTATTGTGTGATTTGTTACTACTCTTAGAGTTCGACAAAGTTATTGGTGTTTGAGGTACTGCTACACCATTACCAAGTATATCCGTTTTATCCTGGGAGGAAGTAATCCAAAACTTTGAGTACAGTGAGTGGATTAAATTCCTTAAGGACACAAAGTGAATTCTATGGATTCGGATATTATTCATTTTCTTTGCTTTGTATGTTTGAGCACAGGACAACAACAAACTTAAGGAGTTTATATTTATTTTTTCTGTGTTCATCTATTTTCTAGTTTTGGAGACTAAAACCTTTCTGGTTTTCTACTCCATTGTTGGAGATTAAAATCTTTGAATTTTCTACTCCCGTTGAGATTAAAATCCTTGTGATTTTCTACTCACTATGATTGCTGGTTTGAAGAGTTAAAAACTTCGCCAAGCAAATCTAATTGTTGATAATTCGGTTTGAAGATATAGAAACTTCATCGATTACTCAGTTTAATTCTGTCAAAAGTTTTTCAATTTGAAGAAATAGAATCTTCATCGATTGCTAACTTTTGCTGTTATTTTTCAATAGATATGACAGGAACAACTGACCCCATGCTTGCCTCTATAAGTAATGGAATCTCCTCCACCTGTGTTGTGCAAGCACCAGCTCTGCAGAAAAGCTCAAAAAATTGTCCGGCATTGACTTCAAATGCTGGCAGTAGAAGATGTTCTTCTATCTGACCACATTGTGTCTGTAGAAGTTCATTAAGGAGGATAAACTGGTTCTGTCGGAATCAACTCACGGAAATGAAAGGTTCTTGGTTATTGAGGCTTAGAAGCACTCATTTTTTTGTGCAAGAACTATATCTGAGCGGATTGGAGGATGATCTGTATAATGTATACAACAATATGAAGACTTTTAAAGAACTATGGGATACGCTAGAAAAGAAGTACAAAATGGAAGATGCAGGTTTAAAGAAATTTGATGCAGACAAGTTTCTAGACTACAAAATGATAGACAGCAAGCCTGTTATCACACAAGTCCAAGAGCTACAAGTGATAATTCACGATCTCCTTGCTAAAGGTATAATTCATACTAATGCTTTTATTAAAAGTATTAATTATGGTGCTAATAATGAGTTGTTCATTGAAGGTTTGGTCATCAATGAAACTTTTCTAGTTGCAACCATGATTGAAAAGCTACCTCCTTCATGGAGGGGCTTTAAGAATTATTTAAATCACAAGCGCAAGGAGATGAAGCTTGAAGATCTTATTGTTCGATTGAGAATCGAAGAAGATAACAAAAGCTGCTGAAAGGAAGGTAAGGGGAAACTCAACAATTATGGAGGAAAATATTATTGAGACCACTCCATCTAATCCCAAAAAGAGGAAGAAGCCTTCTGGATCAAAGAATTTTCCTAGCAAGAAGAAATTCAAAGGAAATTCCCATAACTATGGAAAGATTAGACACAAGGATGTCGTGCTCCAAAGAAAGGAAAACAAAAGGGACAAGATAACATGGTTGTAAGAACCAAGGAGATTGATGACTTGTGTGTTATGGTATCTGAATTCAACCTAGTGAGAAGCCCCATAGATTGGCGGCTTGACTCTGGAGCCTGACATGTTTGTGCTATCAAAGAAGAATTTGCTTCCTATGCCCTTGTTGGACCCAACGAGACCATGTATATAGGAAACGCTTCAACAATCAAGATTAAAGGCTATAGAAAAATATTTTTGAAAATGATATCCGGTAAGGTGGTGACTCTCAATAATGTCTGTCATGTTCCAAAATAAGGAAGAACTTAGCTTCTGTAGGTCTTCTCATGAAGAACGGATTTATGTGTGTTCTTGTTTCAAATCATACTGTAATAAGTAAGAATGATGTGTATGTAGGAAAAGGTTACCTAACTGAGGGCCTTTTCAAACTGAATGTAATTGTTGTTGTAAACAATAAAATTACAACTTCTTCTTACTTGATTGAGTCAAATGATTTATGGCATTCCCATTTGGGACATGTCAATTATAAAAATCTTGTGTAGAATGATCAATTTGAAATTATTGTCAAAGTTTGAATGCAATCAATCAAAATGTCAAATATGTGTTGAATCTAAGTATGTTAAACATCCTTATAAGTCAGTTGAAAGGAATTCAAGTCCCTCAGACTTAATTCACACAAACATTTGTGACATAAAGTCAATACTATCTCGTGGTGGAAAGAAGCATTTCATAACTTTTATTGATAATATTACGCGGTACTGCTATGTTTACTTACTCAAAAGTAAAGACGAAGCAATTGAAGCATTCAGGCAATATAAAAGTGAAGTTGAAACACAACTTAATAAAAAGATCAAAATGATAAGGAGTGATAGGGGCGGCGAATATGAATCTCCTTTTGAAGAAATATGTTTGGAATATGACATTATTCATTAAACAACTGCCCCTTAATCTCCACAATCTAATGGGATTGTGGAAAGGAAAAACAGAACATTAAAATAGATGGTGAATGCTCTGTTGATAAGTTCTAGTTTACCCCAAAACTTGTGGGGGGAAGCTATCCTTACGAGTAGAAGAATACTCAATTGAGTTCCCCAGAGCAAAAAACAATCCATTCCATATGAAAAATGAAAAGGAAGAAAGCCTAACCTTAAATACATGAAAGTGTGGGGGTGTTTTGGACCATATTTTCTAATATTTTTGTTGGAAAATGAGCCTCAAACTTTTCAAGAAGCTATAACTTCTTTGGAAGCTCAATATTGGAAAGAGGCAGTCAATAGTGAAGTTGAATCCATAATGAATAACCATACATGGGAATTGGTTGACCTTCCTCCAGGGAACCAACCATTAGGTTGTAAATGGATTTTCAAAAAGAAAAATAAAGATGATGGCACTACTGAAAAATAAAAAGTAAGACTTGTAGTCAAAGGGTTTAGACAAAAAGAAGGTCTTGATTACTTTGATACGTACTCGCTAGTAACCAAAATTACATTTATTGGGGTGTTAATAGCGTTAGTCGCCGTATACAGTCTTGAAATCCATCAAATGGATGTGAAAATAGCCTTCTTAAATAGAGATTTAGAGGAAGAAATTTACATGGAACAACTTGAAGGGTTTTTAGTTCCTGAAAATGAAAAGAAGGTGTGCCAACTTGTAAAGTCCTTGTACGGACTAAAACAAGCGCCCAAACAATGGCATCCAAAACATGACCAGACTATGTTGTCAAATAGTTTCAAGATTAAGGAGTGTGATAAATGTGTTCACATTAAGAACACTCAAAATCAAGTCGTCATTGTTTGCCTATATGTGGATATCATGTTGATAATGAGTAGCGACATTGCTAACATAAATGATACTAAGCGTATGCTTGTTACTAAGTTTGAGATGAAAGATCTAGGAGTTGCTGACTTGATATTAGGGATTAAGATTCACAAAACTCCTGAAGGTCTAACATTGTTTCAGTCTTATTATATTCAAACAATACTTGAAAAATTTAAGTATTTGGATTTCAAAATTGCAAAGACACCAATTGATGTGAATCTTTCTCTTTCTAAGAACAAAGGTGAAAGTAAGTCCCAATTGAACTATGCAAGAGTATTGGGAAGTCTGATGTATATCATGAACTGTACACGACCAAATATAGCTTGTGCGATAAGTAAACTTAGTCGATACACAAGTAATCCCAATCAGAGTCATTGGATGTCTATAAAATGAGTTATGGGGTATTTAAAAAACATACTCAAAACTTTGCTTTGCATTACATCAAGTATCCAGCGGTTTTTGAAGGATATTGTGATGAAAATTGGATCACCTGATCAACTGAAACTAAATCCACAAGTGGATATGTGCTTACCATTGGTGGAGGAGCAGTGTCTTGGAAGTCATCCAAAAAAACATGTATTGCTCGTTCTACAATAGAGTGTGAATTCATAGATTTAGATAAGGCTAGTGAAAAAGCTGAATGGCTCAGGAATTTCCTAGAGGACATTCCATTTTGGCCCAAACCAATGGCACCAATATGTATACATAGTGATAGCCAAGCAGCAATCGGAAGGGCTGGAAGTATAATGTATAATGGAAAGTTTCATCACATACGATGGAGATATAACACTATTAGAAAACTACTCTCTAGTGGAATTATCACAATTGACTATGTAAAGTCAACAGATAATGTGTCGGATCTACTTACAAAAGGCCTAACTAGAGAGGCAGTTGAAAGATCATCGAAGGGAATGGGACTATGGCCGAGGACAAGTCATTATGGCAGTAACTCTACCTAGAAGACTGGAGATCCCAAGATCTAGGTCCAAGGAGATCAAACAAAGTCATTGATGATGGTTCAACATTGTCAAATAACTTTTGGTCCATTCTCGTGATGACACAATGTTCATTAACAAGGATAAAGCATTAAAGGATTTTTAATGATTTTTAAGTTTGACATGGGGTATGTCAAATGGTGTATCTACGGGATAACACATTTAGGAATCACCTATATAAGTGTGAAGTGTAAGCCACTTCAAGGAGAATTCTGTAAGGCCAATTCTCTACGCACTTATGAAACCAGGCAGTGTTCATAGCTGAAACGAACAATACAATGAGAACCTAAGATGGTTAAAGGATTAATTGTGTGACTTTTTTCTAGGTATACATCACAGCTCGATGGTTCAAAGATATCAAATCTACCGATTGACCGAGTATATTCGATATATGTTCACTATGGAAAGTTCAAGGGGAAACCTACTTATCCAGATGCAATTAGTTCTTACTTATGAATCACACAGTTTTCATGCATTAAGATTTTTTATATAGCCATTCCCCATTTATGTGGGGTATTGATGAAGTTAAGTGTTAGGTGTGAATTGGAAAATGGAGAGAAATAAATTGGAGGAAAGAGAAAGTTGAAAAGTTTCTTTCCCAATGGTAGCCATTCCAAACAGACACCATCTGAACAGGTGTCTTCACACCTCTTCACTTCAGATCTTTGGCTATAAATAAAGTCCTTTTGCCTTCATTTTTGGATAGAGATTTTCGAAAATTCTGCATATTTTCAAACAAACAAAATTCGCCTATTGTGTGACTTGTTACTGCTCTTAGAGTTCAACGAAGTTGTTGGTGTTTGAGGTACTGCTACACCATTAACAGGTATATCCATTTTAGCCTGGGAGAAAGTAATACAAAACCTCGAGTACAGTGAGGGGATTAAATTCCTTAAGGATACACAGTGAATTCTTGTCACGACTCGAACATAGACCCGTTTCGTAACACAGGACAAGGAGCCTCGAGCGACTCCAAGTCGACCCATGCCATGAACATACATCTAACTCAATATCAATAAAGCGGAATACTTAGTATAACAACATAGAGGAAGAATAAAAATAACATAACATGGCAAGCGGAACGTACTACATACATAACAGCTGAATACTACATATAGTCTAAAGGCCTCTAACATATTTGATGGGTTGATGGGACAACATCCCCAACTAACCCGGCAAGTCTCAAAAACTGAACATGAAAAGATAACTGATATCAAATTAGTCCTCAGAGAATGAGGACTCACCAAAGAGCTGGGTGCTAAACTCTGAGATGAACTACTGATGGTGCTGGGTCCGAAGATCGGAGATTGTATCATGAAACGATACAACATAGAGTATGCGGTCAGTACGTGAAACATACCGAGTATGCAAGGTAAGTAAAATAGACATTAAAAGAAACATAAAAGCTCATAAGGGATCATAAGAGTGGGACAACATGCTCAAAACATAAATATCATAAGA
This sequence comes from Datura wrightii, assembly GCA_035772735.1. Classification (NCBI taxonomy): domain Eukaryota; kingdom Viridiplantae; phylum Streptophyta; class Magnoliopsida; order Solanales; family Solanaceae; genus Datura; species Datura wrightii. The sequence goes on along the minus strand of JASDFA010000016.1, from coordinate 30,144,783 downwards.
TAACATAAGGCTCAAGGTTTTCAAATTATTCGTAATCTATTCATTACCATTATCATAAGAGAAACTTTATAAGTCATCACTTGAGCCAAAATAACATGAACATAATAATGCATAAAACATGCAGAACAATGGGGAGATTCTTATAACTGACAGACCCATATGAGCGCACATGGAGCCCGACCTGTAAATCCCTAGTCGGGAGGGTGTTCATACCTTGCCAAGGGTAGAACCACGAACGGCGCGATATCACACATGAAAGGCCCATTTGGGCAAGGGGAAAGTCTCAAGGGAGGTCCCATCATGTCCTACAGTGGCACGTAATTCTGAGATTCGGGGGAAAACTTGGGCCCCGAACCTACTCGGTGTCAAATACTACTCCCAAAACATATGTAATACTTATAGTATAATATGCATGAAATACATGGGATAGTTAAATCATAGTAATCATAAGCATGCTTGTAAATACGTGAACCAGTCATGAGAGTAAGGCCCGTGAGTCGGCCAAAATTATAAATCATAAATCATGAGGTTCATGCATACTTGTAACTCATGTATACACTTTTTAAATCATAAATTCATAATGGGCATTTGAATAAATCCATACCATGAATCATAAATCATGTTGGGTTTATGAACATCAACAATAGAGGTAAAGATCATACCTCGATTCATCATAGAACATGCATAATTAGGCATAGTTTAATAGAAATAGAAATAAATAAATTTATAATTGAATTAGTGGTGAAATCTAATCATAATTCGTAAAATGTGAGGTAAAACATGAGAAGTAATAACCCATGTATAGATCATTAGAATTTCACAAAATTTAAGAGAAAACCACATAAGATTTTTAAACAAAACTTCATGAAGTAGGAGAGATTGGGCATGGGTGTGAACGAAAACATCCACTCATAACCCCCACATACTTGATTATAGCCGATTCTTACACTTCCTTGAATGCCCAAGAATAAATTGAAGAGAACCTTGATGAATTTACCTTGATCATCTCTCTAGATTATCACTCTTGCATGCATGGATATGAATGAGCCTAGGATAGGTTTTACCCTCATAAAAAACTGCATTTCAAGCCTTAAACGACATAGTTTAAAACCCTAGGACTTAGGAATGATGAAAATGCCCTTAATGAAATTTCTAAAATTTCTGCACTAGCTGAAACCACGGACGGTCCAATGAGTCATTCCTTGATACCACGACTCGTGATATCTGTCCATTGGATCCACTGTCTAACGTCACTTCCTCAGGTTCACTCCACGACTCGACAGGACGAGTCGTTAAACGATGATTCCTTATGTCGTCTATTGTTTCCCCCCTTCATGACCTATACCAAGCCTTCCCATGAGCCACACCACGACTAGTTCCTCCTTCCAACGAGTCGTGGTTTTCTTCCGTTACCTTGACTGGAGGATTTTAATACTCCTTCCCACGGCTGATGAGCACGACCCATTGTAACCTGCAATGGGTCGTTCCACGACTCGTTACCTTCCCTTAGCCCAAAGACCAGTCTCCCCACGACTTCAAACGAAGACTTGTTGCATCCAACAATAGGTCAATTCTTGACCCATTACCTCCAACTACCACCCGGTCAGACCTCACCACGGATGCTTCCCACAGGTCATTGGTTGGACCAGCGATCCATTAGGTGGCCCATTCTATGAATTTTTTTTCAGATTTTGCCAACTTCCATTTTAAATCCCGGGTCTAATCTTAGGCACTTCCGCGATATTACAATATCTCCCCCTTGGGAATATTCATCCTTAAATGTGGGAAAACATACAGAAAATAGAGAAATGCAATCATTACACTCAAATACTGATCATTTAAATGGGAAACTGATGGAATGACTATCTCCGATTCAAACTACATGGCCGAACTAAATTCATGAATTGTACATACATCCATATACATAAAAGAAACTTGAGCACATGATCTGAACATGAAAACTAAATAGAGTTTTAGGTGAAAATTGATACCTCAAGCTGGAACTGAGCTGATAGAGAATAAATATGGGTATCTAGCCATCACATCTGCTTCGGCTTCCCACGTAGCTCCCCAACATATTGATTCCTCCATAACACTTTAACTGAAGCTACTTCCTTGTTCCTTAGCCTTCGAACCTCCCGATCCAGTATTTCCACTAGAACCTCCTCATCACTAAGGCTGTCTTTCACACCAACACTGTCCACATGGACAACTAGAGCTGGATCACCCAAACACTTATTTAAGAGAGACACATGGAAAACAAGATGCATGAAAGCTAATTCTGAGGGAAACTCCAATTCATATGCCATCTTGCCAACCTGTTTTACAATCCGGTAAGGGCCAATATAACGGGGGATGAGTTTTCCTTTCTTTACGCACCGCATCACTCCCTTCATGGGAGATACCTTCAGAAACACCCAATAATTCACCTCGAATTCTGATTCCCTCATTCTCACATTGGCATCGGATTTTTGGCGACTTTGAGCTGTTTTCAACCTATCTCGTATGAGCTGAACCTTCTTCATAGCCTCATGGACCGAATCTTGTCCTATCATCGCCGTTTCACAACTTCAAATCAACTAATAGAAGATCTACATCTCCGCCCATAGAGAGCCTCAAATGGAGCCTTCTGAATGCTGGAATGATAGCTCTTATTGTATGTAAACTCGATAAGAGGCAAATGATCATCCTAACTACCCTTGAAGTCAATCACTCATGCTCTCAACATGTCTTCGAGACTCTAAATTGTCTGCTCTGCTTGACCATCCATTTGCGGGTGAAATGTTGTGCTGAGCTTAACTTGAGTACCAAGTCCTTTTTTAAACAACCTCCAAAATTAGGAGGTAAATTGAGTACCTCTATCTGATATGATTGACAAGGGAACTCCATGCAACCAAACTAGCTCTCGGATATATAGTTTGGCATAGCCCTCCGCTGAATCCATGGTTTTGACTGGTAGAAAATGAGCGGCCTTGGTCAACCTGTCTACCATAACCAAAATGGAGTCATATTTTCGATGAGTATGAGGTAAACATGTGATGAAGTCCATATTAATTTCTTCCCACTTCCAAGTAGGAATACTGATATCCTGAAGCACAACCTTTACTTGCCAATAGTTTGGACACTTAGCTACAAACTCCGCGATGTCTTTCTTCATGCATTCCAAAAATAGACTTCCCATAAGTCACGGTATATCTTGGTGGCACCTGGATGGATAGAATACTTGGATCCATGAGCCTCGTGCAACATCCATCACCTTAAATCATCAGCATCCGGAACACATAAGCGACCTTGGTATCGAAGCACACCATGTCCCCCTTTGGTGAAGACCTCTACCTTCTGATTTTGAATGGCTTCCTTCAACTTTACAAAAATTGGGTCCTCATATTGTCTAAATTTTACATCAGTCACCAAGGACGATTCTGATCCATTCTGAACAACAACACCGTCATCGGTCGAGTCAACCAACCTAACTCCCAACCTTATGAGTCGATGCACATCCTTCACCAGCTCCTTCTTCCCCTCATACACATGAGACACACTCTCCATAGAGAGTCTACTAAGTGTTTTTGCTACTACATTGGCCTTACCCGGATTGTAAAGGACACTCATATCATAATCCTTGAGCAGCTCCAACCACCTCCTTTGCTGAAGCTTGAGATCCTTTTAGGTAAACACATATTGTAAACTTTTATGGTCCGCAAAAACATCCACATGGACCTGGTACAAATAACATTGCCATATCTTCAAGGCGAATACCACCGCGGCAAATTCAAGATCATGGGTCGGGTAGTTCTTCTCGTGAACTTTTAGTTGTCTAGAGGCATATGCTATTACATTCTCGTGCTGCATCAACGCACACCCAAGTCCGATCCTTGAAACATCACAATACACCACGAACCCATCAACACCCTCGGGTAGGGTTAACACCAATGCTGAAGTAAGTCGAGTCTTCAACTCTTTGAAGCTCTTCTCACAAGCCTCCGACCATTGGAATTTCATCTTCTTCTAGGTCAATTTGGTCAAAGGTTTTGCAATCGATCAGAAACCTTCCACGAATCTTCGATAGTAGCCAGCTAAATCCAAGAAGCTCTGAATATCAAAAGGATTCACCCGTCTAGGCCAATTCTTCACCGCTTTTATTTTTCTGAGAGTCCACCTTTATACCCTCACTTGATACCATATGGCCCAAAAATGCCACTAAGTTCAACAAAAATTTGCACTTGCTAAATTTGGCATATAATTGGTGATCCTTGAGAGTCTGCAACACTACTCTCAAATGAGCGGCATGCTCCTCCTTGTTCTGAGAGTATATTAGGATGTCATTAATAAACACAATCATGAACATATCCAAGTATGGGTTGAACACCCTGTTCATCAAGTCCATAAAAGCTACAGGTGCATTCGTTAGTCCAAAATACATAACTGCAAACTCATAATGACCATACCGCGTCCTGAAGGCTATCTTCGGGATGTCGCTCTCCCGAACTCTGAGTTGATGGTACCCGAATCTATGATCTATCTTCAAAAATCATTTGGCACCCCGAAGCTGGAAAAATAAATCATTAATCCTGGGTAGAGGATATCAGTTCTTGACAGTGACTTTATTTAATTGCCAATAATCAATGCACATCTGAAGGGAACCATCCTTCTTTTGGACAAATAAAATTGGTGCACCCCATGGAGACTTGCTTGGTCTGATGAAACCCTTATCCAGGAGATCCTTCAACTGCACTTTCAACTCTTTTAGCTCAGTTGGAGCCATTCTGTAGGGAGTAATAGATATAGGTTGTGTGTCAGAAAGAAGGTCAATGCCAAAATCTATTTCCCTCTAGGGAGGAATACTCAGTAAATCATCAGGGAATACTTCGGGGTACTCACACACTATCAGAACTGACGAGATGATCGGGGCCTCGGACTCAACATCCTTAACCCTAACTAGATGATACACACAAACCTTGGAAATCATCTTCCTGTCCTTAAGATAGGAGATAAAACAACATACAAGCACGACTGAACTACCCTTCCCAACCAAGGCTGACTCACCCGGGAAATGAAAGTCCACCGCACGGGTTATACAATTAACAGAAGCATAACACGCGTACAACCAATCCATGAAAGAATAATATCAAAGTCAGTCATGGATAACTCTACAAGGTCTGCGGAGGTGACTTTACGCAATACTGTGATCGGGAAACTTCTATACACCCGCCTAGCTACAACAGAATCACCAACGTGAGTATAGACTGAGAATGGTTCTGACAAAATTTTAGGAATGACTCCAAAGCTACTAGCAATATAAGGTGTCAGAAAAAACAAGGTAGCCCCTGGATCTAACAAAGCATAAGTATCAAGTTGAACACTTGTAACATACTAGTAACCACATCCGGTGAAGTCTCCTACTCCAGACGGGTCACAAAGGCATAGAACCTTTTCTAGAGGTGACCATCAACTAAACTAGTAGAAGCGCCCTGCTGAGAGGGACGCGCTGTTGCAGCGGCTAGTATATGGGATTCGCCGCCTTTTGATCTAGCCAAAGGGAAATCCCTGAGACTATGTCCGGGTTTGCCACACCCGAAACAGGAGTTTGAGCCAACTAGGCACCTGCCTAGGTGATTCTTGCCGCACTTTGCACAGGCTGGGAAGGTGCTCTCTATCTGCATGCTACCTTGAACCCTCGAATCTGAAGCCCTGCTCCTCCAATCCCCTCGTGATCTAGATAGTGCACTAGTTGATAATGGTGCTGGAGAAAAAGACCTATGATGAGACTGTTGGCACTGTCCGCCCCCCAATCTAGGTTGAGAAATCCCATAGCTGTCTGTCCTACCCCTCTTGGCCTCCCTCTGCCTCTGATACACCGTCTCTATCTACTGGGCATGTAACACTACGCAGGGAAAATCTATGTCTCATTGCAGTATGGAGATCCTACAGTCCTTATCCAGGTAGTCTGCCACTCGATGCAGAAATCGGCTTATCCGAGCCCTCTGGTCTGCCACTAACTCTGGTGCATACTTGGATAAACGGGTGAACTCTAGAGCGTACTCCTGAACTGTCATGTCACCCTGCTTCAAATTTACAAACTCAGACGCCTTCAATTCGCTCATCTCACGAGAGAAGAACCGATCCAAAAAGACTGCATGAAACTCTTCCCAACCGATAGGGTCTGCTCCTACTGCCCTACTATCTTTCCACTATTTAAACCAAATATGAGCAACCCCTTTTAGCTGATAGAGGCAAAATCAATTCACTCCCTATTTTTCACCCCCGTGACCTGGGTGATCTTTAGAATCTCATCAATGAATTCATGTGGGTCCTCATCTACTTTTGACCCAAGGAACTCTAGCAGGTTCATTCTCAAGAAATCCCTTACCCGAGCCGCCGCTACATTGCCATTTTGTGGAACATGCGCAACTACCTGCTGATTGACCGGAGCGGTCAAGGCCTGCACGAGCATCTGAATAGATGCCCTAAATTCAGCAATGGCAACTGACTCCACTGCATAGTGCTCCTGGATTGGTGGGGCCTGCTGGTGCCCATTTCTACTTCCATCCTCGCGGTCGTCTCCATTTCCATTCCTCCTACCATTTACTCTGACGGGAACCATGATTCTGCAATCGCAAATAGCATGAATTAGAAGGATAGGGAGATATTTCATCGCACGACATACATCATGAAAGAAAGGAACATTTCCTAAACGTCTCGTAGCCTCTTCATCATAAGTGTGGAGTGCTTCACGCCCATGAAAAATATTCTACTTAACGCGGCTTTCAGAAACCCAAGGACAGTTCAAACCTATGGCTCTGATACCAAGTTGTCATGATCCAAACGTAGACCCGGATCAGAAATGGGACAAGGAGCCCCGAGAGACTCCAAGTCGACCCATGGCATGAACATACATCTAACTCAATATTAATAAAGCGGAATACTTAGCATAACGACATAGCAGAAGCATAAAGATAACATAACATGGCAAGCAGAACGTACTACATACATAACAACTAAATACTACATATAGTTTGAAAGTCTCTAACATATCCGATGGGTTGATGGGACAACATCCCCAACTAACCTGAAAAGTCTAGAAAACTGAACATGAAAAGATAACTGATATCAAATTGGTCCTCGAAGAATGAGGACTCACCAAAGAGCTGGAGGCTAAACTCCGAGATGAACTACTAACGGTGCTGGGTCTGAAGATCGGAGCCTGTATCATGAAATGATATAGCATAGAGTATGCGGTCAGTACGTGGAATGTACCGAGTATGCAAGGTAATTAAAACAAACATTAAAAAAACATAAAATCTCATAAGGGATCATAAGAGTGGGACAACATGCTCATAACATAATTATCAGAAGATAACATAAGGCTCAAGGTTTTCAAATCATTCATAATCCATTCATTACCATAGTCATACGAGAAACTTTATAAGTCATACTTGAGCCAAAATAACATGAACATAATAATGCATAAAACATGCGGAACAATGGGAGATTCTTATAACCGACATACCCCATATGAGCACACATGAAGTCCGACCTGTAAATCCCTAGTCGGGAGGGTGTTCGTACCTTGCCAATGGTAGAACCATGAAGGGTGTGATATCACACATAAAAGGCCCATTTTAAAAAGAGGACAGTCTCAAGTGAGGTCCCATCATGTTCTACGGTGGCACGTAGTTCTAAGATTCGATAAAACCTGGGCCCCGAACCTACTACGTGTTAAATACTACTTCCAAAACATATATAATTCTCATAGTATAATATGCATGAAATACATAGGCTAGTTAAATCATAGTTATCATAAGCATGCTTGTAAATACGTGAACCAGTCATGAGAGTAAGGCCCGTGAATCGTCTAAAATTGTAAATCGTAAATCACGAGGTTCATGCATACTTGTAACTCATGTATACGCTTTTTAAATCATAAATTCATAATGAGCATTTGAATAAATCCATACCATGACTCATAAATCGTGATGGGTTTATGAACATCAACAATAGATGTAAAGATCATAACTCGATTCATTATAGAACATGCATAATTAGGCATAGTTTAATAGAAATTCAAATAAATAAATTTATAATTGAATTAGTGGTGAAATCTAATCATAATTCGTAAAAATTTGAGGTAAAACATGAGAAGTAATAACCCATGTATTGATCATTAGAATTTCAAAAAATTTAAGATAAATACCCATAAGATTTTTAAATAAAACTTCATGAAGTAGGAGAGATTGGGCATGGGTGTGAACGAAAACACCCACTCATAACCTACATACCTGATTATAGCTGATTCTTACACTTCCTGGAATGCCCAAGAAGAAATTGAAGAGAACCTTGAAGTATTTTCCTTGATCACCTCTCTAGACTATCACTCTTGCATGCATGGATATGAATGAGCCTAGGATAGATTTTACCCTCATAAAACACTGCATTTCAAGCCTTAAATGACATAGTTTAAGACCCTAGGACTTAGAATTGATGAAAATGCCCTTAATGAAATTTCCAAAATTTCTGCACTGGATTAAACCACGGATGATCCAACGAGTCGTGTCTTGATACCACAACTCATGGTATCCATCTATTGGATCCACTGTCTAACCTCACTTTCTCAGGTTCACTCCCACGACTCGACATGACGAGTCGTTGCTTCAAATAACGATCTGCTATGTCATCCGTTGTTTCCCCCCTTCATGACCTGTACCAAGCCTTCCCACGAGCCACACCACGACTCGTTCCTCCTTCCAACGAGTTGTGTTTTTCTTCTGTTACCTTGACTGGAGGTTTTCAAAAGTCCTTTCCATGGCTGATGACCACGACCCGTTGTAACCTGCAACAGGTCATTCTACGACTCATTACCTTCCCTTAGGCCAAAGACCAGTCTCCCCACGACTTCAAACAACGACTCATTGCATCCAACAATGGGTCGTTACTTGACATGTTACCTCCAACTGCCACCCGGCCAGACCTCACCACGGATGCTTCCCACGGGTCGTTGGTTGGACCAACGATCCTTTAGGTGGCCTGTTCTGTGAAATTTCTTTCAGATTCTCCCAACTTCCATTTTAGATCCTGGTCTAATCTTAGGCACTTCCAGGATATTACAATTCTGTGGACTCAGATATTATTCATTTTCTTTGCTTTGCATATTTCAACACAGGACAACAACACGTATATGTTTAGCTAATCAAATTCTAACACAAGAGTGAGTAAAATACAGCCTGCATAGGCGCCAAGCTATGGTTTAGACATTCTCAACTGCGGGTTGCATCGTTTTCTTGCTTTCTTGCAAGAGTTTCTAGGCATGGAGGTTGATCTTCACCTATTGGACCTTCTTATTTTTCCAAAAATCTATTTTGGTATTTGGGTGTTCTTATTAAACCCTTCTTAGAGACTAGGTTTTGAAAATCCTAATCGGAACAGGATTTTTGGAATTTTGGTCCGTGCCACTCGCTGAGCACCCTTACTGTTGCAGTAGTTCCACTATGGCGAGAAACGTCCCTCCACAGCGGATACACGCCTGAGTCTGCCCGATTGTGATAAAGCCCATTCAAATTTACTCTTTGCGCACCCTTCGTCTCTCGAGGATTTGTTTCAAATTCTAAAAAATTTAAATTCACCCACTTTTAGATGGTCAAAATGCTATAATGGTCGGGCTGGTCGTTACACTTTTCATTAATTATTTAGTATTCATATTTTTATTTTATTTTATTTTTAATTTATTAATTTTATTATTATTTAAAATTTAAAAACTAACAAAGACAAGATCTTCCTAAATATACCAATCCCACTTAAAACTCTCACCCCTAAACTCCCCCCCCCCCCCCCCCCCCCCGGTTATTTTTTTCTCTTCTCACACCCAAAAAACTCATCCGAAAAAAAAACCCACATTTTTTTTCTTCCCACACCCTAAAAAATCTCAACGAAATCACTCCTCCACATCTTCCATCTTCTACCCACATACAACTATAATATAGAGATAACACAAAAAATAAAAAAAGAAAGAAAGAAAGAAAAATAGATAGAGAGATACAGGAGAAAAAAACAACGGATAAAGAGAGAGCAAAAAAAGAAAGAACAAAAAGCAGGAGAAGAAGAGAGAGGAGAGAGTCGAGGTCCTGTTGCTCTTAATTGGATTGTTGCTACAGTTTTTGGCTAGTAAAAGATTCCCTCTTATTTATCTAATTTTTTTTATATATAAGAATTTGATTGTATTGGCATCTCCAATTTTCATTGAATTATGTTATTAAGAAGCATGCTATTAAATTATATTTGTGCGTTTATTCACTTATATTTTGATTTAACATGTTTCAATGGTGATTTAAATACTTAAATATTTGATTGAGTTGGTTAAATTTGTAATGAATTTGCATTTAAAAGAAATTATTAGCGGTTGTTTTTCATGAATTTAATGGTTATTGATCTTAAAAGACATAACTTTTACTTAATTTTGTTGTTGATAAGTTTAGAAATATAAAACTAGCAAGGTTTAGATTTTACTTAACCAGTTATTTTTTGTTGATATTTTTAAATGCTAGAATAAATAAAATCAAATTTGTCCAATTATTATTATTTTTATTTTAAAAAAGAGATGAAAAATAAAATAAAAGAATAAAAGAAAAAAAAATAAAACGGACAGAAAAAAAATGATGAAAACGCATGAAGAAGGAAAGGAAAGGAAAGAAAAGAAAGAAAAAACATACCGGAAAAAAAAAAGAAAAGAAAAGAAAAGAAAAAGAAAAAATAATGAATAAAACAGATGGACAAAATGAAAACAGAAAAGAAAAGAAAAAAAAAAGGAAAGAGGAGAGAGAAATTGTTGGCATAATTTGGTTTTCATTGATGTGTTAATCTGCCATGAAGTAGGGAATATTTGTTGTTGGCTTAAGAGAGAAAATTGTTGCCTCTCTTGATCAGGTGCTTACACTCTTGAATTTTGGAGCATGTAAGAAAAGAAAGCTTATTTAATTTTTGTATAATTTAAATGTCTTAATTATACATCAAAGATATATAAGTTATTTAGCTATCGTATTTGCTAATTTTAATTTTATCAAAATCTTATTTCTTTATTTATAGTAGATGAAGGAATTATTATTATTATTATTATTATTATTATTATTATTATTATTATTATTATTATTAAATTTGGTTCCTATTAAGAATACCACTTTACATTTTTTTGAGACATCTAAAAAATGAAAATCAAGAATGTGGTTACGCATCTTGGCCAATTTGTTTTAATAATCAAAGTTCATTAAATCACATCAAAGACGTGTTGGAAAATTTAGCAGTGTTTCGTCTACGAGATATTGTTGTGTTGTGGTATGAGAGTTGGGAGAGGTCCAGGGGTGGAAATGTACCTCCACCTACTTGGCCTAGTTTCTTGGAGGCTTTCTTAGATTATTACTTGCCCCGGGAGATCTGACAGGCCCGAGTGGATCAGTTTTTACATTTAGAGAAGGGCAGGATGAGCGTTCGGGAGTACTTACTGAGGTTTGACTCCTTGGAAAGGTATGCGCTAGCTTTTGTTGATACAATGCCAGCTAGGGTACACCGGTTCATCATGGAGCTTGCTACAGAGTATGTGGAGGCTTGTATTACCGCCACATTGTGTGAGGACATGGATATTGTGCGTATTCAGGCTTTTACTCAGAAGTAGAAGGAATCAAACAATGCCAGTATGAGGCTGAGAGAGTGAGTCGGGAGTAGCACCGGAGGGCTAGGCCCGCTGATTTGCAGGCAGAGTTTCAGGAGGGGACCAGACCTCGAGTGCCAGGCAGGACACCTAGACCTTTACCTCCATAGTAGCAGGGCGGTAGATCAGATCGTCGCGGACAGTCAGGTCCCGACGAGAGTTCACGAGCACCAGGCTCGCAGCGTAGAGAGTTTTTGATCAGAGCAGGCCCGTTGCCCCGTGTTGCAGGACTTGTGATAACGTCTAAAGTATAGTCCTTAATTAAAAAAAAAACATGACCGAAGTATCAAAACAAGTAACCTGATGAGTGCCGGGGTCAAATCCCATGAGGACTAGAAAATGATAATTTCAAGTGTCGATTAAAAAATTAATGTTAGATTGCACCACGTAGATTTAATATAAGAACAAATAAAATTGAGGGAGTTGAAATTTTCAGAGAATTGTATTGGTTGATTTAGTGAAGTAAAATAGCAAGATCAGCTAAGTTGTCAACGAGAGTGTGAAATACTAGAGGTGTGGTGTAGATGAAATACTAACTAGATTGGGACATGCAAGGTCATCTTGTAAGTTCAATAAGTGTAAATAATCTCGGAAAATGGGTCATCTCAGCTTCTCAGCCCATTGACTACCTCTTGCTAGAGTTTTATTAAAACTCCAACCACTACTTAGCTCAACCCGATTTGATTTGGATTAGCAACTGCACTATTCCTAGCTATTAGTTGCCAATAAGGAATGAGAAAGCATTTTCAGCTATTTGTAGCTTAATTTCACAATCTCTTATCCACGCCCACTACTAGGTTCTCTTCCAATACTTAATTATTCTCTCTCAAGAAATAATCAAGCAAAAATAAATAGACCCATATCATAATCGATGGATCTTCATTAATAGATTGAAGAGAATATAATATATTTACACTTAATTGAACAACATGAAGATGACTCTAGAAATATCCAATTCAATTAAGTATTCATCATCACATAACTCTAGTTAATGATTTTAGCTACTCACAGTTAAGAAATTCAAAAACACATTCATCAATAGCATCATTGAATTTAATAGCAAGAGTACATTAATCAACTTTACAAAATAATCTTCAACAATAGCTGAAACTTACTAGTACAAAAGAAAATAGAACAGAGTACTTTCTATAATTTTCACTCAAAATCTCCCTCTTTCAGCTAAGAGAATGTTCTTCAGCTAAAAAGAGAAAAAATGATGTGATATAAGTTTTTGTTCTCTCTTGAAATGCTCTATTTCTATCCTTCTCTCTACATATCTCAGTACAAAGTACTTTATCTCTATTTATACCCTGAAAAGTAGGGCACTTTTCATCTCCTCTTTTTGGTGTTGGACGATTATACCCTTATGAGCACCGTTTTGGAACTGGCAGAAGCGCCGGTGGTTTGCCTATTGCAATCCGTGAATTGTCGAGTGTCTTTTCTGCATCTTCACTAAATTCCAGTGAACACGGCAGTTCACCCGGCGTTTTGCCAATCTGAATCCGTGAACTGCCGAGTTTTCAAGTCATTTTTCAGAACTTTTGAGTATCATTCGGTGACTGGACTAGCAACTCGCCGCTGGCAAGTCGCGAACTGCCAGTGGCATTACTCCTCTGAGGCAATGATATCGGCCCTTGGCTGGTGTTTCGCCGGTTTATGTCTACGAATCGTTGATTCACCCTCACTTCCTTCTTTTTGCTCCATTTTTTCCTTTTCTTCACTTTTAGCCATTTGCACAGAACAAAAGCAAAAGGGCATAAAATTCAAATAATCAACTCATGAACGAAACAAAAACTCAAGTTTTAGAGCCTAATGAGTTGGTAAATTACCAACTCATCAAACCTCCAAACTTAAATCATTGCTTGTCCTCAAGTAATGCCATACTCAACTATTGAGGAATATACCACCTCTCTTCACAATTAGACCTCGCCGATCACCTAGACTATGAAAACCCAAAAATACTCACCACGCTGATCGAAAAGAGAAGAAAATACCCCAAAAGACCAAAACAATAAAGATGTTTCAAGCAGGCAACCACTTTCTATCAAGCAAAGCTTATGAAAGGAATTATTTATCAATACAAGGGCATTGCTCAACCAAGTAACACACGTAGAATCTCAAGTATAATCATTGAAAATTCAAAGCTTGCCTTAGAGTTTATACTCCCTTCCCTATATGCACCTTAACTCTGAATGCTCTTGCATTCCCTAAAAGGAATGATGCCACTCACCATAATAAGGATCCCTATTCTTTTGGTCATGTGATCATTTGAATGCACACAAGGGATTAAATTGGAAGAGACACTCACGCTCACTCTCCCATAAGATATCTTCATGCATACACTTGACCCATAGGCTTGCCCTTAATGTAATTCACCACTAATGTAGAGTAGCTTCTCGTAGAATCATTTAGGACTTGCGGGTTATGATGTAGGCTCGAGGTGAGGGTAGGATGAACATTTGACTATAGTGACTAGATCCTCCCTAATGATTTTTGTGACATACCTTACATCAATTCCACTCACTTAACCTTCTTTCCCTTCTTTCCTTGTTGATGACTTTCATTTCTTTAACACTCCCCCTAATAACCTTTTTTTTTGCTTTCACAACTAGCCTTATTACATCAAGAGGAAATACCAATTTACACAAATTGTCTTTTTCTTTTTGATTTATCCTTTGGTGCATTCTGACAAAAGGCGGTGTTCCCTTCACACAATAATTCTTATCTTCCCCCTTTGTTTAGCATACCCCCAAACTTAGGCTTTTGCCTCATTTTTCACAAATGTTTTTATCACTCCCTCTTTCTTAGGCCTTAAGCCTCATTTCATTACTTATCTTGTCACTAGCATCTAGGGAGAATGGGGGCCAAAAAGAGGTATTAAAAATGGTCTTAAGGCTCGTAATATGGTTGCCAAAGAAAGGGTTTAAGGTTCAACATTGACTAACAAGGATCTATGCTCATGGAGGGCATATGGGTGAAGTGACTAGACAAAGAAGAGCCTAAACTCATGTTCTTGGCGCAACTACATCTAGGATTTCGCCTTGAATCACACTTGGGGAAAGTTCTAAACAAGATGTAATGCATGAGATTCATCAAAAATGTCCTGACCAGACAAGGCATCACCGTTAAAGGGGCTAGCAGAGTCATTCTCAACACAAAACACCAAACTAGGACATCAAAGCAAGCAAACATCATAAGTCTAATAGGGAACTTATAATGTATGACAATGAATGCTATGCTATGGTGTCAACACTTTCTCATTAGCAATTCCATTTCAATAAAACAAATTTTTTGGGTGGTGCCTCTCAAAACAACTTCACAAAAGACTCGAAGCAACCTGGCATTTTCCCTTAAGAATGTCGCCCCTCAATCCATCATCAGGAAAAACCAACCCAGTTTGACAATAAAAATAATAAAAATAAAATAGAATGCTCCTTTGGAAAGAACTGTGGTCAAAATAAAACCCTTGGAGTTTTAATTTCTACACTACTACTTACAATGGCGACAAAAGAACAAGACTTTGGGGTCATTTCATTCAAGATTTTCAATATTTTGCTGTTCAAAGAAAATACCCCATTTAGTCACTAATCATTCATCATAAACAAAAAAAACTTGAACCAAATCATTCATTCATTCATTTAAAAATAGGACATGCTTGACAAATGTTGAAGTTGGCTTTTGTGCGAGTTTGTCATCTCCACAAGTCGATGGCGAACACTTGGCTGAGAGGATTGTAGAGGGGGAGAAGCTCCTCGCTGAGGCATGTCACCCGATGCTTGGCCCCATATTTTAGGCTGGGGCACATTGGACTCGGGGACGATTGGTGATTGGGATGACTCATGGGAGAGGGATTCTTCATGCACTCCAAAGGCCTGCAGTCGCTTTCTTTTCACTGTCGGTGCCTGAGCATCTCTCTTCTGCTCAATATCTATCACACCCGAAGCAACAGAAGGAGTTTTATCTAGGAATAGAGGCACCCCAGCTGCTGTGCAAAGCTGGGAAATTAAGAAAGCACAAGGCATTGAGGTACTGGAATGCTGGGCCTTTTTCTTCATTTGTTGTGTGACAATTTCCCCAAAGTTAATGGAGAATCCCGTCACTATGAAAACGATAAGGATGGAGGTTTCAAGGATGACCCTCTGCTCATTTTTAGAGGGGATGATCCGAGCACAAACAAAATCGAGCCACAACTTAGCCTCGAACTTCAAGTCGTGGAGAGAAATCTCGCCACCCATAGAGGCCCAAAGAGGATTACCAGCAACTATGATGTGGCCTACCCAAGAGAACTGATCCTTTATATTAGCCACCCTTTCCATGTACTCCATAGCGGAGTCAACTTCGTCCTCCCAGAACAAGTAGTTGATGGCCACTGGGGTTATATCAACCTCCACTCTTCAGATCATCACTGATGGCAAGCATGGAAAATCATCCACTTTTCCGCTGTTCTATATACTCTCCTGTTGGGCCTGATATGAGGTGTAGAATTCAGCTACCAAGCTGGGGAAGTATGGTGGAAGTGGGTTGGCAAATGCATGACAATGCCTATCGGTGAACTGCTCGGTGATGTTAGGAAAATCACCTTTTAGCCCTGCCAAATCGAACCGCTTTTCCATAGTGATTGAACGCCCTTGGAAAATAACATAGTGCTCTTGCATATTGAGGACGCAGAAGATGATTGCCTCCTTTGTTTTGGCCCGAGGTGGAGCATCCTTCACCTTGCCCTTGCCTTTGCTAGAAGAAGAAGCAAGGGCCTTTCCTTTTCCTGTGTTCTGGTTGAAGACATGGTTTATTTTTCTGCAAGAAGTATGTTAGTGACAAGAATTTAAAGTAGAAATTAAAAGAAAAGAAACTAGACTACGGAAGAACTAAGAAATAAGGGAAAACCAAAGACTCATGTAAAGACCTAATAGGACCGATGGTTCATAGAAGACATTTCGTGAACCGCCAATTACCCGCCGATGCCTTACAGAAAATTGGGCAAATGAGAGGGTTTTGTTAGTTTATGTGGCGAATCGCCGGTCTAGGTTCTCAAACTGCCGATGTAGCACAGGATCCACTTAGTGGACAGAGCCAATTTTCAAAATGAACTGGCACTCCGTCGGCGATTCGCGAATCTGACCGGCGAATCATCGGACCCTGTTGTCCCCAAATTTTTAACTCACTATTCATAGGAACCCATTAACACATACTCACATCAAACATAATAAAAGCAACACTAATCCATTCAAATACATATTTATGATGTTTAGCCCTTAAGAATGGCGTTACCCGATCTATCATCGGGCAAAACGTCGTGCTTTATGCAAATAGGTTACTCAGACTTCACCTTTTCTATAATTTCACACACAAAAGCACATCCCCATCCCATTAAACAAGCATGTCTCATTCAAGAATTTAACAAGGAAGGGAAACAAAGTATCACTTCTAAAGAGTTAGGCTCCAATAGTAAAATTAAGACAAAGGGCAAGAAAATTGTTACCAAATTAGGAGATTTGCTTGCACATACGTGACTTTCAAAAAGGGCTTAACTAAACCTTGCAATGACACCTTGAGATAGATGTACTATAGAGATTATGAGTGAAGTGAGTGTGTTGGTGAAATTTGGAGGGGGTTTTATAGGTGACGGATGGAAGTGTGATAGGTTGAGGGGAAGGTGGAGAGTTTAATGTGGGTCTGTTGGTAGGAAACGGGAAGGTGGAAAGGTAGGAAAGTGGAAAGGTTGAAAATGGATGAATATGGGGAATTGGTAATGTTGGGTAACGGAAAGACAAAAAATAGAATGAAAAAGTGTTGGGAAAAAGAGAACTATGGGAATATTTGTAGAATAGGGTAGCTGGTGAGGTATTTGGGATTTTGTGTGCCAACTTCTTAAATTCCAATTTGTAATAACTTTGCACCTCGACCGGCGTGTCATCAGCGGTTCGCTGAATTACACTAGCGATTCGCCGCTGTGATTTATTTTACCAAATGATTTGTTTCTTGCCGGTGATCCATCGGCAGTTCGGGAATCACATCGGCAACCCACCGGTTACCCGCCGATTATGTGGCCGAGCTTCAGGTTTCCTGATCTCTATCGGTGATCCACCGATGGCCCACGAATCCGATTCGGCTGTTCACCGATGGGCCCGTCGGTTCTTCAATCCAAACATCAGCCTTCTGCTTTGTGCTCTCATTCATCAGGGGTTCGCGTTTTTGGACCGGAGGCTCGCCGGTCTCTCGCTGTTCCTTCCCTCATGGTTTGTTTCTCCCTTTGTTCTTCATTTCACAGCTCCTACACAAACAAAAACAACAAAAACATCAAATAATTCACTAAACACTTGGGTTGCCTCCCAAGAAGCACCTTAGTTAACGTTGTGGAATGACGTAGGCCCATTTTTAGCAACTCTTTTCTGATAAGTCATCATCCGACTCCGTCTCTTTCAACTCCCATCCCTTGTCCTCATTGTCATTTTTAAATACTCCAAACATTTTGCATTCGGGAGGTTTTTCAGCTGATGGACACACCTTGAAGGTGACCTCCTCACTCCCAATCCAAAATTTAGCTCTCCAAGCTCCACATCCACCAAGGCTCTCCCCATAGCAAACAATGTCTTCCCAAAATAATGAGAATCTCTGCATCCAGAATAACAAAATCAGTTGGTAGAATAAATTTGTCCACTCTCACCAGCACATCTTCTAGCACCCCCACCGGTCTTTTTATTGACCTATTTGCCATTAGTAGCCTCATTGACGTCAGTTTCGTGCTTTCGAGTCCCAATTTCTTAAAGATGAGCATAGGCATCAAGTTTATGCTGGTGCCGAGATCACATAGGGCCTTTAAACACACATATCCAAATTGTGCATGGAATTGTAAAAGCTCCAGGATCCTCCCTTTTGGGAGCAAGATTACTCATCATCACCATACTACAATGGTGCGTTTTCTCTTCACTGCCTGCATCAACTACCTTTTTCTTCTTTAGCAAGTCCTTTATGAACTTTGCATAACCGGGCATTTGGAGTAAAGCATGCACTAATGGTATATTTATGGACAACTTGCTAAACATGTCAACAAACTTCCTAAACTGGTCATCCTTCTTTTTCTTGGTCAGTCGTTGTGGATAAGGAGGTGGGATTCTTGATTCAACCTGTCATCATTCGAGGCCTTCATGCCTACCTCATCATTATCAGCATGGATGAATATTTCATCATCCTTTTCCTCTTTTTACTCCTAGATCTTTTCTTCATTCACTGGAGTCATTGGCGTTTTATCGTCTCCATCTCCTTCAACTGATTTCAGGCCTTCCTCCTCACTAGGATTCACTGGGGCATCTCCAATCACCTTTCCACTCCTAGTGACAATGGCCATGCATTGACCATCTTTCTTGGGATTAGACATTGTGTCACTAGGTAGTGTTTCCTTCATTCAGGGATTCATTTGAGCCAATAGGTGATTGATTTAGGCTTCCAAATGCTTGATGGAGGCTGAGTGTGAACTCACTATTTGAGCGAGGTTAGACACCTTACTCTCAATTCCTTCACCCCACTCTCGGTCGATTCCACTTTCTTCAAAACTCTCAATAGCATTTATTCAATTTTTGAATTGCCCACATCACTCACGCCCGATTGATTTTGAGGATTTCTAACCTTAGGAGGTAAAATGTATGGGGTTCGAACTCCTATGATAGTTATCACTCTCTTGGTTTGGCTCTCTATTACCCCACTTTTCATTCCTTTCAAGCCATCCTTGTGGCTCACGATTTCTCCATACTTGATTGCCATCCCTTAGGTTCCATGGACCTTGGTTTTCTCCTTGGAAACCAGGTTAAGGAGCTCCCATTTGGTTGCCCATATAGTGGCATTCTTTGTCATATCTCGGTGGTGATGACTCTCCTTCATATTGTAAGGGACCTTGCATTCCCACAACATTTACTACCTTTGGCCCTACTCCCATCATGTGCTTGGTCATCAATTCTAATTGTGTCATCATCTTGGAGAGATTTTCATCCCGCTCTTCATCCCATTTTCGCAACTCTGCTGCCAATGCACTTGAACTAATCTCATGAGCGGACGCACTTGTTTCTCTTGTGTGCCAAGCCCTGTTGGTCTTTTTCATTCAGTCTAGGAGAGCTTTGGCAAACCCGTATGTTTGGTCCATAATAGAACCACCAGCTAGGTTGTTTTCCACGGACTTGTCGATTGAATCAAGGGCCCTATAGAATCTTTGGAGAAGCACATCATCTGGCAATCCATGATTTGGGAAACAAGCCACCTTCTTTTTAAACCTTAACCACGCCTCATGTAAAGGCTCTCCCGGTTCTTGCCTAAAATTTGTAATATCATCCCTCAACTGAAGCATCTTTGATGGAGGGAAAAAGTAGTCTATGAAGGTCTCGGTTAGCTCCTGCCATGAAGTAATACATCCCCGAGGGAGTTTTCTAGCTACATTGTTGCCTCCCCCGTCAATGAAAAAGGAAAGAGTCTCAACCTGATGGACTCTTGGCTGATACTTGTTATATTGAAGGGCTGGCATATTTCTAAGAAATTCCTCAAATGACGATTCACATCCTCATTTGGTTTACCACCAAAGAGCCCCTTCATTTGCAACAAGTGAAGCATTATGCTGGTGACATGAAACACTGCATTCCCTACCGTTGGTGCTAGGCGAATAGCTCCTGCAACTTTCGGCATAGTCGGATTATCTTCATCGAGTTCCATGTTACCCTCCACTGAGCTATCCCCTGCTTAGGAGTGATGACTCATGTGATTATGAGCTCCTAACAATACATCAAACTCATATTAAGTAGGTACAATGCAAAACTATTTCAACTTAACAATCAACACAAGATCATCAAGCGCTAGTCCCCGGCAACGCCCCATTTTTTATAACGTCCAAAATATATTCCTTAATTCAAAGAATATACACGGCCGAAGTATCAAAACAAGTAACCCAACGAGTTCCGGGGTCGAATCCTACGAGGACTAGGGAATGATAATTTCAAGTGTTGATTAAGAAATTGATGTTAGTTTGCACCACGTAGATTTAATATAAGAACAAATAATATTGGGGGAGTTGAAATTTTCAGAGAATTGTATTGGTTGATTTAGTGAAGTAAAATGGCAAGATCAACTAAGTTGTCAACGAGGGTGTGAAATACTAGAGGTGAGGTGTAGATGATATACTAACTAGATGGGGACATGCCAGGTCATCTTGTAAGTTTAATAAGTGTAAATAATCTCGGGAAGTGGGTAATCTCAAATTCTCAGCCTATTGACTACCTCTTGCTAGAGTTTTATTAAAACTCTAACCACTACATAGCTTAACTCAATTTGATTTGGATTAGCAACTGCACTATTCCTAGCTATTAGTTGCCAATAAGGAATGAGAAAGCAATTTCAGCTATTTTTAGCTTAATTTCACAATCTCTTATCCATGCCCACTACTAGATTCTCTTTCAATACTTAATTATTCTCTCTTAAGCAATAATCAAGAAAAAATAAATAGACCCATATCATAATCAATGGATCTTCATTAATAGATTGAAGAGAATATAATATATTTACACTTAATTGAACAACATGAAGATGACTCTAGAAATATCCAATTCAATTAAGTATTCATCATCACACAACTCTAGTTAATGATTTTAGCTACTCACAGTTAAGAAATTTAAAAACACATTCATCAATAGCATCATTGAATTTAATAGCAAGAGTACATTAATCAACTTCACAAAATAATCTTCACAATAGCTGAAACTTACTAGTACAAAAGGAAATAGAACAGAATAATTTCTACAATTTTCATTCAAAATCTCCCTCTTTTAGCTAAGAAAATATTCTTCAGCTAAAAAGAGAAAAAATGATGTGAGGTAAGTTTTTGTTCTCTCTTCAAATTCTCTATTTCTATCCTTATCTCTGCATATATCAGTACAAAGTACTTTATCTCTATTTATACTCTAAAAAGTAGGGAACTTTTCATCTCCTCTTCAATGTTGGATGATTATACCCTTATGAGCACCGTTCTGGAACTGGCGGAAGCACCGATGGTTCGCCGGTTACAATCCGTGAATCGCCGGGTGTCTTTTTTACATCTACACTAAATTCCAGTGAACACCAGTAGTTCACCCAGTGTTTCTCCGATCCGAATTCGTGAACTGCTAGGTCTTCAAGCCATTTTCCAAAACTTTTGAGTATCATTTGGTGACTGGACCGGCGACTCGTTGCTGGCAAGTCGTGAACCGCTGGTGGCATTACTCCTCTGATGCAGTGATATTCAACCCTTGGCTGGCATTTTGTGGTTTATGTCTATGAATCACCGATTCACCCTCACTTCCTTCTTTTTGCTCCAATTTTGCTCTTTTCTTCACTTGTAGCAATCTATAAAATGAAAGCAAAAAGGGCATAAAATCCAAATAACCAACTCAAGAACGAAACAAAAACTCAAGTTTTAGAGCCTAATGAGTTGGTAAATTACCAACTCATCAACTTGCGATCGATAAAATTTTGGGAGATGCAGGTATGGCTCCACTGCTTGTTATCATTGTGGACAAGAGGGTCATATGATGAGGGATTGTCCAGCCAGAGATCAGGGTGATTGGGACTAGTCGAACAGGTCTTGAGCAGGGTCATATGCTCCAACATCATCAGCACGGCGCAGGCCCTCAGCTCCAGCCGATAGAGGCTAAGGTAGATCAAGGGCATCTAGTTCTGGTAGTGTTCCAGATCGTACTTATGCTTTAACTAGGGTGACAGAGTTAGAGTCGTCACCGGATGTTGTGATAGGTATGTTGGATGTATGCTCTCACTCAGTTTATGCTTTGATAGACCCAGGTTCCACTTTGTTTTATGTTAATTTTTTAGTGGCCCAGAAGTTAGGTATAATGCCAGAATTGCTTCAGCGACCCTTCTCAGTGTGTACACCCATTAGTGACTCTATTATTGCTAAGAGAATTTCTCGGGATCGTATAGTAGAGATTGTCCGTCGCCAAATCTTAGCAGATTTAGCAGAGTTGGAAATGATTGATTTAGATGTAATTATGGGTATGTATTGTCTAGCGCCATGTTATGCCAATGTGGAGTGTTGGACCAGAACTGTCCGATTTCACTTTCCACGGGAGGTAGTGCGAGAATGGAGAGGTAGTGCGGCTACGCCAAAAGGTAGGTTCATATCCTATCTTTGGGTGAGAAAGTTGATAGTGAAGGGCTGTATTTACCATATTGTTAGGGTTCGGGATATGCAAGAAGAATCCCTGACTCTTCAGTCCATTCCAGTAGTTAATGAGTTTCCAGACGAACTTCCCGGCATTCCCCTAGAGCGGGAGATCAATTTCTCTATCAATATCCCACTAGGTACACAACCTATATCCATCCCTCCGTATTGAATGGATCCTGCCGAATTGAAAGAATTGAAAGAACAATTAAAAGGCTTGTTAGATAAGGGTTTTATCAGGCCTAGTACTTCACCATGGGGTGCACTAGTCCTATTTGTGAGAAAGAAAGATAGCTCCCTATGAATGTGTATAGATTATCAATAGTTGAATAAAGTTACTATCAAGAATAAATATCCTCTTCCAAGGATAGATGATTTGTTTGATCAGTTGCAGGGGGTGAGATATTCTCTAAAATTGACTTAAGGTCAGGGTATCATCAAGTGCGAGTTCGGGAAAAAGATATTCCGAAGATAACTTTCAGGACCAGGCATGGTCATTTTGAATTCTTGGTCATGTCCTTCGGATTGACAAATGACCCAGCAGTGTTTATGGATCTGATGAGCAGCATCTTCAGACCGTATTTAGATCTATTTGTGATATTGTTCATTGATAACATTCTGGTATATTCTCGCTCAGAAACTGAACACAGAGATCATCTGCGAACAGTACTCCAAATCCTTAGAGACCGCCAGTTATATGCAAAGTTCTCAAATTATGAGTTCTGGTTGAATTCCATAGCTTTCTAGGGCCATATTGTATCAGATACCGATATTCAGGTTGACTTATAGAAAATTGAGACAGATAAGACATGGCCTATACCGACAACTCCAACTGAGGTTCGTAGTTTTTTAGGGTTATCCGGGTATTACAGAAGGTTCGTGGAAGGATTTTCTACCCTATCAATGGCATTGACCAGGTTGACTCAGAAAGTAGCCAAATTCCACTGGACCAAGGCTTGTGAGCAGAGTTTTTAGGAGCTGAAAAATAGGTTGACATCTGCACCAGTATTGGCCTTACCGGAGGGTTCAGAGGGCTATGCTATATATTGTGATGCTTCAGGCGTTGGGTTAGGGTGTGTTCTGATACAACACGGTAATGTGATTTCTCATGCTTCGAGGCAGCTAAGGAAGCACGAAAAGAACTAACCCACCCATAATTTGGAGTTAGCGGCAGTGGTTTCATGCCTTGAAAATATGGAGGCATTACTTGTATCGTGTACATGTGGAGATCCTTACTGATCATAAAAGTCTCCAGTATATCTTCATGTAGAGGGAGTTGAATTTCCGGTAGCGTTGTTGGCTGGAGTTGCTGAAAGACTACAATGTGAACATCTTGTATCACCCAGGGAAGACTAATATTGTAGCTGATGCCCTTAGCTGTAGATACATGGGCAACTTAGCATATTTGAGGCCAGAACAACGGGAAATGTCCTGAGAGTTGCACCGGCTAGACAGTTTAGCAGTCCAGGTAGTAGATTCAGAGGATAATGGGGTTGTGATTCAGAATACAGCAGTATCATCTATGGTTGTAGAGTAAAGGAGCGATAGTACAAGGAACCTAGTCTGTTACAGCTCAGAGACAAGGTTCAGTAGGGAGAAATATCAACCTTTGAGTTAACAACAAATGGGGGTCTTGAGATCTAGAGGTCGACCCTGCATCTCAGACGTAGCAGGGCTTCACCGGCTGATCATGGTAGAGGTACATTACTCCCGTTACTCCCTTCATCCGGTTCGACGAAGATGTACAATGATATAAAAGAGATATACTGGTGTCATGGAATGAAGAAAAATATAACTGAGATTGTGGCACAGTGTCCTAATTGCCAGCAGGTAAAAATTGAACATCAAAAACCTGGCGGACTGACTCAGGAGATAGTTGTACCTATGTGGAAATGAGAGGCAATTAATATGGACTTTGTGATAGGATTACCCTACACTAGGCGTAAATTTGACTCTATTTGGGTTTATTATTGACAGGTTGACAAAATCAGCCCACTTCTTGCCAATCTGGACTACATTCTTGGTCGAAGATTATGCCGAGTTATCTATTAGGGAAATAGTCCGACTGCATGGTGTCCCAGCATCTACCATTTCCAACAGAGGGGCATAGTTTACATCTAGATTTTGGCAATTATTTCATAAAGGTTTGGGGACACAGGTCAATTCGAGTACAACTTTCCATCCCTAGACAAATGGTCAGGCAGAGCGCACCATTTAGATACTCAAGGACATGTTACAGGTGGTGTGCTAGACTTTGGAGGAGCTGGGACGAGCATCTACCCCTTATTAAATTTTCATACAATAAGAGTTATGATTCTGCTATCCAGATGGCGCCTTAGAGGTTTTATATGGGCGGAAACGTAGGCCCCTCATAGGATGGTTTGAAGTAGAGGAGTTAGGGTTAATCGAACCTGATATGATCCATCAGTCAGAAGAAAAAGTGAAAGTTATTAGAGAACACTTGCTAATAGCCCAAAGTCGTCAGAAATCCTATTCCGATGTCCAGCGTAGAGACTAGGAGTTTAATATTGATGATTGGGTATTTCTCAAGGTTTCATCTATGAAGGGCGTGATGAGATTTGAAAAGAAGGGCAAGCTTATCCCTAGGTTTATTGGCCCATATCGAATCCTTCAAAGAATAGGCCGAGTGGCGTATGAGTTAGAACTGCCTGTAGGGATAGAATCTGTTCATCCAGTATTTCACGTGTCAATGCTCTGGAAATGTATGGGAGACCCATCCTGGGTTGTTCCAGTTCAGGATGTTTAAGTTACTGAAGGGTTGTCCTACAAAAGGGCTCCAGTTGCTATATTAGATCAACAGGTTCATAGATTGAGGACTAAAAATGTAGCCTTGGTTAAAGTATTGTGAAGGAACAAAAATATAGAGGGGATGACTTGGGAAGCTGAAGACGGCATGAGGTCTAGATATCCTCACTTATTCTAGAATTTCCCTTATTATGTAGTTGAGGTGAGATAGTTGTTTAATTATCGTTATGTGCTTACATTATCCGTATTGTTGAGCTATTTACTTCCATAATATGGAACTTTATTGTATTGCTGCTTGTATAATCTTGTGAGACGCCTATGTTGGACTTTCTACATTTTAGGTTTTCGGATAGTCATATTACAGAGGAGATTCTGCCGAAATTTTTCCAACAATAGCTAAAGGAATTGAGTCATTTAAGCCTAGAGATTATATTCGAGGATGAATGTTCCTAAGGGGGGATGCTGTTACACCCTTTAAGTATCTATTGTTTAATGGACGCATGCATACGTATGTTGAGAATTTTGGAATACGAAGCATGTGGGAAAAGGGCTAGGGGACGAATATACGAACATGACATCAAGCAAACAAGAGGCCAGGATTGGAGGCCTGGTGCATCGGGCGTCGTGCCGCGCCACGGCCCTAGGCCACTGACCCCTCACCTATATATACAACTCAAGTTCAAGATCAGATCATTTAATATTTCCCCAAAATAGAGACGTGACCCTACAATAACTTCTCTCAACTCTTCTTCTGTTTCTCGTCAAATTACACCGTTATTTCTTGAAAATTTGCTCGGAGTATCAGAACTCCACCGAGTAAGAGTTGTCGGAATTACTTCAAATTAAGTCCTAAGCGGCTACGGGTAATAGGTAAGCATTTCTCCCTTCTAAACTCTCGAGAAATTGTGAGTTTCTGGTCGAATTAAATAGAGCTGAATTATAGTCAAGATTACCGAAAGATATCGTTGTTTAACGAGTCTTAGTATTGAAAATAGCCCTATTCTTTTAGGGCTACAATTGAGTGGAATTTCCTGCTATAGATTGGAACTAATCGGATAAATGAGAATCGGCATAAGAGGTATGTTAAGGCTATCTCTTCGGCAAGTTATTTCCGTTGTAATAGTGATATGACTAGCACTTCTATAGTGACGTTGGAACTTTAATGTTACAGTTAGCTGCTACAAATAAAATTGAAATCGTACTGTAGCATCCCTAGTAGGGCTAGATCGTATTTCGTGCGACCCCTCACTGTAAATAGATGAGGAGCTGCTAATCGTACAAATTGCTTACGGAGCTACAATCCTGCTTATGCCTTCCGGGCTATAGATTTCTTATGGAGCCATGATGTAGCTATCACTTACAAGAAGTACTAAACTGCTTTTAGGGCTACGGTATTTCTTATAAGCCACTGAATTGCTTGTAGAGCTTTCAAGTGTGTGAAGGGACTAGAGTAAAGACTTTGGGGCCATGTTGGAGTCTTCTGTGAACTCCTTCTATGTTAGAGATGACATTATTGACCCTCCCAAGGGCCTGACTTGCTTGAGACGCAGTTGCAGTCACTTATGGAGCCTTAGGGGTACCAATAGGGGTATATAGATTTATTGGCGCTTGTCAGGGCTTATGGGGGCCCAGGTAGGTTATTTTGTGCTGCTTGCACCTTCTAGGCTTATGGAGGCCCAGTTAAGTTCTTGCTTGTGTATTTACTTGTTAGTTATGACTTAGATTGCGAGACTATTTAGGTTAAACTCTTATCCCTTCCTATTAACTACTTTTAGTTCCATTATCAGTTTTATTCAGTCATTTTCATTACTGCCTTACATATTCGGTACATATTGTACTAAAGCCCATCTTTGGGGCGCTACATTACTTTCCTGCAGGTGTAGATAGACGTGGTTCAGGACCTTCCTAGCTGTCAGCTAGAGTTATCCATCCAGTCAGCTTCTTTTCTCCAGAGTTGATAACTAGAAAGGTTTGCTATTTGTGGTGCAGTTTTGGGTAGGTCAGGGCCTTGTCCCGACCATTATTCTACTCGTAGAGGCTTGTAGACTACAGATTCTCAGTTGTTGGCCATGTGGGGCTTATGTATGTTTTATTTTATGTGTTGGCTGTGTGGGACCTAGTTTAGCTAGAAGTTAGCAGCCTTGCTAGCTATAGCTTTAATATGACAGTCTGTTTTCATACTGTTATAACTACACAGCATGGTGGTCTTGTCAGCCCGTATAGGATCCCTTTATTGCCTTGTTTGTTGGTTAGCTGCTTTCTTTTACAGGTGGCTATGTGGCCTTGTCGGCCTAGGGATGTGTTTACAAACGATATTTAGCTCTTTGTTTTCTTGATTTGAGTCGCTAGCACGCACCAGAGGTGCATAAGCCTAGCAAGGTCAGCTCCGGTCCTAGAGTGGCATTAGGTGCCAATCATGCCTCGCAAAGTAGGGCGTGACATCCCATTCAGATCGTGAAATGGGAACAACATAACTAAGTATATAAAAAAACTATATATAGCATTATATCCCCCTCCCCTTTCCCCAACCCAAAAAAATCAACTTTTATTATTTTTAATTTCTTATTTTAGTGATAATGCAATCATTAAAAATCCTTAAATTGATAAACATAAAAAAGAGATAAAAGAACATCACCAATTACTTATTAAAAATTAGGTTATTTAACAAATGACAAGTAAATACCATGATTTAGTAAATTTTTTAATCGATATTAAACGAAAAAAATAAACATAATCATAATAACGTTTTTAATAGTTGGAACGCGTACCACAATTAACTATTCTTACCAACTTTCCGTATTTTAGATTTGGGAATGATCTAGAAGATTGAACTACAAAAAAATACTTCTTGGTAGAAAATATTAATTTCCACAACCTTCATTTCATTGCAAATATAGTAGAAAAAAAGAAGCCGATGTATGGTGATTCTTCTCAATATGCAAGATGATAATTAGAGTCTTTATCTTAATTGTACTCCCCAATCTTCTTAATCTTAAAATAATTTTAAAAAAACTTTTAAAAAGGACTAAAATGTAAAAACAATTGCGAGGGATCACGTACATGTTTAAATAACATTATTCATGTGATTATTTTGAACAGAAGTAAAAAGGTAACAGTGTCATCATCTCATATATACTCAAAAACTCCACAAAACTACTCTCACACATCTTTAGTTTGTATTGAAAAAATATTTCTCCATTTTTTTCTACTCTCCTTTTATTTTCTTCTTGACCTTCTATCTATCTAACTAATCAAAAAGTGATGGATACTTATGATGATATATTCTATAAACTTGAACCACTTTTTGATGGTGATGAATGGGACCATCGCAAGATTTCAACTGATCAAATTCACAAAGATGATGATAAAAAGTCAATTCCTTTGATTGATCAAGATGAGCAGAAAGAAGTTGTTCCTGATGCTAAAAAAATTGCCATAGAAGAAAGTGATAATGAAGTGAAGAAAGGTGACACAGATCTGAAGACTCATGTTGATCAATTTGTTATGATTGATTAGAAACATCATAAAGAAATCAGTGATAATGATGATGTGGTCAAGAAAGAAATTGGTGTAGAAATCCAAAAAAGTGAGATAAATTTGATTGACTCAAAAATTAGTGATGAGGTTATAAAGAAAAGGAGAAAAGTTTCTGCTATCGAATCTACTAATGAGCCATTGGTGGCAAGAAGAACTAACCCTAAGAGGGCTCATAGATGTGCTACTGATCCTTCAAAAGAGCTAATTAGAGGAAATTAGAGAGCAAACATGAAAGGATTAATGCTAAAGATCTCTTACCTGATGGTTGGGCATCTGAAATTCGTGTTAGAGTAAAAGAAAAAAGGTTTGGCCACAAAGATGCGATAATTAATAATTAATTTCCTCTATTTATCATAAAATATTCAATTACATTGATAATGTTGGATCTATATTTTTAATTTTAAATGCACCAATTTTTATCTAGTTTTATAAACAATGAAGGGTTTGATTTTAGTGTACAATCATCAGAAGTTTTGATACACATTATGACTATTAGATTTTTGTAATCAAATTCTATATTTAATTTATTTCAATTATTGTTATTATTTCATATTCAATATATATATACACCTCAAATCGTATCATTAATTAATTGATCAGTCAAAATATTCATGATGTTTTGATTATATATATAAAATTTCTTGTAATATATTGAGTATAGTACAAAACATGTTTGCTAATCAAGGATGGAACTCCATAGATATCAACAATCCAAACAAAAGATATGTGAAATTGTAACTTGTGAGCTTTGCTAATTTATACAATTTATTTGATTAATTAATTCTTCACTTTTTTAATAAATAGAACTTATCTATGACTAATTATGTTTACAATTGCTAATCAATAGTTCTTTTCTTTTATTTTATAATTTTATCAAAGTGTTTATATAAATACATTTTGCAAGAGGAAATCCAAGTTCAACAAGGATGAGATTGATGGAGGTCGAATAATTGCAGGAGTAATTTTCTCTTTTTTTCTTTGAAATAAGTTGATTACTTAATTTAAGTTGCGTACATCTTTTATATCCTGCACTTATGAGGATTTATCTTTTATTTCTTTTATATTGAACTAGTTAATTTTATAGTTAAGTTGGTATTATTACTATTGAATGTGATAGAAACTAAAATCATAATTACTACTCCCTTTATTTTATATTTAAGTGGTGTTTTTATTTTGTACACCTTTAAAATTTATGTTTATTTTTAGAAAGAATGAATTTAATAGTATATTCTCTCTGTTCATTTTTATTTTTTCATTATACTAAAATAAGTTTTCACTTTTATTTTTTGACTTTAGTATATCAAGAAAAAGACAGTATTTTCTTACCTTTAATATTAACTACTACTTTTTCAAATAATTTTCAAGATCTTTTGGATTGAGTCCTTTGAAGTTTTGATGATTGACAACATGTTGATGAAACAAGTGAGTAAAGCTGGTCTAATGAAATGTTAAATATAATACTTAAGGAGCTGGAAATATCAAAAATAAATAAGCGTGAATTAAGGAGTTGATAAGCCATATTCAATAAACTCAGCAAGATCAACACATGGTTAAGTCAGGAGAGTTGGAGTCTGATTACAATACAACCAAATACAAGAGATTAACTTGAAAGAAGTCTCCTACACGAGATGGAACTCTAAGGCAGGAAAAGGTGTTGCCGTAAAGAGATTGGAAGGAGGATGAACTATTTGGAGATGTGGGTATATAAAGGAGTTGGATACGTGTGTATATAAAGGAGTGTGACATCTTAGAAGAAAACACACACTTACAAAGAGAAAAACATACTGCAATTGGGTGAGATTCTCGTGACAATCTGAGTGTCAAGAGATAGACAAACTTGGTCTAGTAAAGTGTCAAGCTAGAGTTAGCTATCTTGTACTAGGTGTTTTTCATTGAGTTTTAATTGGTGTACTCTTAATTCAGTAAGTTATAAACTGAATTAAGAAGATTTAGTCTTCAAGTTGTGTTACTAAGAAGACATTGATGTTTGTTATTGAGTAGGAGATTGAACAGTTAGGAATTAGTGTTTATAATTTCTTAGAGTACAAAGTTGTAATCTGCTATTTGAAGAGGCTCTTGGGGTTAGTGAAGTTGGAGAAAATCCTGTGGAGTACAGGTCGTGGTTTTTCACCTTTTGAGTCGGGTATTTTCCACACTAAATTTTATTGTCTTATTTACTTGTTGTTTTCATTCACTCACGTGGAACACGTCTGACGACTTGTTTCATTCATAGGCAAACAGTTAAGGTTAAGACAAATTCTTAGGTTGTGCATTCTATTAATTGGTATCAGAGTAGGTTTATCTTAAAAGGTTAACACCTAAGATAGATCATAATGAATTATGCACCACCTATTGGACACTATGAAGGGCAGTCAACCACTCGACCACCTCTTTTCAAAAGATCATACTTCATTTGGCGGAAGGCTCGTGTGGAAAATTTCATCCAAGCTGAGGATTATGAGCTGTGGGATAGGATCATTACCGGACCAGTTATCCCAAAGAATATGATGGATGGAGTCGAAGTTTTAAAAGTTAGGTCTGAATTTTTTGTTGATGACTTGATGACTCTTAGGAAAAATGCCAAATCTAAGAACATCCTAGTATGTGGATTGGGTCCTGATGAATACAACTGAATCTCAAATTGTTCAACATCAAAACAGATATGGAATGCCCTAATCAATGCTCATGAAGGAACAAGTCAGGTCAGGAAGTTTAGAGTTGCTATGCTATTTACTGGATATGAAACATTCAAGATGGAGAGTGAGTCTTTGCAAGAGATGATCACAAGACTTACCGTACTAGTAAATGAACTATCCTCCCTAGGAAAAGTGCTCATCACTGAAGAACAAGTTGACAAGGTCTTAAGGATTCTTCCTAAGGAAAAATGGGATGTCAAGGTCAATGCAATCTTGGAAGCTAAAGACATTTCTACCATGACACTTGATGAGTTGGTAGGGAACCTAAAGATGTACGAAATGAATATGGATGATTCTAATAAAGAGGGGACAAATAAAGAAAAATCACTGGCTCTTAAGGCTTGTGAAGCGATGAGTCTGATGGTGATGATGAGCACATAGCTTTTCTAGCAAAGAAGGTTAAAAAGTTCCTCAAAAAGCAAAAAGGATATGACAAGAAAGGATCAAGTAGCAAAAAGAGTTCCAACAAAAAGTCCTCAGCTGGATGCTATAAATGTTACAAAACTGATCATATGATCAAAGACTGTCCACTCTGGGAAATTGAGTGGAGAAAAGAAAGGGCTGAGAAAGAGAAAGATGAAAAAGAAATGAAAGAAAAGGAAAAAAAAGAAGGAGAATTATGCTATAATGGCTACTTGGGGATCTGAATTTGACGAGTCTGACACTAAAGTTGATGAAATTGCATTCATCTCACTAGGAGACTCTGATCTTGAAGAAAAAGACAAGAACTCTGAGGTAAGCATCTTTGACCTAAATGAAAACATTCATACTTTGTCTAAAAAGGTGCTTATATCTATGATGAATGCTGCAATGGATAAACTTCAGGAAATCACCCCTGATAGAGATTAGTTATTCAATGCTCTTTCTAGTTTAAAATTTGAATTCATTGATCTTAAAAATGGGAAAGACATCACTGATAAGGAAAATTGTGCTTTGAAGAAACACATTATTGAACTTGAGTCTGTCAGTAAGAGTCTAAAAGAATCCTCAATTCAAAAGGTAGAAGCGAGTGAAAATTTAAGAAAGGTTGTGTCTGAACTTAAGAACTGTAAAATTAATTTTTTTTTGTGAGAAAGAAAAGGTAAGAAAATTGAGTTTGGTAGTTTCAAGGTTAAAAGGTGATCTTGAGAAAGCTAACAGGTGGACCAATTCGTCTAGAATTATAAATAATCTAAGTGGAAGGGTTCACAATGAAAGGGATGGAATAGGTTTTCATAAATAATCAAGTGTCAATACAGATATGTGTTACTTGTGTGGTAAAAATTGTCATCATATCACTGAATGGCCAGTAGAAGTTAGAAGCAGAAACAGGGGTACCTTGTTGGCTAAAGGAATTAAGTACAAAACTGCTCATAGGAACAGGTCTAACAACTTGTTCCACATTGGGCAAGGAGAAACTTGATACACCCTTTTGATCAGAAAAAAGATCCAAGCTTGTCTAGGTTCCTAAAACTAACCCCTAAGTTGTTTTGCAGGTGAGAGTGAAAGGGAGAAAACATTGGTACATGGATAGTGGTTGTTCAAGACACATGACTAGAGATAAACAAAAATTTCTTTCACTCATTCCACTAAAATAGGGGGAATGTATCCTTTGGAGATGGAAAAAGAGTATTGTTACAGGAATTGGTAAAATTGGAAGTTCAGAAACAAGGGCCTTAGAAGATGTGTACCATGTTGGTAGACTTAAACATATTCTACTGATCATCTCTCAGTTATGTGACAAAGGTAACAAGGTACTTTTACCTCTGCAGGATGCAAGATCAATAGGTTGGACAGAAAGGAAATTTGCTAAGTGCAAGAAGACACAAAAATGTATACAAGGCAGACATCATATGGGAATTCCTGGTACAAATCTAACTTGCCTTAGTGCAATGGATTGTGATCCCTTTCTATGGCACAAAAGACTTGGGCATGCGAGGTTGAAACAGTTGAATAAACTTGCTTCAAAGGACATGGTTATAGGCCTGCCTAAAACCAAGTTTGAAAATGACAGTTTGTAGTGCTTGTGTGAGGGGGAAGCAGGTAAGATCATCATTCACATTAAAGAATCAAGTGAGCACAAACAGATGTCTAGATTTGCTGCATATTGATCTATGTGGACCAATGAGAGTAAGGAGCAAAGGTGGTAAAAGGAATAGGTTGCATCACTTATTTCATCTGTTGAACAGAATGTAAGCTCACTAACAGGGGGGATAACAAATAATGAAGCTGAGCCATCATCCATACAGCAAGCTAACTCAAATACAGGAACCTCACAAGGATTGCAGCTGAAAAGCTACAACTATCAGGACTCACATCCTATTGTAAATGTTCTCATAGTTCTCACCTCTGGGATCACAACCAGATCAGGGTTGAAGAACTTATGTGCTTTCAATGCCTTCCTATCAAAACTTGAACCTGAAAAGGTAAAGGAGTATCTTCTTGATGAAGATTGGATTTTGGCTATGCAAGAGGAATTAAATCGGTTTGAAAGAAGCAAAGTGTGGCACTTGGTACCTCCCCCTGAAGGAAGAACTGTAATTGGAACAAAATGGGTATTTCATAAAAAGATAGATGAGCGTGGAATAATTACAAGGAACAAAGCTAGGCTGGTGGTTCAAGGATACAATCAAGAAGAGGGCATTGACTATGTGAGACATTTTCTCCTATTGCAAGACTTGAAGAAATCATATTACTCATAGCTTTTGGAGCTTTCAAAGAAATTCACTCTTTATCAAATGGATGTAAATAGTGCATTTTTGAATGGACATTTAAAAGAAGAAGTATACGTGAAGCAGCCTCCAGGATTTGAAAGCTCTGAATTTCCTAATCATGTCTACAAACTATACAAAGCTTTATATGGGTTGAAGCAAGCTCCAAGATCCTGGTATGAAAGACTCTCAAAATTCTTGTTGCAGCATGGGCACACTAGAGGAAAAATTGACAATACACTCTTCTTGAAAACAAAGGGACAGGATCTGTTGATTATGCAAGTGTATGTAGATGACATCATATTTGGATCAACAAGTAGTCTTATGACTCAAAATTTTGCCATGATAATGAATGGAGAATTTGAAATGAGCATGATCGGAGAATTAAATTTCTTCCTTGGACTGCAAATTAAGCAAACTCCCACTAGAATCTTGATCCATCAGTAGAAGTATGTGAAGGAGTTGCTTAAAAGATTCAATATGGAGTCTGTAAAAGAGATTGATACTCCTATTACTACTACAACAAAATTGGACCTTGATGAAACAGGTCCATCCGTAGAGCAGAATCTGTACAGAAGTATGATTGGCTCCCTTCTTTATCTTACTGCTTGTAGACCTGACATTGTGTTTAGTGTTGGCATGTGCGCTAGGTTTCAAGAAAATTCTAAAGAATCACATCTCATAGTTGTTAAGAGAATTTTGAGATACTTGAAGGGAACAACTGATCTGGGTTATGGTATCCTAAAGGGAGCAATTTTTCCTTAGTAGGATATACCGATGCTGATTATGTAGGATATATGGTTCATAGGAAAAGCATTATAGGTATGGCACACTTCATTGGACCATGTTTGATCTTGTGGTCTACCAAGAAGCAAAACTCTGTAGCCTTGTCTACTGCTGAGCCTGAATGTGTAGCAGTTGGTTCATGTTGTGCACATTTATCGTGGATCAAGCAACAACTATTGGATTTTGGTGTTGATATTGGATGTGTGCCAATATTCCTGTGTGATAATACTAGTGCCATAAATATTGCCAAAAGTCCAATTCAACATAAGAGAACTAAGCATATTGACGTAAGACATTATTTTCTTAGAGACGATGTCGAGAAAGGTCATATTTCAATTATGTTTTTTCTACTAAAGAGAAAATTGCTGATATAGTTACCAAAGCTTCAAGCAACCATCATTTTGAAAAGAACAGGTAACAATTGGGGATGATTAAGATTTCATAGGCCGCCTTCAATGATTGGCTAGATTATGCAAACTTCTATTTTTATTGCTAGCTATGTTGTTCATTCTAGATTTGAACATTTACTTGTGTGTTCCAAGTCCAGGATAAATTTTAAAATTGATAGAGTTTTGTATTAAATTATGCAGTGATATCAAGCACTTGTGGGTAGTCACTCATAGTTATCAAGGTATGTTCTTTTTCAAATAATGCTTTATTGTTAATGTGAAACAGTTATGTCTAAGTGTTCCATCCCCTCATAAATCATTATAACCGTTATTACTCCTTCTCTTCCCCATAAAGCTGCATTTGCCACCCAATTATCCATCACGTCTCCCATTGATAACCCATTGAAGAGCAGTCATGTCACACGTTTCATCTTTTATTTTTTTCTATAAAGTGGTAGTCTGGACGAATTCATAAGAAATCAATTTGAAATTATTTACCTGAATCCTCCAAATTTACCACTATGGATTCTAATTCATCTTCTTCTCCAAGTAGCACCTCAGCCACCACCTTAGAAAAAACTTCTTTATCTCATGAATTGGTGGCTCACCCATCTGAAATTTCCTCTCCAAACATTCCCTCTCCCATTCCAATTAAAATTTCAAACTTTGTTGCATGGAATGCTTTTAAAACCCAGTTCTCTTCCTCCTCAACCATCCTACCATTTCTGTCTAGTTCATCACTAAAAGTCTGTGACATTGTTCCCCTTCAATCTGCTGCAAATGAAGGAATCCCCATTCCAAAATTTGATTCTCCAAAGGGTTCGAACCTGGTTAAGGAAGCAATTCAATTCCCCTATCCTTATCCCTGATGATGAACCTGACCATGAAACACCTTTACCTACCAGTTCTACTCATATCCTTCTCACTCGAACCAGAAAATGACAGAAAGATGAAAATCTTGAACAAGCTCTTCAAATGAGAAAGAAGAAAAATTCCTCTACAACCTCTCCTATTCAAAAGCAATCCTCCTCTTCAAAGGTTTTATTGCTCAAATCTATTCGACAATCCAAAGTGTTCAAGAACACCATTCCCAAACCCACTTCCTTTGGGTCATCCAAAGCCCCTTCCAAAACCCCCTCTTCTGCCAAAAAGAACCCCTCTATGTCCTTCTCCAAACCTTCTCCAAAACCCCCTTCCAAACCCACTTTGAAACTCCCTTAAAAACCCACTCTAAAACCCCTTCCAAACCCTCTCCCAAACAATTTTCCAAACCATCCTCCACTTCAAATTCAAAAGATCCTTCTCCCACTACCAAAACCAGATCTTAGAAATGGGTTTCTCGAACTTGTCCATCACATGGTTCTAATTTAATGAGGATGTGTCTGCTAGGATTGACACTTCTGGCCTCACTGATACTCAACTCTCCTATTTGGTACACTTTCAAAAGTGTGATGTTCTTTAGGGAAGGGTGGTGACTGGGTTTGGTGCCCTAGAAATGGAGGTGTTGCTTGAAAATTTTGAAGCTCAAGGTTGGACATCCTTTTTTCTTCAGGGTGACTTTCAGAGGAAGTTTGGAAATCCTGAAGTGGTTGAGTTCTATGCTCATGGAGTTGCAAATAATTCCCTCTTTTCTTCCACTGTTAGGGGGGTTTCTATCCATCTAGTGGCTGAAGACTTGGCAAGGATCTTGGGTATTCTCAGTGATTGATAGGATCACTATGTCAAATTTGAGTGGATACCACTGGACAATCTGCCCTCTGCTAGAGACATCTGCAGAAAGTTCTCAGGCCAACCAACTCTTGCCTAGAATTGCTGAGTTCAAAAGAATGAAATTTCACCCCTCCGTCATCTATATTTGATGTTGTGCATAAGATACTCAACCTAAGAAAGGAGAGAAGAACTGAGGCAAACTATCTTGACCTCACCTTAATGGAGCTACTGGATACTGGGGTCCAAATTGATTTACCCATCCTCATGGTTAAGCATATGCAATGAGTTCTCACTAAGGATGACAAAGGACATGCCTTCCCCTATGCCTTTTGGTTGTTTTACGCATTCGAGGACTACTCCGTCCCTATTCAAGGTGGACTTTACAGACAACAAAGGATATCCTTGGGAAAGTGAAACATGTTGATCTACCTGCTTCTATGAGGAGAGAAGATACTCCTTTTCAAAGAATGCGCAATGCTTTGGCAAAAAAGACTGCTGAATTAGAAGCTGCTCATGCTCAAGAAAAGGCTGTTCTTCAGGCCAACATCATTGAGTTACAGGCTACACTTGACTCTGAAAGGGCTGAAATTGCTGATACTATTAGACGCTTATCCCAATTGCTTCCCTTTGTTCCTCCATCTTAAATCCCTTGTGCTTGTTCCTAGTTTTTTATGCCTTACCCTTTCAGGGTTAGTTGTTTTTATTTTTAGTATTGTATTAGTTGTTATAAAGAACTATCTTTTTCTTTGAATGACTTGCTTGTTCTGCTTACATATATTGTTTATATTTTATAACACTTTTACTGTTTTCTCTTCTCTTAATAATTGTTAATCTTGATTGTCTTGGGATTGCCCCAGTGGCAATAGGATGTATGAATACTTTGCTGGCTATAATTCATTGACTCAGCTTTTCAATGATGCCAAAAGGGGAATAAAAATACATATGATTGGCAGTGCAATGTTAAAAGGGGGGAATACGCATTTGCTTGAAATAGTTTCCAAATAATAGTTTTGCGCCTTTGAGCCCACATAGAGCCTTTACTTATACCTCACCAAAAATCTGATTGTTGCGAATAGCTTATTAAATTCACTTCCTCGTCGGGCGCAGAACCCTTATTCTCCTTATTGGAAGTCAAAGTAACTATACGTTTGGTTTTTCTTAAACAAATTTGATGATCCATTGATGCGCGATGGACTAACCTGTTTCATTCAAGATATTTTTGCTTATAGGTAAAGCCAGTGTGAAAATGGCATTGTGTTTGTCATCATCAAAAAGGGGGAATTTGTTGGGTCCTTTGAAGTTTTAATGATTGACAATATGTTGATGAAACAGGTAAGTAAAGTTGGTCCAATGAAGTGTTGAATATAATGTTTAAGGAGCTGAAAATATCAAGAAATAAAGGAGCGTAAATTAAGGAGTTGATAAGTCATATTCAACAAACTCATGAAGATCAACATGTGGTTAAGTCAGGAATATTAGAGTCTGATTACAATACAACCAAATACGAGAGATTAACTTGTAAGAAGACTCCTACATGAGATGGAACTCTAAGGCGGGCAAAGGTGTTGCCATAAAGAGATTAGAAGAAGGAAGAACTCTTTGGAGACATGTGTATATGAAGGAGTGTCACATTTTAGATGCAAACACACACATACAAAGAGAGAAAAAGCATATTGCAATTGGGTGAGATTCTTGTGACAATCTGAGTATGAAGAGATAGACAAACTTGGTCTAGTAAACTGTCAAGCTAGAGTTACCTATCTTGCACTAGGAGTTTGTCATTGAGTTGTAATTGGTGCATTCTTAATTCAGTAAGTTATAAACTGAATTAAGAAGATTTAGTCTTCAATTTGTGTTTCTAAGAAGACATTGATGTTTGTTACTGAGTAGGAAATTGAACAGTTAGGAATTAGAGTTTATAACTCCTTAGATTACAAGAGTTATAATCTGTTGTTTGAAGAGGCCCTTGGAGTTAGTGAAGTTGGAGAAAATCCTGTGGGGTACGGGTCGTATTTTTTTCCACCTTTTTAGTCGGGGGTTTTCCACGCTAAATTTATTGTCTTATTTACTTACCGTTTTCATTCACTCGTGGGGAATACCTCTCATGACTTGTTTCATTCGTAGGCAAATAGTTAAGGTTAAGACAAATTCTTAGGTTGTGCATTCTATCATTTGAAATGCTAATTGTCACAGGTATTATACTAAAATAAGCACTTCTTTTATTCTTTTTTCAAAGAAAGTGCAAAGTCCACTATGGACAAATAAAAGTGAATGGAGGGAGTATTTAATATAGTTTCTTAATTACTTAAAAATCCACTCATTTAAATAGGAGTGAATTTGAAAAAATAATTTAATATCTTTTTTGATTTTGTGAAACACCTTTATTTTGAATCAAAATAA
This sequence comes from Datura wrightii, assembly GCA_035772735.1. Classification (NCBI taxonomy): domain Eukaryota; kingdom Viridiplantae; phylum Streptophyta; class Magnoliopsida; order Solanales; family Solanaceae; genus Datura; species Datura wrightii. The sequence goes on along the minus strand of JASDFA010000016.1, from coordinate 30,104,926 downwards.
TAAAATTAAAAACATCATTTATGTTGATTCAAATAAAATATTTAAAATACCACTTATTATGAAATGGAGAAGTATTCTAATATTGTATGACGAATATCACTCTGAGGAGGTTTCCTTCCTTTATGTATTTTCATTTTAAGGATCAATATATAAGGTAAAGATTAATGTCAAATCCTCAACTACAAAAATGACTTTACTTTTATATATGTTATAGCCAAACAAAAATGCAATGTCTACTTTTATTTTTCTTATCTTAAATTTTTAGTGATATATATTTTTATAACCTATTAAATTGATAAACATAATGAAAGAAACATAAGAAAATATTATTCATTATTTATTATTATAATAATCATATTTTAAAATTGTGTTATTCAACAAAAAATAAGTAAACATCACAATTTAGAAAGGTTTTTAATCGACAATTAAATGACAAGAATCAATATAATCATAAAAATAGACTTAATAGTCAGGGCGCGTAACATAACTAACTCTTCTTCCGAAATTCCCGTGTTTTAAATTTGATTACACCATAAATGATTTCGACTATATGCACGCACACACACATAATTTTTTTTAGCGAACTGGCTATATACATACAGTTGTGATGACAAGATGTACAGATATACAAGTGTGATACAAGATATACCATCATAATTCGAGTATAATGTGAGAGACACAGTTGGGGTGTAAATATTATGATACGGTATAGGTAAGGCACTACATGATATTTATTATGGTGTAGAGACATCATGTGGAATTCATAAGAGACGGGTATGTACATGTACTTTAGTTGTGGACGACTTAACTCCAACTGTATGGTAAGATGCTTTCCTTATGTATACTTGACCTATTTAATTTGTATTGTGATTGAATGCTTGATCAATGTGGTTGTGGGTTATAGAAGGTAATGCAATTGAGTTATAAATTGTAGTGAATTACTAGGAGATCTTTGGTCTAGCCTTATTATTATCATATAGACAAGAGAGTAGAAACTAAATTAAAGAGGGTGAGTCAATCATGTGAGTCAAATAATAGGTCATTAAACAATAAATACGGGCTTAACTTTTTATAATGGAAGCATAAATGGAGTAGACGTGCTACAAGGTTTATATGGCAGGTTAATAGAGGAGAGGATCAATGAAACCGACTACTCCCTAACTAGGGTGGCACTGCAGCAGGCAAATCACCGTTGTAGCGAGATTGCTGTAGAGGTCAAGGTATCCACTGCAGTGAGGTGAGAGAAACAGAATAAGATTTGGAACGAGGGCTAGAGTGGTAGGGTAGATGCTCGAATATTGATGAATTATAATAGTCAAATAAAGTGGTAAATGAACTTATGGGGTTATAAATATAATTTGGAGTTGTTGCTACATTCCTTAATTCAATTTCATGTTAAATTGTAAGCCATTACGTGAACTAATCTTAGTCTGCCGATGATGCTTACCTTTACGTATGGTGTACTAATACTACCCAATTACATCTTTTTCGGTGTAAGTTGTGGTAGGTTTAAAGTTTCATGATTGGTGTGGAGTACTCAGCCTTAGCTTTTGTAATTTTTTCCGTAGACGAAGTTGCGTCATTTTATTTTGTCATGTATTCTAGTAGAGCTCTTAAACTTGTCTAGACTAGGTCTTCGGGAGTTATAGTTTGGAAGAGAAGATTTTTTTATAATTCTAGAAACATTTTGTATCATGCAAGCTAATGATATTTAAATTATTTTATTTTATGCATTGGTTTAAAAAGTGGTTCTCCTATCTAGCTAAAGTTGATGCAGGTGCCCGCACGACTCGCCCATTCAGGTAATGAAATGGAAACAACGTAACTAAGTATATTCAAAAAACTATATATAGCATTATATTCCCCTCCCCCTACCCAACCCAAAAAAAATTCAATTTTTTTATTTTTTATTTCATATTTTAGTGATAATGCAATCATTTAAACCCCTTAAATTGATAAACATAAAAAAGACATAAAACAACATCACCAATTGCTAATAATTACAATTATCACTTTCAAAAGTTAAGTTATTTAACAAAAGACAAGTAAATACCACGATTTAGTAAAATTTTTAATTAATAATTAAACGATAAAAATCAACATAATCATAATAATATACTTAACAGTCAGAATGCATACCGCAATAACTATTCTTCCTGACTTTCCATATATTAGATTATGAACGATATAAAGATTCAACTACAAAAAATACTCCTTGATAGAAAATATTAATTTCCACAATCTTCATGGCATTGCAAATATAGTAGAAAAAAAAAGAAGCCGATGTATGGTGATTCTTCTCAATATGCAAGATAATAATAAGAGTTTTTATTTTAATTGTTACTCCCCGGTCATCTTAATATTAAAATAATTTAGTAAAAGTTTTAAAAAGGACTAAAATGCAAAAAATTTAATTGTGAGGGATCACTTACATGTTTAAATAGCATCGTTCATGTGATTATTTTGGATAGAAGTAAAAAAGTAATAGTGTCATCATCTCATATATACTCAAAAACATCACAAAACCACTCTCACACATCTTCAATTTGTATCGAAAAAGTTTTCTCCATTTTTTCCTTCTCTCTTTTTTTATTTTCTTCTTGACCTTCTATCTATCTAACTAATCAAAAAGTGATGGATACTTATGATGATATGTTCGTTGAACTTGAACCACTTTTTGATGGTGATGAATGAGACCATCGCAAGATTTCAACAGATCAAATTCACAAAGTTGATGATAAACAGTCAATTCCTTTGATTGATCAGGATGAGCAGAAACAAATTGTTCCTGATGCTCAAACAATCGCCATAGAAGAAAGTGATAAAGAAGCGAAGAAAGGTGACACAGATCTGAAAACTCATGTTGATCAATTTGTTATGATTGATTAGAAACATCAAAAAGAAATCAGTCATAATGATGATGTGGTCAAGAAAAAAATTGGTGTAGAAATCCAAAAAAGTGAGATAAATTTGATTGACTCAAAAATTGATGATGAGGTTATAAAGAAAAAGAGATCAGTTTCTGCTATCGAATCTACTAATGAGCCATTGGTTGCAAGAAGAACAAACCCTACGAGGGCTTATAGAAGCACTATTGATCCTCCACAAGAGCTAATTAGTGTAAAAGGAAACAGTTCTAGCCACAAAGATATGGTAAATTAGTAATTAATATTCGCTACTTATCATAAAATAATTAATTACTTTGATAATGTTAAATGTACTAATTTTTATCTAGTTTTATAAATAATGAGTGATTTGATTTTAGTGTAGAATCATCAGAAGTTTTGATACACATTATAACTATTAGATTATTGTAATCAAATACTATCTTTAACTTTTTTTTTCAATTATTATTATTTAATATTCAATATATATATGCCTCAAATCGTATCATTAATTATTGGATCAGTCAAAATATTCATGATGTTTTGATTTTATATATATCTATAACACCCTGTATAATTTAAGCGATAAACTCGTAGATATGGCCAAGAATGCTTAGTACAACAATAAGGTTGTATCATGAGGTATTTCAATTACTCAATGATCGTATATTAAGATTTGAAGTTGAAAAACTTCTACAACGGTATGTAACAGAGATGCATTTCGTAACATCCTAATTACTTAGTCTTATCTATAGCAACAAATTAGACCTACATTGAAATCTAGATGTAAGATGTTGTGGGCCTAGTTTAACCGAAAGGCGGCAGTTATAGAAAGTGGGGTAAGTAATGCTTACCAAGGAAGAATTAAGTCTTATATAACCTTTAGTGAGGATTGTTTACATTTATACACTTAGTGCTTATAAGCACAATTGCTGCCACGTTTCATACTACTATATATTTCAGTTAAAGGCAGGGCTAATGCCTCGGCCTATTCCTATAAGATATTCAAGTATAGATTGCCGTGAGTGGCTAAGTCTAAATAAACTTATCTATGAGGTTAGGAATCATGGAGAAGAGTCATATAAGATTTATACAGACCAAGTTAAGATCTAAAGGACTAGAACCATGTTAGCACAATATAACCCTTAGGATAAGAATGTCAGTAGATTGCCATAGAAGTCTAGTGACTGCTCAAAGGCATGTCGAGGTAGTAGCAGGTCCTACAGCCGTTCTAAGCAAAAGAAACTAAGTGATTAGTCATCTGCGACCCCACAGTTGTTTATGAGTTATAGTTTTCGAGAAGGACATCTAGAGTATTGTTAGGCCACTCCAGACCTCGCCCTATCCAGTCTAGATCATTAGAGATTATGATCACTATCAGGATCCTTTAATCAGGTACAGGTACATGGGGTGTTCTTGTTAGTAGCCACACAGATTATTCTAGGGGTGAGAAGCAGTCGCGTTAGGCCCCGAAGGCTAGATACGCCTTTTGAGTGGCTAGATTGAAACTTCAGTATAGCACCTCAGGTGGGATTGCCCTCACTTAGGAGCCTTCCTTGACCACCCCAGGGTTACTAGTTGTGTTGTCGCCCTCCAGGGACTAGATGACATTGCTCCAAAGAGCGATATGCCGTCCCAAGGGACGATGATAAGGCCCAAGGGTCTTATACAGTCCATTCCATGGCTGGACTATTATTTCTACGTCGTATTGTTAGTACACCCCCGTCGAGCTTAGGGCCCGAGGTGCAGTTATTAGGAGTCCACCGGACTCAGACACATCTATATATCAGGTGCCGAGTGGGCTCAATTGTAGACCCATGGGACTGGTAGGTTGGCTATAGCACCAGTAGAGTCATACAAACCTAGTTAGGGGTATATACATTAAAGTGTGCTCGCCAGGGCTTATGGGGGCCCAAACGGGTTATTCTGTGTTGATTGTACCTTCCAAGATTATGGGGGCCAAGCTAGGTTCTGGTTTGTATTCTTGTGTGCTAGCTATAGCTTATGAATATATCATTGTGCAGTCGTAGCTCATGTATGTGTAGTGTTTTGTCAGATGCAGGTTACGAATAAGCCAGCTAATAGGTTAAGTCTTCTTCCCTTCGTTTATACTTACTTTCAGTCTTTAACAGCTTTCATTCAACTTATTTACTACCTTACATATTCAGTACATGTTGTACTAACACCCAACTCTGGGGCACTACATTACTTGCCCGCAGGTTTAGATAGACAGAGTTTAGGAGCTTCAGTAGAATTTGTTCAGAGTTTGCAGTTTAGCTAGCTCCTTTCATTCGGAGTTGCCAGGTTGTAGAAATTTCAGTCTTTTAATTGTATAGCATTTGGGTAGGCCGGGGCCCTGTCCCGACCACTACTTGTATTCTTAGAGGCTTACAGACTACAACATTCAGTTAGTTAGTTGTGGTTGGCCGAGTGGGGCCTAGTATAACTACTTATTTTTCTTTCTAGTTATAACTAAATAGCATAGTGGTCTTGTCAGCCCGCATAGGATCCTTGTTATTTCTTTGCTCTTGGTTAGCTGTTTTTTTACGGGTGGCCTTGTCGGTCAGATGCTATATTTACAACTGAGATATTGCTCGTCATTTTCTTGAATTAAGTTACAAGCATGCACCAGAAGCACACTAGGCCAGTTAGGTTAGTTCAGATCCCAGTGTAGCACTAGGTGCCAGTCATGCCTCCCAAGGTGGGGCGTGACAAACTTGGTATCAGAGTAGGTCGTATCCTAGGGAGTCTGCAAGCTGTGTTTAGTAGAGTCTTTTTTATAAATGTTTTGTGCACCACATTTTATGAACAGGAGGCTACGAGGCATGATAGTATGGCTACTCCTCCTTCTTCTCAGATCGTGCTATAGTGTCGAGCTGTACAGGGATGAGTTCTTAAGATTCCATTGTTATGTCTGTCCTAGAATAATGTTTGATATGGGACAGACTTCAGTCAGCTGCAAGTTAGCTATAGCAGCAGGAGAGGGTACCAGTAAGGTGCCACAGTTAGGGGGAAGTCAGCCTAAGGGTGGGAGAAGACGTCTTCTAATCTCCCCAGTATCCTCCCGGGGCACCAGAAACCTCATAAGGTAATGGATATGTCAGCACCGTCTCCAGTTTTTTTTACCGCCTCAGAGTAAGAGGTCAGTAATATGGTATATGTATGAGTTAGTTTACTTAATAGATATTTAGAATTAGACAAGAGAGATAGTTAATGTTGTATTACATGAAAGGGGTATAAAAGAAGGGGGAAATTGTGGGGTCCCTACCCCTAACTCTTCGGAGGTCATAAAGTCCCATACCTCAGCCCTACCATAGTAAGATATGGTTATTTTCTACTTCCCAGCCTTTTCCCAGTGTGATAGAAAGCATAAGTATTGATGTGATGCTACGCAGCATGAAAGTAAAGAGAGGCTAGAATCGTTGATTCCGGAAAAATGTTAAGAAGTGATTAACACACCTAGTGTTCAAGTGAGTCACCTAAACCCTCACAACAGTAAATCAGGAGGGTAGGTAAGATTTTTAGTAGCACCCAAGTGCGGGTGAGGGTCCATAAGCAATAAACTCCCAGCAATAGTAAGTTTAAGCCAGAGATAGACTAACCCCATCGTGGCGTATGAATGACAGTAAGGCATACCTATAGAATAATGTCTATGGCCCTAGTTTGTTATGTCGAAGGACAGAGAGATCATATAAATGAAATAGGGTCGAGTGTGGGTCAAAAAGACACAAGTCAGTAAACTTGGCCAGTAGCATCCTTGTCAGTAAGATGTAAGAGGCATAAACCCTAGATCTCAGCCCATAGAAGTAAGGGGAGGTATGAGTATCTAACTTTGGAGGAAGATAGAATCACCACTAGGCAGTAGCAGGCTGATAGAGCTTGGAGTCGCCTTTGAATGTCGAGGAAATAAGCATTAGGGTGTTATTCAAAGGATAATGGGATTGTAACATAGAATACTGCAATGGTATCACTCGTTGTGAAGGCAAAGGAGTGGCGGTATGAAACCCTGGCCTAGTACAGCTAGAAATAAGACCCAGTAGAAGGAAACACTGAATTTTAGATAGTAAGGGACAGAATCCTGAGACCCTGAGATTGACTTTATGTTCTAAATGTAGCAGAGTTTCATCAGTAGCTTGTAGCAGGGCATACCATGTTCGTTATTCCCCCATCCGGGTTTGACGAGAATGTGTTGGGTTATAAAAGAGACCTACTAGGAGTATAAGAAGAACGAGGATATTACGAGTTGTGGCATAGAGCTCCAATGGCCAGCAAGGGCAGGCCATGTAGTAGGAACCGGGCAGGCCAAAACAAAAGATAGTCGTGCCCATGTTCAATAAAGGTGGGAAGTAATCACCCCGAAGGGTGAGAAAAGCCATGTGCCAGGCATAAATTTGATCCCACTTGAGTCATTATTGAAAGGATAATGAGGTCAACTCATTCTTATCGATCAGAACCGTGTTTCAGCTAAAGATCACGCTGATTTAAATAATAAAGAGATAGCTCGACTATGTGATGTCCCAGTATGTATTATAGTTTAGCAAAGGGCCAACTCAGAGCTAGGTTTAGAACAGATTGAGACACAAGGTAATTTGAGTACAATTTCTTATTCCAGACGAATGACCAAGTAGGGCACATGACTTAGATGCCCGAGGATATGTTAAGGGTTAAAATGTAAGTTCCTTATATGACGACCTGAAATAGGTAAGTCAGGAAAAATTGAACCGAGCGTACCATGTTAGTCAGAGGGGAATAGTTAAACTAATTTAGAGATATGTACCACCAACCCAGGATCATCGAGAGCCTTACTTTAGTACATGGAGAAAATAGAAATTGAAGCAATGACAGGATGTACCAAAGAATTTGCCAATGAAGGGCGTTATAAGATCTGACAAGCAGAGCAAGTCCAACCCTAGATTTATTAAGCTATATCGGGTCCTCCGGGAGATTGACCAAGTAGTCTATGAGATAAAGTTTCCTTCAAAGCTAGAATCTGTTTATTAACACTACGCAAGCGCGTAGGAGGCTTCTTCTCAGATTGATCCATCCAGGAATACTCAGGATACAGAAGTGATGTTCCACGAAGAGACTCCAACAGTTATATTAGAAAATAGATTTGAACTCATAAGTCTAAGTTAGATTCGAGGATGAATGTTCCTAATGGGGGAAGGATGTAATACCCCGTATAATTTAAGCGATAAACTCGTACCTTAAAGATATGTCCAAGGGTGCTTAGTACTACAATAAGGTTTTATTATGAGTTATTTAAATTACTCAATGATTATATATTAAGATTTGAAGTCAAAAAAGTTCTAGAGCGGTATGTGACACAGATGTGTTTCGTAACATCCTAATTACTGGGTCGTATCTATAGAAACAAATTAGAGCTACATTGAAATCTAGATGTAAAATATTGTGGGCCTAGCTTAATTGAAAGACGGAAGTTATAGTAAGTGGAGTAAGTAATGCTTACCAAGGAAGAATTAAGTCTTATATAACCTTTAGTGAGGATTATTTACATTTATACACTTAGTGTTTATAAGCACAATTGCTGCCACATTTCATACTATTGTATATGTGATGAAGTGGCCCATATGATTATAGAGGGCTGAAGGTTGTGGTCCACAAGATAGTCACATCACAAAACATTATTACATATATAGGTGTAATAGATAAGACTATAAGTAATTAAATTCACCATGTATACTGCTGTTGATATGGATTACTTTACATGATTTTTGGGTATTTTATATATATTATATATATATATATATATATATATATATATATATATATATAAAGGTTGTATCAAACCTCTTTCTCCAGCATCTTGAAATAAAGAATTTCTCAAGTAAGAATTGAAATGATATGCTTGTCAGGTGCTAAATAGGGGAGAACGAGAAAGGGGCGTCAACTTATTTTCTCTACATTCGATCCTTGATTCTTCTCCAACATCCAACAAATTGAAGCAGTCATCAGTGAATTCAAGTGATAATATTCTTTAGTTGTAGTAGTAAATATAATAATTTTCATTAACAGTCATCGGCAGCACGACGAAAGAAGAGAAGTCCCAAACTAAGGTATTGTAAGGTTTATCTCTTCGGAAAGTTATTCTCGTCGTATAGAGATACGACTTATGTCTCTGAGGAAAGACTATGATTCTGTGTATTATAATTAGCTGATGCCAGTAGATAATGAGTATATACATATATGTGTTACGGCCAGCTGTTATCTGTAGGTTGTGAGCCCATATGTTGCAAATAGTTGCTACCAGTAGATTATGATTAGACATATTGTGGTCAGATGTTGTCTATAGATTATGAAATATACATATGTTGTGGGTAGCTACTAGAAAATGTGTAAATATTATATTGCAGCATCCCTTATCGGGAAAGAACAGGTTAAGTGTGATACATGCTAGAAGCTTCATAGAAACTCCTTTGTTCCCCAGTTCATTATGTTAGTAGAATTGATTGTTTTATTGTCAGGCCTAGACCTTAGAAGCTCATGGGTAGTTATTGGGAATGAGCTAGTAAGTTGAACATCTTAGGTGCAGCTAGGCGATATAACTACTAGTTTGGCACCTGTTTTGTCAGTAAAGCACACCCAGAGGCCATTGGCATACCCTCACGCCCTAGCACCAGAAATTTAGATAGGATGGTCATACTTTAGAGTCAGTGACACTCGGGTTGTCTAGTGAACTGAGTGAAAGCCTGCCATCTAGTTAGCTACTACTAGTGATGGTTAGTTCCAGTTGACTTAGTATTCATCGTGCTGGTCGCCAGGAAGCCAACCTAGTCATTCAGGTCAAACAGACCCGTGGATACCCTAAGGAAGGGGACCTCATTAGCAGTTAAAGGCAAGGCCAATGCCCCAGCCTGTTCCTATAAGATATTCAGGTATAGATAGTCGTGAATAGCTAAGTCTAAATAAACTTATCTATAAGATTAGAAATCGCCTAGAAGAGTCATATAAAATTTGAACAGACCAACTTAAGATCAAAAGGACTAGAACCATGTTAGCACAATATAACCCTCAGGCTAAGAATGTCAGTAGATTGTTGTAGAAGGCTAGACACCGACCGCTCAAAGGCATGTCTAGTCAGTAGCAGTCATACAACCGTAATAAGCAAAAAGAACTAAGTGATTGGTCATCTTCGACTCTATAGTTGCTTATGAGTTATAGTTGTTCGAGCTGGACATCTAGAGTATTGTTAGGCCACTCCAGACATCGCCCTATCCGGTCTAGACCATTAGAGATTATGATCACTATCAGGATCCTTTAATCAGGTATGGGTACATGGGGTGTGCCTGTTAGCAGCCATACAGATTATTCTAGGGGTGAGCAGCAGTCGCGCTAGGCCCTAAAGACCAGATACACCTTTTGAGTGGCCAGATTGAGACTTCAGTATAGCACCTCTGGTGGGATTTCCCTCACTTAGGATCCTTCCGTGACCACCCCAAGGTTACTAGATGTGTCATCGCCCGCTAGGGGCTAGATGACATCACTCTAAGGAGCGATATACCGTCCCAAGGGACGATATGAGGCACGAGGATCTTATACAGTCATGGCTGGACTATTATTTCTATGCCGTATCGGCAGATCACCCCCGTCGAGCCTGGTGCCCCGGGTGCAGTTATCAGGAGTCCACTGGACTCAGACACAACTACAAATCAGGTGCTGAGTGGGCTCAGTTGCAGACCCAGGGGACTAGTACGTTTTCAATAGCACCAGTAGAATCATAGAAACCAAGTTAGGAGTATATAGGATGAAGTGTGTTCGCCTGGGCTTATGGGGTCCGAGCGGGTTATTCTGTGTTGATTGTACCTTCTAGACTTATAGGGGCCAGGCTAGGTTCTTGTTTGTATTCTTATCTGCTAGCTATAACTTATGAATATATCATTGTGCAATCGTAGCTCATGTACGTGTAGTGTTTTGTTAGATGCGGTTACTAATAAGCCAGCTAACAGGTTAAGTCTTTTGTCCTTCCTTTCTACTTACTTTTAGTCTTTAACAGCTTTCATTAGCTTATCTACTACTTTATATATTCAGTACATGTTGTACTGACGCCCAACTCTTGGGCGCTGCATTACTTGCCTGCAGGTTTAGACAGACAGAGTTTAGGATCTTCAATAGCAGCTTTTTAGAGTTCTCAATTTGGCGAGCTCCTTTCATTCGGAGTTTCAAGGTTGTAGAAATTTTAGTATTTCAATTGTATAGCATTTGGGTAGGCTAGTTGCTGGCTTTTTCATCAGCCGTTGGGTGCTAGGGCCCCTATCTCTACTACTACTTATATTCTTAGAGGCTTGCAGACTACAGTATTCAGTTAATTAGTTGTGGTTGGCCGTGTGGGGGCTTGTATAGCTTCTTATTTTTCTTTCCAGTTATAACTAGACAAAATGGTGGTCTTGTCGGCCCGCATAGGATCCTTGTTATTTCTTTTCTCTTGGTTAGCTATTTTTTTATAGGTGGCCTTGTCGGTCAGATGCTATATTTACAACTGAGGTATAGCTCGTCATTTTCTTGTATTAAGTTACAGGAGTTCATCGAAGTACACTAGGCTAGTTAGGTTAGTTCAGATCCCAGTGTGGCACTAGGTGCTAGTCATGCCTCCCAAGGTGGGGCGTGACAATATATATATATACATATAATTTTTCTTGTACTATTACATTGAGGAAAGTATAAAACATGTTTGCCAATCAAGGATGGAACTCCATAGATATCAACAATCCAAACAAAAGGTATGTGAAATTGTAACTTGTGACCTTTGCTAATTTATAAAATTTAATTAATAATTAATTCTTCACTTTTTAATAAATAGAACTGATCTATGACTAATTATGCTTACCATTTTCAATCGATAGTTCTTTTCTTTTACTTTACAATTTTATCAAAGTGTTTATATTCATACATTTTGCAGGAGGAAAGCCAAGTTCAACAAATATGAGATCGATGGAGGTCAAATAATTGCAGGAGTAATTTTTCTTTAATTTCTTTGACATGTGTTGAGTCCTTAATTCAAGTTGCACACATCTTTTATATCCTGCACTTATGTAAACCCAGAAACCCTAAGATAAGGCCTGGGAGTTGAAACAGAGAAAATAAAATTTTCTGCATCAGGTCACAGAACGAGTCGTCGTGTGACCCGTGGGGTAGGCCACGAGTCATGGAGTGACTCATGGGGAAGGTTCCGTACTTGGTTAAAAATTTAGGAAATTGAGTGACCACGGGTGTGACCACGAGTCATGGTCAACACCATGAGTCATCATATAAGTTGTGGTCAAGGGGTTGACTGAAAGTTGGGAAATTCGGACAATGCACTTAACGGGTCCTCACCAGGACTGTTCTAGGACACCACGAGTCGTGATGACGCCTGTGGTGACCCCCGAGTGATTTTTGGCAGTGAGGACAACGTGAGGCGACGACAAGTCGTGGTCACTATTAATGGGTCGTTGAGTAGCTTATGGTGGCCCATGAAAAGAAATCTTGGTTCGGTGACAACAGGAGACATCATGAGTCATTAGGTCTTCTGGCAACTCTTGAAGTTAGTCATTGGCAAACTGTTGAATTTGAAGAAAATTTCCAGTGCACATCACGACTTGGCACCACGAGTCGTCCTTAACCTCACGACTCGTGGAGTGCCTCGTGATGACTGGCAGGGTCCTTTTTTCTGCGAATTTCCTAGGGTATTTTACGTAAATCCATAAACTTCTAGAATCTAAACTACGTCGTTTTAAGCATTATTTCAGAGATATTAGGGGGATTGAACGGTTTTTCCCCTCATTCCCCATGTTAACTCTCAGAAAGAACGATAATACTTCTTTTCTCAAGAAAGAACTAGGTTTCCTCATCAGTGCAGAATTTCAAGCTTTCTTATTCAGGGATTTCTAAACTAGGTATGTGGGAATTCAACAAGGGAATAGTTCTTCCCTTGTGTCCTAAAAAAAATCTTCGCTATTTTCCTCTTTCAGTTTAGCCCTGTGGATTCGAAATTTAGAATTTAGTTAGACTTATATCTTTTAAATTTCGAGTAGTATATTTCTCATGATCTTAATTGCTTGTTATTCCCTATTCTAGAAATTTATAGGAATTGGATCTTGAGGAATAATTTAGTCCTAAGTCTCAGCTTAGTCGAAATTAGAATCTTGCGGCTTGAACTAGTTTCCCCTGTAGCTTGGTTCTATTAGGTTTGGGATGCACATATTGTTAGTAATGTTAGCTGATCAGTTTGACCACAATTAATTCTTGAGGTGTCAGTGATGCCTCCCAGTCATCAGTATTAGACTCAGTATTAGATTTTAGTTGTTCTTTAGGTGGTCATAACATTTTTTGATATGCATCTCTTACCAGCCTTAGGACCCCAGCTTCAAATTACAATTTGTTATTTAGATGGTTATGACGGTTCCAGATAAGCAGCTCTGACCAGTCTTAGAACACCAGTCACAGAATTCGATCTGATAAGACTCTCAGGGTACTTCCAGATAGGTATTCCTGACTTAGTCTTGGGCCCCAGTTTCAATCTATCAGCTTAGTAGTCAGTCTAGTACTATCTAGTGGGAGTAGGACTTAGCACCGAGCAGATCGGGGTTCCAGCGCACCCAGGTTTCCAGAACTACATTGCCCCTGTAGGTTATATTTTTATTGTCCTCATGGCCCCAGACCTGTGATCACTCAGTTCATACCTTTATTCCTTGGCAAGGTATATTGGGTCCTACGGATGGGTGTATACATCGGACTCCACATCTAGCTCACGTGGTTATATGTTGGTTATAGACTCTCCCACTAGTCAGCTTAGTTCAGTCTCGGATTAGTCAGTTCAGATCAGTTTAGTACAATATTTAAGATTAGTATCTCAGATTTAGGGCATGTCTTTGATTATCAGACAGGGTCATTTTGACCATCTCAGTATATCACAGTTTATTCCGTTACAATATTTCAGTTGGTCATTGCATGTCTTTACAGTTCAGTTGTTTTATTCTCTGTGTTATGGTTTCTCTCACTTACCTACTACATTTAAAGTACTGAAACATACTTTTTATGCTATAACATTTTATGATACAACTGCGGGTTCTCAGTCTCAGCACCGTTAGCAGACCTCGCTCAGAAGTTTCAGTTGCATCACTGGTGAGTTCTCATCTTTCAAGGACGGGGATTATTCGTTTTAGTTATATTTCTTCAGTTAAACTTAGAGTTAGCTGGGGATTTATCCTAGCAACTCATCAAATAGATGGCTTTCAGACACAGATATAGATTTAGATTTTCAGGTTTGTTTCAGTTGTTTTAAACTTTATGATTTACTTCTTCTTCATAAATATTTTACTTTATTATTTTAAAGCTTTCGCTAATTTTTTACTCAGAATTTCAGTGTTATGATAAACCATGGGTTGACTTGGAGTTACTTGTGACCCCAAGTACCATGTCCCATCCAGGGTGATAACTTATGAGGATTTATCTTTTATTTCTTTTATGTTGAACTAGTCAATTGTATAATTAAGTCAGTATTATTATTATTGAATGTGATAGAAACTAAACTAATAATTACTACTCCCTTTATTTTTTATTTAAGTGATGTTTTTATTTTGTGCACCTCCTTTATAAATTTTGTCTATTTTTAGAAAGAAAGAATTAAATAGTACTTATTCTCTCTATTCATATTCACTTTTTCACTTTTTCACTATATTAAAATAAGTTTTCACTTTAATATATCAAGAAAAAGACAGGTTTTTTTACCTTCAATATTAACTACTACTTTTCTAAATAACTTTTCAAGATCTTTTGAAATGCTAACTGTCACGAGTATTATACAAAAATATGCAGTTCTTTTATTTTGTTTTGAAAGAAAGTACAAAGTCTATGTGGACAAATAAAAGTGAAAAAAGGGAGTATTTAATAGAGTTTCTTAATTACATAAAAATTCACTCATTTAAATAGTAGTGAATTTGAAAAGAAATAATTAATATCTTTTTTTGATTATGTGAAACACCATTTATTTTGAATCAAAATAACAAATTAACAACACAATTTATTTTGAATCAAAATAAAAAATTAAAAACACCATTTATTTTGAATCAAAATAAAAAATTAAAAACACCATTTATTATGAAGTGGATAAGTATTCTAATACTATATGACGCATACCACTCTGAGTAGGTTTCCTTCCTTTATGTATTTTCTTTTTGAGGATCAATATATAGGGTAAAGGTTATTGTCAAATCATCAATTACAACAAAATGACTGTATTTTTATATGCTTTATAGCCAAACAAAAAATGCAATGTCTATTTTTATTTTTCTTATTTTCAATGTTTAGAGATATATATTTTTAAAACCTATTAAATTGATAAACATAATGAAAAAAACATTAAAAATATTATTCATTATTTATTAGTATAATAATCACATTTTAAAAAATTAGTTATTCAGCAAAAAAAAAGTAAACATCACAATTTAGAAAAGTATTTAATCGACAATTATACGACAAAAATCAATATAATCATAAAAACAGACTTAACAGTCAGGGCGCGTACTATAACTAATTTTTCTTCCAAAATATCTGTGTTTTAGATTCGATTATGTCAAAATAATTTCAAATACTTGCGCGGGCACACACATAAATTTTTTTTAGCCAAATAGGCTATATACATACGGCTGCAATGACAAGATATACAAATATACATGTGTGATATAAGATATATCGAAATTATTCGAGTATAATGTGAGAGACATAGTTGGGGTGTAAATATTATGATACGGTATAGGTAAGACACTACATGACATTATTATGGTGTAGAAACATGGTGCGGAATTCGAAAGAGACAGGTATGTACATGTACTTTAGTTGTGGAGGACTTAACTCCATCGTAATGGTTTGATGCTCTCTTTACGTGTACTTGAGCCATTTAATTTGTATTGTGATTGAATGCTTGATTAATTTGGTTGTGTGGGTTATAAAAGGTAATGCAACTGAGTTATAAATGTTAGTGAATTACTAGGAGATCGTTGGTGTACCCTTATTATTATCTTATAGACAAGAGAGTAGAAATGGAATTAATGAGGGTGAGTTAATCATGCGGATCAACTAATAGGTAAATAAATAATGAAAACATGTTTAACCTGTGATAATGGAAGGGTAGATAGGGTATACGTGCTACAAGGTTTATATGGCGGGATAATAGAGGAGAGGATCAATGAAACCTATTAGTGCCTAACTAGGGTGGCGCAGCAGCGGGCAAATCACCATTGTAGCGAGATCACTGTAGCGGTCAAGGTATCTGCTGCACTAAGGTGAGAGAAACAAAATAAGATTTGGAATGAGGGCTAGAGTGGTAGGGTAGATGCTCGAATATTGATGAATTATGGTAATCAAATAAAGTGGTAAATGAACTTGTGGGGTTATAAATATAATTTGCAGTCGTTGTTACATTTATTAATTCGATTGCATGTTAAATTATATGCAGTAAGTGAACTAATCTTAAGTCTGCCGATGATGTCTATCAGTATGTGTGGTGTATTGATACTATGTTGCTACACATTTTTGGTGTAGGTTGTGGCAAGTTTGAAGTTTCATAATTGACGTGGAGTTCTCAGCCTTAGCTTCCATAATTTTTTCCACAGACGAAGCTGTGTGATTTTATTTTGTCAAGTATTCTGGTAGAGCTCTTGTAACTGTCTAAATTAGGTCTTGGAGAGTCATGGTTCGAAAGAAAAGATTTATTATAATTCTAGCAACATTTTGTATCATGCAAGCTAATGAGTATTTGAATTATTTTATTTTATTTGTTGGTTTAAAAAAGGGATTCTCCTATCGAGCTAAAGTCGATGCAGGTACCTGCACGACTTTCCATTGGGATCGTGAAAAGGGAACAACGTAAGTAAGTATATTTAAAAACTATATATAGAATTATATCTCCGTCCCCCCTCCCTAACCCAAAAAATTCAACATTTATTAATTTTTATTTCATATTTTAGTGATAATGAAATCATTAAAACCCCTAAAATTGATAAACATAAAAAAGACATAAAATAACTTCACCAATTGCTTATAATTACAATTATCACTTTAAAAATTAGGTTATTTAACAAACAACAAGTAAATACCACAATTTAGTAAACTTTTTAAGCGATAATTAAACAATGACAATCAATATAATTATAATAGCGTACTTAACAATCAGAACGCGTACCACAATTAACTCTTCTTCCTGAATTTTCGTATTTTAGATTTGGGAACGATTTAAAAGATTCAATTACAAAAAATACTCCTTGGTAGAAAATATTAATTTCCACAGTCTTCATTCCATTGCAAATATAGTAGACAAAAAGAAGTTGATGACAGTGATTCTTCTCAATATGCAAGATTATAATAAGAGTCTTTATCTTAATTGTTACTCCCCAGTCTTGTTAATCTTAAAATAATTTAATAAAAATTTTAAAAGGAACTAAAATGTATTTAAAAAAATTGGTGAGGGTTCACTTACATCTTTAAATAGCATCATTCATGTAATTGTTTTGGACAAAAGTAAAAAAATAACAGTGTCCATCATCTCATATATACTCAAAAACTCCACAAAACCACTCCCACACATCTTCAGTTTGTATTGAAATTTCTTTTTCCATTTTTTTCTACTCTCTCTTTTTTATTTTCTTCTTGACCTTCTATATATCTAACCAATCAAAAAGTGATGAATACTTATGATGACATATTCTATGAACTTGAACCAATTTTTGATGGTGATGAATGGGACCATCACAAGATTTCAACTGATCAAATTCACAATGTTGATGATAAACAGTCAATTCCTATGTTGATCAGGACAAGCAGAAAGAAGTTGTTCCTGATGCTCCAAAAATCGCCACAGAAGAAAGTGATAAAAAAAGGAAGGTAACACAGTACCTGAAGATTGATGTTGATCAATTTGTTATGATTGATCAGAAACATCATAAAGAAATCAGTGATGATGATGATATGGTCAAGCAAGAAAATGGTGTGGAAATCCAAAAAAAAGTAAGATAAATTTGCTTGACTCGAAAATTGATGATGAGGTTATAAAGAAAAAAGAGAAGTTTCTGCTATCGAATCTACTAAGAGCCATTGGTTGCAAGAGAACTAACCCCAAGGGATCATAGAAGTGCTACTGATCCTCCACAAGAGCTAATTAGAGGAAAATCAGAGAGTAAACGTAAAAGGATTAATGCTAAAGATTTAATCTTACCTGATGTCTGGGCATCTGAAATTCGTGTTAGAGTAAAAGGAAACAGTTCTGGTCACAAAGATACAGTAAATTAATAATTAATTTCCTCTATTTATCATAAAATATTCAATCACTTTGATAATCTTGTATATATATTTTAAATTTTAAATATACCAATTTTTATCTAGTTTTATAAACAATGAATGGTTGAAGTTTTTATACACATTATGACTATTAGATTATTGTAATCAAATTCTATATTTAATTTTTTTCAATAATTATTATTTGATATTCAATATATATATATATATACACACACACCTCAAATCATATCATTAATTAATTGATCAGTCAAAATATTCATGATGTTTTGATTATATATATAATTTTTTTGTAATATTACATTGAGGATAGTACAAAACATATTTGTTGATCAGGGATGGAACTCCATAGATATTAACAATCCAAACAAAAGGTATGTGAAATTATAACTTGTGAACTTTGCTAATTTATACAATTTATTTATTTAATTAATTCTTCACTTTCTTAATAAATAGAATTGGTCTATGATTAATTAAATTTACAATTTCCAAACAATAGTTCTTTTCTTTTACTTTATAATTTTATCAAAGTGTTTATAATACACTTTGCAGGAGGAAAGCCATGTTATATAAGGATGAGATTGATGGAGGTCAAATAATTGCAGGAGTAACTTTCTCTTTTTTTCTTTGACATAAGTTGAGTACTTAATTTAAGTTGCGTACATCGTTTATATCCAGCACTTATGTGGATTTATCTTTTATTTCTTTTATGTTGTTAATTGTCTAATTAAATCAGTATTATTACTATTGAATGTGATAGAAACTAAACTCATAGTTATTACTCCCTTTGTTTTATATTTAAGTGGTGTTTTTATTTTGTATACCTCCTTTAAATTTTTTGTTTATTTTTAGAAAGAAAGAATTAAATAGTATATTCTCTCTGTTCATTTTTACTTTTTCACTATACTAAAATAAGTTTTCACTTTTACTTTTTCACTTTAGTATATCAAGAGAAAGACAGTATTTTTTTTACCTTTAATATAAACTACTACTTTTCCAAATAATTTTTCAAGATCTTTTGAAATGCTAACTATCACAGGTATTATACTAAAATATGCACTTCTTCTTCTTTTTTTTTAAAAAAAAGCGCAAAATCCATTATGGACAAATAAAAGTGATGGAAGGGGTATTTAATATTGTTTCTTAATTACATAAAAATCTACTAATTTAAATAGGAGTGAATTTGAAAAAAAATAATTAATATCTTTTTTGATTTATGAAACACCATTTATTTTGTATCAAAATAATAAATTAAAAACACCATTTATTTTGAATCAAAATAAAAAATTTAAAATATCATTTATTACAAAATGGAGAAGTATTCTAGTATTGTATGATGCATATCACTCTGGGGAGGTTTTCTTCATTTATATATTTTCTTTTTGAAAATCAATATTATAAGGTAAAGGTTGTTGTCAAATCCTCAACTACAAAAATAACTTTACTTTTATATATGTTATAGCCAAATAAAAAATGTAATGTCTACTTTTATTTTTCTTATTTTAATTTTTTTTCATATACATTTTTAAAACCTGTTAAATTGATAAACATAATAAAAATATATTAAAAAAATATTAGTCATTATTTATTATTATAATAATCACATTTTAAAATTGAGTTATTCAACAAAAAATAAGTAAACATCATAATTTAGAAAAGTTTTTAATCGACAATTAAATGAGAAGACTCAATATAATCATAAAAATAGACTTAAAAGTCAGGGCGCGTACCATAACTAAATGATTTAGATTTGATTACGTCATAAATGATTTCAAATATATGCACACACATAACATAAATATTTTTTAGCCAAACTGACTATATACATACGGCTACGATGACGAGATGTACAGATATACAAGTGTGATACAAGATATACCATCGTGATTCGAGTATAATGTGAGAGACCCAGTTGGAGTGTAAATATTATGATACGGTACAGGTAGGACACTACATGATATTATTATGGTGTAGATACGTCGTGTGGAATTCAGAAGAGACAGGTATGTACATATACTTTAGTTGTGGAGGACTTAACTCCATCGGTATGATTTGATGCTTTCCTTATGTGTACTTGAACTATTTAATTTGTATTGTGATTGAATGCTAGATCAATGTAGTTGTGTGGGTTATAGAAGATAACACAATTGAGTTATAAATGGTAGTGAAGTACTATGAGATCTTTGGTCTAGCCTTGTTATTATCATATAGACAAGAGATTATAAATGAAATTAAAGAGAGTGAGTTAATCATGTAGGTCAAATAGTAGGTCATTAAATAATGAATACAGGCTTAACTTGTGATAACGGAAGGGTAAATGGGGTAGACATGCTATAAGATTTATATGGTGGTTTAATAGAGGACAGGATCAGTGAAACTGATTACTGCCTAACTAGCGTGGCGCTGCAGCGGGCAAATCAACGTTGTAGCGGATAAGGTATCCATTGCGGCAAGGTGAGAGAAACAAAATAAGATTTGGAACAAGGGATAGAGTGGTAGGGTAGATGCTCGAATATTGGTGAATTATGGTAGTCAAATAAAGTGGTAAATGAACTTGTGTCATAAATATAATGTCACGCCCCACCTTGGGAGGCATGACTGGCACCTGGTGCCCTACTAGGACCTGAACTGCTAAGCTGACTGAGCCTCCACACCTCTGATGCAGGGCTGACTCTAACTCTAGAATCGAGAAAACAACGGGCTATATAATGGCTGTAAATACAACCCCCGGCCGACAAGGCCTGTAGCCACCTGTGAAAGTAAATAGCTAACCAGAGGCAAACAATCATAGGGAGTCCTATGCAGGCCGACAAGGTCACCATGATATCTAGTTATAACTGGAAAGTAAACTCAAATGCTAAACTGAACTATGGCCGACAAGGCCGCCAATTAACAACTAGCAGGGCCCCACACGACCGACACACATAATCTAAAATACATATGGGCCCCACACGACCGATATCATCTAACCACAGGGAAGTAACACAATCTACAAGCCTCTAGGAGTATACCGCCCCGACCTACCCATACTGTACAAACAAAAGAAGGAAACCTCTATCACACAAGCTCCGGAAGAAGGGAGCTGACAGCTCTATACGGCTGACTAGAACTATGAGGGACCTGCTCCTTGTCTATTTGCACCTGCAGGCAAATAATGCAGTGCCCCAGAAGAGGGCGTCAGTACCACAGGTACTGAATATGTAAGGCAGTAACTTTAAATAACTGAAAGTAAGGAAATAAAACTAACAATGACTGAAGTAAAGAAACTGAACTGAAGATGACTGAAGTAGTGAAATCAGGGCTAAACATAACTTTAATAAGGAGGGTAGGGGTCATACCTGACAAATGAGGTGTCTTACTGTCTAACTATCAGTAACTAAAGCAACATAAACCTTACCTGGCCCCCATAGGCCAGAAGGTACAATCAACACAAAATAACCCACCTGGGCCCCCATTAGCCCTAGTGAGTACACCTCAATCTATATACCCCTATCCAGGTCATACTGAGTCAACTACCAGCTATAAGTGTCCTGTCAATCCCCTGGGTCAACAACAGGGCCTGCTCGGCCCCTGACTGTAGCTGTGTCTGAGTCCGGAGGACTCCTGATATCTACACTCCGAGCATAAACGCTCGGCGGGGGTGTGTATAAGGCCAACCACGTCATATGAGGATCTGGATCCCCATCTTCATCCCTTGCAGACGGCATGCCGCTCCGTAGAGCGATGTATCCTCGCCCATGGCGGGCGGCGACACAGCTATTAACCCTGGGGTGGTCACGGAAGCTATACAGTTGTAATTCATCCCAAAACAATACAAATTACAAGCCTCGACTGACAACAACAACTGGAGATGATAACATACTCCTGACATGCTTTACTGGGACTCATATTGGACTACTATGCCGAAGAAACTAAATTGCCAGAAGAAATGCCTTAACATACTTCGTTCACTGTTTACGGATTAACTGGCGAGTTTCAGCTCGTGTTCAACTGCCCTTCTCAACTGTTATCATATTAACGGAAGAATAGGGCTACTTTATTACCATATTCAAAGAAAACAATAATTTATATAGATATATATTCTGACTATACTTCAACTGATCGAAAGAAGATCAAAAACTCATAATTTCTCGGGAATCTAGAAGGGAGAAATACTTACTTTAGGCACGTGATCGTATTGACACTAGTTTGAAATAATTCCACCAACTTAGGCTTGGCGGGACGACGATTCGGCAGGTGTATTTTACGAAAATAACTTCGTGGCAATGCTCCCTACAGCTTTATACTTCAATACCTTGGAGTTAATTTGGATTTGGATGGCGTTTAGCGGCTTAATTGAACGATTATTATGATATTCCTTCGCTTCTACCTCTTTTCTGGCTAAGATTTGTATGGAAATAACATAACATCTAAGTGTAAGTCCTTTCTATACTTGAGGCGACAGACAAGGCAGCCTGGCACTTTGCCAATCGCGCTAATTCTGCTCCATGCCACTTTCGGTAACGCGGACGGGGCTGATTTGTGCCACTTTTCCCCTCTGTGCGATTTGGTTCGGCCTCCTCCCATGAAATCCCGACTTTGCACTCGTTCGGCCTTCTCCCCAGGCCATTTCCTCATAGTGTGGCACTCTAAAACTCTTAATAAACGTACGAATAGGCCGACTAAATGTTAGAAACTTATGGGGTGTAACATCCTCCCCCCCTTAAGAACATTCGCCCTCGAATGTTAACTTTTACTTGTAAGAACCTTAACCTTGCAATTACTTATTCTGGCAAAATTTCGGCAGAGTCTCCCCTGTAATATGGACTATCCAAAAACCCTGAAACCCAGAAAAGTCCAATACAGGTACTACACACTATACTATAGCGTTAACTTCACAATAGACGGAAGTCAATTATCTCACATATACATGTATGTAATGCAACCTATGAAACAACAACAAAAATATACCTCTAGCTGCACAATCTGACTAAGTATGAAATAATTGAGGATATCTAGTTTTCATATTGTCTTCTGCTTCCCAGGTCATCTCCTCTCCTGTTCTTATTCTACCATAACACTTTAATGGAAGCAACATCTTTAGTTCTTAGTCTGCGGATCTGCCGATCTAGTATGGCTATTAGAGCCTCTTCATAATCTAACTCCTCACTGATTTGGACGTCTTTGATTGGGAAAATCTGGGAGGGATCTCCTATGCACTTCCTCAGCATTGATACATGAAAAACTAGGTGAACGGATTCTAATTCTGGGGGTAAATCCAATTCATAAGCCACCTGGCTATCCTTCGTAGAATCTGATAAGGTCCAATAAACCTCGGGCTGAGCTTACCTTTCTTACCAAATCTCGTCACACCCTTCATCGGTGAAACCTTCAGGAATACCCAGTCAACACATTAAATTCTAGGTTTCTTCACCGCACATCAGCATAAGATTTCTGGCGGCTCTGAGCTGTCAACAGATGTTCCTTGATAAGCTTTACTTTCTCTTCTGACTGATGAATAATATCTGGTCCAATCAATGTTGATTCTCCTACCTCAAACCAACCAGCTGGATACCTACACTTCCGCCCATATAACGCTTCATAAGGCGCTATCTGAATTGCTGAATGATAATTGTTATTATAGGCAAACTCAATAAGTGGTGGATGTTCATCCTAGCTACCTCCAAAAGCTAGCACACACGCCCATAACATATCCTCGAGCATCTGTATTGTATGTTCTGCCTGCCCGTCTGTCTAAGGATGGAAGTCTGTGCTCAGGTTAACCTGTGTCCCCAGGCCCCTCTGAAAAGATTGCCAAAACTTAGTTGTAAACTGCGCCCCTCGATCAGAGATGATTGATAATGGAACACCATGCAATCAGACTATTTCTCTAATATACAGCTCAGCACAATCTTTGGCTGAAAAGGTAGCCCTTACTGGCAGAAAGTGAGTTGATTTTGTCAACCTGTCAACAATTACCCAGATATAATCATATTTACGCTTGGGATGCGGTAACCCTACTATGAAATCCATATTAACTGTCTCCCATTTTCATAAAGGCACGACTATATCCTGTGTCAGACCGTCTGGTTTTTGATGTTCAGCTTTCACCTGTTGGCAATTAGGACATCGAGTTACGAATTCTGCTATCCCCTTTTTCATTCCCGACCACCAGTAAATCTCTTTTATGTCATGGTACATTTTTGTCGAACATGGATGGAGAGACTAACGGGCATAGTGTACCTCGACCATAATTTGTTGGCGAAGCCCTGCCACATTTGGAACGCAGAGGCGATCCCTATATCTCAAAACTCCATCCTCGGTTACCTGGAAATCTGTCATTTCCCCTCGCTGGACCCTATTTCTGAGCTGAACTAGGCTAGGATATTCATACTACCGTTCTTTCACTTCCACCACCAATGATGACACTATGATATTCTGGATTACCTCTCCATTGTCTTATGATTCTACTATACGAATGGCTAAACTGGCTAGCTGATGCAATTCTCGGGCCAATTCCTACCACTCGGGCTATAAATATGCCAAGCTTCCCATGGATTTGTGACTAAGGGCATCTACTACAACATTGGCCCTTCCTAGGTGATATAAAATATTCACATCATAATCCTTTAACAGCTCCAACCAGCGATGCTGCCGAAGATTCAACTCTTTCTGGGTGAAAATATACTGCAGGCTTTTGTGATCAGTGAAAATATCTATGTGGACGCCATACAGGTAGTGTCTCCATATTTTCAAGGCATGAATCACCGCAACTAACTCCAGGTCATGGGTAGGGTAGTTCTTCTCATGCTTCCTCAGCTGCCTGGAAGCATAGGCACTAACCTTACCATGCTGCATCAAAGCACATCCTAACCCAACACTCGAAGCGTCATAATAGACTGCATAACCCTATGTTACTTCTGGAAACTCTAGCACTGGTGCTGATGTCAATCTGTCTTTCAGTTCTTGAAAGCTCTACTCACATGCCTTAGTCCAATGGAATTTTGCTGCCTTCTGCGTCAATTTGGTTAAAGGTGCTGCTAAAGTGGAAAATCCTTCCACGAACCTTCTATAATACCTGGCTAACCCTAGGAAACTATGTAACTCGGTCAGAGTGGTAGGTCTAGGCCATGTTTTCACTGGCTCTATCTTCTGCATATCTACCAGTATACCAACATCTGACACAATATGGCCTAAAAAGGCTACTCAATTCAGCCAAAATTCACATTTAGAAAATTTTGCATATAGCTGACAATCTATGAGAATTTTGAGCACTGTCCGTAGATGATCCTGGTGATCTGCCTCTAAGCGGGAATACACCAGAATATCATTGATAAATACTATCACAAACAAGTCCAGGTATGGTTTGAAATTTTTTTTAATCAGGTCCATAAACACTGTTGGGGCATTTGTCAATCCGAAGGACATGACTAGAAATTCAAAGTGGTCGTATCTGGTCCTGAAGGTAGTCTTTTGAATATCTCTTTCATGAACCCGGACCTGATGATATCCGGACCTTAAGTCAATCTTTGAAAAATACCTCGCTCCCTGTAGCTGATCAAACAGGTCTTCTATTCTGGGAAGCGGGTACTTATTCTTGATAGTGACTTTATTCAATTGGCGATAATCTATACACATACGGAGGGAGCCATCCTTTTTCCTCTCGAACATGACTGGCGCACCCATGGTGAGGTACTCGGCCGGATAAAGCCCTTGTCTAGCAAATCCTTCAATTGTTCCTTTAGTTCTCTAAGTTCTGCAGGAGCCATCCGATATGGAGGAATGGATATAGGCTGAGTGCCTGGTAATAGATTGATTGCAAAATCAATTTCCCTTTCTGGGGGAAATACCAGGAAGCTCATCTAGAAATACGTCGGGAAATTCATTAACCACTGGAATAGATTGAAGCGTCGGAGGATCTGACCGAACATCCTAAACTCTGACAATATGATAAATGCACCCTTTTGCTATCAATTTTCTCGCCCGAAGATAGGAAATAAACCCACCTTTTGGCATGGCTGTACTACCTTTACACTCCCATACTGCCTCCCCTAGAAAGTGGAATCGGACAATCTTGGTCAAACATTCGACATTTGCCTAGCATGGAGCTAGCCAATCCATACCCATAATGGCATCAAAATCAACCATTTCTAGTTCTATCAAGTCTGTCATAGTTTGACAACCGACAACCTCTACTGTACACCCCCAATAGACCCTTCTAGCTATAATAGAGTCGCCAATGGGTGTAGACACTGACAAAGGTCGCCGAAGCAATTCCAGCATAATACTAAACTTCCGAGCCACTAACAGTGTAACATAGGACAAGGTGGATCCTTGATCTATCAACACATAAGCAGGATGAGACCAAATGTTCAGCATACCTGTCACAACATCTAGTGTGACTCTTACTCCTGTCGCCCCGGTAGTGCATAAGTATGGTCTCGGTCGGCACCTGAACTAGAGGCCCCTAATCTGCCTCGCCTCTACCTGCTGAAACTGAGGGCCTACGCCCTGCCGGGGATGCTGGAGCTTGTGATCCTTCTGAGGACCTATCTTGTCGATCCCGGTCACCCTGACCCCTAGCTAGACAATTCCTCATCTGGTGACCCTCCTGTCCACAAATGTAGCATGCTGTGGAGCCATACCTGTATGCTCCAGAGTGGCATCGACTACAAATAGGGCAAAGTGGTATTGTAAACCCACTCTGCTCCACTCCCCTTTGCTGCTGTGAACTTACTGCTCGCGAACCTTCGCCGGGCTCTGGCTACCCTTGGCAACTAGACTGGCTCCTCTGCCGTTGTGGTGGAGGCGGGGGTCTAGGTGGCCTATCTGATAACCGTGGCCTAGGTCCTCCCTAGGACTCCTCCTGTAATTCATCCGATCTGTCCCTGCGGCACTGCTCCTGACTTGTCCTCCTAATCTCCCATTGCCGCCCTCTGATACCATCAATATTTTGAGCAAAAGCCTGCACACGGGCGATATCCATATCCTCTCGTAGTGTGGCTGTGATGAAGGTCTCAACATATTTCGGGTTCAACCGGATAATAAAGCGGTGTACTCTGGCTGGCATTGTGTCCACAAAAGCTGGCGCTTATCGAGCCAAGGACTCAAACTGCATGGCATATTCCCGGACACTCAGCGACCACTGTTCCAAGTGTAGGAACTGATCAACCCGGGCCTGTCGGATCTCCCGCGGTAGGTAATGATCCAAGAAAGCCTCTAAGAAGCTAGACCATGTCGGAGGGGAAACATCTCTCCCTCGATACCTTTCCCAACTCTTATACCATAGCACGACGATGTCCCGTAGCTGGAATATCGCCAACTCAACCAACTCTGTGGTGTGGCATGCATTATCCTCAAAATCCTCTCATCTGGTCTAAGAAATCTTGAGGGTCCTCGGTCCGATCTTTCCCTGTGAATTGCGGGGGACTTAGTGCTAGGAATTCTCGGACCCTCGAGCTACCAGGCCCTCCTAAGGATTGTGCAATTGTAGGTGGCACTGGCTAGCGCTGAGCAGCCATCATCTGTGCTAGAATTACCACCGCGCTCCTGACCTCCTGGTCGGATGGTACGTGTATAGAGACTGCTGGAGGTGGTGTCGTCACACTGGCCATCCCAAGTGGCTCGTGACTTGGTGAAGACTGCTGGAGAGGTCGAGATGATACCTCCTTATCGTCCTCAGATCGGCCGATTCTGACCGAGGCTGAGGCACCCTGCTGGTGCCCTCTCTCGCTGCTACATCTAGCCTCCTTCCAGTCGTAGGGTGTCGCTGGTCTGACATTTCTCTGTAAGCAAAAGAGTATAATGAGCTTAGGGACTCAATCCTATACTGTACCGCTCTATAGCACGACTGAATAAGAAGAAAGAGTAACCATCCTGTCATGCCTTGCAGCCTCCTTCTATAGTATATAGTGCACAACACATCCATAGAAAAGACTCTACTTAGCACGGCTTGTAGACTCCTTGGGATACGACCTGCTCTGATACTAAGTTTTTCACGCCCCACCTTGGGAGACATGACTGGCACCTGGTTCCCTACTAGGACCAGAACTGTTGAGTTGTCTAAGCCTAAGCACCTCTGGTGCAGGGCTGACTCTAACTCTAGAATCGAGAAAACAACGGGCTATATAGCGGCTGTAAATACAAACCCCGGCTGACAAGGCCTATAGCCACCTGTGAAAGTAAACAGCTAACCAGAGGCAAACAATCATAGGGAGTCTTATGCGGGCCGACAAGGCCACCATGATATCTAGTTATAATTGGAAAGTAAAATGAGATGCTAAACTGAACTATGGCCGACAAGGCCGCCAATCAACAGCTAACAGGGCTGCACACGGCCGACACACATAATTTAAAACACATATGGGCCCCACATGGTCGATATCATCTAACCACAGGAAAGTAACACAATCTACAAGCCTCTAGGAGTATAAGATGGTCGCACAGGGCCCCGACCTACCCATACTGTACAAACAAAAGAAGTAAACCTCTATCACACAAGCTCCGGAAGAAGGGAGCTAACGGCTCTGTACGGCTGAATAGAACTATGAGGGACCTGCTTGTTCGATGCTTTTGCTTTGGGTATAAAGCTACACGCAAGTGCACGTGGTCGAACAAGTAGTAAAGAGGCTTAAGTAAGCCAAGTATCGATCCCACAGGGACTGGGATGAAGTGCAATCTGCTCAAGTGTACTATATTTTAATTCTAGAAATGCAGACAACAGTGTAACCAAAAGTTTGATATTTTGATTTATAATTTTTATGCTAAATCTAAAACAACTATCTAATGTGAGTCTGAACTATGAATGAGAGCATGCTAAGGTTAAACGAACATGTAATGAAATTAATTATCAACATAATTTGGTTAGTCTTTTCCTTCGGTTGCTAGCCAAAAACTATTGCCAAGAGATTAAAACTCCCGTATTTAACCCTACTTAAGAATCATGAACCATCCACCTACATTTCTGTGATTAAATGCAATTCATGTTCTAGCCATACAAATCCGGTTCCTAAATTGACTAATACGACTTTCAGGTATATTTCTATCCTGAAAGTAAATCAATTCTCAATTTTCCCAAACTAAGAAAAGATCATATCCTATTAATTCACAACTTTCCAATTTCTTGCTCTCTCGAGTGAAACCGGACTTTTTAGATGTACATTAACGTAGGCCATACATTAATGCAGTAAGAACAAGAATTAATAGAACAACCATGGAAGAAAAGATGAAAAACCAAAGAATCAATGATCATATTTCATTACAAGTGTTCATAACCTCAGCAAGAAGATGAATTAGCTTCTCATTTATGGATTAAACATCGTCAAATGAGTGTTAAAGATACAAGAAATTGAATACAAGGAGAAGGAAAGAGAGAAAAACCCTGATAATTTCGTCCCCTCAACTGCCTGTAACCCACGTTCTTGCTCCACCAAGTCAGAATATTGAAAAATGAACCTAAGTGTTCTATTTATACTAGTGGGAATTTTTCCCGGAATAACAAGCAACGTGTCACGGAGTGCATCGCGGAGCACTGCCTCCGTGACACGCTACTGACGCGGACCTTTACTGGAACTGGGGGTCCAAGAAATAAGGCCCAATGTGGCACGACGTGCAACGCGGAGCCATGCCACCGTGCCACGGAACCATCGCGTACCCTCTCTGGAAATTGGGCAAAAATTCCCTATCCAGGCAGAAGGCCTCCGCGATGGCAGCGTGACACGGCTCCATCGCGGAGCCCCTTTATTTGATGCTTTCCACTGCCTTGTCCCTTGCTCACGTCCAAGTCCAACCCCGATATCTTCCAACATGCATTTAAGCTTCCCAAAATTACATTTTACCTGCAAAACAATGCTAATTATGTTGGTTAGTATAAATTCACATTTTATTACCAATTACATGAGAATGTATACACATTGATAGATAAACAAGGCTAAAATTCCACATTTGAGTATCACTTGAGCATATAAATTTGCCCAAGATCACTTACCCCACACTTAAATCCTTGTTCGTCCTCGAAGAACAATCCTACACCTCATGCAATTCACATCCCAACCTCGCTACTTTGGTTCAACAATTTAGGCTACGGTCATACCGATTATTCAATACAGCAAATCATCAAGAAAACATGCGTGGTCTTATCAATGTAATGACCTTCAATACATCAAGACCTCCTAAACTTAAGAATCGACTCTCGATATTGGCAAACTCATGCAAATCAGCCGATCAAGATATCCGACACGAAAATTAATCTCTCATCAAGTATGTGCCCTCACAACACAAGAGAGTCTTCCCCTTTTTGCTCATATGAACTCACAAAATATTCAAGCAGGGGCATGTAAACACAATTTCGCTCTCTCTCCCAAAAGAATTCACATGCATCATGTCATGACCCATAAGCTTGCCCTTAGTGTATTACTCCACTAATATAAAGAAGTGCGATGTAAGATCACGTAGGACTTTAACTGGTTGTAATGGAAGCTACGGAACTAGTAAATATTGGGTTAGCCAATAATAGCCACTAGCATCCTTAAGCGCCTTTTCAACACATCCCATCAACTCATGAACATTGTTTCTTTTTTTCTTTTTCATCCTCCCATTCTTGACATTTTTCTTAGTTTAGCCCATCTTATTAAGCACACTTGACACAACAACAAAGGTTATTCATGCACCTTCATTATAGTTTATTTATAACAAGTGCACCTTCAACCTTTTCTTTTCTTCCAGCACTCGGCTTTTCTTTTCTTTTCACCATTCTCACTCTTTGACACTTTGGGAAAATGATTTTCTCTTCTTAAGCGCTTAAGAGTTTTGTATAGACTTTACGGCTAATGAAAAGAAAGGATTAAGCTCGGTTTACACTTTTTGACAAAAGAAAAAAATAATAGGCTAAGGGCTCAACGGGCTGACTAGGGTGTACAATCAAGGTGGGTACGACAATGAAAAATAGAAACTTTCAGTTAAAACAAAGAAATGCCTACATCCTCTCCTACAATACACCTCCTTCATTTCATTTTGTACACACACCAGGCAAGTTCTATACACTTCACAATAGCACGGAATAACAAAACCTTACTTCACACTTATTGCACATGCTCAATTCAAGATGTATTCACAGACTCTTCAATCAGCTAATTACAGGAATTCAAACATTAAGCCTCAATCACACTGAATCGAACTCTATGGCCTAGGTATCTCAACATATTTACAAAGTTGCATGCTTTCATACGAATCACCTTTGCATTTTAAATATCATGTACAACACGCAACCAGAATTTTGCAACCATAAAGTAACTCCAGGTTTTGGGATGCAACCCACAAAAGAAAACAACTGAAAAATAATTGAAAAAAACCTACTCCTAACGACTACATTTCCCTTAAGACGGTCGTCATCCATCCATCATAGGGAACGGTCACTACTATGACTTCGGTTCAGTGGGACCATTCTCGGTAAAAGAACCGAAAACAAACGCTGAGAAACCCAAGAATTGAAAAAATATTTTTAAAATATCGGTCATTTCGATAACAAAAATATGTACAAAATCAGCTAGCAACATTCAGCAACACACGTCAATTTCACATAAATTTACAATATAGACAACAACTTAATAATTCACAAATCACAGGGAACAACAAAATTTCACAGGCCCGACAACAGATTAGAGCATACATACATAACAGCACAACCAGCACCTAACTACTCCCACCCCACACTTAGCTCGAACACTGTCCCCAGTGTTCACAAAAATTTAAATAGCACAAAAATCGGGTGGTGGAACTCCCTGATCAATCAAAGTACTCCACTTCTTCGTCAGGTGCTGCTGCTTTATCTCCCATGTCTGAATCACCCCCGTCGTCATCATCGGACTCCACATCGGAGTCCTCCTGACGTTTCTCCTCGTCTGTGGGGACATCATCATCCGTGGGCTCTACAAATGCTGGCCCCACTCGGCATAGAGCCCTTGTGTTCTCGCCGAAGGGGTAGTCTAGCTCGAGCTGCCATAGCTCCTCCTCTGTCGCCGGCCTCCTGCCTATCCTCAGCTGGAGCATCTGCATCCCATACATGCGAGCCATATACTGATCATCACGAGCATGTCGCTCGCCAAGTGTAAGCACTGGCCCGTGGGTGGTGTCGGGTGTCTTAGTTTTAGTAACATCTAAGGCCCGCCGCTCCATCTGCGGGATATAATCAAGGGCCTCTTCCTCACATCTAGCCCCCTGAGGAAGGTGGTGAGTAGTCCACCAAAGCCGTACCTATGCCCCTGATGCAACCGGGCTCTCTTCATGGCGGAGATAATCACCGCCCCCACGTTGATCTCCAGCCCTTTCATCAGGGCGTACACCAGGAATACACGATCTCGGGTTACATATGTCATATGTACCCCCGGGATTAGGTAGGAACAGATGATCTTTAGCCATATTCTGGCTTCCCTATTCATCTGTGAATAGGGCAAAGTCTGATGGTAGCCCCTCTCTTTGTGTCTGCTCCACCTAGCTGTCGATTAGGTCCCACAGAATGTGCGTCTGATGTCCGCATATGGTGGAGTGATGTTCAACTGTCGAAGCACGTGGGCGTCTGTGTCCCGCGCCCCTATGATAGCATTGAGGTGGTGGGGCTAAAATGTGACTATTTGCCCTCTGATTTTTATGGTGTGACTTCTTAGGGTCGGGTTCCAATTGGCATAGAATTCCCGAATCAAGTGCAAGTTACATTCCTTGGGCTCTTCAAAGATGAAGTTGATCCCAGCTGCCTCGATCCGGTGGACAATCCTAGGGAACTCCTGTGCCAATGGTTCCCGTGCGATATGTTCCTCGGGGAAGTACTTGTTTTCTTTGTGCTTTGCGTACCACTTCTTCCCCTCATCTGTCACCCATCTGGTTCCGTATTGGCGGCATTGGCCGCATGGAACAGCTGGTGCTGTTGGGACTGCTGTGCCCAGTCTGATTCACTTTCTTCCGGCGCCAGATGTTGATGCGCCTTTCCCTTTTTCTTGCCTTCTTGCCATTTTACCTGTCAACCCAAGTAGACAAGATCAATGTTAAGCCAATGAATATTAACTTCGACTAAGGTCGGGTTAAGCTAGGCTACCCCACACTTAGTCCTTAGCTACAGTTACAACATACCGGCAAGATCATGCTTATTTACACAAATAAACAACCAACTATACAAACATGCTTAGTGCATACGAAGAATTTGATGGTATATATAATATGTACTACTCAGACTTCGTACAGCTAACCACAATCATTACCATCGATAACCTTTTAATCCATCGCACTTAGCAAGGAAAAAAAATTGAAAAACAACAAGAATTTATCTACACAAACCTCTACAACCAACCCAATTCTTGCAAATTTCAATATTCCCCTAACCCGAGAATCCGTCGGTCTTTTAACATGATAACAACTAGCACATCGACTCATCTCACTCAACATGTACATCTCGGCATGAATTTCACAAGTTCACTACATTTTTCCACTTCAAATTTAAAAACAAACCCTAGAAATGATTATATCAAGAAAAATCGATTAAATTATGCAATTAACGAGTTCAAGCAATCATAATGATATTCTGAACGTTTATCAACAACAATTCTATTGAATTCATGATTAATTTCTACTTAGGGCAAACTTAGCTCACCTCACATGCTCAATATCGAAGAAAATCGACAAGAAATGAGATGAAATCGAAGAACATACCTTGAAGTTGAAGAATTGGAGAAAACTCAATGATTTTCTTGTCCTATTCCATTTCACGTTGAAGAGGGATGGGTTTTAGGGAGTTTGGTCGCGGAGTGATTGAAAAATAAGGAAAAGTGAGGGGGTTTCGAGGTTGAAAAGTGGGAAAATCGCGCGGGTCACCCGGCGACCCGGTGTGACCCATCGCGATATACACGACAACGTGTCACGGAGTGCATCGCGGTGCACTGCCTCCGTGACACGGAGCTGTCGCGAGCCTGTTCTGGAATTTTAAAAATTTCGGATTTATACCTCAACGTGTCACGGAGGGTAACGTGGAGGTCCTCCTCCGTGACACGGAGCTATCGCCCTAGCTCACTGTTTTGCCACTTTTTATTAATTTTCATACCTCGAATTTTCCTTTGCGATTCCGTGCATATTTTCCTCTGTTTGACCTGAAATTCATCTCACTACACAAAATTGGTTAGAATTATAGGTTTCGCTCTAAATAAAAATAAAAACAAAAACAAAACTAAAAATTTTGTAGTAAATCAAGAAAAAGAAAAAGAAAAATCTATTCACACTTTACAAAGAGAAAAATTTTTCATGGGTTGCCTCCCGTGCAGCGCCTGGTTTACCGACGCGGCTCGACGTTGTTAAGCTCAGTTGTCCTCTAGGGTGATGGATGATTTCTCTCGATCACCTTCCTCCCCCCAGTAGTGCTTACACCGTTCCGGTGGTTTTCCCAATAACTCTCGTGAATCCTTAATCTGCTCATTATCGCCTTGATCAATCACATTGATCACCGAGAGTTCTTCGTGCACCATCGGGAGCTTGGGTGCCTTGTACACACACCTCTACCTTGTTGTGTGCTCGCATTGTTAGTTGCCCCGCATCTACGTCAATCAGTGCTTTTCCGGTTGCCAAGAAGGAATGTCCCAATATAAATGGGACTTCCGCATCTGGTTCAAAATCCAGCACAACAAAATCTACCGGGAAAATCAGGGAGCCAACTTGCACCAGAACGTCCTCCACAATGCCATCAGGTCTAGCTAAGGACCGATCCGCCAATTGCAAGATCACTGTTGTGGGTCTAGGACTCCCTAGACCCAGCTTTTTGAATACCGATGACGGCATCAAATTTGTGCTAGCTCCCAAATCACACAATCCACGAGCTCGGATGCTCTGCCCAATAGTAACCTGTATAGTAAAGCTCCCAGGGTCTTTGAGCTTTGTGGGCAGTCGGTTTTTAATCCGGGAAGTGCACTCCTCCATTAGAGCCACCGGAGCATACTCAATCAACCGACTTTTGTTTGCCACGATGTCCTTTATATACTTGGCATATTTCGGCACTCCCTGCAAAACATCAACAAGAGGTAAGTTAATATGTACTTGTTTCAGCACCTCCATGAATTTCTTGAAACACGCCTCCTCCTTGTGTTTCTTTAATCGTTGAGGGAACGGGGGTGGTGGTCTTTCTGATTCAGCTTCCTTAGTCTTCCCCCTTTTAGTACTTTGCTCCCTCTCGACTTCTACTGCTCCCGATTGTTGAGGTGGTCTTTCTGGTTCCACCTCTTTCAGCTGCAAACCACTCCTTGTGATCACTGTATTCACCTGCTTGGGATTGGGATCTGTGTCACTCGGAAGTCCTACTCTAGGCCTGGTGTTTTGGGCTCCAACAAATTGCCCAAATTGATATTCAAGTGCCTTGGTAGCTAACTGGTTGTTTTTCACTTCGGCTGCCAATTTCACATAGTCAGCCTGCAATTGAGCTTGGTTAGCTATCATGGTCTTGAACATCTCCTCAATGCTGGGTGATGGTGGTGGAGCAGGTGCATTGTTGTTTCTGAATTGTGCTTGATAATTCTGCTGCCCTCCTTGGTTCCTTTGCACACCCTGACCCGAACTTTTCCCCTGATGGTTGTTGCTACCCCAGGAGAAATTAGGGTGATTCCTCCAATTGGAATTGTAGCTATTACCATACTGTTGGTGGTTGTTCCTTTGTACATTTCCCACAAAGTTTACCGAGTCAGGATTTTCTCCATAACACTCAGCTGAGTGCTCACTGCTTCCGCACACTTCACACCACATCTGCTGCACAGCATTCACTGGGGCTTGGGGCTGGTTCATTGTCATGTTGCTGAAGTGGGTGTTAAGTTGATTTTGTAATGCAGCTATCTGTGCATCAATAGCTGTAAACCCATCCACTTTTAGCACTCCTGCTGCTTTCCTTGTCCCGCCTCTTGATGAATCAGCATTCCATTCCGGATTGCCCTGCGAAATACGGTTCAACAAGGTATACAACTCCTCATAAGTTTTCTCCAGCGCTTGTCCCCCAGCTGCTGAGTCTAGCAATATTTTTGTATGGGGTTCCAAACCCTCTATAAAAGTATGCACCAGCACATCATTGGACTAATGATGATGAGGACAATCCCGCAACATGGACTTGAATCTCTCCCAAGCCTGATATAAATTCTCTCCCTCCCTCTGTTTGAAACTTAGAATTTGACTTCTAAGTCTTGTTGTTTTACCGGACGGAAAAAACCGTATCAAAAACTTCCTTGCAAGATCATCCCACGTAGAAATAGAATTCGGTGGCTCAGCTTTCAACCACCTCTTGGATTCTCCCATAGTGAAAATGGGAACAATGTAAGCCAGACATAATCTGATGACACTCCAGCGGGGATGTAAGTGTCACTTATCTCCAAACAATTTTGGAGATTCTGTTGTGGATCTTCATGAGGGAGACCTGTAAACTGCCCGCTTGTGTGCAACAATTGCACCATATTCTGCTTAAGTTCGAACCTCCCTCCTGGCTCAGGTTTGCGGATGCTAGATGTGACATTATTAGCATGTGGGATTGCCACCTCGCGAACTGGCCACGCTGCTACTTCTTCGGGCACTAACATTGCCCGTACTACTGGTGGATTCTGTTGTTGCTCCATGATCGTCTGTCTGAGCAACTGCAGCTTTCTTTGTAGAGCTTCTCTCCGCTTACTATGAAATATTCTTTCTGGCTCTATATACGAGTCCACCAGCTCCTTGTCTCTTGCTAGTGTTCAACAGAAATTAAATCTGCAAAATACAGGCTAAGACCAAGTTGTCAACACTAAGAAAACAAAATATAGTAAATTAACACTTAAAACAAATTCACCTATTGCCAGTCCCCGGCAACGGCGCCAAAAACTTGTTCGGTGCTTTTGCTTTGGGTATAAAGCTACACGCAAGTGCACGTGGTCGAACAAGTAGTAAAGTGGCTTAAGTAAGCCAAGTATCGATCCCACAGGGACTGGGATGAAGTGCAATCTGCTCAAGTGTACTATATTTTAATTCTAGAAATACAGACAACAGTGTAACCAAAAGTTTGATATTTTGATTTATAATTTTTATGCTAAATCTAAAACAACTATCTAATGTGAGTCTGAACTATGAATGAGAGCATGCTGAGGTTAAACGAACATGTAATGAAATTAATTATCGACATAATTTGGTTAGTTTTTTCCTACGGTTGCTAGCCAAGAACTATTGCCAAGAGATTAAAACTCCCGTATTTAACCCCACTTAAGAATCATGAACCATCCACCTACATTTCTGTGATTAAATACAATTCATGTTCTAGTCATACAAACCCGGTTCCTAAATTGACTAATACGACTTTCAGGTATATTTCTATCCTGAAAGTAAATCAATTCTCAATTTTCCCAAACTAAGAAAAGATCATATCCTAATAATTCACAACTTTCTAATTTCTTGCTCTCTCGAGTGAAACCGGACTTTTTAGATGTACATTAACGTAGGCCACACATTAATGCAGTAAGAACAAGAATTAATAGAACAACTATGGAAGAAAAGATGAAAAACCAAAGAATCAATGATCACATTTCATTACAAGTGTTAATAACCTCAGCAAGAAGATGAATTGGCCACTCATTTGTGGATTAAACATCGTTAAATGAGTGTTAAAGATACAAGCAATTGAATACAAGGAGAAGGAAAGAGAGAAAACCCTGATAATTTCGTCCCCTCAACTGCCTGTAACCCACGTTCTTGCTCCACCAAGTCAGAATATTGAAAAATGAACCTAAGTGTTCTATTTATACTAGTGGGAATTTTTCCCGGAATAACAAGCAACGTGTCACGGAGTGCATCGTGGAGCACTGCATCCGTGACACGCTACCGACGCGAACCTTCACTGGAACTGGGGGTCCAAGAAATAAGGCCCAACGTGGCACGACGTGCAACGCGGAGCCATGCCACCGTGCCACGGAACCATCGCGTACCCTCTCTGGAAATTGGGAAAAAATTCCCTATCCAGGCAGAAGGCCTCCGCGATGGCAGCGTGACACGGCTCCATCGCGGAGCCCCTTTATTTGATGCTTTCCACTTCGTTGTCCCTTGCTCACGTCCGAGTCCAACCCCGATATCTTCCAACATGCATTTAAGCTTCCCAAAATTACATTTTACCTACAAAATAATGCTAATCATGTTGGTTAGTATAAATTCACATTTTATTACCAATTACATGAGAATGTATACACATTGATAGATAAACAAGGCTAAAATTCCACATTTGAGTATCACTTGGGCATATAAATTTGCCCAAGATCACTGCTCCTCGTCTATTTGCACCTGCAGGCAAATAATACAGCGCCCCAGAAGAGGGCGTCAGTACCACAAGTACTGAATATGTAAGGCAGAAACATTAAGTAACTTAAAGTAATGAAATAGAACTGACAATGACGGAAGTAAAGAAACTGGACTGAAGATGACTGAAGTAATGAAATCAAGGCTAAACATAACTGTAATAAGAAGGGTAGGGGTCATACCTGACAAATGAGGCATCTTACTATCTAACTATCAGTAACTAAAGCAACATAAACCTTACCTGGCCCCCATAGGCCGAAAGGTACAATCAGCACAGAATAACCCACCTGGGCCCCCATTAGCCCTAGTAAGTACACCTCAATCTATATAACCCTATCCAAGTCATACTGAGTCAACTACAAGCTATAAGCGTCCTGCCGATCCACTGGGTCTGCAACTAAGCCTGCTCAGCCCCTGACTGTAGCTGTGTCTGAGTCTGGAGGACTCCTGATATCTATACCCCGGCGTAAACGCTCGGCGGGGGTGTGTATAAGGCCAACCACGACATATGAGGATCTGGATCCCCATCATCCCTTGAGGACGGCATGCCGCTCCATAGAGAGACGTATCCTCGCCCTTGGCGGGGGGCAACACAGCTATTAACCCTGGGGTGGTCGGAAGCTTTACAGGTGTAATCCAGCCCAAAACAATACAAATTACGAGCCTTGAATGACAACAAAAACTAGACATAATAACAAACTCCTGGCATGCTTTACTGGGACTCATACTCGACTACTATGCTGAAGAAACTAACTTGCCAGAAGAAAATGCCTTAACATACCTCATTCGATGTTTACGACTTAACTGGCGAGTTTCAGCTCGTGTTCAACTGCCCTTCTCAACTGTAATAATATTAACGGTAGAATAGGGATACTTTATTACCATATTCGAAGAAAACAATAACTCATATATATATATATATATATATATATTCTGACTATACTTCAACTTATCGAAAGACGATAATGATCACGTAATTTCTCGGGAATATAGAAGGGAGAAATACTTACTTTAGGCACGTGATCATACTGACACTAGTTTGAAATAATTCCACCAACTTAGGCTCTACGGGACGACGATTCGCCGGGCGTATTTTACGAAAATAACTCCGTAGCGATGCTCCCTGCAACTTTATACTTCAATACCCAGAGTTAATTTGGATTTGGACGGCGTTTAGAGGCGTAATCGGATGATTATTATGATCTCCCTTCGCTTCTACCTCTGTTCTGGCTGAGATTTGTATGGAAATAACATAACATTTAAGTGTAAGTCCTTTATATACTTGAGGCAGCAGACAAGGCAACGTGGCACTCTGCAGGTCGCTCTGATTCTACTCCGTGCAACTTTGGGTAACACGGAGGGGGCTTCTCCGTGCCACTTTTCCCCTCTGGGCATTTTGGTTCGGCCTCCTCCCGTGAAATCCCGACTTTGCACTCGTTCGGCCTTCTCCCCGGGCCCTTTCCTCATACGTATGGCACTCTAAAACTCTTAACTAACGTACGAATAGGCCAACTAAACTTTAGAAACTTACGGGGTGTAACATATAATTTGAAGTCGTTGCTACATTTATTAATTCAATTTTATTTTAAATTATATGCCGTTACGTGAACTAATCTTAGTCTGTCGATGATGTCTACCAGTACGTGTGGTATACTGATACTAGCTTATTACACTTTTTTGGTGTAGATTGTGGCAGGTTTCAAGTTTCATGATTGGCGTGGAGTACTCAGCCTCAGCTTTCACAATTTTTTCCATAGACGAAGCTATGTCATTTTATTTTGTCAAGTATTCTAGTAGAGCTCTTGTACTTGTCTAGACTAGGTCTTGAGGAGTTATAGTTTGGAAGAAAAGATTTTTTATAATTCTAGCAACATTTTGTATCATGCAAGCTAATGAGTATTTAAATTATTTTATTTTATGCATTGGTTTAAAAAGTGGTTCTCCTATCGAGCTAAAGTTGATGCAGGTACCCACATGACTCGCCCATTCAGGTCGTGAAACGGAAACAACGTAACTAAGTATATACGAAAAACTATACATATCATTATAGTCCCCTCCCCCCTACCCAACCCAAAAAAGGCATCAAATTTAGTATTTTTTTTATTTCGTATTTTAGTGATGATGCAATCATTAAAACCCCTTAAATTGATAAACATAAAAAAGACATAAAACAACATCAACAATTGCTTATAATTACAATCATCACTTTTAAAAATTTGGTTATTTAACAAACGATAAATAAATACCATGATTTAGTAAATTTTTTAATTGATAATTAAACGATATAAATCAACACAATCATAATAACGTACTCAGGGACGGATCTACTAAGGAAATAGGGGGTGCTACACCACCCACACACTTCGATCAAAATCATGTATATATATTTGAGAATACATAGTAAAATTTATAAATATATAAAGTGGCACCCTCAATACTAAAGGGTTGGTTGGTGCCATTGGCGAAAGGTTAAGTGTTCTGCTGGTGTTGCCTGAGATCAAATCTGGCTATCTCAACATTTTAAAGAAGATTTTCTGTTTTACATTTACTTTTTCACTATAGCATATCAAGAAAAAGACAATATTTTTTATCTTTAATATTAACTACTACTTTTCCAAATAATTTTTTAAAGATCGTTTTGAAATGCTAACTATCACGAGTATTATACTACAAATGCAGTTCTTTTATTTTGTTTTGAAAGAAAGTACAAAGTCCATACTGGACAAATAAAAGTGAACGGAGGAAATATTTAATATAGTTTCTGAATTACATAAAAATTAACTCATTTAAATAGTAGTGAATGTGAAAAGAACAATTAATATCTTTTTTTGATTATGTGAAACACCATTTATTTTGAATCAAAATAATAAATTAAAAACATGATTTATTTTGAATCAAAATAAAAAATTAAAAACACCATTTATTTTGAATCAAAATAAGAAATTAAAAACACAATTTATTATGAAGTGGATAAGTATTCTAGTACTTTATGACGCATACCACTCTGAGGAGGTTTCCTTCCTTTATGTATTTTCTTTTTGAGGATCAATATATAAGGTAAAGGTTATTGTCAAATCATCAGTTACAACAAAATGACTTTATTTTTATATACTTTATAGCCAAACAAAAAATGCAATATCTACTTTTACTTTTCTTATTTTCAATTTTCAGAGATATATATTTTTAAAACCTATTAAATTGATAAACATAATGAAAAAAAACATTAAAAATATTATTCATTATTTATATTATAATTATCACATTTTAAAATTGAGTTATTCAACAAAATAAGTAAACATCCCAATTTAGAAAGTATTTAATTCAATTAAATGACAAAAATCAATATAATCATAAAAACAGACTTAACAGTCAGGACGCATACCATAACTAGATCTTCTTCCAAAATTTTCGTGTTTTAGATTTGATTACGTCATAAATAATTTCAAATATATGTGCGTGCATACACATAAATAATTTTAGCCAAACTGGCTATATACATATGGTTGCGATTACAAGATGTACAAATATACAAGTGTGATACAAGATATACCGACGTGATTCGAGGATAATGTGAGAGACATAGTTGGGTGTAAATATTATGATACGGTACAGGTAAGAAACTACATGACAATTATGGTGTAGAGACATGGTGCGGAATTCAGAAGAGATAGGTATATTCATGTACTTTAGTTGTGGAGGACTTAACTCCATTGGTATGGTTTGATGCTTTCTTTATGTGTACTTGAGCTATTTAATTTGTATTGTGATTTAATGCTTGATCAATGTGGTTGTGTGGGTTATAGAAGGTAACGCAACTGAGTTATCAATAGTAGTGAATTATTAGGAGATCGTTGGTCTAGCCTTATTATTATCATATAGACAAGAGATTAGAAATGGAATTAAAGAGAGTGAGTTAATCATGCGGATCAAATAATAAGTCAATAAATAATGAAAACGGGCTTAACTTGTGATAATGGAAGGGTAGATGGGGTATACGTGCTAGTAGGTTTATATGGCGGGTTAATTGAGGAGATCAAAATCTGTGAAATCTACTACTGCCTAACTAGGGTGGCACTGCAGCGGGCAAATCACCGTTGTAGCGAGATCGCTGTAGCGGTCAAGGTATCCGGTGCATTGAGGTGAGAGAAACAGAATAATATTTGGAATGAGGGCCAGAGTGGTAGAATAGATTCTCGAATATTGATAAATTATGGTAATGAATAAAGTGGTAAATGAACTTGTGGTGTTATAAATATAATTCGCAGTCGTTGTTGCATTTATTAATTCGATTGCATGTTAAATTATATATAGTTACGTGAACTAATCTTAGTCTGCCGATGATGCCTATCGATATGTGTGGTGTACTAACACTACCTTGCTACACCTTTTTGGTGTAGGTTGTGGCAAGTTTGAAGTTTCATGATTGACGTGGAGTACTCAGCCTCAGCTTCAGCTTCCGTAATGTTTTCTCCAGACAAAGTTGTGTTCTTTTATTTTGTCAAGTATTGTGGTAAAGCTCTTGTACCTATCTAGACTAGGTCTTGGGGAGTCATGGTTCGGAAGAAAAGATTTATTATAATTCTAGTAGCGTTTTTTATGTGTTGGTTTAGAAAGACGTTCTCCTATCGAGCTAATGTCAATGCAGGTGCTCGTACGACCCGCCCATTCAGATCATGAAATGGAAACTTCATAACTAACTATATACAAAAACTATATATAGCATTATATCCACCTTCCCCCTTCCCAACCCAAAACCATTCAAATTTTTTATTTTTTATTTCGCATTTTAGTAACAATGCAATTGTTAAAACCCCTTAAATTGATAAACATAAAAAAGAGATAAAACAACATCACCAATTGCTTATAATTACAATCATCACTTTTTAAAATTAGGTTATTTAATAAACAACAAATAAATACCACGATTTAGTAAATTTATTAAAACGATAAAAATAAACATAATCATAATAACGTGTTTAACAATCAAATCGCGTATCATAATTAACTATTCTTCCCGACTTTCCGTATTTTAGATTTGGAAACGATGTAGAAGATTCAACTACAAAGAATACTCCTTGGTAGAAAATATTAATTTCCACAATCTTCATTACATTACAAATATAGTAGAAAAAAAAAGAGAAGAAGACGATGTATGGTGCTTCTTCTCAATATCCAAGATGATAATAAGAGTCTTTATCTTAAATGTTACTCTCCGGTCATCTTATTCTTAAAATAATTTAATAAATGTTTTAAAAAGGACTAAAATGAAAAAAATTAACTGTGAGGGATCACTTACACATTTAAATAGCATCATTCATGTGATTATTTTGGACAAAAGTAAAAAAGTAATAGTGTCATCATCTCATATATACTCAAAAACACACAGTTTGTAGGATCATTGAATTTTATTTCACTAGTCAGACAGTGTAATCACATATAAAGACGAACTACACCATATAAAGTCACAGTTTAAAATCGTACCTTGTTACAGTTATTCCAACTCTTTACGGAGAAGAAGTCCACACAAGAATCTTCAGGGAACTCTGACAAGAATTGAAGAAGGAAGAAGAAGAAATTTCTCTTTCTATTATTTTATTCTGTATCACGTTAGAAAACACAGAGGCACCACTCTTATTTAAACAACTCAAGACACCGGTTCAGGAGGAGTCCTAACCATTGTGTCTTTTCATTCATTAAATATAAATTAATATATAACAAATATATATTTATTTATTATTTATATTGATCCGGATTGGCCCACATGGGTGACCTGAATCTAACTCCTTCATCTCCCACTCACACATAGTAGGCCAACTCTCATGCCTATTCTGAAACTTTCATACACTACGACTAGACTATGTGACGAGTGCATACTTTGCGAGCTTCATTGCTATACATCTGTTAGGAATGTATAGAATCTCGATGAATGAAACTTAGAGTATATTATAGTATGCAGTACCCTAGACCATTTATCACATTCATATCACTCACAATCTCTTTCTTAAAACTGAGTTCATCATTACATTATTTTCTCAAAACAAACATAGAGGACCGGTCAATGAACACAACTAATGTGATAATACTTAATGATCTTCCTCATATCATGATTCTCTTAATCTCAATGTGATATGCTTTTCTAGAGGTGTCCCGCCAGACCGAATCAAGCATGATCCCTTGGCAA
Organism: Datura wrightii; assembly: GCA_035772735.1. Classification (NCBI taxonomy): domain Eukaryota; kingdom Viridiplantae; phylum Streptophyta; class Magnoliopsida; order Solanales; family Solanaceae; genus Datura; species Datura wrightii. The sequence goes on along the minus strand of JASDFA010000016.1, from coordinate 30,060,274 downwards.
CATTCTAAGATAGCAAACATCAAATTGAATCTCAAGAAACTAATTAGAGTCATGAGGGTACAATGTAAAGAAAATTTCTTATAATTTTCAAGGCTTCACACGATAACAAGTAGAGATTTAAACTTGTATTGCCCATATAGGTCATCATATGCATACATGGTATGAAACATGTACCACAGTATCAACTCCTTTCCCATGGAGCGTATGTCTTTTAAAAAATTAGATATTGTGCAGATGATAGTTTAGACAACTCATGTCTAACTTTGAGTTCAAAAATCTACTCAATTATTTTATTCATCAAAAACTCACATTTGACATTAAGAATAGACTAACTCATTTTAATCACATATGATTAAACACAAAACAAACAACATTCTTATTATAAGCTTCCAACTCTCTTTTATCATCACTTCTGACAATAATTAGTTTATATTGTCTCATCTCTATCTGTCTCTTAGAAAATAGAGGCGATTACCTGTTTGAATAGGCCAATATTTTGTTTGTCCGACATACTTCTTATACTAAGAATTTATGTACTATCCATAAAAATATTATATGTATATGAACCAACAATTATGGATAATTAGGCACAAACTGACATTAACTTCAATAATGTAGATTTACATGAACATCAAAGGAAAAAAATAAAAAATATAAATACATTAGCATCTACGCAAACCCAATGACTTCACATGTCTTTCATAAGCATCACATGCTATGGGTTTCGTTAAGGGATCTGCTATCATTTAATGCATAGATATGTATTTCACGTTTACTTCCTTTTGTACAATCATGTCTCTAACAAATTATACTTAATATCAATATGTTTCGTTTTTCCATGGTACTTGGGATCCTCTATATAGGCTATTGCAGCTTGACTATCACAATAGATGGTCACTGACTCAATAGTATTATTTATTCACACCCAAGTGTCCCATAAGGCATTTAAGCCAAATAGCTTCTTGCATAGCTGATGAAAGTGTTACGAATTCAGCTTCCATTATTGATAAGGCTATGCATGAACGCTTCTTGCTACTCCATGATATGGTGTTAAGAAAGAATACATGTCCTAGGGTGGATTTTCTCTCATCTAAATCTCCTCCCCAATCAGCGTCAGTGTAGCCTTTGAGTTGCAGATCATTCCCTTGATAACATAAGGAATAGTCAACTATACCTTTAAGATACCTCAATATCCTTTTAACTGCTTTCCAATGTTGTTGTCCTGAGTCAGACTAATATTTGCTAACTAGTCCAATAGCATAACAAATATCAGGTCTAGTACACATCATAACATACATTAGACTTCCGATTGCATTGGCATAAGGAACCTTTCTCATTTGCTCCTTTTCTTGTGGAGTATGTGGGCACATCCTTCGACTTAAAGCTTCACTTTTGGAAATAGGAGTGTTTATGGGTTTGCAGTCTTGCATGTGAAAATGTTCAAGAACTTTCTTATGTAGGGTTCTTGTGAAAGAGATAACAATCTTTTTGAACAATCTCTTGAAATTTTAACTCCAAGAATGTATGAGCTTCAACCATGTCTTTCATCTCAAATGTAAATGATAACCACTCTTTTATTTCTTTTACATACTCAATGTCACTGGCAGCTATAAGTATGTCGTTTACATAGAGTGATAAGATCACAAATTTATCTTTAGATCTTTTGATGTACACATAATGGTCTTCATGAACCATAATAAAACCATATGATATGATCGCATTATGAAAACATAAATACCATTGTCTAGAAGATTATTTAAGTCCATAAATCGACCTATGAAGACATACTTTATGCTCCTCGCCTTTCTTCACGAAACCTACAGGTTGTTCCATGAAGATTTCTTCTTCTAGTTCTCCTTTGAGAAAAGCTGTTTTTACATCCATTTAATCCAATTCAAGATCCAAATTAGACACTATTGAAAAAATTAACCTTATTGAAGCAAAATGTACAATAGGTGAAAAAGTTTCTTCATAATCAATTCCTTCCTGTAGTGTGTACCCCTTAGCTACTAGGCGAGATTTAAATCTCTCGATACTACCATCGGCCTTACGCTAGATTTTGAGAACCCACTGTTTCCAATAGCTTTACACCCCTTAGGTAGATCAACCAATTCCCATACATGGTTTGATTTCATTGACTCCATCTCCTCCTCCATTGCTTTTAACCATTTTTCCTTATCAAGGCATGTAAGTGTCTCATTCATATTTCATGGCTCTTATTCATCTTGTGGAGTAACTATAAATGCTTCCCCTTTGATCTCAAAACAACAAAGGGGAATTTTTGGAAGACTCGATCGTCGAGGTTGAGATTGATAAATGGAATTATCAGTTTGTAAGTTACTCCCACTCGGACCAACAATACCCATAGGATTTGATTCAGATGGCGTATCCATGGAAATAGGAATGGATCCATTGTCATTAAACTGACTCTCATTCAAATACATTTGAATGCCTGAGCGGAAGCGGTCTGGTCCGTAGTTTCATAAAGAGACAAGTATTGACCTATCTCGCCCTGTTTAGGAAAATCATTCTTTATGAATGTAACATCGCGTGATTCAATTTCAGTTACTGTGCCATTGTCTTGTTCACCTATGAACACATAACCCTTAGATTTTTCAGAGTATCGTATAAAGATACATTTTCTTCCCCTTGGACCTAATTTCCATGTTGATAAGAAGGATTATGAAACAAAGCAGCACAACCCCAAGGCGTCAAAATGCTCAAATCGGGCTTTCGTTTAGTCCATAACTCATATGGCATAGATGTAACTGATTTATAAGGGACACGATTAAGTATAAATGCAACAGTGAGAAAAGCATCACCCCAATAGGTAATAGGTAATTTTGCTTGTGCCATCATTGACCTAACCATTTCTAACAAGGTTTTGTTTCTTTGCTCAGCAACACCATTTTGTTGCAGAGTGTAGGGTATAGTCAATTGTCTTTGAATTTCCTTTTCATCACACAATTTTTTGAACTCATCAGACAAATATTCTCTCCCTCGATCAGTTCTTAAAAATTTAATTTTTCTATCTAGTTGATTCTTAACTAAGTTCGTGAACTTAACGAAGCAATTAAAAGCTTCAGATTTATGAGAAATTAAACAGTCATAACCATATCGAGTAAAGTCATCAATAAATGTGATGAAATAAATAGCACCATGTCTTTCCCTTACGTTCATTGGACCACAAATGTCGGAATGAATTGACTACAATGGAGTTTCGGCTCTCGTACCGTTTTCAAATGGTTTTCTTGCAGTTTTTTCAGCCAGACAATATTCGCAAATAGACAAATCTATTTTTTCTTTAGAGCTAAGAAGACCTTCTTTGGCTAAGCGATTCATTCTTTTCTGACCAATATGGCCAAGCCTAGCATGCCATATATTCACATCATTTTCATAATTAGAAGTAGACGTAAATAAGGAAAAACAATCATTATTATTTTGGAACTTTGAACAACATCCAATACAAAAAACCTATCAAAAAAGTAACTAGTGCCATATTTTATCTTGGCCAAATACATATCTAAACCATGTTCATTAAAGAAACAATTAAAACTTAACTTAATCAACATTCTGACAGAAACTAGATATCGATGAATTGACGGGAAAAATAATACATCATGTTGAAATAGAGTTCGGCCACCACGTATTTCAAGTTTGCAGGTACCAATCCCTTTGACCTCCTCTTTGGAGTTATTTCCTACATAAACCCATTTGGTTCCTCATGGAATTCATCGAAAATCTACAAAAGCATCTCTTTCTGTTGCTATATGTTTGGTGGCTCCCGAGTCTACAATCCAACATAGGAAGTGATTCATTTAAATAAGCAGAACAAGAAATTAATAAGGTCATGTACCTTTTTAGGCTCAGGACATTCACGAGCAAAGTGTCCCTTTTTCTCACAGTTGTAGCATTTGAGCCTAGCCATGTTCAACTTTTTCTTAGGAGCAGAAACATCTTTCTCTCCTTGTTGATTAATCTTAGGTTTCTTTGAGGTTTTTCCTTTCCCCTTTTCTGAGAAAATCTTCTACACTTGTGTTTTTTACCATGTCCACGTCCTAGATCAGAAGTAGCCATATACGCATTTTTAGTAGTATTGTCAATCTCGAGGTGCTCTTCCTCGAGTTCCAAATGACGCTTAACATCTTCCATAGTTTTGATTCTAATGTTATGGGTCAAGTGCATTTTCATATTTTCCCAGCTTTGGGGTAGTTATCGGATCACAGCTTGAATTTGTTGCTCTTCGGTCAACACATGACCGACATCTTTCAGTTCATTCACCATATTCGTCATATGGCACAGATGCTTACGCATTGTATGATTAGGATGTTTCTTATAAGTATCAAACTTAATAGTAAGAACCCTTAACTTGGCAACTGAAGTATGACTAAACTTTTCTTTTAATGCGGACCATATGTCCTTTGGAATTTTCATACTTTTGGAACTCTCTCATGATATCATTATCCATGCTACTCAGCAACGTTATGCGAGCAAGATAATTTTTCTTTTTCCAAGATTGATAAACCTCAAGATCTCTTGCATTTTAGGGTGTATTTCCACTTTCAGGAAGTGCCATAGACACATTAAAAACCTCAAGAGCATCCTGCTCTTCCAGGACATACTAGATTTTCATGCTCCATATTTCATAATTATCACCGTTAAGCTTATCACCCTTGTTAAGCGCGATGATGTTCTTTGCAGCAGTAGACATACTGATTTTTAAAGAAAAAGTATAAACAATCGTGAGACAACTATGTACAATTATTGTAGCCTAAATGCATATACATAATAATTATTAAAATATATAACTATGTCAATATTTATTTCATATCAGGTTTAGAATCGAAAGTTCACTAAGTTCCCAATCATCATCTGAATTCTAATATGTTGCAAATCTAACATAATTAATCATCTAAGAATTAGATATCTCAAATCACATAAATTCAAGATATAATTAAAATACAAATTCTATAACAAATATAGAAACGTTAAATAACAATAATAATCTAAAGAATTAAATTCTACAACAAATATAGAAATGTTAAATAACAAAATAATCTAAAGAATTAAATCAAGAATTCATAAAAGTCATATCACATACAAACAATCATTGTACAAAATAAATACACATATTCACATTTTTTTCATGTGAACTGGAACAGATTTGATAAAATCTCGTCGCAAGTCTTTAGGCAATAATGATATCCCTCTTGAAACTATGGGTTTTACTAGTTTTGACCTATTATTATTTCTTATAGAAAACTCAGGAGAACGACACATAGCCTTCTGAACCTTCAAGTCAATATACTTATTCACAAAATTTTGAACTAACGCCCTATAAGATACCAACATATGGTGATCCATCTTATGCCATGATATATCAAGCAACTCCTTTGGAAAATCGTTAGGCAAGACAGACCGTAAAGCCATGTATTTCTTTTCAACACTTAATAAACCCCAGGCCGAACAATTTTTTGAATTGACTTATTAATTCTTGTAACATGTTTCACAATAAGTAGAAGATCATCATCTTGTACATCGGATTCTAGCGGCAGATTGACCAAAATGCCAATCATAGTTTTCACCCTATCGCTTTGTTGCTTTGTGAAAACTCGTTTGGGTGTCCTTATCACCACCGTGATTTTCTGTAACACATATAGAAAATTATCAGGACTAGCCACATCAACAATCTCAACAAATGAGAATAAAAGTTATTGAGGGGAAGCATAATTCCATTTTCAGTTTATCACAACTGATCAAGTCTGTAATTTTTTTTAATTAAAAAAAACATTATGCATCACTGTGGCTTTCATATAGGGTATAAATAACATTGAGCCAATTGTATATGGGCGAAAAAAATTAATCTCATAAAACTATATCATTAGATCAATTTAAATATTAATCTACTGTGAGAAACTATTTCTTTAGAATTATAATCCCATGCCGAGACATTAAATATGAATTGCCAAAAAATATTTCAACGAGTGGCGACCATGTTTTTGAAATTTCCATAAAAATGAAGTTTTTATTAAAAAAAAACAAACCTGAAAACTTGCATAACTCCTTGACCTTTTTTTTTTGTTTTGGAGCGGCAGTAATTCCAGAAACACTTTCCACTATTGCATTTAAAACCTTTTGGAAGGTTACTACCAGTAATATCAACAAATGAGAGTTTTAAGTTGTGAAAAAAAAATAATTCCCAGAATTCAGACAGAATAAGAATATAATTTCAATACTTTTCAGTTGATGGCTATCACGGCCAAAAAAGTATTCCAGCAAAGAGGGACTTCTTCCCATATTGTGTTTTCCATGGAAGAAACATCTAGAGTAGAAAAAAATAAAATAAAACCTATGCTCTGATACCAATGAAGAATCGAATCAAACACACATTTTGGAGGATCATTGAATTTTGTTTCACTAGTCAGGCAGTGTAATCACATACAAAGATGAACTACACCGTCTAAAGTCACAGTCTAAAATCGTACCTTGTTACAGTTGTTCCAACTCCTTACGGAGAAGAAGTCCGCAAAAGAATCTTCAGGGAACTCTGACAAGAATTGAAGAGGGAAGAAAAAGAAATTTCCCTGTCTATTGTTTTGCTCTCTATCACGTTAGAAAACACAGAGGCACGACTCTTAATTAAAGAACTCAAGACACTGATTCAGGAGGAGTCCTAACCATTGTTTCTTTTCATCCATTAAATATAAATTAATATATAACAAATATATATATATATATACATTTATTATTTATATGGATCCGGATTGACCCACATGGGTGATCCCAATCTAATTCCTTCACTCCACAAAACCACTCTTACACATCTTCAGTTTGTATCGAAAAAATATTTCTTCATTTTTTTCTACTCTCTTTTTTATTTTCTTCTTGACCTTCTATCTATTTATGTAATCAAAAAGTGATGGATACTTATGATGATATATTCTATGAACTTGAACCACTTTTTGATAGTGATGAATGGGACCATCGCAAGATTTCAACTGATCAAATTTACAAAGTTTATGATAAATAGCCAATTCCTATGATTGATCATGTGGGGTCCAGCCCCAATTCAACTTTTGCTGCACACATTCAAAGGTTGGGCATTCAAAGGTTGGTCATTCAAAGGTTGGTGAACTTTGAAAGGTTGGGCATTCAAAGGTTGGTTAACTTTGAATGTTGGTCCAAAGTTTTCCTATAAAAGGAGCCCCTTGCTCATTTGTAAAGATACACCAACAAAGAGAAAAGAAAAAATATATAAAGAGTGTTATAGTGAGGTGTGAGTAAAATGAGGGTTATCTCTTTTGAAGTGTGTGTAGTGGTTACTTGAGTGTTGTACTCGTGAACCATACGGTGTAAAATTCCTTATGATAGTGATATCATTTTGCTCCTCTTGGCCCGTGGTTTTTCCCTTATTCAGAAGGGTTTCCACGTAAAAATTCTTGGTGTCATTGTCTTTCCATTTTTTGTCTCCTTTTTATTTTGTTTGTAATAATTCTTGTATTATTCCGCATTGTGTTTCTCCGGTTTTTACCCAATAATCCGGTATCAGAGCCAAGGTTCTGTTTGAGTATGCTCTGTGGTTGCAGCACAGTCTGATCTTCGACATCAGAAAAGAATTTCTTTGGTTATCTGTATTTTTTGGGTGAACAATGGAAGCTAACACAAGTAGAATGGTTACTTTGAATGGCACCAATTATGCCATTTGGAAGGAAAAAAACGGAAGATCTACTTTATGTCAAGAATTTTTATCAACCAGTTTTTTTCACTGTAAGCTTGATAATAAAACAGATGAAGAGTGGAATCTGTTGCACAGACAAGTTTTTGGATTTATTAGGTGGTGGGTTGATGACAATATGTTGAACCATATTTCTGGAGAGACACATGCTCGAACCCTATGGGAGTATTTAGAAAGTTTGTATGCTCGAAAGACTGGTAATAACAAAATGTTCTTATGATAAAGCAGATGTTAAGTTTGAAATACAACGATGGTTCTCCGTTGACAGATCTCGTGAATAACTTTCAGGGGATTATGAACCAGTTATTTTCTATGGGAATCAAGTTTGATGAAGAAATCCAAGGTTTGCTTCTACTTGGTTCCCTACCAGACTCTTGGGAAACATTTAGAACTTCACTGTCAAACTTTGCTCAAGATGGTGTGATCTCTATGGATCTTGCCAAGAGTAGTATTTTGAATGAATAGATGAGACGAAAGTCTCAGGGTTCTCCATCGACGGATGTCCCGGTATCTAGCTCCAGGGGGAGAAGAAAGAGTCGTGGTTCTCAAGATAGAGAACATCATAGAAGCAAATCCAGAGGCAAACTTAAAAATATAAAGTGCTATCATTGTGGGATGAAAGAGCACACAAAGAAGTTTTTCCAAAAGCGAAAGTAGGAAAAAGGCAAGGAGGAAAAGAAAGAAGATGGCAATGAAAATAACATAGCCACAGTCACCACTGAAGATCTTGTTACTGTCCTTGATAAGAATCTGATAAATATTACTTGCGATGAGTCAAGTTGGGTTGTGGACAGTGGTGCCGAATTTCACGTGACATCAAGGAAAGATTTGTTCTCATCCTATACTCCTGGTGATTTTGGAACTTTGATTATGGGTAATGAGTCTGTATCCAGGGTGGTTGGAGTTGGTACAATTTGTTTGGAAACTAGTATCGGTACTAAACTAGTTTTGAACAATGTAAAACATGCACCTGATGTTTGTTTGAACTTAATTTCTATTGGTGTTCTGGATGATGAAGGATATGTGAGTACCAATGGTGATGGAAAATGGAAACTCACTAAGGGTTCCTTGGTTGTGGCTCATGGTCCCAAACGTCGTGGTTTATACTGGACTACGGCTTCTACTTGTGCTAACATGGTGAATGCAGTTGAGAACAATAACTCTTCAACGTCACTATGGCATAAGAGGCTTAGTCACATTACTGAGAAAGGACTTAATATTTTGGCCAAGAAGAAATTATTAGGTGATTTCGAAAGTGCTAAATTACAAAATTGTGAGCACTGCTTGGCGGGAAAACAAAATCGAGTTTCTTTCAAGTCCCACCCTCCTTCAAGAAAGACAGAGATGCTGGAGTTGGTGCATTCGGATTTATGTGGTCCTATGAAGACAAGGACTTTGGGCGGTGCACTTTACTTTGTCACCTTTATTCATGACTGTTCAAGAAAACTCTGGGTCTATGCATTCAAGACTAAAGACCAAGTGTTGGGTGTCTTTAAGCAATTTCAGGCTTCGGTTGAGAAAGAAACTGGAAAGAAGCTAAAGTGTATTTGTACTGACAATGGTGGTAAATATTGTGGACCATTTGACGAATACTGCAAGCTTCAAGGTATCAGACACCAGAAGACTCCTCCTAAGACTCCTCAGCTTAATGGTTTGGCTGAGAGGATGAACATAACCTTGATGGAAAGAGTCAGATGTTTGCTTTCAGAAGCAAAGTTGCCGAACTTCTTTTGGGGGGAGGCTTTATTGATTGCTGCACATGTTATAAACCTATCCCCTGCTGTTGCTTTGCAAAGTGATGCTCCAAATAAAGTTTGGTATGAGAAGGATATTTCCTATGACCATTTGAGGGTATTTGGGTACAAAGCTTTTGTACATGTGCCTAAAGATGAGAGGTCAAAGTTAGATGAAAAGACGAGGCAGTGCATCTTCATTGGTTATGGCCTTGATGAGTTTGGCTACAGGCTATATGATCCAGTGGAAAAGAAGCTTGTGAGAAGCCACGATATCGTCTTCATGGAGAATCAGAACATTGAAGATATTGACAAAGTAGAGAAGCTGGAATCTTCAAGCTCTGATGGTGTGGTTAATCTTGATCAATGTTGGTGGACTTGATGACAATGGTGATGCCCAGGATCGTGCTCCAGATCAACATGTTGATGATACTGTTATTGATGATGCTGTCACTGATGATGCTCCAGCTAATGAAGTTGTGGAAGGATCAAATATTCCACTTAGAAGGTCTACAAGACAGCATATTCCTTTCTCTCGATATTCTCCTGATGGGTATGTGTTACTCACTAATGGGGGAGAACTTGAATGTTATGAGGAAGCTTTGGAAGATGAGCACAAGGACTAATGGATTGAAGCCATGCAAAGTGAGATGAAGTCTTTTCATGAAAATAACACTTATGAGCTGGTAAAGTTGCCTAAGGGCATGAGAGCTCTGAAGAATAAGTGGGTGTTCAAAGTTAAAATTGAAGAACACAACTTGAAGCCCAGATACAAAGATATATTGGTTGTTAAGGGATTTAGTCAAAGAAAGGGTATTGACTTTGACGAAATATTTTCACCTGTTGTGAAAATGACCTCCATTCGTACAGTTCTAGGTTTGGCTGCTAGTCTTGATGTAGAGATTGAGCAGATGGATGTGAAGACGACTTTTCTTCACGGTGAGCTAGAGGAGGAAATTTATATGGAACAACCTGAAGGCTTCAAGGTGAAGGGTAAAGAAAAATTTGTGTCCAAACTTAAGAAGAGTCTCTATGGCTTGAAACAAGCTCCTAGACAGTGGTACAAGAAGTTTGAATCTGTTATGGGGGAGCAAGGTTACAAGAAGACTTTTTCAGGTCACTGTGTGTTTGTACAAAAATTTTCTGATGAAGATTTTATCATCCTCTTGCTGTATGTGGATGATATGGTTATTGTGGGCAAGAATGCTTCCAGGATTGACGAGTTGAAGAAACAGTTGTTTAAATCTTTTGCCATGAAAGACTTGGGTCATGCTAAGCAGATTTTGGGCATGAGAATCTCTCGTCTCAGAAATAAAAGGAAGCTTTATTTATCATAAGAGAAGTACCTTGAACGGGTACTGGAGCACTTCAATATGAAAAGCGCTAAGACGGTTAGCACACCTCTCGCTGGTCACATGAAGTTAAGCAAGAAGATGTGCCCTACAACAAGGGAGGAGAAAAAGAGCATGGCCAAGGTTCCATACTCCTCCGTGGTCGGAAGTCTGATGTATGCAATGGTTTGTACAAGACCCGATATTTCTCACGCAGTTGGTGCGGTTAGAAGATTTCTTGAAAAAATCCAGGAAAAGAACATTGGGAAGCTGTCAAATAGATCCTGAGGTACCTGAGATGCACTACAAGTAGTTGCTTGTGTTTTGGAGGATCTGATCCAATCTTGAAGGGTTATACAGATGCTGATATGGCAGGTGACCTTGATAACAAAAAATCCACTACTGGATATTTGTTTACATTTTCAAGGGGAGCTATGTCATGGCAATTGAAGTTGCAGAAGTGTGTCGCACTGTCTACAACTGAAGTAGAGTATATTACGGCTACTGAAGCTGGCAAGGAGATGATATGGCTCAAGCGGTTCCTTCAAGAACTTGGATTACAGCAGATGAAGTATGTTGTCTATTGCGACAGTCAGAGTGCAATAGACTTGAGCAAGAACTCCATGTACCATGCAAGGACAAAACATATCAACGTCAGATACCATTGGATTCGTGGACAAGTGGAGAGTGAATCATTTCATATCAAAAAGATTCACACAAGTGAAAATCCTGCAGATAAGCTGACCAAGGTGATACCAAAAGAAAAGTTTGATCTGTGTAGAGAACTTGTCGGGATAAGCTCTCTCTGAGAAAATGGAGATACCTCCTTCAGATGCATGGGACTGCAGGGGGAGATTTGTGGGGTCCATCCCCAATTCAACTTTTGTTGTAGACATCCAAAGGTTGGGCATTCAAAGGTTGGTGAACTTTGAATGTTGGTCCAAATTTTTCCTATAAAAGGAGCCCCTTGCTCATTTGTAAAGATACACCAACAAAGAGAAAAGAAAAAATATATAAAGAGTGAGGTTTTTTCTTGAGTGATATTATAGTGAGGTGTGAGTAAAAAGAGGGTTATCTCTTTTAAAGTGTGTGTAATGGTTACTTTGAGTGTTGTACTCGTGAATCATATGGTGTAAAATTCCTTACTATAGTGATATCATTTTGCTCCTCTTGGCCCGTGGTTTTTCCCTCATTCAGAAGGGTTTCCACATAAAAATTCTTGGTGTCATTGTCTTTCCATCTTTTGTCCCCTTTTTATTTTTTTTGTAACCAGTCTTGTATTATTCCGCAATGTGTTGCTCCAATTTTTACCCAACAGATCAGGATGAGCAGAAAGAAGTTGTTCCTGGTGCTTAAAAAATCTCCATAGAAGAAAGTGATAAAGAATTGAAGAAAGGTGACACATATCTGAAGATTGATGTAGTTTTTTTGTATTGTCCAGAAACATCATAAAGAAGTCAGTGATGATGATGATGTGGTCAAGCAATAAAATGGTGTAGAAATTCAAAAAAGAGAGATAAATTTGCTTGACTCGAAATTTGATGATAAGGTCATAAAGAAAATAAGAGAGGTTTCTGTTATCGAATCTACTAATGAGCCATTGGTTGCAAGAAAAACTAACCCTAAGAGGGCTCATAGAAAGGAACATATCAAAACTTTCCTAGACCAAACTCAGACCTTGCATGAAAAACCAAGGGAAAGCATACAATTTTATCACAGAACGGCCCAGACAACGGATTGTTGTCACCTCTAACGAGCCGTTGTCTGAGCCATTGTCAGCTTTGCAGAATTTCCCTCCGGGACCCTGTTGACACCCAGTTTTGACCTCCCTATGCCCGTCTAAGCTGCTTATCAATATATATGTGCATATTTTTAAAATTACCCTTTTGCATAATTATTTCGTTTGCATCCTTAATATTAATTGTCGTTTATGGTTAGTTTGCACATACTTATTTGCACCTCTTTCAAGTTGTATTTTCAAGTATTTTTATTAATTTTCCAACATCATATGTAATATATTGCATAATAATAAACGTACACATATATTCTTAATTAAGCAAGGTCTATTTAAAAAATATAATTTACTTAGTTTTTATATTTAATTTCGTAATAATAATATTTATGTATAATTTCATTGTAAATTAAGTTATTATATTGATGAGGAGGCTTTTCTAAGGAAAAAGGCATTGTTCTTTCAATTCCGCATCCGGGGAAAGCAGCTTCCACTAAAACCATATCTTTACATATTTACTAAATCATTTACAAGTATAGTATTTTTTTATTAATTTAATAGCAGCCAATTCAAATATCCTCCAATTCATTTAAAATTTATGTCAATTATGGCCTTCTTAAATCAATATGGCTATTATTTAAATTCAATTGCATCCATCAATTGAATCAAACCCAATTTCAATGCCCGCGACCCGTGTATAACCGTCTGCGACCCATTAACCCAATATGTATCTGACCCATTAAATCTTTTTAATCCCAGCCCTTCATCCTAGTTGATCTAACGACTGAAATACAACCCTACCCTATTTCCTTATTTATCAATATAACCCCCCAAACGTAGACCTAATTTTTCATTCCCTATTTCTCCCCTCATCAAGCGTCGCACGACCACTGCCCAGCCTCACCTCTATCCTCTCCCGCCTCTGACAAAACCAGCCACCTCCGCTCCATCTCCGCTAGACCCTCGGCTATCTTCCTCTCCGTCGCACCACATCTCCGATAGACCACCACCGTCCCTCTCTCTCCATTTTTTCCTGGCGACTGCCAGACCTCGCCGCCTCACTGTTTCAATGAATGAATAACATCACCACCTTTGCTCTCTCTTCTCTCCGGCTAGAACCACCGGCGAAACTCCTCTTCTTCTCACCTCCACCGCACACCCTCATTTCTTCCCCTCCGTCGGACAAACCCCATCGCAACACCATCCTCCACTTCTCTCCCTCTCTTCTCCCAGCCGGTGAATCATAAACCACCACCACTAACCACAAAAAAAACAACCAGATCCACCCGTTGCTCCTCTCTGCCGCACAGCCACCAAACAACCTTCCGCCCCCCCCCCCCCCCACAGAACTCCATTCAGACAATACCCTCACCCTACTATCATCTTTTCTCCAACATACCCATCTTCAAGTGTTAAATGTAAGTTCGATTTCGGACAGATCCTTATAGATATGTCCGTAGCTTGGTATTGATTTATTGGATGTCTTCTTCCTCTTTTTATTTTATTTCTTGAAAAAAAATTAGTTTGCCCGCTATGCTCGTCTGAAAATATCATGAAAATATCATTAATATGTCTCTGGAATGTCATGAATATCTTGAATGTTTACGTGATCTTTGTTTCTGCCATCCTGTTCTAGCCGAGAGTTTCTTATGAAAATGGGTTTATTTGGCTCTACATATTTTATGTATATTATTCTTGTTAAATACTATTCGAAAATCGTATTACTTTTCCTGTGTTTTTCGGTATGAACATGCATATACATATATATAATCTCTGTTTGTCAGTTTCTTGGTTGCCCTCTTTTAGAACTCTAATATATACATTTGTTTGATATTCTTCTGCCAAAGATTGTAAATTATGTTGCTTCTATAAATTTATGCATCAAGTTGCAATTTATATTTACATTGCGATTCATGTTGGTTAAAATGCCGTAATTAATTGATAACTCTGCTGTTTGATTGCCTCGACAGTTCTAAATTAAGAAAGGAATATGGCAGTAAAATGATTTAATCTTCACTGATTTGAGAAAAAACTCTTTTGATTCAATTTCTGCCTCTAAATTAGGCTAACGATATTATTTTGGATTTTAATTTCTATTATGACTAACGGTTGTGTTGTATGCAAAATGGTAATGAAATATTTATGCAATTATATTCACGTGATAGCTAGTTCATTTGTTCTCTGAATTTATTCATTATGGTAAATAATGATTTATTGATGGGTCTTTATTTCTTATTTTCTTTAATTAAGGAAAAAATAACTTCCTGACTTATTCTTACGGGTTGTTTTCCTCCCTTAATTGAACTAGTGAAAAATCTAATTTGATTTTCCCTTTATTTTATTATTTGTTTATAGTAAATATAGTTTCAGCTTTTACTAATTAAGGAAGATGGTTGATTGATGATTCCTATCCTTAACTGATTTAATATTTGTCCGTTTATGGGAAATACATTTTAGTATGCACTGTTTTTTATTTATTGGTTCAAGGAAAAGATTCCTTTAGTTAATTAGGCTGACTTCTTTATTTCCTTTAATTCCTTTTTCTCCAACTATTTAAGCAACCCTACTTCTCCTTTTATGGGCATTCGAACACTATCAGTCATAGGCAAAAATTTAAATCTAAAATATTGCTCTATTCCTTGAAATTCACAATTCTGCTACCCCACCTCAACACAAGCACTGCTCGGAATCCACGAGATTCTTGTGATCTTGATGTGTTGAAGTTTGGGTGTCAATTATTGGAAAAACCTCTTTTGAAACTGTTGGTTGTTGCTTATTCCTTTACTAATTAACCGGTTAGTTTACTTCTCTATGCTACTTTTGATAATACAATGTGTGAACTCGTGCTTGCATCATGCTATAATAAATATGAACTCTTTTTGAGTATTCATAGGTCATAATATGTGCCTGAAATTTTGTAATTTAATTTGTTTGTATGAGTTTGTGAAAATTTAACTAAGTTGTGACTTATGGGTTCCCAAATATATGTTTGTACATGCATATTTGCTATATTACTTGTTTAACAGGTTACTCTACTTTGGAATGAAGAGCCGCCCGGGGCAAGAGAGATTTTTAGATTTTCTTTAATTCAGTATTTCTTATTTATTGTGTTGTATTAATTTGTTATTTTATTTTCTTCAGTTTGTAATAATTGTAAAAATGCTAATAATAGTGAAAAGGGGATTATGGGGGCGGGGATTGTGTTTCCTTACTGTTTTTCATAACTGTTAAGCTCGACTAGAAAGCATGCATATATGATTTGTATAACATACGCAACGCTATAAATCATGCATATCGCATTTTAAGCGATCCAACCTGAAATATGTCTTATGTTTGAATCTCAGAAATCTTGTCTATAGGAATATCGCAAACTCAACCATTTTGGTCAGAAATCATATCTATATTTTTTTTTGTCTACGTGCAAGTGCATTTTTATTTTCAATATGCTAAATTTGTTAAGGACCTGCCTGTTAGTGTTTAATTCACAAATGTAATTTGTTTCTATTCTATAAAATTGTTCATATCATTATAAAATATAAGAATTTTGCATCGTTAGACATCATGCCTATAGGACTCAACTATTGTCTGATTTACACAATCTGAAAAACCTAAGAATCATGTTTAATCCTTTAACCGGAAATTTTACTTCCAAACGACAATTAAATGGATGCTTGTATAAAAATATCAGTTAATGTTTTGTTCTTTGAATAATGTTACTGTCCAAAGAGTCCGTACGATTACTTGCTAAATGGAATATGTTAGGAGTGTAAGCTATGTCTATAAGAATCATATTACAAGTGTGTTTTATCATCTATTCGTAGAATCCATGCTTATAGAGTCACACACTAATGAAATTTAACTCACATATTCCATTTAAAACTATCATTGTAAGTGTTGTATGTCTAAATTTTGTGCTTTTTACATCAGAAATCATGCTTTAGGATTTGTCCACACTCCTTTAGAATTATGTTTCTTCAGAATTGTTCTAATAGAGGCCAATTTGAAACCTATATTTACTATCTGTCTTAATTTGCTTTCCTTGACGTCTATCTCCTTAAACAGCCTTAGGATTTTAGACCCCCAAATCCAAAATAGTTGTCCAATGCCTCTGGATATTAAGCTTGAGACGGATAGGCAAATGTTTAGGGCGTTAGTTTTCTTTGCCTAGAGCGCTTAGGATTAATAATTAATTAATTAGGCAGGTAGATGGGAAATGATAGTCTTTGCTCGCTGAATAATACGAGCAAGTTTAATTTTTATGAAGTATTATTTAAGTTGCATGGGGTGATCCTATTAGGTTAAAAATAATTTTTTTAATTACAGAACTACGTCTAGCTTGATTCCTTTTGGGGATACATAGGCGCCTCTTCGAGGTTCGGCCCCATATTTGCAAATTTTATTTATTGGTTATGTTTTTTTGTATTTATTTCACCGACGCCTTTATTGTATGCCTTAACAAATTTGTAATGTTCATTTTTTTTGCTTACTTGATTATTATTGTGCTTATTGTTTTTTTTAGTTATTAATTGTACATTGTAATAATTTTTAAGATAGTAATAACCTCTAAAAGCATATGTTGTCTTCAGAATTTCTTTCTTCTTGCTTGTCTGGATTTTTTTTACATATTCTTGCATTTGTCAATTTAGTTTAAATTTAAAGAAATTAAGTTAAAATAGATACTCATTTTGCTCATTAGTTAAACTCACATAATTAACGAATCTGGAAGGGACCCACATTTGTGGACCTCAAAAGGTGCTTAATACTTTCCTTTGGAGGTAACTTGAATCCTTACCCGATTCTGGAAACCTAGGCTAGTTAAAACAAGTTTTAGTGTAGGATGGTTCCCTAAATCACCTCAGTTCATTAGGTGGCGATTCTTTATATAAATGATCCTAAAAAGTTGTCACCTGTTGAATTTCATTCTTCACGAGAAAAATGGCGCGCCATAGAACCAACGAGGCATAAGACAACTCATTGGAAGGAGTAACGAGTCATCCTATCATTCGTTGCATCCAAAGTTCAAAAATCTACCAAGCATCTCCCAGAAGCAACGAGTGGGACCAACAACTCGTTATCACCTCTAACGAGTCGTCGTCTCCACCCGTCGCTAGATTTCAAGACCAAGCAGTGTTGACCACGAGCATACACAATGACCCATTGGTTCTACCAATGATCATAACAACAACCTGTTGGTTCTACCAATGATTCATTGTGTCATCCGTTAGTGGGGTTCCCAAGTTTTGTTAAAAACCCTACTAGTGACAACGAGAGGTACCAATGACCCATTAGTTCGTCCAACGAGTCGTGGTGCCCACCTATTGCCAAATTCTAGTGAGCCCTAATTCTAGGCCCAATACCAACGAATGGTCCCAGTGAGTCATGGTATCAACCGCCGACTCGTTGTCTGACCCGTTGGTCCCTGTCGGGCAGTTTTCCAAATTCTCTTTCAGGGGCATTTTTGTAACTTCCCACCTTTTAAATCTCTAAACTATGTTGTTTTGGGTTATATTCAGGAGATTTAGAGAGGTAATCGACATTCTCTATTCATTCCTCTCATTCTCTCAAAAGTCAGAACGTAGAACTTAGTCAGATAGCACAGAGCAAGAGCAAGGGTTCGATTTTCTTCTCAGAATTTCTCAAGGATTTTCTCAAGAATCTTTCACTAGGTATGTGAGAATTTAGGAAGGGAATTGTCCTTTCCTTGTGCCCCAAAGCCCATTTAAATTTTTTTATTAGTTCTAGCCTTGAGAGTTTCAAAATTTAGAAAATTTTCAACCAGAATCCAATTCAATTCATGTGAAATGTTTTTCATATTGATAGTTGCTATATTTCCATTGCTTAGAGATCATGTTTATACTTGTTTCCTATAAATGGGTGTTAGCCCTAGTTCTTGAATACAGAAATTAGGGTCTTACATAATTGTATAGACATAGTGTTGCTTGACTCTATCAGTGTTGAAAATTCCATGCTATTATTACCAGTTAAATTCTTAGTCAATTGCATGCTAGCTCAGTTTCAGTCATGATGTTAATATCTTCAGTATCTTTCAGTAATGTCAGCTAATCAGTTTGACTATAATCTGTTCTTAAGGTGTTTATAATGCCTCCCAGTTATCAGTTATCAATATTAGTTATTAGTTATTAGTTTGTTCTTTAGATGGTTACGACGTGTCACGCCCTGAGCCTATACCCTAGATGAGGCACGGTACTTGGGGTCACAAGTAACCCCAAGTCAACCCATGGTCTATCATAACACTGGTATTCTCAGTAAAACATAGCTTTAAAATAATAAAATAAAACATTTATGAAGAAGTAGTAAATCATAAAGTTTACAAAAACTGAAACAAAGCTAAAAATTTGAATCTATATCTATGACTAAAAGCCATATATCTAATGAGTTGCTAGGACAAGCCCCCAGCTAACTCTAAGTCTAAATGAAGAAATACAATTGAATAGAAATAATCCTCGTCCTCGAAAGATGAGGACTCACTAATGATGTAGCTGAAACTTCTGAGCAAGGTCTGCTAATGGTGCTGAGACTGAGAACCTGCAGCTGTATCATAAAATGATACAACATAAAAAGTATGCGTCGGTACTTTGAATATACTGAGTAAGTGAGAGAAACCATAACACGGAGAATAAAAAAACTGGACTGTAAAGACATGCAATGACCAACAAAAATACTGAAACTGAATAAACTGTGATATACTGAGATGGTCAAAATGACCCTGATTAATGGTCAAAGACATGCCCTAAATTTGACATACTAATCTGAAGTACTATACTGAACTTATATGAACTGGGTAGTCTGAAACTGTTCTAACTAAGCTAATATGAGATTGAACTAAACTGACTAGTGGGAGAGTCTATAACCGACATATAACCATGTGAGCTAAACATGGAGTCCGATATATACACCCCATCGGTAGGACCCAATATACCTTGCTAGGGTATAAAGGCCTGAACTGAGTGATAACAGGTATGAGGCCATGAGGCCAATAAAATATATCGTACAGTGACAATGTAGTTCTGGGAACCTGGGTGCACTGGAACCCCAGTCCGATCGGTGCTAAGTCCTACTCCCACTAGATAGTCCTAGCCTAACTACTAAGATGATAGCTCGAAACTGGAGCCCAAGACTAAGTCAGGAATACCTATCTGGAAGTAACCTGAGAGTTTTATCGGACCAAATTCTATAATTGGCGTTCTAAGACTGGTCAGAGTTGCTTATCTAGAAGCATTGTAACCGTCTAAAGAACAAACTGTAATCTGAAGCTGGGGTCCTAAGGATGATTAGAGCTGCTTATCTGAAAGTGTCATGACCGCCTAAAGAACCAATAAAATCTGATACTGAGTCTAATACTAATAACTGTGAGGCATCACAGACACCTTAAGAATTAACTATAGTCAAACTGATCAGCTAACATTTCTGGATTATACCGAGTATATTAATAATTTACGAAGACTGGACTAACAAGCATCTGACTGAAATCTCAACATGTTATAGCAATATGGGAAACCCGAACTGATAGCATCAAGCCACAAGGAAAAACTACACCAACTGGCAAAATTCTAGTTTACTGTATTCAAAACTAGGGTTAAAACCATTCTTACAAGAATAAGTATTAACATGATAACAAGGTAGTGGAAATATAACAACAATCAACATAGACAATATTCTGCATGCTATAAATGAAGTCTGACATATAATTTATTCACATTCAAAAGTTCAGGGCTAGAATTGATAGAGAAGATAAAGGAGATTTTGGAGACACAAGGGAAGAACAATTCCCTTGTTGAATTCCCACATACCTGGTGATGGAAACCCTGAGAGAATCTCTTGAAAATCTGAGGAGAATTCGATTGCCCTAGCTTATGCTCTGAGTCTTTCTGAGAGAATTCTATGTTTTAACTTTTGTGGGGATGCGAGTAATGAAGTAAAATCATCCGTTACCCTTCTAAATCCCCTGATTAAAACCCAAAATGACGTAGTTTAGAGTCTAGGAGTTTATGAAATTACGTAAATCACCCTAGGAAATTCACTAAAAAAAGGACCCTGCCAGTCCCCACGAGGCACTCCACAAGTCGTGAGATCAGGGACGACTCGTGGTGGCTAGTCGTGATGTGCACTGGAAACTTTCTTCAAATTCAACAGCCCACCAACAACTAACTTCACGAGTCATCAGGAGACCTAACGACTCATGACGTCTCCCTTTGCCACTGAGCCAAGATTCCTCTTCATGGGTCACCACAGGGGACACCGCGACTCGTGGTGTACCCAACAAGTTGTGGTGATGATTTGTTAGGTACACTTCCCAAATTTTCACTTTCAGTCAACCCTTGACCACAAATTATATGATGACTCATGGTCTGGACCATGACTCGTGGTCACACCCGTGGACACTCAATTTCCCAAATTTTCAACCAAGTCCGGACTCTTCCCCATGAGTTACTTCACGACTCGTGGCCTACCCCACGGGTCACAGGATGACTCATTTTGTGACCTGGTGGATAAAATCCTATTTCTCCATTTCAACTCCCAAGCTAATCTTAGGGTTTCTGGGGCATTACACAACGCTTTCAGATAAGCAACTCTGACCAGTCTTAGAACACCAGTTACAATATTCGGTTAGATAAGAATCTTAGGGTACTTCCAGATAAGTGTCCTTGATTTAGTCTTAGGCCCCAGCTTCGAGCTATCAGCTTAGTAGACAATTTAGATTTATCCAGTGGGAGTAGTACTTAGCATGAAGAAGGCCGAGATTCCAGCACACCCAGATTCCCAGAACTACATTGCCACCATAGGTTATGTTTGCCCTAATGGGCCCATATTTATGATCACCCAATTCATGCCTTTGTACCCTAGCAAAGTATATTGGGTCCTATCAATGGGGGCATATACATCGAACTCCACGTTTAGCTCACGTGTTTATATGTCGATTATAGACTCTTCCACTAGTCAGCACAGTCTTAGTTTAGTTCAGTTTAGTTCAGTTTAGGTCAGCTCAGTATCTTAGATCCAACATATGTCTATGACCATATCAGTTATATTTCTATTGTATCAGTCTTCAGTATTTTAGTTGGTCATTTTATGTCATTTTAGTTCAATTACTTGTTCTTTCATGCTTATTATATGTCTCACTTACTCAGTACATTAAAGTACTGACGCATACCTTCTGTGTTGTATCGTATCATGATACAGGTGCAGGTTCTCAATCCTAGCATCGTTAGTAGTTTCCCTCAGACGATATCAGCAGCAACATTGGGTGAGTCATCATCTTTCGAGGAAGATATTTATTTTCAGTTAGTTCTTTACAATTAGATTTTAGAGTTAGCTGGGGCCTTGTCCTAGCAACTCATCATTGATTAGATGGCTTTTAGACATAGATATAGATTATCAGTATTATATTTTTGATGTATTGACCCTTATCAATTACTTTCCATAAATGATTTTATTTATTTAAAGCTACCGCTTATGTTTACTCAGTTTACCAGTGTTATGATAGACCATAGGTTGGCTTGGGGTTACTTGTGACTCCAAGTACTGTGTCTCATTGTCATGCCCCGAGCCTACACCTTGGGCGTAACACGGTACTTGAAGTCACAAGTGACCCCAAGTCAACCCCTGGTCTATCATACACTGCTATTCTCTAAGCAAAACATGCATAGCAGAAGCTTTTAAATCATAGCATAAGAGCATTTAAGAAAATAAAACTAGAAGAAAAAATAAAATTTATATCATCTGAAGTTTGAAATTAACTCTGTGTCTGAAAGCCTACTAACTGATGAGTTGCTCGGACAAGCCCCCAGCTAACTCTAAATCTAACGAAAAATAATAAATCAACTGAAAAGAAATGGAATAAGGCCCTCGAATGATGAGGACTCACACTTCAATTGCGGCAGAGGAGGATCTGGATCGCAACAGCTAACGATGCTTAGTCTGGGAACCTGCAGCAATATCATAAAACGATATAGCATAAAAGTATGCATCTGTACTTTGAATGTACTAAGTACGTAGGAGAAAACGTAACTGAATATAACGTCTGAACTGATATGACATGCAATGACCAATAAGTAAACTAAACTGTACTACTGAAGTAAACTGAGGTGGTCAAAATGACCCTGTCTGATGGTCAAGGCAAGTCCTAAGACTAGAAGTTCTGAGTCTAAGATACTATACTGAACTGAGTCAAAATGATAGAACTGGAAGTCTGATATATACACCCCACCGGTAGGACCCAATATACCTTGCCAAGGTATAAAGGCATGAACTGGATGATCACAAAATTCTAGGGCCAATCAATCCAAGTAATACTATAACCTATGATGGCAACGTAGTTCTGGGAACCTGGGTGCGCTGGAACCCCAGCTTGCTCGGTGCTAAGTTCTACTTCCACTGGAAACCTATACTGAACTACTAAGCTGATAGCTCGAAACTGGGGTCCAAGACCATCCAGGGACATATAACTTAAAGTACCCTGAGAGTCTTATCAGACCAGATTATGAAACTGGGTTCTAGACTGGTCAGAGCTGCTTATCTGAAAGCGTAGTAATCATCTAAGAACAATCTATAAACTGAACTGAGGTCTTGGGGATGGTCAGAGTTATATATCTAAAATGTTATGACCTGCTAATGGACCAATAAACTGGATTCTGAGTCTGATTCTGATAACTGAGAGGCACCACTGACACCTCGGGAAAAACTGAAGTGAAACTGATCAGCTAACATTTCTGACTAACACTGGATATTCTAGTACTTTGACTTAAACTGAACTGACAATTCTGAGTAATACAAAGTATATAGACTTTCTGACTGAATCTAAATAAAATACATGTAACTGAGTTTCTAAAACATACAATTATTATGGGAGCCCCTAACTCTGAAAGATGCAAGCAGTTCTCAAGAATTCAATGCTTAAACAGGATTCTAGTTTTCTCACTTTTCAAGAGCTAGGCTAAATTTCTAATTTACTAGAACAAGCATTATTTTAGTTAGAAATTGGTGGAAAATAGCTACAATTAACATAGGATAGGATTCCACATGGATTAATCAAAGAATGATAGCAATATCATTAAATTCGCAAACTCAAGGCTAAGACTGGAAGTGAACAAAGAGAAGGTTTTGGGGGACGCAAGGGGAGAATAATCTCCTTGCTAAATTCCCACATACCTGGCTAAAATTCTCCTGGAGAAGATGACTTGAACTGTTGCAATGATGAGCAACCCCAAGATTTGCTTGAAGGGTTCTTGAGAGGAGAGCTTACGATGATTTTCTGAAAACTGAGAGTAGGAATGAGGAATGAACCATTTTTCCCCACTAAAATGTCTAAAATTATTACTCAAACGACGTAGTTTAAAGCTTGAGAGAGTAGGAAATTACTAAATAACCCTTAGAAATTCGCTTGGAAAAACATCTAGGTGACCCTACAGGTGGCGTAGGGTCCTGGTGGCTGACCACGACTTGTGATCACTCCCGTTAGGTACAATGCCTAGGCTCCTCAGTAGGTTACCACGAGGGACCTAACGAGTCGTGGTCACCATTCGTAGACCACACTATCTCACTTCTGAAGATTAAATGCTAAGTTTGATAATGAGTCACCTAAGGAGTCTTTGCCAGTGACAACCACTCGCTGTGACACTCGTTAGGTACACTGGCTAAAGGGCTGGTAACGGGGGACATAATGAGTCATTACTGGGGACCATGACTCGTTGCCCCCACCCATCAAGTATACTACTCCACTAATAAAATTCTCAACCCAGGCCTGACCACGAGTGACTCAAAGGGTCGTGGTCAGTGACCACGACTCGTGAAGTCCCTCATTGGATACACTGTCTCCCTTCTTAAAATTCTCAAACCTCCTTCTCACGGCTCATCTAACGAGTTGTTAGGTCACTTAACGACCCGTTAGGTGAGTCGTTCTGTAACTTTTCTGCAGCATTTCTAGATTTCTCGATTTAAGTCCCGAAATTAGATTTTGAGTTTCTGGAGCAATACAATATACCCCCTTGAAAACATTCGTCCTCGAATGCTAGAAAACACATAGGAAAGTAGAGAATAACAATCAAAATTTCCAAATACTGCTCACTTAACTTCAACACTACTGGAATGATTACCTCCGTTACAACATACATAACTGAACTGAATTTACTTTTCATACATACATCCAAAGTCGCAAAAGAAGAAACTTATACCCATGAATTGAATTCAAAAACTAGATCAGGTCCTAAGGAAAAATTAACATTTCAAGCTACAACAGAGTCCTTAGAGAACAAGTGCGGGTATTTGGCCATAAAGCTCCCTCAACCTGCTGATTTCTCGATAGGACCTTGACTGTAGCTATTTCCTTATTCCTAAACTAACGAACCTAACGGTCAAGGATTTGGACTAGTACCTCCTCATATGAGAGACCATCCTTTATTCCCATGTTGTCTAATGGCACAATCGAGGTTGGATCTCTGATGCACTTCTTCAAAAGTGAAATATGGAAAACTAGGTGTACAACTTCTAGTTTTGAAGGTAATTCTAGCTCATAGGCTACATTGCTGATACATCTTAAAATTCTATAGGGTCCCACATATCTCGGACTGAGCTTTCCCTTCTTGCCAAACCTCATCACCCTTTTTGTCATGCCCCGCCTTGGGAGGCATGACTGGCACCTGGTACCGTACTAGGACCTGAACTACTGAGCTGACTGAGCCTAAGCACCTCTGGTGCAGGACTGATTCAAACTCTAGAATCAAGAAAACAACGGGCTATATAGCGGCTATAAATACAACTCCCTGCCGACAAGGCCTATAGCCACCGCTGAAAATAAACAGCTAACCAGAGACAAAAAAAACATAGGGAGTCCTATGCAGGCCGACAAGACCATCATGATATCTAGTTTTAACTAGAAAGGAAAATCAGATTCTAAACTAAACTATGACCGACAAGGCCACCAATCAACAGCTAAACAGGGCCTCCACACACACATATAGTCTAAAACACATACTGGTCCCACACGACCGATATCATCTAACCACAGGGAAGTAATGCAATTTGCAAGCCTCTAGGAGTAATAAGATGGTCGGGATAGGGCCCCGACCTACCCATACTGTACAAACAAAAGAAATAAACCTCTATCAAAGAAGCTCCGGAAGAAAGGAGCTGATGGCTCTGTATGGCTGACTGAAACTATAAGGGACCTGCTCCTCGTCTATGTGTACCTGCAGGCAAGTAATGCAGCGCCCCAGAAGAGGGCGTCAGTACCACAGGTACTGAGTATGTCAAGTAATAATTTTAAATGACAGAAACTAAGAAATAGAACTGACAATAACTGAAGTAAAGAAAATAGACTGAAGCTGACCGAGGTAGTGAAATCAGGACTAAACATAACTGTAATAAGGAAGATAGGGTTCATAACTAACAAAGGAGGTGTCTTACTATCTAACTGTCACTAGCTAAAGCAAGCATAAAGCTTACCTGGCCCCCATAATCCAGAAGGTACAATCAACACAGAATAACCCACCTGGGCCCCCATTAGCCCTAGTGAGTACACCTCAATCTATATACCCCTATCTAGGTCATAATGAGTCAACTACCATCTATAAGCATCCTACCGATCACCTGGGTCTGCAACTGGTCCCGCTCAGCCCCTGACTGTAGCTATGTCTGAGTTCGGAGGACTCTTAATATCTACACCTAGGGCGTAAACGCTCGGCGGGGGGGTGTATAAGGACAACCACAGCAATATGAGGATCTGGATCCCTATCTTCGTCCCTTGTAGACAGTATGTCGCTCCGTAGAGCGACGTATCCTCGCCCCTGGCAGGCGGCGACATAGCTATTAACCCTGGGGTGGTCATGGAAGCTATATAGGTATAATCCATCCCAAAACAATACAATTTGCAAGTCTTAATTGACTACAACAACTGAACATGATAACATACTCCTGACATAATTTATTGGGATTCATACTGGATTACTATGCTGAAGAAACTAACTTGCCGCAAGAAAATGCCTTAACATACCTTGATTGCCGGTTTCTGATTTATTGATAGGTTCCAATTAGTTTCAATAGCTCTTCCCAACTGAATTCATGTTACTGGAAAGATAGGACTAGTTTTAACACTAAATTCATCAAAAAGGAAAACTTTATATATAAATATTAACTATATTCCAACTTTATAGAACACGGTCGAAACCTCGTTATTTCTCAAAAGTCTAGAAGGGAGAAATGCCTACTTTAAGCCTAGGATCGTATTGACACTAGTTTGGAGCAATTCCAACAACTTTTTCTCGGCAGGACGACGATTCGCCAGGCAAATTCCATGAAACTAACTCCGTAGAAATGTTCCTTGCAGCCTTATACTTCGATATCCGAAGTTAATTTGGATTTTGACGGCGTTTAGCGGCGTAATCAGATGAAAATTAAATGTTTTCGTGCACCCCTATTCTCTGTTGGTTGAAGATATATGAATTATGATCTCATTTCTAAGTGTGAGACCCTTATATACTTGAGGCTACAGACGAGGCAACATGGCACGTTGCCCAATGTGCTAATTCTGCTCCGTGCCACGTTGGCTAATGCAGAGAAGCAGCTCTGTGCCACTTTGCCCCTTTGGGCAGCTTGGTTTGGCCTCTTCTCGAGAAATCCTGACTTGGCACTCGTTCGGCCTTTCCACGGGCCATTTCCTCGTATGTATGGCACTCTAAAACACTTAACCAACATATGAATAGGCCGACTAAACATTAAAAACTTATGGGGTCTAACATCCTCCCCCCCTTAATAACATTCGTCCTCGAATGTTAACTTCTGCTTGCAAGAACCTTAATATTGGACTTACTTATTTTGGAAAAATTTCGGTAGAGTCTCCCCTTTAACATGGACTATCCAAAAACCTTGAAATGCAGAAAAGTCCAATACAGGTACTCCATACAATACTATGGCATTCATTTCACAATAGACTAAAATCAATTTTCTCATATATACATGTATGTAATGCAATTTATGAAACAACAACAACAGTATACCTCTAGCTGCATAATCTGACTAAGTCTAAAATAACTGAGGATATCTGGTTTTCATATCATCTTCTGCTTCATAGGTCATCTCCTCTCGGTTCTTATTCCGCCATAACATTTTAACGGAAGCAACATCTTTAGTTCTTAGCCTGCGGATCTGCTGATCTAGTATGACTACCAAAGCTTCTTCATAAGCTAACTCCTCACTGATTTGGACGTCTTTGACTGGGACAATTCGGGAGGCATCTCCTATACACTTTCTCAACATTGATACGTGAAACACTGGGTGAACAGATTCTAATTCTAGAGGTAAATCCAATTCATAAGTAACCTGACCTATCCGTTGGCGAATCTGATAAGGCCCAATAAACCTCGGGCTGAGCTTGCCTTTCTTACCAAATCTCGTCACAACCTTCATCGGTGAAACCTTCAAGAATACCAAGTCACCCACATTAAATTCTAGGTTTCTCTGCCATATATCAGCATAAGATTTCTGGCGGCTCTGAGCAGTCAGCAGACGTTCCCTGATAAGCTTTACTTTCTCTTTTGACTGATGAATAATATCTGGCCCAATCAATGCCGATTCTCCTACTTCAAACCAACCAGCTGGAGACCTACACTTCCGCCCATATAACGCTTCATAAGGCACCATCTGAATTGCTGAATGATAATTGTTATTATAGGCAAATTCAATAAGCAGTAGATGTTTTTCCCAGCTGCCTCCAAAATCTAGCACACACGCCCGTAACATATCCTCGAGCATCTAGATTGTATGTTCTGCCTGCCCATCTATCTGAGGATGGAAGGTTGTGCTCAGGTTAACGTGTGTCCCCGGGCCTCTCTGAAAAGATTGCCAAAATTTAGTTGTAAATTCACCCCTCTGTCAGAGATAATTGACAACGGAACACCATGCAATCGGACTATTTCCCTAATATACAGCTCAGCATAATCTTCGGCTGAAAAGGTAGCCCTTACTGCCAGAAAGTGAGATGATTTTGTCAACCTGTCAACCATTACCCAGACAAAATCATATTTACGCCTGGTACGAGGTAACCCTACTACGAAATCCATATTAACTGCTTCCCATTTTCATAAAGGCACGGCTATATCCTGTGTCAGTCCGCCTAGTTTCTGATGTTCAGTTTTCACCTGTTGGCAATTGGAACATTGAGCTACGAATTCTGCTATCCCCTTTTTCATTCCCAGCCACCAATAAATCTCTTTTACATCATGGTACATTTTTGTCGAACCTGGATGGAGAGAGTAATGGGCATAGTGTACCTCGCCTATAATTTGCTGGCGAAGCCCTACCACTTCTGGAACAAAGAGGCGATCCCTATATCTCAAAACTCCGTCCTTAGTAACCTGGAAATCTGTCATTTCCCCTCGCTGGACCCTATTTCTGAGCTGAACCAGGCTAGGATCTTCATACTGCCGTTCTTTCACTTCCATAACCAATGATGACACTGCGGTATTCTGGATTACCGCTTCATTGTCTCCTGATTCTACTATACGAACGGCTAGACTAGCTAGCTGATATAATTCTCGGGCCAATACCTGTCGCTTGGGCTGTAAATATGCCAGGCTTCCCATGAATTTGCGGCTAAGGGTATCTGCTACAACATTGGCCCTTCCTGGGTGATACAAAATATTCACATCATAGTCCTTTAACAACTCCAACTAGTGATGCTGCCGCAGATTCACTCTTTTTGGGTAAAAATATACTGTAGGCTTTTATGATCAGTGAAAATATCTAGTGGACGCCATGCAGGAAGTGTCTCCATATTTTCAAGGCATGAATCGCTGCAGCTAACTCCAGGTCATGGGTAGGGTAGTTCTTCTCATGCTTCCTGAGCTGCCTGGAAGCATAGGCAATCACCTTACCATGATACATCAAAACACATCCTAACCCAACACCCAAAGCGTCACAATAGACTGCATAGCCCTCTATTTCTTCTGGCAATGCTAGCACCGGTGCTGATGTCAATCTGTCTTTCAGTTCCTGAAAGCTCTGCTCACATGCCTCAGTCCAATGGAATTTTGCTGCCTTCTGTGTCAGTTTGGTCAAAGGTGCTGCTATAGTGGAAAATCCTTCCATGAACCTTCTGTAGTACCCGGCTAACCCCAGGAAACTACGTACCTCGGTCGGAGTGGTAGGTCTTGGCCATGTTTTCACCGCCTCTATCTTCTGCGTATCTACCTGTATACCAGCATCTGACATAATATGGCCCAAGAAGGCTACTTAATTCAGCCAAAATTCACATTTAGAAAGTTTTTCATATAGCTGGCGATCTCTGAGAATTTGGAGCACTGTTTGTAGATGATCCCGATGATCTGCCTCTGAACGGGAATACACCAGAATATCATCAATATATACTATCACGAACAAGTCCAGGTATGGTATGAAAATGTTGTTCATCAAATCCATGAACACTGCTGGGGCATTTGTCAGTTCGAAGGACATGACTAGAAATTTAAAGTGGCCATATCTGGTCTTGAAGGCAGTCTTTGGAATATCTCTTTCATGAACCCAAACCTGATGATATCCTGACCTTAAGTCAATCTTTGAAAAATACCTTGCTCCCTGTAGCTGATCAAACAGGTCATCTATTCTGGGAAGCAGGTACTTATTTTTGATAGTGACTTTATTCAGCTGTTGATAATCTACACACATACGGAGGGAGCCATCCTTCTTCCTCACAAACAGAACTAGCGCACCCCATGGTGAGGTACTCGGCCAGATAGAGCCCTTGTCTAGCAAATCCTTCAATTGTTCCTTTAGTTCTCTGAGTTCAGTAAGAGCCATCCGATATGAAGGAATATATATAGGCTGAGTGCCTGGTAATAGATTGATTGCAAAATCAATTTCCCTTTCTTGGGGAGTACCAAGAAGCTCATCTAGAAATACATCGGGAAATTCATTAACCACTGGAATAGACTGAAGGGTCGGAAGCTCTGCTTGAACATCCTGAACTCTGACAATATGATAAATGCACCCTTTTGCTATCAATTTTCTCGCCCAAAGATAGGAAATAAAACTACCTTTGGTATGGTTGTACTACCTTTCCACTCCCGTACTGCCTCCCCTGGAAAGTGGAATCGGACAATCTTGGTCCAATATTCGATATTGGCATAGCATGGAGCTAGCCAATCCATACCCATAATAGTATCATAATCAACCATTTCTAGTTCTATCAAGTTTGCCGCAGTTTGATGACTGGCAACCTCTACCGCACACCCCTGATAGACCTTTCTGGCTATCATAGAGTTACCAACGGGTGTAGACATTGAGAAAAGTCGCTGAAGCAATTCTGGCATAATACTAAACTTCGAGCCACTAACGGTGTAACATAGGACAAAGTGGATCTTGGATCTATCAACATATAAGCAGGATGAGAGCAAATGTTCAACATACCTGTCACAACATCTGGTGATGACTCTGACTCCTGTCACCCCGGTAGTGCATAAGTACGGTCTGGGCCGGGACCTAAACTAGAGGCCCCTGATCTGCCTCGGCCTTTGCCAGCTGAAACTGAGGGCCTACGCCCTGTCGGGGATGCTGGAGCTCGTGATCCTGCCGAGGACCTATCCTGTCGATCCCGGTCACCCTGACCCCTAGCTGGACAATTCCTCATCTGATGACCCTCCTGTCCACAAATGTAGCATGCTGTAGAACCATACCTGCATGCTCTAGAGTGGTGTTGACTGCAAACAGGGCAAAGTGGTATTGTAAACCCACTTTGCTCCACTCTCCTCTACTGCTATGAACCTACTG
This sequence comes from Datura wrightii, assembly GCA_035772735.1. Lineage (NCBI taxonomy): Eukaryota > Viridiplantae > Streptophyta > Magnoliopsida > Solanales > Solanaceae > Datura > Datura wrightii. Next base: position 30,028,966 of record JASDFA010000016.1, on the reverse strand, counting down.
CTTGCGAACCTTTGCAGGGTTCTGACTGCCCTAGGCGACTAAACTTGCACCTTTGCCGTTGTGGTGGAGGCAGGGGTCTAGGCAGCCTATCTAATAACCATGGCCTAGGTCCTCCCCTGGACTCCTCCTGTAATTCACCCGGTCTGTCCCTGCGGCGCTACTCTTGACTTGTCCTCCTAATCTCCCGTTGCCACTGTCTGATACCCTCAATATTCTGAGCAAAAGCCTGCACACGAGCGATATCCATATCCTCTCGTAGTGTGGCTGTGATGCAGGTCTCAACATATTACGGGTTCAGCCCCATAATAAGTACCCTGGTTGGCATTGTGTCCACAAAAGCTGGCGCATATCAAGACAAGGAATCAAACCGCATGGCATATTCCCGAACACTCATCGATCCCTGCTCCAAGTGTAGGAACTGATCAACCCGGGCCTGTCGAATCTCCCGTGGTAGGTAATGATCCAAGAAAGCCTCTGTGAAGCTGGGCCAGGTCGGAGGGGAAACATCTCTCCCTCGGGCCTCTCCCAACTCTCATACCATAGTACGTCGATGTCCCATAGACGAAATACCGCCAACTCAACTTACTCTGTTGGTGTAGCATGCATCACACTGAAAATCCTCTGCATCTGGTCTAAGAAGTCCTGAGGGTCCTCGGTCCGATCTGTCCCTATGAATTGCAGGGGACTTAGTTCTAGGAACTCTCGGACCCTCAAGCTACCAGGCCCTCCTACAGATTTTGCCACTGTAGGTGGCAATGGCTGGCGCTGAGCAGCCATCATCTGTGCTAGCATAACCACCGCGCTCCTGACCTCCTGGTCGGATGGTACGGGTACAAAAACTACCAGAGGTGGTGCCGTCACACCGGCCGTCCCAAGCGGCTCCTGATGTGGTGGAGATTGCTGGGGAGGTCGAGATGATACCTCTGTATCGTCCTCAGATCGGGCCGATTCTGACCGAGGCTGAGGCACCTTGCTGGTGCCCCCTCCTGCTGCTACATCTAGCCTCCTGCCTGTCGTAGGGTGTCGTTGGTCCGACATTTCTCTGTAAGCAAAAGAGTATAATGAGCTTAGGGACTCAACCCTATACTGTACCTCTCTATAGCACGAGATAAGAAGAAAGAGTAACCATCCTATCATGCCTTGCAGCCTCTTGCCTATAGTATGTGGTGCACAACACATCCATAGACAAGAGTCTACTTAGCACGGCTTGTAGACTCCCTGGGATACGACCTGCTCTGGTACCAAGATTGTCACGCCCTGCATTGGGAGGCATGACTGGCACATGGAGCCCTACTAGGACCTGAACTACTGAGCTGACTGAGCCTAAGCACCTATGGTGAATGACTGATTCTAACTCTAGAATAAAGAAAACAACGGGCTATATAGCAGATGTAAATACAACCCCCGGTCGACAAGGCCTATAGCCACCTGTGAAAATAAACAGCTAACCAGAGACAAACAAACATAGGGAGTCTTATACGGGCCAATAGGGCCACCATGATATCTAGTTTTAACTGGAAAGGAAAATCAGATGCTAAACTGAACTATGACCGACAAGGCCGCCAATCAACAGCTAAACAGGGCCCCACACACACATATAGTCTAAAACACATACAGGTCCCACACGGCCGATATCATCTAACCATAGGGAAGTAATGCAATCTACAAGCCTCTAGGAGTAATAAGATGATCGGGACAGGGCCCCGACCTACCCATACTATACAAACAAATGAAATAAACCTCTATCACATAAGCTCCGGAAGAAAGGAGCTGATGGCTCTGTACGGCTGACTAGAACTACGAGGGACCGGCTCTTCGTCTATGCATACCTACAGGCTAGTAATGCAGCGCCCCAGAAGAGGGCGTCAGTACCACAGGTACTGAGTATGTAAAGCAATAACTTTAAATGACTGAAAGTAAGAAATAGAACTGACAATAACTGAAGTAAAAAAACAGACTGAAGCTGACTGAGGTAGTGAAATCAGGACTAAACATAACTGTAATAACGAAGGTAGGGTTCATAACTGGCAAAGGAGGCATCTTACTATCTAACTATCAGTAGCTAAAGCAAGCATAAGCCTTACCTGGCCCCCATAAGTCGGAAGGCACAATCAGCACATAATAACCCACCTGGGCCCCCATTATCCCTAGTGAGTACACCTCAATCTATATACCCCTATCCAGGTCATACTGAGTCAACTACTAGCTATAAGCGTCCTACCGATCCCCTGGGTCTGCAACTGGGCCCGCTCAGCCCCTGACTGTAGCTGTGTCTGAGTCTGGAGGACTCCTGATATCTACACCCGGGGCATAAACGCTCAGCGGGGGTGTGTATAAGGCCAACCACGGCAATATGAGGATCTATATCCCCATGTTCGTCCCTTGCGGAAGGCATGCCGCTCCTTAGAGCGACGTACCCTAGCCCCTGGCGGGCGGCGACACAACTATTAACCCTGGGGTGGTCATGGAAGCTATACAGGTATAATCCATCCCAAAACAATACAATTTGCGAGTCTCAACTGACAACAACAACTGAACATGATAACATACTCCTGACATGCTTTATTAGGATTCATACTGGATTACTATACTGAAGAAACTAACTTTCCGTAAGAAAATGCCTTAACATACCTCGATTGCCAGTTTCTGATTAACTGATAGGTTCCAATTAGTATTCAATAGCTCTTCCCAACTGAAATCGTGTTACTGGAACGATAGGACTAGTTTTAACACTAAATTCGGCAAAAAGAAAAACATTATATATAAATATTAACTATATTCCAACTTTATGGAACACGGTCGAAACCTCATTATTTCTCGAAAGTCTAAAAGGGAGAAATGCTAACTTTAAGCCTGGGATCGTATTGACACTAGTTTTAAGCAATTCCAACAACTTTGGCTCGGCGGGATGATGACTCACCCAGGCAAATTCAACGAAACTAACTCTGCAGAAATGCTCCCTGCAGCCTTATACTTCGATACCCGAAGTTAATTTGGATTTTGATGGCGTTTATCGGTGTAATCGAATGAAAATTAAATGTTTTCCTGCGCCCCTATTTTGTGTTGGTCGAGTATATATGAATTATGATCTCATTTCTAAGTGTGAGACCCTTATATAGTTGAGGCTGTAGACAAGGCAACGTGGCACGTTGCTCAACGCGCTGATTCTACTTCGTGCCACGTTGGCTAATGCGGAGGAGCATCTCCGTGCCACTTTTCCCCTCTGGGAAGCTTGGTTCGGCCTCCTCTCGTGAAATCCCGACTTGGCACTCGTTCAACCTTTCCCAGGTCCCTTTCCTCGTACGTATGGCACTCTAAAACACTTAACCAACATACGAATAGGCCGATTAAACGTTAAAAACTTACGGGGTGTAACGCTTTTCATGGGATCAATTTTTAGGAATACCCAGTCATCAACTGCAAACTCCAACTCTCTTCTCCGCGCATCGACATAAGATTTTTGCCGGCTCTGAGTTGTTTTCAACCTTTCTCGGATGAGCTAAACTTTCTACATTGCCTCATGAACTGAGTCTGGCCCTATCAAGGTAGCTTCACCAACCTCGAGCCACCCTAAGGAGATCTACACCTTCTCCCATGTAATGCTTCAAATAGCGCCATCTGAATGCTAGAGTAGTAGCTATTGTTGTACGTAAACTCGATAAGAGGCAAATGGTCATCCCAATTACCCTTGAAATCAATCTCGCACGCTCTTAGCATATCTTCTAGATTTCGAATAATCCGCTCAGCTTGCCTATCTGTCTGCAGGTGAAAAGTTTTACTGAGCTTGACCTGGGTGCCTTGTCCCTTTTGAAAGGATTTCCTGAAGTGTGAGGTGAATTGTGTTCCCCTGTCTGAAATAATAGCCAAGGGAACCCCATGGAGTCTGACTAACTCTCGAATGTAAAGTTTGGCATAGTCCTCAGCTGAGTGTGTGGTTTTAACTGGGAGGAAATGAGTTGACATAGTCATTTGATCTACTACTACCCAGATTGAGTCATGCTGTCGACGAGTCCGCGGTAGACCCGTGATGAAATCCATATTCACTTCTTCCCACATCCACGTGGGTATACTGATATCCTGGGTCATGCCTCCTGGCCTTTGGTGCTCCACCTTGACTTGCTGGCAGTTCAGACACTTGGCTACGAATTCCGCAATGTCTCTTTTCATGCTGTTCCACCAGTAAATATCCCGCAAATCATGGTACATTTTGGTAGAACCGGGGTGAATGGAGTATGTAGGGCTGTGTTCCTCAGCCAGTATCTGTTGTCTCAACTCACCAACATCCGGTACACACAACCTTCCCTGGTAATGGAGCACACTATCTCCCCTTTTGGAGAAAGCCTCAACCTCCTTTTTGAGAACTGCTTCTTTAAGTTTAAGTAGAACTGGATCTTCATTTTCTCAAGACTTAACTTTAACTACCAAGGATGAAACCAACCCACTATGTACTACCACCCCACCTTCGGCTTAATCCACCAGCTGCACCCCTAATCGGGCTAGTCTGTGAACATCCCTTGTTAACTCCTTTTTGTCTTCCTCAATATGAGTCACATTCCCCATAGACCGTCTGCTTAGGGCGTCAGCCACCACATTGGCTTTGCCGGGGTCATACAGTGCACTCATTTCATAGTCTTTTAGCAACTCCAACCACCTTCTCTAGAACAGATTTAGATCCTTCTGACTCAGCAATACTGAAGACTCTTATGATCTATAAATACATCTATGCGAGCTCCATATAAGTAATGCCTCCATATTTTTAGCACAAACACCACCGCTTCCAACTCCAAGTCATGATCCTTCACTACTGTTATCTTATAAGGGTCTACTTGTACTCCTTTGCCCAAGACCACATGACCTAAGAAAGTCACGAACTTTAATCAAAATTCGCACTTGCTGAACTTGGCGAATAACTAGTGGTCCCTGAGTGTCTGTAATGCTAATCTTAGGTGGTTGGCATTCTCTTCCTCATTTCTGAAGTATACTAGAATGTCGTCGATAAATATAATGACGAACATATACAAATACTACTTGAAATCTCTGTTCATTAAGTCCATGAAGGATGCTGGGGCGTTTGTTAGCCTAAAGGACATTACCACAAATTCGTAGTGACCATACCGAGTTCTGAATGTTGTTATCAGTATGTCATACTCTCTGACCCTTAGCTAATGGTACCCTAAACTGATATCGATTTTGGAAAAACAACTGGCTTCGTGAAGTTGGTCGAACAGATCGTCAATTATAGGTAAAAGGTACTTGTTCTTAACTGTGACCTTGTTCAGCTGACGGTAATCTATGCATATTCTGAGGGTACCATTTTTCTTACGCACGAATAGCACTGTAGCACCCCAGGGAGAGATATTGGGCCTGATAAAACCCTTATCAAGAAGATCCCTTAACTACTCCTTAAGCTCCTTAAACTCATCTGGAGCCCTTCTATAAGGAGGGATGGAGATGGGCTGAGTGTCTAGGAGGAGATCTATTCCGAAGTCTATCTCCCATTCAGGGGAAACTCTGCGAAGATCTTCAGGAAATACATCCGGGAACTCACTAACAACTAGAACGGACTGTATGGCTAGGGTCTCAGAGTTGGAATCCTTGATCCGAACCAGATGATATAGACATCCTTTGGAAATGAGTTTATGGGCCTTAAGGTAGGAAATAAACCTACCCTTAGGCGCTGAACTGCTGCCCGTCCATTCTAGCACTGGCTCGTTGGGAAACTGAAACTTGACAACTCTAGTTCTGCAATCGACTGAGACATAGCAGGAGTGTAACCAATCCATGCCGAGAATAAGGTCAAAGTCGACCATGTCTTACTCTACAAGATCAGCTGGAATAACTTTACTCAGGACTGAGACTAGGCAGTTTTTATACACCCGACTGGCTCTAACTGACTCGCCAACTGGGGTGGAGACTGAGAATGGTTCTGAGAGGACCTCTGGACTAATGTTGAACTGGACTACTATATAAGGAGTCATGAATGAAAGAGTGTCCCCTTGATCTAGGAGGGCATACACGTCTATGTGAAAGAGACGTAACATACCCGTAACTACGTCAGATGATCTTTCATGATCCTGACGAGAAGGCAAAGCATAGAAACGATTTTGGCACTAATCGCCATCTGTACCCGAAGTGTTGGCCAGCTGAGCTGGTCGGCCTACTAGAACTGATGATGTGGTAGATTGTGATCTCCTTCACCCTGCTGACGGGAACTCCTTAAGCCGGTGTCCAAGCTGTCCACACCCAGAACATCCCTCTCGTCCCTGAAGGTATTCTCCCCAGTGGTTCATACCACACTTAGGGCAAGCTAGATATTTTTTCCCTATACTATGATTCTGAGGCTGAGTGCCAGATGACCCACCCCTTCGATCCTGGCAGGATCGGAAGGTTGGGGCGCTACCTGAGCTTGGTGCTGGGGCTCTCTGCTACTATTGTTGTGGGCGGCTACCAACGCTAGACCTCTGAAGGCCGAAATCTGAATGGCCAGTCCTTTCCCATTTGTTCTTCCGCTCCATATCCTTCAGCTTTTCGGCCTCAATTTGCTAGGCATAAACAATCAAGCTAGAAAGGTCCATGTCCTTAATCAGCATCGCGGTCCTTGTTGCACCCCGTAAGTTATTGACACTTAGTTGGCCTATTCACATGTTGGTTAAGAGTTTCAGAATGTCATATGTGCGAGAAAAGGGCCCAAGGAGAGACCGCACAAGCGCCAAGTCAGAACGTCACAAGGAAAATGCGACTTATAAATTGCATTGGACAAATGCGACTTATAAATCGCATTCGACAAATGCGACTTAAAGGCCCCAAGTATATAAGGCTCCCACTTTATTTTAAATCATTTTCCCTTCATATAATTTCTAGTAAATGAACAGAAATAGAGGGGAACGAAGGGTTTGATTAAATTTCCTTCCGTTTACACCAACAAACATAGTCCAAACTCGAATTAACTTCGGGTAGCGAAGTATAAAGCTGCCGGGAGCATTCCTGCTGAGTTAGTTACACAAAATTCGGTCGGCGAATCATCGTCACACAAGCTAAGGTAAGTGGAATTTCTCCAAACTAGTGTTTATATACTCCCAGCATTAAAGTGAGTACTTCTCCCTTCTAGACCTCCGAGAAATAGCGAGTTTTCGGTCGTTCTTCGATAAGTCGAAGAATAGGCAGTAGGTATAGCCATAATATGGTTTCTTTCCAAAATAATAGTAGAATTAATTCTATTCTTTTGTGAATATGAATACAATTGGGTGAAATAGCTGAATACTAGCCAAGCTACGCCAGTTAAACAGAAAGTCGACAGTTGAGGTATGTAAAGCCAGATTCTTTCGGCAAACTAGTAGTTCTAGTATAGCAAAATAGTACGAATTTCAGTAGAGCGTTTCAGAAGTCATATATTATGTTCAGTATGAAATTTCGTAAGCATGTTATAAATATGATACAGTGTTCAGCATGAAATTCAGTAAAATAGTATAAGTCCCAACAGAATATTCCAGAAATATTATTACAGATTCAGTATATTTCAGTATCAGGTTCAGTACATTTCAATATGAGATTCAGAAAAGAATACCAGAACATAAATATTATTATTAGATCCAGTATATATATATTACATGTGCCTATTGCTATCTGTGGAGACATGATTGTTCTGTGTTGGGCACCCTTAGAGCTTCCTTGACCGCCCCAGGGTTAATAGCTGTGTCGACTCGCCCGCCAAAGGGTGAGGATACGTCACTCTACGGAGTGGCATTCCGTCCACCAGCGGACGAAGATGGGATGCAGATTCCCCATAGCAGGCTGATCAGCACTATACCACACCCCCTATCGAGCGCTTGCGCCCAAGGTGCAGATTTTAGATTTCAGATTTCAGGAGTCCTCCGGACTCAGATACAGCTATAGTCAGGGGCCCAGCGAGCCTAAGTTGCATACCCATGGGGCCGGTAGGATGCGCATAGTTACTAGGTGGATGGTATGACCTGGGTAGGGGTATATAGATTGTGTGCTAATTGGTACCTTACGGCTTATGGGGGCTGGTAAGGTTCTTGTGTGCTATGTTGTGTTAGTTATTAATAGATAGAAAGTAGACCGCCATGTTATCAGGTATGACTCTTACTCTCTTCAGTAAAGTTACGCTCTTTTCGGTCAGACGCAGCCTGTCTTTTATTACTTCAGTATCTATCAGTATTATTGTTTGCTTTTAGTTATTTTCAGTTATTGCTTTGCATACTCATTACCAGTGGTACTAACGCCTGCTTTTTGGTGTTGCATTACTTGCCTGCACGTACTCATAGATAAGGAGCAGATCCCTCGTAGTTCCAGCCATTGTACAGAGTCTTCAGCTCCTATCATCCGGAGCTTGACAGCTAAAGGTTTACTTCCCTTTTTGTTTGTACAGTATGGGTAGGTCGGGGCCCTGTCCCGACCATCTTATTATTCTTAGAGGCTTGAGGATTGTCTATTCCCTATGGTTAGTTGTACCGGTCGTGTGGGGCCGTATGTATGTTTCAGTTTGCATGTGATGGTTGTGTGGGGCCTTGTTCAGTTGTCAGTTGGTGACCTTGTCGGTCACAGATCAGTTCAGCACTTGATTATACTTTTCAGTGATAACTAGTCAGCATGGTGGCCTTGTCGGCCCACATAGGTTCCCTTGTGCTCAGTTGTTCTGGTTAGTTGTTATATTCCTACAGGTGGCTATAGGCCTAGTCGGCCGGAGGCTGTATTTACAGCCGTTATATAGCCTGTTGTTTTCATAAATCCAGAACTAGGGTCAGCCCTGCACCAGAAGTGCTTAGGCTCAATAGTCCAGCAGTCCAGGTCCTAGTAGGGCACCAGGTGCCAGTCATGCCTCCCAAGGGGGGGCGTGACAAACTTGGTATCAGAGTAGGTAGTATCCCAGGGAGTCTACAAGCCGTGCTAAGTAGAGTCTTGTCTATGGATGTGTTGTGCACCACATACCATAGGCAGGAGGCTGCAAGACATGATAGGGTGGTTACTCTTTCTTCATATTCAGTCGTGCCATAGAGCAGTACAATATAGGGTTGAGTCCCTAAAGCTTATTATACTCTTTGTTTACAGATAAAATGTCAGATCAGCGACATCCTATCACAGGCAGAAGATTAGACATAGTAGCAGGAGAGGGCACCAGCAGGATGGCTTAGCCTCTTTAGAATCAGCCTGATCTGAGGGCGATACAGAGGCATCGTCCCGACCTTCTCAGCAGTCTCCACCCCATCAAGAGCCACTCGGGATGACACCACCTCCGATAGTTCCTATACCTACACCATCTGACCAGGAGGTCAGGAGTGCAGTAGTTTATGTTAGCGCAAATGATGGTTACTCAGCGCCAGTCAATGCCACCTACAACTGTAGAGTTATTAGGTGGTCCTGGTAGTTCGAGGGTCCGAGAATTCCTTGCACTAGGTCCCCCACAGTTCATAGGGTCGGATCGGACAGAGGACCCCCAGGACTTCCTGGATCAGATGCATAGGATTTTTCGGGTAATGCATGTTACATCTACAGAGTTGGTTGAATTGTCGGTATTCCGACTGCGGGATATTGCTGTGTTGTGGTATGAAAGTTGGGAAAGGTCTCGAGGGAGAGATGTTGCCCCTCCGACCTGGTCCAGCTTTTCAGAGGCTTTCCTGGACCGTTACCTACCACGAGAGATCCAAAAGGCCCGGATGGACCAGTGTTTACACCTGGAGTAGGGGGCGATGAGTGTTCGAGTTATGCCCTGCAGTTCGATTCTTTGGCCCGCTATGCTCCGGCCTTTGTAGACACCATGTCATCTAGAGTCCACCGGTTTATTATGGGGCTGAACCTAGAGTATATTGAGGCCTGTGTGACAGCTACTTTGCGGGAGGATATGGATATTGCTCGAGTGCATGCTTTTTCTCAAACTATTGAGGGCCTTAGATAGCGGCAACAGGATAGCAGACGAACAAGTCAGGAACAGCGCCACAGGGACAGGTCAAATAAGTTACAGGGGGAGATTCAGAGAGGTCCTAGGCCACGGTTGTCAGATAGGCCACCTAGACCCTCGCCTCCATCACAACAGCAGAGGGGTAGATTCAGTCGCCGAGGACAGTTAGAGTCCAGCGAAAGTTCTCAAACAGTAGATTCACCCCAGCAGAGGAGAGCAGAGAAGAGCAGGTATACACTACCACTTTATCCTATTTATAGCCGACGCCACTCTAGAGCTTGCAAATATGGCTCCACAGGGTGTTATATATGTGGACAGGAGGGTCATGTGATGAGAGATTGTCCAGCCAAGGGTCAGGGTGACCGGGATAGACAAGATTGGGCATCAGTAGGGTCGCGAGCTCTATCAGCCCCGACAGAGCGCAAGCCCTCAATTTCAGCAGGTAGAGGCCGAGGCCGAGGCAAATCAGGGGCCTCTAGTTCAGGTACGGGCCCAAGTCGTACCTATGCATTACCAGGGAGACATGATTCAGAGGCATCTCCAGATGTTGTGACAGGTATGATGACTATTTTCTCTCACCCTACTTATGTATTAATCGATCCGGGATCTACCTTGTCCTATGTTACCCCATTAGTGCCTCGAAAGTTCAGTATTGTACCAGAATTGCTTCAGCAACCCTTTTCAGTATCTACACCCGTCGGTGACTCTATTATATCTAGAAAGGTTTATCGAGGGTGTACAGTAGAGGTTGCTAACTGTCAGACCACAGCAGATTTGGTAGAGTTAGAAATGGTTTATTTTGACGCCATTATGGGTATGGCTAGCTCCATGTTATGCTAATGTAGAATGCTGGACCAAGACGGTCCAATTCCAGTTTCCAGGGGAGGCAGTACGAGAGTGGAAGGGCAGTACAGCTACGCCAAAAGGTAGGTTTATTTCCTATTTTTGAGCGAGAAAGTTGATAGCCAAGGGGTGCATTTACCACATTGTCAGAGTTCAGGATGTTCGGGTAGAGCCTCCGACTCTCCAGTTTATTCAGTGGTTAATGAATTCCCCCATGTATTCCCAGATGAGCTACCTGGTATTCCCCCAGAAAGGGAAATAGACTTTGCAATTGATTTATTACCAGGCACTCAGCCCATATCAATTCCCCCTTATCGCATGGCTCCTGCTGAACTCAGAGAACTAAAGGAGCAGTTGAAAGATTTGTTAGACAAGGGCTTGATCAGGCCGAGTACTTCACCTTGGGGTGCGCCAGTTCTGTTTGTAAGAAAGAAGGATGGTTCCCTCCGCATGTGTATAGACTATCGACAACTGAATAAAGTTACTGTCAAGAATAAGTATCCGCTTCCCAGGATAGATGATCTATTTGATCAGTTACAGGGAGCTAGATATTTCTCCAAAATTGACTTAAGGTTCGGATATCATCAGGTTCGGGTTAGTGAAAGGGACATTCAAAAGACTGCCTTCAGGACCAGATACGACCATTGTGAATTCTTAGTCATGTCCTTTGGGCTGACGAATGCTCCAGCCATGTTTATGGACCTGATGAACAGTATTTTCAGACCATACCTGGACTTGTTCGTAATAGTATTTATTGACGATATTATGGTGTATTCTCGCTCAGAGGCAGACCACCAGGATCATTTACGGACAGTGCTCCAGATTCTCAGGGACCGTCAGCTATATGCCAAGTTCTCAAAATGTGAATTTTGGATGAATTCAGTAGCCTTTTTGGGTCATATCGTGTCGGATGTTGGTATACAGGTAGGTACACAGAAGATAGAAGCAATAAAAGCATGGCCCAGACCTACCACTCCGACCGAGGTACGCAGTTTCATGGGGTTAGCTGGGTACTATAGAAGGTTTGTTGAAGGATTTTCCACCTTAGCAGCACCTCTGACTAAACTAACGCAGAAGGTAGCAAAATTTTAGTGGACTGAGGCATGTGAGCAGAGCTTCTAGGAATTGAAAGACAAGTTAACATCATCTCTAGTGTTAGCATTACCAGAAGGTACAGAAGGTTTTGCAGTTTATTGTGACGCTTCGGGTGTTGGGTTAGGATGTGTGTTGATGCAGCATGGTAAAGTAATTGCTTATGCTTCCAGACAGCTGAGGAAACATGAAAAGAACTATCCTACCCATGACCTGGAATTGCCGCAGTGAGTCACGCCTTAAAGATATGGAGACATTACTTGTATAGTGTCCACGTGGATATTTTCACTAATCATAAGAGCCTACAATATATCTTCACCCAGAAAGAGTTGAATTTGTGGCAGCGTCGCTGGTTAGAGCTGTTGAAAGACTATGATGTGAATATTTTGTATCACCCAGGGAGAGCTATTGTGGTGGCAGATGCCCTTAGCCTTAAATATATGGGAAGTCTAGCAAACTTACATCTTGAGCAGCGGGAATTAGCTCAGGAATTGCATCAGTTAGCCAATTTAGCCATTCGTGTAGCAGAAATAGAGGACAACAGAGCGGTAATCCAGAACACTGCAGTGTCGTCTTTAGTCGTGGAAGTAAAGGAACGGCAGTGTGAAGATGCTAGCCTGGTTCAGCTTAGAAACAGAGTTTAGTAAGGAGAGGTGACTGATTTTCCGACAACCGAGGATGGGGTATTACAATATAAAGATCGCCTTTGTGTTTCAAATGTTGTAGGGCTTCGCCAGTAGATTATGGGCGAGGTACATTATGGCCATTATTCTCTCCACCCAGGTTCGACGAAAATGTACCACGATATAAAAGAAATCTACTCGTGGCCAGGAATAAAGAAGGGGATAGCAGAATTCATAGCTCGGTGTCCTAACTGCCAGCAGGTAAAAGCTGAACATCAGAAACCAGGCGGACTGACTCAGGATATAGCTGTGCCTCTATGGAAATGGGAAGCAGTAAATATGGATTTTGTAGCAGGATTACCCCGCACCAGGCGTAGATATGATTCGATCTGGGTGATTGTTGATAGACTGACAAAATCAGCTCATTTTCTGCCAGTAAGGGCTACCTTTTCCGCCAACGATTATGCTGAGCTGTATATCAGAGAAATAGTTAGGTTGCATGGTGTTCCAGTGTCCATTATCTCCGATAGAGGGGCGCAGTTTACAGCTAAATTCTGGCAATCATTTCAGAGAGGCTTGGGGACGCAGGTTAACCTGAGCACAGCTTTTCATCCTCAGACAGATGGGCAGGCAGCACGCACCATTCAAACGCTCGTGGATATGTTGCAAGCACGTGTGTTGGATTTCATAGGTAACTGGGATGAACATTTACCACTCATTGAGTTCTCCTATAATAACAATTACCATTCAGCTATTCAGATGGCGCCTTATGAGGCATTATATGGGCGAAAGTGCATATCTCTAGTTGGTTGGTTTGAGGTAGGAAAATCAGCATTGATTGGGCCAGATATCATTCACCAGTCAGAGGAAAAAGTAAAGCTTATCAGAGAACATTTACTGACTGCTCAGAGTTGCCAAAAATCTTATGCTGACGTGCTGCGTAGAAACTTGGAATTTAATGTGGGTGATTGGGTGTTTCTGAAAGTTTCGCCGATGAAGGGTGTAATGAGATTTGGCAAGAAAGGCAAGCTTAGCCCGAGGTTTGTTGGGCCTTATCAGATTCCTCGAAGAATAGGCCAAGTGGAATATGAGTTAGTCATACCTCCAGAGTTAGAATCTGTACACCCAGTTTTCCATGTATCAATGTTGAGAAAGTGCATAGGAGATCCTTCCACAATTGTCCCAGTCCAAGATGTTCAGGTTACAGAGAAGTTGGCCTATAAAGAAGTTCCAGTAGCCATACTAGACCGGCAAATCCACAGATTAAGAACTAAAGATGTTGCTTCTGTCAAAGTGTTATGGCGTAACAGGAACTGAGAGGAAATGACTTGGGAAGCAGAAGAAGATATGAAAGCCAGATACCCTCAGTTATTTCAGACATAGTCAGACAGAGGTATGTTGATATGGCTATTTTATGAGTTGCTTCATATTCATGTGTATAAGTGAGATGTCGACTTCAGTTTATTATGAAATGAATGCTATAGTATTATTAGGAGTACCTATATTGGACTTTTCTGTGTTTCAGGAATTTTAAAATAGTCCATATTGCAGGGGAAACTCTGCCAAAATTTTTCCAGAATAAGTAGAACAAGTTAAAATTTCTGTAAATAGAAGTTAACATTCAAGGACGAATGTTCTTGAGGGGGGGAAGGATTTTACACCCTGTAAGTTCTTGACACTTAGTTGGCATATTCGCATGTTGGTTAAGATTTTTAGAATGTATATGTGCGAGAAAGGAGCCCGGGGAGAGACCAGACAAGCGCCAAGTCAGAGCGTTGCAAGGAAAATGCGACTTATAAATCGCATTCGACAAATGCGACTTATAAATCGCATTCGACAAATGCGACTTAAAGGCCCCAAGTATATAAGGCTCCCACTTTGTTTTAAATCATTTTCCCTTCATATAATTTCCACTAAACGAACATAAACAGAGGGGAACGAAGGGTTTGATTAAATTTCCTTCCGTTTACACCATCAAACGCAGTCCAAACTCGAATTAACTTCGAGTAGCAAAGTATAAAGCTACCGGGATCATTCCTGCGGAGTTAGTTTTGTGAAATTCGGCCAGCGAATCATCGTCACGCCGAGATAAGGTAAGTGGAATTGCTCCAAACTAGTGTTAATATACTCCCAGCATTAAAGTGACTATTTCTCCCTTCTAGACCCCCGAGAGCGAGTTTTCGGCCATTCTTCGATAAGTTGAAGAATAGGCAGTAGGTATAGCCATAATATGGTTTATTTCCAAAATAATAGTAGAACTAATTCTATTCTTTCATGAATATGAATACAGTTGGGAGAAATAGCTGAATACTAGCCGAGCTATGCCAGTTAATCAGAAAGTCGGCAGTTGAGGTATGTAAAGCCAGTTTCTTTCGGCAAGCTAGTAGTTCTAGTATAGCAAATAGTACGAATTTCAATAGAGTGTTTTAGAAGTCATATATTATGTTCAATATGAAATTTAGTAAGCATGTTAGAAATATGATACAGTGTTTAGCATGAAATTCAGTAAAACAGTATAAGTCCCAGCAGAATATTCCAGAAATATTATTACAGATTCAGTATATTTCAGTATCAAGTTCAGTACATTTCAATATGAGATTCAAAACAGAATATCAGAACATAAATATTATTATCAGATCCAGTATATATATATATATATATATATATTACATGTGCTAATTGCTATCTGTGGAGACATGATTGTTCTGTGTTGGGAACCCTTAGTGTTACACCCCGTAAATTCTTGACATTTAGATGGCCTATTCGCATGTTGGTTAAGAGTTTTGGAGTGCCATAGATGCAAGAAAAAGGCCCGGGGGAAGACCGGACAAGCGCCACGTCGAACCATCGCAAGAGGAGGCTGGGCAGACCCCCTCCGCGATGGCCAATGTGTCACAGAGGGCTCACCTCCGCGATGGCCAGCGTGCCACGGAGGTGAGGTTCAGCCTCAACTATATAAAGCCCCCACTTCGTTTTTGATTCATTTCATTATATCATTTCCAGCAAAAACAAAGGAAAACAGAGAAGGACGAAGGGTTTCTTTGAAATTCCTTCCATTTACGTTATTAAATGCGGTCCAAACTCTAATTAATCTTGGGTAGTGAAGTATTAAGCTGTAGGGAGCATTCCTACAGAGTTAGTTTCGTGAAATTTGGCCAGCGAACCGTCGTCCTACCGAGCTAAGGTAAGTGGAATTGCTCCAAATTAGTGTTAATATACTCCTAGCCCTAAAGTGAGTATTTCTCCCTTCTGGACTTCCGAGAAATAGCGAGTTTTCGACTGTTTTTCGATAAGTCAAAGTTTGGGCTATATATATATTCAAAGTAGCATTTTCTTCCGGAATATTGATGAATTTAGTTCTAATTGCTATGAATGTGAATACACTTGGAAGAAATAGCTGAATATTGGCCGAGTTATGCCAGTTAGCCGGAAAGCCGACAATTGAGGTATGTGAAGCTAGTTTCTTTCGGCAAGTTAGTAATTGCAGTAGAGCAAAATAGTATAAATTCTAGTACAAAGTTTCAAAAATAGTACAACATGCCCAGTATGTAATTTAGTAAAGCAATATAAGTTCTTGTGAAGTATTTCAGAAATAGAATAGTATCTTAATATGAATTTTAAAAAGCATGTTAGAAATAGTAAATCATGTTTACCATGGGACTTAGTTATACAGCATGATTCTCAGCAGAAATATTATATCTTGTTTCAGTATTAGATTCAGCACAGTATGACAAAAATTTTATATATATATATATATACCATTATCAGTTTCAGCATGTGTTATATATATACACATTACTATCATTAGGTTCAGCATATATCGTGTGCAGTTAGTATTATCAGTTGAGACTTGACTGTATTGTTTTGGGTTGGATTGCCTAGCATCCATGACCGCCCCAGGGTTAATAGCTGTATCAACTAGTCCGCCAGAGGGCGAGGATTCATCGCTCTACGGAGTGGCATGCCGTCCCCTAGGGGACGAAGATGGGATGCCAGTATCCCCATATTTTGCCTTGGTGGGCTTTTATACACCCCCGTCGAGCGGGTACGCCAGGTGTGTTGATTCAGGAGTCCTCCGGCTCAGGTACAGTTATAGTCAAGGGCTCAGCGGGCCCAAGTGCATACCCAGGGGACCGGCAGGATGCTTATAGTTACTATGGGAGATAGGATGACCGGGGTAGGGGTATAGATTGTGTGATGGTTGTACCTTCCAGCTTATGGGGGCCAAGTAAGTTTATGTGTGCTATTTTATGTTATGTTATGCTATATTATGCCATGTTATGTTAGTCATGAATAGATAGATAGTAGAATGCCACGTTACCAGGTACGACTCCTACTCCTTTCAGCATAGTTGAGGGCAGTCTTAAACTCATACTTTCAGTCAGATACTGTCCATTTCTTTCTACCTCAGTTCTATCAGTTATATTGCTTGTCTTCAGTTATTTTCCAGTTGTTTCTTTTGCATACTCAGTACCAGCGGTACTGACGCCCATTTTGGGACACTGTATTACTTGCCTGGAGATACCTATAGACGAGGAGTCGATCCCTCGTAGTTCTAGCCAGCACACAGAGTCATCAGCTCCTGTCATCTGGAGCTAGACAACTGGAGCTTTATTCCTTTTCTTTTATTGTACAGTATGGGTAGGCGGGGCCCTGTCCCGACCATCTTATCAGTATTCTTAGAGGCTTGCAGATTGTATATTCCCTGTGGTTAGCTATACCGGTCGTGTGAGGCCGTGTGTATGTTTTAGTTTGTTTATGATGGTCGTGTGGGGACTTATTTAGTTGGTAGTGGTGACCTTGCTGGTCACGTAGCAGTTTAGCACTTGTTTTCTTGATTTAGAAATAACTAGACAACATGGTGGCCTTGTAGTCCCACATAGGTTCCCTATTAATTCAGTTGTTCTGGGTAGCTGTTGATTTCTTATAGGTGGCTATAGGCCTAGTCGGCTGGAGGCTGTATTTAAAGCCGTTATATAGCTCGTCGTTTTCTTGAATCCAAAGTTAGAGTAAGCCTGCCACTAGAAGTACTTAGGCTCAGCTAGCCCAGCAGTCTAGGTCCTAGTAGGGCACCAGGTGATAGTCATGCCTCCCAAGGCGGGGCGTGAAAAACTTGGTATCAGAGCAGGTCGTATCCCAGGGAGTCTGCAAACCATGCTAAGTAGAGTCGTGCCTATGGATGTGTTGTGCACCACATACTATAGGCAGGAGGCTGCAAGGCATGATAGGATGATTGCTTTTTAGTCTTAATTAGTCGTGCTGTAGAGCGGTACAGTATAGGGTTTAGTCCCTAGAGCTTACTATATTCTTTGGTTATAGATAAAATGTCAGACCAGCGGCATCCTACCATAGGCCGAAGATTAGACATCATAGCAGGGGAAGGCACCAGCAGGATGCCTCACCCTCGTTTAGAATCAGCCCGATTAGAGGGCGATACAGAGGCATCGTCCCAACCTCCTCAACAGTGTCCACCATATCAGGAGCCACTTGGGGCGACACCACCTCCAGCAGTCCCTATACTGATACCTTCCAACCAGGAGGTCAGGAGTGCAATAGTCATGTTAGCACAAATGATGGCTGCTCAGCGTCAGCCGATGCCATCTACAGTTGTAGAGTCGTCAGAAGGGCCCGGTAGTTTAAGGGTCCGGGAATTTTTGGCCCTAAATCCCCCACAGTTTATAGGTATGGAGTGGACAGAGGACCCTTAGGATTTTCTAGACCAGATGCAGAGAATTTTCAGGGTTATGCATGCCACGCCTACAGAATCGATTGAGTTGGCAGCATTTCGGTTACGGGACATCGCCATATTGTGGTATGAAAGCTAGGAAAGGTCTCGAGGGAGAGATGTTTCCCCTCCGACTTAGTCCAGCTTCTCAGGAGCTTTTCTGGATCACTATTTACCATGGGAGATTCGACAGGCCTGGGTGGATCAGTTTTTACATATAGAGTAGGGGGCCATGAGTGTTCGAGAATACGCCTTGCGATTTGATTCTTTGCCCCAGTATGCACCAGCCTTTATTGATACCATGGCATCCAGAGTAAACCGCTTCATCATGGGGTTGAATCCAGAGTATGTTGAGACTTGTATTACGGCTACACTGTGAGAAGACATGGATATTGCCCGAGTTCAGGCATTTGCCAAGAATATTGAGGGCATCAGGCAGCGGCAGCGGGAGATCAGGAGGACCAGTCATGAACAGCGCTATAGGGATAGGCCAATCAAGTTACAAAGGGAGGTCCGGGGAGGACCCAGGCCATGATTGTCAGATAGGCTGCCCAGACCCCCGCCTCCACCACAACCGCAGAGGGGCAGATTTAGTCGCAGAGGGAGTCAGAGACCGGCAGAGGATCGCAGACCGCAGATTCACCACTACAGAGGAGGGTGGAGAAGAGTAGGTATACCCTACCACTTTTCCCGATATGCAGTTGACGCCATTCTGGAGCATGCAGATACGGCTCCACCGGATATTATATTTGTGGCCAAGAGGGTCATCTGATGAGAGATTGTCCAGCCAGAGGTCAAGATGACCGGGATAGACAGGACAGGGCATTCGCAGGGTCACGAGCTTCAGCATCCTCGGTATGGCGCAGGCCCTCGATTTCAGTAGGCAAAGGCCGGGCAGATCAGGGGCCTCCAGTGTAGGTGTGGGTCCAAGCCGCACATATGCTTTACCAGGAAGGCAGGATTCAGAAGCGTCACCTGATGTTGTGACAGGTATGATGACTATCTTCTCATACCCTGCTTATGTATTGATTGATCCAAGATCTACTTTGTCCTACGTTACCCCATTTGTGGCTCGAAAGTTTAGTGTTGCACCAAAGTTGCTTCAGCAACCCTTTTCAGTATCCACACCCGTCGGTGACTCCATCATAGCCAGAAGGGTCTATCGAGGGTGTACAGTAGAGGTTGTTGATAGTCAGACCACAGTAGATCTGGTACAATTAGAGATGGTTGACTTCGACGCCATTATGGGTATGGATTGGTTGGCTCCGTGCTATGCAAATATAGAATGCTGGACCAAGACAGTCCGATTCCACTTTCCAGGGGAGGCAGCACGAGAGTGGAAGGGCAGTATAATTACGCCAAAAGGTAGGTTTATTTCCTATCTTCAGGCAAGAAAGTTGATAGCTAAGGGGTGCATTTACCATATTGTCAGAGTTTAAGATGTTCGAGTAGAGCCTCAGAGTCTCCAGTCTATTCTGGTAGTTAATGCATTCCCTGATGTATTCCTAGACAAGCTACCTGGTATCCCTACATAAAGGAAAATAGATTTTGCAATTGATTTACTACCAGGAACTCAGCCCATATCAATTCCTCCGTATCGTATGGCTCCTGCTGAACTCAGAGAATTAAAGGAGCAACTGAAAGATCTGTTAGATAAGGGCTTTATCAGGCTGAGTACTTCACCTTGGGGTGCGCTAGTTTGTGAGAAAGAAGGATGGCTCACTCCGCATGTGTATAGACTACCGGCAGTTGAATAAGGTTACAGTCAAGAATAAGTATACCACTTCCCAGAATAGATGATTTGTTTGATCAGTTACAGGGGCCCAGATATTTCTCCAAGACTGACTTACGGTCCGGATACCATCAGGTTCGAGTTCGTGAAAGGATCATTCCAAAGACTGCCTTCAGGACCAGATACGACCATTTTGAATTTCTAGTCATTTCCTTTGGGCTGACGAATGCCCCAACAGTATTTATGGACCTGATGAATAGCATCTTCAGACCATACCTGGACCTATTCGTGATAGTGTTTATTGATGATATTCTAGTGTATTCTCGCTCAGAGGAAGACCACCAGGATCATTTGCGTATAGTGCTCCAGATTCTCAAGGATCGTCAGCTGTATGCCAAGTTCTCTAAATGTGAGTTTTGGTTGAACTCAGTAGCCTTCTTGGGGCACATCATGTCGGACGGGGGTATACAAATAGACACATAGAAAATAGAAGCAATAAAAACATGGCCCAGACCTACCACTCCGACCGAGTTACATAGTTTTCTTGGATTAGCAGGGTACTACAAAAGATTTGTTGAGGGATTCTCCACCATAGCGGCACCTCTGACTAAGCTGACGCAAAAAGCAGTAAAGTTTCAGTGGATGGAGGCATATGAACAGAGTTTCCAGAAATTGAAAGACCGGTTGACCTCTGCCCCAGTGTTAGCATTGCCATAAGGTATAGAAGGTTATGCAGTTTATTGTGACGCTTCGGGTATTTGGTTAGGATGTGTGTTGATGCAGCATGGTAAAGTAATTGCTTATGCTTCCAGACAGCTGAGGAAACATGAAAAGAATTATCCTACCCATGACCTGGAACTAGCCGCAGTGATCCACGCCCTAAAGATATGGAGACATTACTTGTATGGCGTTCATGTAGATATTTTCACTGACCATAAGAGCCTACAGTATATCTTCACCTAGAGAGAGTTGAACTTACGACAACGTCGCTGGTTGGAATTGTTGAAAGATTGTGATGTAAATATTCTGTATCACCCAGGCAGAGCCAACGTAGTAGTAGATGCCCTTAGCCGTAAGTCTATGGGGAGTTTGGAATACTTGCAGCCCGAGCAGTGGGAATTGGCCCGAGAAATACATCAGTTAGTCAGTTTAGTCATTCGTGTAGCAGAAACAGAGGACAACAGAGTTGTAATCCAGAACACCACAGTGTCGTCATTAGTTGTGGAGGTAAAGGAACGGCAGTATGAAGATCCTGACCTGGTTCAATTTAAAGACAGAGTTCAACAAGGAAAAGCGCCGGATTTTCAAGTAACTGAGGATGAAGTGTTGCATTGTAAAGGTCGCCTTTGTGTTTCAGATATTTCAGGGCTTCGCCAGCAGATTATGAGCAACACACATTACGCCCGCTATTCTCTCCACCCAGGCATGACGAAAATGTATCACGATATCAAAGAAATCTACTGGTGGCCAGGTATGAAGAGGGAAATAGTAGAATTCATTGCTCAGTGTCCTAACTGCCAGCAAGTAAAAGCGGAACACCAGAAACCAGGCAGATTGACTCAAGACATAGTTGTGCCTCTTTGGAAATGGGAAGCAGTAAATATGGATTTTGTAGCAGGATTACCCCGTACCAGACATAGAAATGACTCTATTTGGGTAATTATTGACAGACTGACAAAATTAGCTCATTTTCTTCCAGTAAGGGCTACTTTCTCCGCCAAAGATTATGCTGAGTTTTACATCAGAGAAATAGTCAGACTGCACGACGTCCCCGTGTCTATTATCTCTGATAGAGGGGCGCAATTCACAGCTAAATTTTGGCAATCATTTCAGAGGGGCCTGGGAACACAGATTAACTTGAGCACAGCTTTTCACCCTCAGACAGATGGGCAGGTAGAACGCACTATTCAGACACTCGAGGATATGTTACGAGCGTGTGTATTGGACTTTGGAGGTAGCTAGGATGAGCACTTACCACTTATTGAGTTTGCGTATAATAACAGTTACCATTCAACTATCCAGATGGCACCCTATGAGGCTTTGTATGGGCGAAAATGCAGATCGCCAGTTGGCTGGTTTGAAGTAGGAGAGTCAGCGCTGATTGGGCCGGATATTATTCATCAGTCAGAAGAAATGTTAAAGCTTATTAGAGAACACCTACTGACTGCTCAGAGCCGCCAAAAATCATATGCTGATGTGCGGCGCAGAAACCTAGAATTTAATGTGAATGACTGGGTGTTTTTGAAAGTTTCTCCTATGAAAGGGGTAATGAGATTCGATAAGAAAGGTGCTCAGCCCGAGATTTGTTGGGCCTTATCAGATTTGTCGCAGAATAGGCCAAGTGGCATATGAGTTAAACTTACCTCCAGAATTAGAATCTGTCCACCCAATTTTCCACGTGTCCATGCTGAGGAAGTATATAGGAGACCCCTCCAGAGTTGTCCCAGTTCAGGATGTCCAGGTTACGAAGGAGCTGGCTTATGAAGAGGTTCCAGTAGCCATAGTAGACCGGCAGATTCGTAGATTAAGAACTAAAGATGTTGCTTCTGTCAAGGTGTTATGGAGTAATAGGAACCGAGAGGAAATGACTTGGGAAGTGGAGGAAGATATGAAAGTTAGATATCCTCAGTTATTTCAGACTTAATCAGCCAGAGGTATGTTAGTATTGTTATTTTATGAGTTTCCTTATATTTATGTGTATATGTGAGATAGTTGACTCTAGCCTACTACGTGATGAATGCTATAGTATTATGTGGAGTACCTGTATTGGAATTTTCTGTGTTTCAGGATTTTTGAGATAGTCCATATTACAGGGGAAACTCTGCCAAAATTTTTCTAGAATAAGTCAAGTAAGTTGAAACTCTTGCAACTAGAAGTTTACATTCGAGGACGAATGTTCTTAAGAGGGGGAGGATGTTACACCCCATAAATTCTTGATACTTAGATGGCCTATTCGCATGTTGGTTAAGAGATTTGGAGTGCCATACATGCTATAAAAAGGCCCGGGGGAAGACCGGACAAGCGCCATGTCGAACCATCGCAAGAGGAGGCTGGGCAGACCCCCTCCGCAATGGCCAACATGTCACGGAGGGTTCACCTCCGTGATAGCCAGCGTGCCACGATAAATAGCGAGTTTTCAGTTGTTTTTCAATAAGTCAAAGTTTGGGCTATATATATATTCAAAGTAGCATATTCTTCCGGAATATTTATGAATTTAGTTCTAATTGCTATGAATGTGAATACAGTTGGAAGAAATAGCTGAATATTGGCCGAGTTACGCCAGTTAGCCGGAAAGCCGACAACTGAGGTATGTGAAGCTAGTTTCTTTCGGAAAGTTAGTAATTCCAGTAGAGCAAACTAGTATAAATTCTAGTAGAAAGTTTTAGAAACAGTACAGCATGCCCAGTATGTAATTTAGTAAAGTACGTCAGGATATTATCGTGTTCAACTGAAATTTAGTAAAGTAATATAAGTTCCTGTAAAGTATTTCAGAAATAGAATAGTAGCTTAATATGAATTTTAAAAAGCATGTTAGAAATAGTAAATCATGTTTACCATGGGACTTAGTTCTACGGCATGATTCCTAGTAGAAATATTATATCTTATTTCAGTATCAGATTCAGCATAGTATGATAGAAATTATATATATATATATATATATATACAATTATCAGTTTCAACATGTATTATATATACACACATTGCTATGATTAGTTTCAGCATGTATCGTGTGCAGTTAGTATTATCAGTTGAGACTTGACTGTATTTGTTTGGGTTGGATTGCCTAGCATCCATGACCGCCCCAGGCTTAATAGCTGTATCGACTCGTCCGCCAGAGGGAGAGGATTCGTCGCTCTACGGAGTGGCATGCCATCCCCTAGGGGACGAAGATGGGATGCCAGTTTCCCCATATTTTGCCTTGGTTGGCCTTTATACACCCCCGTCGAGCGGGTACGCCCGGGGTGTTGATTCAGGAGTCCTCCAGACTCAGGTACAGTTATAGTCAGGGGCTCAGCGGGCCCAAGTGCATACCAAGGGGACCGGTAGGATGCTTATAGTTACTTTGAGAGATGGGATGACCGGGGTAGGGGTATAGATTGTGTGATGGTTGTACCTTCTGGCTTATGGGGGCCAAGTAAGTTTATGTGTGCTATTTTATGTTATGTTATGCTATATTATGCCATGTTATGTTAGTCATGAATAGATAGATAGTAGAATGCCACGTTACCAGGTACGACTCCTACTCCTTTCAGCATAGTTGAGGGCAGTCTTAAACTCATACTTTCAGTCAGTTACTGTCCATTTCTTTCTACCTCAGTTCTATCAGTTATATTGCTTGTCTTCAGTTATTTTCCAGTTGTTTCTTTTGCATACTCAGTACCAGAAGTACTGACGCCCGTTTTGGGGCACTACATTACTTGCCTGCAGATACCTATAGACGAGGAGTCGATACCTCGTAGTTCCAGCCAGCACACAGAGTCATCAGCTCCTGTCATCCGGAGCTAGACAATTGGAGGTTTATTCCTTTTCTTTTGTTGTATACTATGGGTAGGTCGGGGCCCTGTCCCGACCATCTTATCAATATTCTTAGAGGCTTGCAGATTGTATATTCCCTGTTGTTAGCTGTACCGGTCAATTGAGGTCGTGTGTATGTTTTAGTTTATTTATGATGGTCGTGTGGGGCCTTATTCAGTTGGTAGTGGTGACCTTGCTTGTCACGTAGCAGTTTAGCACTTATTTTCTTGATTCAAAAATAACTAGACAGCATGGTGGCCTTGTCGGCCCGCATAGGTTCCCTATTAATTCAATTGTTCTGGGTAGCTGTTGATTTCTTACAGGTGGCTATAAGCCTAGTCGGTCGGAGGCTATATTTACAGCCATTATATAGCCTGTTTTTTCTTGAATCCAAAGTTAGGGCCAGCCTGGCACCAGAAGTGCTTAGACTCAGCTAGCCCAGCAGTCCAGGTCCTAGTAGCGCACCAGGTGCCATTCATGCCTCCCAAGGCGGGGCGTGACACTTAGAGCTTCTTTGACCGCCGCAGGGTTAATAGTTGTGTCGACTGGCCCGCTAGAGGGTGAGGATACGTCGCTCTATAGGGTGTAGATTTCAGATTTCAGGAGTCCTCCGGACTCAAATACAGCTATAGTCAGGGGCCTAGCGAGCCCAAGATGCATTCCCAGGGGGCCAGGAGGATGCTCATAGTTACTAGGTGGATGGTATGACCTGAGTAGGGGTATATAGATTGTGTGCTGGTTGGTATCTTACGGCTTATGGGGGCTGGTAAGGTTCTTGTATGCCATGTTGTGTTAGTTATTAATAGATAGAAAGTAGACCGCCATGTTATCAGGTATGACTCTTACTCTCTTCAGTAAAGTTACGCTCTTTTCGATCAGTCTCAGCCCGTCTCCTATTACTTCAGTATCTATCAGTATTATTGTTTGCTTTTAGTTATTTTCAGTTATGCTTTGCATACTCAGTACCAGTGGTACTAACGCCCGTTTTGGGTCGCTGCATTCTTGCCTGCAGGTACTCATAGACGAGGAGCAGATCCCTCGTAGCTCTAGCCAGTGTATAGAGTCTTCATCTCCTGTCATCCGAAGCTTGACAGCTAAAGGTTTACTTCCCTTTTTGTTTGTACAGTATGGGTAGGCCAGGGCCCTCTCCCGACCATCTTATTATTCTAAGAGGCTTGCGGATTGTATATTCCCTGTGGTTAGTTGTACTGGTCATGTGGGGCCGTATGTATGTTTCAGTTTGCATGTGATGGCCGTGTGGGGCCTTGTTCAGTTGCCAATTGGTGACCTTGTCGGTCACAGATCAGTTCAGCACTTGATTATACTTTTCGGTGATAACTAGTCAGCATGGTGGCCTTGTCGGCCCACATAGGTTCCCTTATGCTATGTTGTTCTGGTTAGCTGTTATATTCCTACAGGTGGCTATAGGCCTAGTCGGCCGGAGGCTGTATTTACAGTCGTTATATAGCCTGTTGTTTTCATAAATCTAGAATTAGGGCCAGTCTGGCACCAGAAGTGCTTAGGCTCAGTAGTCCAGCAATCCAGGTCCTAGTAGGGCACCAGGTGCCAGTCATGCCTCCCAAGGCGGGGCGTGACAGTCCTGCACTCCTTGAGGACTAGATTTGATACTCCATTTGCAAACTTCAGCATACAAGCCCTTGGCTCGGCTACCATCTCTGGAGCATACTTAGATAGCCTAATAAACTCCAAAGCATACTCCTCCACAGTTCTGTTACCTTGTCGCAAATTCATAAACTCCGCCATCTTAGCCTCCCTCACCTCCCAAGAGAAAAAAATTTCCAAGAAAGTTGTGTGGAATTCTTCTACTCCACTGGTCCTGCTCCTTCTGGCCGCCCCTCTTTCCACTGGTCATGCCAGACCTGAGCTACCCCTTTTAGCTGGTGCAGCCAGGTCAGCACTTTCAAAGGAGCTAACACCATAATGCAGGTAATCTTCTTGACCTCATCCATAAACTCTTGGGGTTTCTCCCTACTTTGGATCCCTGAAATGATGGAGAGTTCATACGAGTGAAGTCCCGCACCCTCGCAGTTGCTGCAGACCCATTCGTGCTTATCAGAACCAGTTGTTGGTTCACTTGGTTAGTGACTGTTTGGGCTAGCAGCTGAATAGTCGCTCTGAACTCAGCAATGGACACTGTGTCATCCTGGGGGGCTGCTGGAGCTGGTAGGGTAGGTCTATTGGTGTTGCTGGCCCTTCTTCCATTACCGCGTCTAGGAGGCATGATTCACTGAAACAAAATCGAGCACGAGTTAGAAGAGCATTTCTGGAATTGAACTTTAACGCACTATAAGGAGTATGAACAAAAGGGAGTTTTCCTAATAACATCTTGTAGCCTCCCCGTCATAAATGTGGCGCACTTCATACCTATGAAAAGGACTCTACTCGATGTGACTTTCAGACTTTTCGAGGATACTCTAAACCTAGTGCTCTGATACCAAGTTTGTCATTCCCCCAGCCTACACCCTAGGCATAACACGGTACTTGAAGTCACAAGTGACCCCAAGTCAACCCCTGGTCTATCATACATTGGTATTCTAAGCAAAACATGTATAGCGAAAGCTTTGAAATCATAGAATAAGAGCATTTAAGAAAATAAAACTAGAAGAAAACATAAAATTTATATCATATGAAGTCTGAAATTAACTCTTTGTCTAAAAGCCTACTAACTGATGAGTTACTGGGACAAGCCCCCAGCTAACCTTAAATCTAACTAAAAATAATAAATCAACTGAAAAGAAATGGAATAAGGCCCTCGAATAATGAGGACTCACACTTTAACTGCGGCAGAGGAGGATCTGGATCGTAACAGTTAACGATGCTGAGTCTAAGAACCTGCAACTGTATCATGAAACGCTACAGCATAAAAGTATACCTCAGTACTTTGAATGTACTGAGTAAGTGGGGGAAAACGTAATAGAATATAATGTCTGAACTGATATGACATGCAATGACCAATAAGTAAACTAAACTGTAGCACTAAAGTAAAATGAGGTGGTCAAAATGACCCTGTCTGATGGTTAAGGAAAGTCCTAAGCCTAGAAGTTTTGAGTCTGAGATACTGTACTAAACTAAGTCAAACTGATAGAACTGAACTGAACTAAACTGGACTGGACTGATTAGTGGGAGAGTCTATAACCGACATATAACCATATGAGCTAGATATGGAGTCCAATATATACATCCCACCAGTAGGACCCAATATACCTTGTCAGGGGATAGAGGCATGAACTAGGTGATCACAAAAGTTTGGGGCCAATCAGGCCAGTAATACTGTAACCTACGCTAGCAATGTAGTTCTGGGAACCTTGGTGCACTGGAACCCCGGCCCGGTCAGTGCTAAGTTCTACTCCCACTGGAAACCTATACTGAACTACTAAGTTGATAGCTCAAAACTAGGGTCCAAGACTAGTCAGGGACATATAACTGAAAGTACCCTGAGAGTCTTATTGGACCAAATTCTAAAACTGGGTTCTAGACTGGTCAGACTTGCTTATCTGGAAGCATCGTAACTGTCTAGAACAATTTGTAAACTGAACTAGGGTCCTGAGGCTGGTCAGAGCTATATATCTAAAATGTCATGACCGCCTAATGGACCAATAAACTAGATTCTGAGTCTGATTCTAATAACTGAGAGGCACCACTGATACCTCGGGAAAAGACTGAAGTCAAACTGATCAGCTGACATTTCTGACTAACACTGGATATTCTAGTACTTTAACTGAACTGAACTGACAATTCTGAGTAATACAAAGTATATAGACTTTCTGACTGAATCTAAATAACATACATGTAACTGAGTTTCTAACACATACAATTATTATGGGAGCCCCTAACTCTGAAAGATGCAAGCATTTCTCAAGAATTCAATGTTTAAACAAGATTCTAGTTTTCTGACTTTTCAAGAGCTAGGGCTAAATTTCTAATTCACTGGAACAAGCATCATTTTAGTTATAAACTGGTGGGAAATAGCTACAATGAACATAGGATAGGATTCCACATGGATTAATCAAAGATTGATAGCAATATCATCAAATTCGCAAACTCAAGGCTAAGACTGAACGTGAACAAAGAGAAGGTTTTGGGGGACGCAAAGGGAGAAAAATCTCCTTGATGAATTCCCACATACCTGGCTAAAATTCTCCTGGAGAAGAAGACTTGAACTGCTGCAATGATGAACAACCCTAAGATTTGCTTGAAGGGTTCTTGAGAGGAGAGCTTACGGTGATTTTTCGAAAACTGAGAGTGGGAATGAGGAATGAACCATTTTTCCCTACTAAAAAGTCTAAAATTATTACTAAAACGACGTAGTTTAAAGCTTGGGAGAGTACAAAATTACTAAATAACCCTTAGAAATTCGTTGAGAAAAACTGTCAGGTGACCCTAACGGGTCTGGTGGCTGACCACGACTAATGGTCATTCTCGTCAGGTATACTGCCTAGGCTCCTCAGTAGGCCACCATGTGGTTACTAACCACGACTCGTGGTCACCAGTCGTGGACCACACTATCTCATTTTTGAAGATTAAATGCTAAGTTTGATAACGAGTCGTTGCCATTGACGATGACTCGTTGTGACAATAGTTAGGTACACTAGCTAAAGGGCTGGTAACGGGGGACATAACAAGTCGTCACTGGGGACCATGACTCTTTGTCCCCACCCATCAAGTATACGGCTCCACTAATAAAATTCTCAACCCAGGCCTGACCACGAGTGACTCAACGGGTCATGGTCAGTGACCACAACTTGTGAAGTCCCTCGTTGGGTACACTGTCTCCCTTCTTAAAATTCTCAAACCTCCTTCTCACGGCTCACCTAACGAGTCGCTAGGTCACTTAATGACCCGTTAGGTGAGTCTTCCTGTAGCTTTTCTACAGCATTTCCAGATTTCCTGATTTATGTCCCGAAATCAGATTTTGAGTTTCTGGAGCATTACACTCATCCAGGTACAGACTCGATTCATGACATAGAAGTGCTACTGATTCTCCACAAGAGCTAATTAGAGGAAAATCATAGAGCAAGCGTGAAAGGATTAATGCTAAAGAATTAATCTTACCTGCTGGCTGGGCATCTGAAATTTGTGTTAGATTAAACGAAAATAGTTTTTGCCACAAAGATACGGTAAATTAATAATTAATTTTCTCTATTTATAATAAAATATTAAATTACTTTGATAATCTTGGATATATATTTTTAATTTTAAACGCACCAATTTTTATCTAATTTTATAAACAATGAAGGATTGATTTTAGTGTAGAATCATCAGAAGTTTTGATACACATTATGACTATTAGATTATTGTAATCAAATTCTATATTTAATTTTTTTCAATAATTATTATTTAATACTCAATATATATACATACCTCAAATTTTATCATTAATTAATTGATCAGTGAAAATATTCATGATGTTTTGGTTATATATATAAAATTTCTTGTAATATTACATTGAGGATAGTACAAAACATGTTTGCTGATTTAAGGATGGAGCTCCATAGATATCAAAAATCCAAAAAAAAAGTATGTGAAATTGTAACTTGTGAGCTTTGTTAATTTATACAATTTATTTAATTAATTAATTCTTCACTTTTTTAATAAGTAGAACTGATCTATGACTAATTAAGTTTACTACTGCCAATCAATAGTACTTTTCTTTTCCTTTAAAATTTTATCAAAGTATTTTTATTAATACATTTTGCAGGAGGCAAGCCAAGTTCAACAAGGATGAGACTGATGGGGGACAAATAATTGCAGGAGTAATTTTTTTCTTTTTTCTTTGACATGAGTTGAGTACTTAATTTAAGTTGTGTACATCTTTTATATCCTGCACTTATGAGGATTTATCTTTTATTTTTTTTATATTAAACTAGTTGATTGTATAATTAAGTCGGTATTATTACTATTGAATGTGATAGAAACTAAACTCCTAATTACTACTCCCTTTATTTTATATTTACGTGGTGTTTTCATTTTGTCCACCTCCTTTAAAAAAATTATATTTAGAAAGAAAGACTTAAATAGTATATTCTCTCTGTTCTTTTTTACTTTTTCACTAAATAAGTTTTCGCTTTTACTTTTTGACTTTAGTATATCAAGAAAAAGACAGTATTTATTACTTTTAATATTAACTATTACTTTCCAAATAATTTTCAAGATCTTTTGAAATGCTAACTATAATGGGTATTATACTAAAATATGCACTTCTTTTATTCTTTTTTAAAAGAAAGTGCAAAGTCCATTATAGTGAATGGAGGGAGTATTTAATAAAGTTTCTCAAATTACATAAAAATCCACTCATTTAAATTGGAGTGAATTTGAAAAAATAATTTAATATCTTTTTTTATTTTGTGAAACACCATTTATTTTGAATTAAAATAATAAATTAAAAATATCATTTATTTTGGATCAAAATAAAAAATTTAAAATACCATTTATTATGAAATAGAGAAGCATTCTAGTATTGTATGAAGCATACCACTCTAAGGAGGTTTCCTTCTTTTATGTATTTTCTTTTCGAGGATCAATATATGTGGTAAAATATTATTGTGAAATCCTTAACTACAAAAATGACTTTACTTTTATATATGTTATAGAAAAACAAAAAATGCAATGTCTACTTTTATTCTTCTTATTTTAAACTTTTAGTGATATATATTTTTAAAACCTATTAAATTGATAAACATAATGAAAGAAAGATAAAAAAGATATTGTTCATTACTTATTGTTATAATAATCACATTTTACAATTCAGTTATTCAACAAAAAATAAGTAAACATCACAATTTAGAAAAGTTTTTAATCGACAATTAAATGACAAGAATAAATATAATCATAAAACAGACTTAACAGTCAGGGCGCGTACCATAACTAACTCTTCTATCAAAATTTTCGTGTTTCAGATTTAATTACATCATAAATAATTTCAAATATATGCAATCGCATACAAACATAAATTTTTTTTAGCCAAACTGGCTATATACAAACGACTACGATGACAAGATGTACAGATATACAAGTGTGATACAAGATATACCATCGTGATTCGAGTATAATGTGAGAGACATAGTTGGGGTGTAAATATTATGATACGGTACGGGTAAGACACTACATGATATTATTATGGTGTAGAGATGTCGTGTGGAATTCATAAGAGACAGGTATGTACATGTACTTTAGTTGTGGAGGACTTAACTCCATCGGTATGGTATGATGCTTTTCTTATGTGTACTTGAGCTATTTAATTTGTATTGTGATTGAATGCTTGATTAATGTGGTTGTGTGGGTTATAAAAGGTAACGCAACTGAGTTATAAATTGTAGTGAATTACTAGGAGATCTTTGGTCTAGCCTTGATATTATCATATAGACAAGAGAGTAGAAACAAAATTAAAAAGGGTGAGTTAATCGTGTGAGTCAAATAATAGCCTCATTAAATAATGAATACAGGCTTAACTCTTGATAATGGAAGGGTAAATGGGTAGACGTGCTACATGGTTTATATGGCGGGTTAATAGAGGAGAGGATCGGTGAAATCGACCACTGCCTAACTAGGGTGGCACAGCAGTGGGCAAATCACTATTGTAGAGAGATTGTTGTGACGGTCAAGGTATCCACTGCAGCGATGTGAGAGAAATAGAATAAGATTTGGAACGAGGGCTAGAGTGGTAGGGTAAATGCTCGAATATTGATAATTATGGTAGTCAAATAAAGTGGTAAATGAACTTGTTCTGTAATATATAAAATTTGGAGTCATTGCTACATTTATTAATTCAATTTCATGTAAAATTATACGTCGTTACGTGAACTAATCTTAGTCTGCCGTTGATGCCTACCGGTACATGTGGTGTACTGATACTACCTTATTACACCTTTTAGATGTAGGTTGCGGCAGGTTTAAAATTTCACGATCGGCGTGGAGTACTAACCTCAGCTTTCATAATTTTTTTCGCGGACGAAGCTGTGTCATTTTATTTTGTCAAGTATTCTGGTAGAGCTCATACCTGTCTAACCTAGGGTTGGGGAGTTATAGTTTGGAAGAAAAGATTTTTTATAATTCTTGCAACATTTTGTATCATGCAAGCTAATGAGTATTTAAATTATTTTATTTTATGCATTGATTTAAAAAGTGGTTCTCTTATCGAGTTAAAGTTGACGCAGGTATCCGCACGGCTCGCCCATTCGGGTCGTGAAATGAAAACAACGTAACTAAGTATATTCAAAAAACTATATATAGCATTATATTCCCCTCCCCCCTATCCAACCCAAAAACATTCAATTTTTTTTATTTCACATTTTAGTGACAATGCAATTATTAAAACCCTTTAAATTGATAAACATTAAAAAGAGATAAAACAACATCACCAATTGCTTATAATTATAATCATCACTTTTAAAATTTTGGTTATTTAACAAACGGCAAGTAAATACCACGTTTTAGTAAATCTTTTAATCGATAATTGAACGATAAAAATCAACATAATCATAATAACGTACTTAATAGTCAGAAATTGTAACACAATTAACTATTCTTCCTGACTTTTAGTATAGTAGATTTGGGAACGATATAAAAGATTCTACTACAAAAATTACTCCTTGGTAGAAAATATTAGTTTCCACAATCTTCATTGCATTACAAATATAGTAGAAAACAAAGAAGCCGATATATGGTGATTCTCCTCAATATGCAAGATAATAATAAGAGTCTTTATCTTAATTGTTACTCCCCGGTCTTCTTAATCTTAAAATACTTTAGTAAAAGTTTTAAAAAGGACTAAAATGTAAAAGAAAAATTGTGAGGGATCACTTACATGTTTAAATAGCATCATTCATGTGATTATTAGTAAAAGTTTTAAAAAGGACTAAAATGTAAAAAAAAATTGTGAGGGATCACTTACATGTTTAAATAGCATCATTCATGTGATTATTTTGGACGTAAGTAAAAAAGTAACAGTGTCATCATATCATATATACTCAAAAACTCCATAAAACCACTCTCGCACATCTTCATTTTGTATCGAAAAAAATTTCTTCATTTTTTTCTACTCTCTTTTTTTATTTTCTTCTTGACCTTCTATCTATCTATCTACCTAATCAAAAAGTGATGGACACTTATGATGATATATTCTCTGAACTTGAACCACTTTTTGATGGTGATGAATGGGACCATCACAAGATTTCAACTGATCAAATTCATCAACTATGACTGATCAGGACGAGCAGAAAGAAGTTGTTGTTGATGCTCAAAAAATCGCCATAGAAGAAAGTGATAAAAAAGTGAAGAAAGGTGATGCAGATTTGAAGAATGATGCTGATTGATTTGTTATGATTGATCAGAAACATCATAAAGAAATCAGTGATGATGATGATGTGGTCAAAGCAAGAAATTGGTGTAGAAATCCAAAAAAGTGAGATAATTTTGCTTGACTCGAAAATGGATGATGAGGTTATAAAGAAAAAGAGAGAAGCTTCTGCTATCGAATCTACTAATGAGCCATTGGTTGCAAGAAGAACAAACCCTAGGAAGGCTCATAGAAGCGCTATTGATCCTCCACAAGAGCTAATTAGAGAAAAATCAGAGAGCAAACGTGAAATGATTAATGCTAAATATTTTATCTTACCTGATGTCTGGGCAACTGAAATTTGTGTTAGGGTAAAAAGAAAAAGTTCTGGCCACAAAGATATGATAAATTAATAATTAATTTTCTCTACTTATCATAAATATTCAATTACTTTGATAATCATGGATATATATTTTAAATTTTAAATGAACTAATTTTTATCTAGTTTTATAAATAATGAATGGTTTGATTTTAGTGTAGAATCGTTAGAAGTTTTGATACACATTATGACTATTAGATTATTATAATCAAATTCTATCTTTAATTTTTTTTTCAATTATTATTATTTAATATTCAATATATATATACGCCTCAAATTGCATCATTAATTATTGGATCAATCAAAATATTTATGATGTTTTGATATATATATATATATATATATATATATATATAAAATTTCTTGTAGTATTACATTGAGGAAAATACAAAACATGTTTGTGGATCAAGGATGGAACTCCATATATATCAATAATCCAAACAAAAGGTATGTGAAATTGTAACTTGTGAGCTTTGCTAATTTATACAATTTATTTAGTTAATTAATTCTTCACTTTTAATAAATAGAACTGATCTATGACTAACTAAGTTTACCATTGCCAATCGATAGTTCTTTTCTTTTACTTTACATTTTTATCAAAGTATTTATATTCATACATTTTGCAGGAGGAAAGTCAAATTCAACAAATATGAAATCAATGGAGGTCAAATAATTGCAGAAGTAATTTTTTCTTTTTTCCTTTGACTTGTGTTGAGTCCTTAATTTAAGTTGCGTACATCTTTTATATCCTCCACTTATGAGGATTTATCTTTTATTTCTTTTATGTTGAACTAGTTAATTGTATAATTAAGTCAGTAGTATTATTATTGAATGTGGTAGAAACTAAACTCATTATTACTACTCCCTTTATATTATATTTAAGTGGTATTTTTATTTTGTGCATCTCTTTTATAAATTTTATTTATTTTTAAAAAGAAAGAATTAAATAGTACTTATTTACTCTGTTCTTTTTTATTTTTTCACTATATTAACATAAGTTTTCACTTTTACTTTTTCACTTTAGTACATCAAGAAAAAGACAGAATTTTTTTAACTTTAATATTGATTACTACTTTTCCAAATAATTTTTCAAGATCTTTTGAAATGTTAATTGTCATGAGTATTATACTAAAATATGCAATTCTTTATTTTGTTTTTAAAGAAAGTAAAGAGTCCATGATGGACAAGTAAAAGTGAACGAAGGGAGTATTTAATACAGTTTCTTAATTACACAAAAATTCACTCATTTAAATGGTAGTGAATTTGAAAAAAATAATTAATATTTTTTTTGATTATGTGAAACACCATTTATTTTGAATCAAAATAATAAATTAAAAACACAATTTATTTTGAATCAAAATAAAAAATTTAAAAGACCATTTATTTTGAATCAAAATAAATAAATTAAAAACACCATTTATTATGAAGTGGATAAGTATTCTAGTACTGTATGACGCATACCACTCTGAGCAGGTTTCCTTGCTTTATGTATTTTCTTTTTCAGGATCAATATATAAGGTAAAGGTTATTGTCAAATCATCAATTACAACAAAATGACTATACTTTTATATACTTTATAGTCAAACAAAAAATGCAATGTCTACTTTTATTTTTCTTATTTTCAAGTTTTAGAGGTATATATTTTTAAAACCTATTAAATTGATAAACATAATGGAAAAAAACATTAAAAATATTATTAATTATTTATTATTATAATTATCACATTTTAAAATTGAGTTATTCAACAAAAAACAAGTAAACATCACAATGTAGAAAAGTATTGAATCGACAATTAAATGACAAAAATCAATATAATAATAAAAACAGACTTAACAATCAAGGTGCGTACCATAACTAACTCTTCTTCCAAATTTCGTATTTTAGATTTGATTACATCATAAATAATTTTAAATATATGCGCGCACACACACATAAATATTTTTAGCCAATGTGGCTGTATACATGAGGTTGTGATGACAAGATGTACAAATATACAAGTATGATAATTGTCAACTGAGGGGCTCTCATCTTGATGCTCTCTGCGTAGGTTAAGCTAACGTGCGTTGAGGTATGATGGCAGGCAAGAGAGGGCGTGGCCGGCCGAAGAAGGAGTTGATCGAAATCATTTGAGGTTCTGTTAGTACTAGGGTTCATAGTATACCTAGTGATACAAAAACCCCCAAAAGTTCAGGCGGAAAATCACCAGAGTGGGATAGTGAATTGTGCTCAGTCAGAGTTACTTGAAACCCCAGCTACAATGTATTCTAGCCTGAGTCCAACAGTAACGCAATCACCCGGCCAATCGCTATCGGGTATGGGTACTGTTCTATTGCCAGCCAAATCTGGATTACAGGGAAATGCCAACGCTGAAGGGTTATCACCAACAGTAGAAGAACATGCTCCATGGGTGAATTTGTTTGTAGGTAATCGAGCGGCTGCTAATGGTATGTCACTGAAATACATTACTCCCGAAGTCCTTAATGGGAATATAGTTGTGAAGTTAGATAAATCTAAACTATTAAAGGAGGAACAGAAATGGATGAACTCCCTAGTGTTATTTGTAATTGGTGACCTACCTGGGTTTAACTACATGCGGATATATATTAGTCAATTTTGGACCATTGTTGTTGCTCCTGAGCTATCCTATCATGATGAAGGGTATTATATTGTGAAATTCTAGAAAGAAGCAGATATGAAAGAAGTGTTATATTCAGGTCCCTATAGTGTTAACAATAGACCTATGATTCTAAAACAATGGACCCCTAATATGGATTTCAAATCAGAATTCTTGACTCAGATTCCACTATGGGTCAAATTCCCCAAACTTCCTGTGAATTGTTGGAGTTGTGATTCATTAAGTCGAATGGCTAGTGCTATTGGAATTCCCTTATTTGCTGATGAATGCACCTCTATGCAAACTAGGATTTCTTATGCTAGAATGCTAATTGAAGTAGATGTAACTAGACCCGTGCCTCAATCCATAGATGTTATGGATGCTAATGGAGTTATCTTTCAGCAGAGATTGGAATTTGATTGGAAGCC
The DNA here is from genome assembly GCA_035772735.1 of Datura wrightii. Classification (NCBI taxonomy): domain Eukaryota; kingdom Viridiplantae; phylum Streptophyta; class Magnoliopsida; order Solanales; family Solanaceae; genus Datura; species Datura wrightii. Next base: position 29,991,804 of record JASDFA010000016.1, on the reverse strand, counting down.
TAAGTATTGTGGGAAGTGTTTAATGATGGGGCATGATTGTGAGAAGAAACTGCCTAGAAATCTTTAAATAAGAAACTTCCTAAGATGGTCTAGGTCTGGCAGGCTAAGACCACACACCTTGAAGTTCCTGAGGAGGACCAACAACAAGATCATCATGCACCAGAGGAACAAATGGTAAACCCACCAGCTGTGCTATCTACCTAAGTGGAGAGGGTTGGGGATATAATTTTAGGGGAATGAAACAGTGAAGATTGGCAGATCGCAAGGGGCAAATCAACTATAAAAGGAGTTAGTGGTAGTAGAATATATGCTCAAACCGTGATCGCAGTATGCACACATAACAACTTTGAGAACTTGAAGGAGACGATAGTATAGATTTCACCTCAACCTCCTGATACTAGAGGAGGGTCATCTTTATAGAGGTGATGGCTTGGTTAGCTGAATAAAAGGTACAAGCAACAAGAGTTGAGTACCTATATCAAAGAAAAGCATATCAAATTAGTAGGCCTAATTGAAACTAGAGTAAAGGAAACCAATCATGCAGCCATTGCTCAAAGAATAGCTCCAGGGTGGAATATACTTCATAACTATTCTTCTACTTATAATGGAAGGATATGGATCCTCTGGAATTCAAATGACTATATTGTGAATTTGATAGAATAGGATGCCCAGTACGTGCACTGTTCTGTTGCTAGTAGAGATGGAAAGATGGAATGTTACATGTCAGTGGTTTATGGCTATAATACCATTGAACAGAGGAAATCATTATGGGGGAATTCTAGAAAACTGTCCACAACCTGTGTTAAACCATGGATTTTCTGGGGAGATTTTAATGTCATTCTATATGCTCAAGATCAATTTAATGGGATGCCTGTTACCAGAGGAGAAGTGAGAGATTTTGAAGATTGTCTTGCTGATACTAATCTTTTTGAACTAGACTGGAAAGGAGAATACTGCACCTGGAGCAACAAGCAACTGGGGAATGGCAGAATATGCAGCCGAATAGACAGAGCTTTGGGTAACACTGACTAGATGATGAATCTAGGGCATTTGGTGACAGAGTATCGCTATCCTTATATTTATGATCATACCCCAAATGATTATAAATATAAGGATAGCAACTTTACCCAAAATTCCCTTCATATTTTTCAATGTTTGGGCAGAACATGATTCTTTTGTCTCACTAGCCGAGAATTGTTGGAAGGTAAGATATAGTGGAAATAAGTTGAAGGGCATTTGGATGAAACTCAAACAGCTTAAGCCACAACTTATACAATTGAACACTAACCACTATAAAGGGGTCTCTGACAAGATAGTAGCTACAAGAAGGGAATTGAATGTTGTTCAAAACCAACTGATAGTTTCTTATTCAGATTATCTAACTGATAGAGAGAAAAGCTTATTGCAAATGCTAGAAAAGTGGACACTTGTTGAAGAAAGCATCTGTCAACAAAAATCTAGAGCCTTGTGGATTAAATTAGGAGATTCAAATACAAAATACTTCACTGCTGTGATGAAACAGAGACAACACAAGAAGCAAATTGTTTCATTAATTTCTTTGAATGGTGATACACTAGTGGAGCCAGCAAATATAAAGGAGGAAGTCATAAATTTCTATAAGTCCCTTATAGGAACAGCAGCAACACATACTACAGCAGTAAGTAGACTAATTGTGAGGATTGGTCCAACCTTGACTCATGCTCAGCAGGTATTTCTATGCTCTGAGTTTAGTGATGAGGAAATTCTCAAAAGCTTGAACTCAATAGATAATGACAAGGCACCAGGATTTGATGGTTTCAATGCAACTTTCTTTAAAAAGGCCTGGTAGGTGATCCAGCATGATGTGTGTGCAGTTGTGAAGGATTTCTTTATTTCAGGGAAATTGCATAAATCAGTTAACTGCAAAACAATTACTTTGCTACCAAAAGTCCCTAATCCCTCTAGTTTTAAGGAATATAAGACTATAATGATGGAACGCTTGGGATTCCCTAACAAGTTCATTGGCTGGGTACTTACTTGTGTGTCTACTGTGTCCTTTTCCATACTTATAAATGGGAACTCACTACTCCATTTAAAGAAGCAAGAAGATTAAGGAAAGGGGACCCTATGTCTCCTTTCCTCTTTGCCATTGTGATGTAGTACTTAAGTAGAAGCCTCAAAGGATTGAGCAGTGATAAGCAATTCAAGTTTCATAGGAAGTGCCAAAGACTGGGCATTACTCATTTGAGGTTTGCAGATGATCTCTTAATGTTTGCAAGAGGAGATGTCACCTCTATTAGTTTGCTTCATGAAAAATTTCAAATCTTCATTACTGCTTCTAGATTGCAAGCAAACTTATCAAAGAGTGCAATTTACTATGGTGGAGTTCAAGCAGAAGAACAGGTACTAATTGAGGCCACTTTGGGATATACTCATGGTTCACTTCCTTTTAAATATCGGGGGATCCCTATAGATGCTAAGAAGCTTAGTGTATTGTAATGGCAACCATTGATAGCTGCTATAGTGGGAAGGATCACATCATGGACTGCCAAAAAATTATCCTATACGGGTAGGATTCAACTTGTGAAATCTGTGTTATTTGGGGTGCAGACCTATTGGGCACAAATGTTCATTATACCTACGAAAGTTGTGAAGGCTATCCAAGCTCATTGTAGAAGTTATATATGGTCTAGGGCAAATTCTGTTGCTAGAAAGGCTCTAGTTTCATGGGAGAAAATGTGTTTATCTAAGGCTGCAAGGGGATATAATCTTATCAACTTGAAATGATGGAACAAGGCAACAATTATGAAAGTGTGTTGGGATGTGGCAACAAAGAAAGACTCATTATGGATTCAGTGGATATACAGCTATTATATAAAGGGCAGAAGTATGACAGAGTTACAAATTCCTCAGCAGGCAAGCTGGATGGTCAAAAAAATTCTTAATAGCAAAGATTTATTGCTTCATTTCCATCCTGTCCAGCAGACAAATAGGAGTATAATCAAGCAACTGTACCTTCGATTATTAGGGGATCATCCAAAGGTACCATGGAAGCAACTTATGTTTTATAACCTAGCAAGACCTAAGTCTATATTCACAGTATGGTTGCAAATTCTAGGAAGGCTACTTACAATGGATAGATTGTTGAAATGGGGGATGAAAGTAGATCCACAATATAGTCTATGCAAGCAGAGTACAGAAAGCAAAGATCATTTATTTGCAAAATTCCCATTCAAAGGGGTTGTACGGCTAAACTGCTTCAATGGCTAAAAATCTCACCCTTCCATGCACAGACCTGGACTGATATGCAACAATGGGTATTACTGAAGACTAAGGGCAAGAGTTACTCTTCTCAAATTGTCAAGATGGTATATACAAAATTCATTCATGCCATTTGGAATGAGAAAAACAGTAGTCTTTGAGAAAAAGCAGACATAGTGGATGCTATTGCACGTAATGTGGCTTGTGTGCGCAATGTGCGAGCTACTGGAATGCTAGAAAATATATTGAAAAAGTGTACCTTCTAAGTAGTATGGCTCCTATAGAGATTACTTTACTGCTAGAATAACAGTTTTTTTCATGAGCAGGTTGTGCTTAGCCTTGCTTGGTTTGTAACTCTTACTTTGGTAATTAATAAAGTCCACTAATTACCAAAAAATATATGCAAGTGTGATACAAGATATACCGACATGATTCGAGTATAATGTGAGAGACATAGTTGGGCTGTAAATATTACGATAGGGTACATGTAAGACACTACATGACATTATTACGGTGTAGGGACGTGATGCGAAATTCTAAAGAGACAGGTATGTACATGTACTTTAGTTGTGGAGGACTTAACTCCATTGGTATGGTTTGATGCTTTCTTTATGTGTACTTGAGCTATTTAATTTGTATTGTGATTGAATGCTTGATCAATGTAGTTGTGTGGGTTATAGAAGGTAAAGAAACTGAGTTATCAATGGTAGTGAATTACTAGGAGATCATTGGTCTAGCCTTATTATTATCATATAGACAAGAGAGTAGAAACAGAATTATAAGGGTGAGTTAATCATGTGGATCAAATAATAGGTCAATAGATAATGAAAACGGGCTAAACTTGTGATAATGGAAGGGTAGATGGGGTATACGTGCTACAGGGTTTATATGGCGGGTTAATAGAGGAGAGGATCAGTGAAACCTACTACCGCCTAACTAGGGTGGCGTTGCAGCGGGCAAATCACTGTTGTAACGAGAACGCTGTAGCGGTCAAGGTATCTGCTGCATTAAGGTGAGAGAAATAGAATAAGAGTTGGAATGAGGGCTAGAGTGGTAGGGTAGATGCTCGAATATTGATGAATTATGGTAATCAAATAAAGTGGTAAATAAACTTGTGGGGTTATAAATATAATTTGCATTCATTGCTAAATTTATTAATTCGATTACATGTTAAATTATATGCGGTAACGTGAACTAATCTTAGTCTGCCGATGATGTCTATCGATATGTGTGGTGTACTGATACTATTTTGCTACATCTTTTTGGTGTAGGTTGTGGCAGGTTTGAAGTTTCATGATTAATGTGAAGTACTCAGCCTCAGGTTTTGTAATTTTTTCTACAGATGAAGCTGTGTCATTTTATTTTGTCAAGTATTCTAGTAGAGTTCTTGTACCTATCTAGACTAGGTCTTGGAGAGTCATGGTTCGAAAGGAAAGATTTTTTATAATTCTAACAATATTTTATATCATTCAAGCTAATGAGTATTTAAATTGTTTTATTTTATGCGTTGGCTTAAAAAGTGATTCTCCTATCAAGCTAAAGTCGATGCAGGTTCTCGCATGACTCGCCCATTCGGATCATGAAATAGGAACAACATAACTAAGTATATACAAAAATAATATATATCATTATATCCCCCTTCCCCCTCCCCAACCCAAAAAAATCAACTTTTATTAATTTTTATTTCGTATTTTAGTGATAAAGCAATCATTAAAACCCCTTAAATTGATAAACATAGAAAAGACATAAAAGAACATCACCAATTGCTTATAATTACAATCATCACTTTTAAAAATAAGGTTATTTAGCAAACGAAAAGTAAAAACCACGATTTAGTAATTTTTTTAATCGATAATTAATGATAAAATCAACATAATTATAATAACGTATTTAACAGTTAGAATGCGTACCACAACTAAACTATTCTTCCTGACTTTCCGTATAATAGATTTGGGAATGATATAAAAGATTCAACTACAAAAAATACTCCTTGGTAGAAAATATTAATTTCCATAATCTTCATTGCATTGCAAATATAGTAGAAAAAAGAAGCCGATATATGGCGATTCTTCTCAATATGCAAGATAATAATAAGAGTCTTTATTTTAATTGTCACTCCCTAGTCTTCATAATCTTAAAATAATTTAATAAAAGTTTTAAAAAGGACTAAATGTAAAAAGAAATTGTGAGGGATCACTTACATGTTTAAATAGCATCATTGATGTGATTATTTGGGACAGAAGTAGAAAAGTAACAGTGTCATCATATCATATATACTCAAAAAACTCCACAAAACCACTCTCACACATCTTCGGTTTGTATCGTAAAAAATTTCTCCATTTTTTTCTACTCTCTCTTTTTTTATTTTCTTCTTGACCTTCTATCTATCTAACTAACCAAAAAGTGATGGATACTTATGATGATATATTCACTGAACTTGAACCACTTTTTGATGGTGATGAATGGGACCATCGCAAGATTTCCACTGATCAAATTCACAAAGTTGATGATAAACAGTCAATTCCTATGACTGATTAGGACGAGTAGAAAGAAGTTGTTTCTGATGCTCAAAAATTTCCATAGAAGAAAGTGATAAAGAAGTGAAGAAAGGTGACACAGATCTGAAGAGTGATGTTGATGAATTTGTTATGATTGATAAGAAACATCTTAGCGAAATCACTGATGATGATGATGTGGTCAAGCAAGAAATTGGTATACAAATCTAAAAAAGTGAGAAAATTTTGCTTGACTCGAAAATGCATGATGAGGTTACCAAGAAAAAGAGAGAAGCTTCTGCTATCGAATCTATTAATGAGTCATTGGTGAGGTTACCAAGAAAAAGAGAGAAGCTTCTGCTATCGAATCTATTAATGAGCCATTGGTTGCAAGAAGAACAAACCCTAGGAGGGCTCATAGAAGCGCTACTAATCCTCCACAAGAGCTAATTAGAGGAAAATCAGAGAGCAAACGTGAAAGGATTAATGCTAAATATTTCATCTTACCTAATGGTTGGGCAACTGAAATTTGTGTTAGGATAAAAGAAAATAGTTCTGGCCACAAAGATACAGTAAATTAATAATTAATTTTCTCTACTTATCATAAAATATTCAATTATTTTGATAATCTTGGATATATGTTTTAAATTTAAAGTGCACTAATTTTTATCTAGTTTTATGAATAATAAATGGTTTGATTTTAGTGTAGAATCATCAGATGTTTTGATACACATTATGACTATTAGATTATTGTAATCAAATTTATCTTTAATTTTTTTTCAATTATTATTATTATTATAAATGTATATGTATTATAGTGAATATCTATAGATGTTTTTTTATTATAGTGGATACATGTGTTTATATTATAGTGAAAGTCTATCTTCTGGAGAAAACTTAGGAGGAATTATCCCTATAAATAGAGGGGTTCTCCTTCATTGTATTTTATTCCATCAAGAGAAATAAGAACTTCTATCCTTCTTTCTTTCTCTACAATATTCTTATTCTTTCTTTATTATTTCATATCACGTTATCAGCATGAGTTTCTGCCTTGAGCACTCATTTTGAAAGATCTGAGGTAAGAAAAATTAAAATTTTTTTTCGAAAGATGTATTACTTAACCACAGGAATGATATTCCTTTGGTGATATTGTTGCTCTATGACTCTACTGTCTCAAAATTTGAAGGCCAAGGTATTATTTTTCTCTTTCTTTTAATATGGCTAACCTTACAAAACTTGATTTCGTTGCCCTTCAAAGTTCGGGCAAGAACTATCTTTCATGGGTGTTGGATGCTGAAATCCATATAGACGCAATGGGTCTTGGAGACACCATTAAAAGGGAAAATAAAGCATCAAAAAAGATCGTGCTAAGGCTATGATATTCTTGCGTCATCATATTGAAGAAATTCTGAAAATTGAATATCTCACGATTAAGGATCCACTTATTTTATGGAATAGCCTAAAAGAAAGGTATGACCACTTGAAGATGGTCATCCACCCAAAGGCATGATATGATTGAATCCATTAAGACTATAAGTCTGTTTATGAGTATAGCTCATCAACATTCAAAATTGTTTCTAAGTTGAAACTATGTGGAGAGACTATTAATGATGTTGATATGATAGAATATGTGGTAGTACACAAAATTAATTTAGAGCTCCAGAAGAGCTAATGTGTTACTATTGTAGTAAGTCTCAAAAGGAAACTTATAAGTTTCAAAGATATTAAAAAAATTGAGACTATAAATTATGCAAAGATCTAATATCTTCATATTACTACAATTGAAGTGGGTTATAAATATTTATATAAAAGATTACCCGTCATTTTATTTTATTTGTAGTACATAAATATGAGTATGATGAGAAAATAACATACGAAAGTAAATTAGAAGGTTACTGAAATAAAGATAAGTTGGCATAACTGGTTGGCCATCCCGGTTCAAATGTAATACAAAATAATTGAGAATTCACGTGGTTATATGTTGAAGAAATAAAACATTCTTCAAGAATTCTCTTGTGTTTCTTGTTCTCGTGATAGAATGATCTTGATTAGCTAAGATTGGAATTATACTCCCTGAAATTTTGATTTATAAAAGGGTGAATATGGGCCCGTTCACCCACCATGTGAACGATTATATAATTTAATAGATGCATCTATGGTATGGTAACATGTACTTTGATATCAACTTGCAATTGGTTCTTGCAAGGTTGTTTGCTCGAATTGTTAAATTAAGAGCACAGTTTCAAATCATAAAATCATGTTGATAATATCTAAGTTGGTTTAGCAAAAAATGTTAGCCTCCAATTATAGCTAAATCATTAGTTATGAGAACAAAAACCGCAAATAAAATTTGGTATGAGATATGTTTATTTAACATATAGCAACACTTAAATATATCAAGCCAACAAGGTTCCCCTATCACAATTGTTTCAGGTTCAGGAATCAAATAATTCCATCTAAAAATTTGAATGTGCGGTATATGATTCAATTGCTCCACCACAACGCACAAAGATGGGCCCCAAATGAGCTTAGGGGGTAAATATTAGTTTTCATAACATTAGGGGGAGAAGTGATTAGCAACGTGAAAATTGAGTTGGATGAATTATCTAGATCGTCGAGAAAAAAAATCTGAACTTAAAGTTCAAGAGATAATTCACTTGCAAAATATTGCAAATCAATTTTCAGATGTATTTGCTGGCCCTATTTTTAATTCAGTTGCAAATGCTCCAATTAAAGGTTCTTGAAGGACAAGATCTATGAGACGCCTGGAGTGTGATAGACCAAACGGTTCCAAATATAGAACTCCTTGAAGAAGGAGATGAGCAAATGATTAAAATGGTCATAATGATGAGGCAAGTGCTTTAAGAAAGAACCACGACATAACACTTCATAAAACCTTGGTGAAGGTTCAGCTACCTGAAAATGATGAAAAATGAAGAGATCTCAATAAGTTATGTTGCATTGGAACTGATATCAAAATGATCGTCGACGATACCTTTGATATAATATAGTGCTCCATATTATAAATATTGACGAGGATCTTGAATTCAAATCTGTCAAAAAGTATGGGCAGATAAATAATTGGCCAAATAAAAATACGCAATTCAAGTATAATGCCAGTGGAATGAATTCTTGTGGCATAAAGATTTTTCTCAAATCCTCATATTATTATATGGAGAGGTTCTCCTATAGTGGATAAAATTATTTTGAGGTTACTCATAAATCTGGCAATACGTGAAAAACTTGACATGCGTATAATAAAATTATTTTCATGTCTAAATATATTGAAGGATATATGAAAATCCTTGAAGGATTTAAAACAACGAGGAAATTCTTGGTCCTGAAGTACCATATCTTAGTGTAATTGGTGCACTAATGTATCTTGCTAACACTACAAGACCTAATATAGCCTTTTTAGTTAATTTGTTAGCAAAGTATAGTCTGCTCCTACTAGGATACATTGGAATGGGATCAAACACATAATGCGGTATCTAAAAGAGATTATCAATATGAGCCTATATTATTCTAACAATTGCAGTCCCGATCTTGTTGGTTATGCTGATGTTGGGTATTTATCTGACCCATACAAAGTTCGATCTCAAATTGGCTACGTGTTCATATGTGGAGGTATTGTCATATCTTGGAGATCTACAAAGCAGTCTCTCGTAGCCACTTTATCAAATCATGCTGAGATAATAGTTATTCATGAAGCAAGCCGAGAATGTGTGTGGTTGAGGTCCATGATACATCTCGTTAGAGAAAAATGTGGTTTGAAATGTGACAAAGTACCCACAATTTTATATGAAAATAATACAGCATGCATAGCACAACTAGAGGGAGGATTCATAAAAGGAGATAAACGAAGCACATCTCGCCAAAGCTTTTCTACAGACACGAGCTCCAAAAAAATGGTGATATCAATGTGCAACAGACTCGTTCAAGTGACAATGTGGCTAATTTATTCACCAAATCTCTACCAACTGCAACTTTCAAGAAGATGGTGCACAAGATTGGGGTACAATGATTCAAGGATATTCTCATTAGGGGGAGTTAATACGCGCTGTACTCTTTTTTCTTCACGAGGTTTTTTCCCACTGGGTTTTCCTTGTAAGGTTTTTAATGAGGCAGCCAAAATGCGTATTATTAAATATGTGTACTCTTTTTTCTTCACTAGATTTTTTTTCACTGGGTTTTTTCTAGTAAGGTTTTGACGAGACACATTATCTATCAAATAGACATTCAAGGGGTAGTACTGTAAATGTATTTGTATTATAGTGAATGTATATAAAGATATTTATATTATAGTGGATACATGTGTTTATATTATAGTGAAAGTCTATCTTTTGGAGAAAACTTAGGAGGAATTATCCATATAAATAGAGGGGTTCTCCTTCATTGTATTTCATTCCATCAAGAGAAATAAGAACTTCTCTCCTTCTCTCTTTCTCTATAATATTCTTGTTCTTTCTTTATTATTTAATAACAATTATTTAATATTCAATATATATATATATATATGCCTCAAATCGTATCATTAATTTTTGGATCAGTCAAAATATTCATGATGTTTTCATTTTATATATGTGTGTGTGTGTGTATGTTCTATATATATATATATATATATATTTCTTGTAATATTACATTGAGAAAAGTACAAAACATGTTTGCCGATCAAGGATGGAACTCCATAGATACCAACAATCCAAACAAAAGGTATGTGAAATTGTAACATGTGAGCTTTGCTAATTCATATAATTTATTTAGTTAATTAATTCTTTACTTTTTAATAAATAGAACTGATCTATGACTAATTAAGTTTACAATTGCCAATCGATAGTTCTTTGTTTTTACTTTACAATTTTATCATAGTGTTTATTATAATACATTTTGCAGGAGAAAAGTCTAGTTCAACAAGGATGAGATAGAAGGAGGTCAAGTAATTACAGGAGTAATTTTCTCTTTTTTCCTTTGACATGAGTTTTGTACTTAATTTAAGTTGCATACATCTTTTATATCCTACACTTATGAGGATTTTTACTTTCATTTCTTTTATGTTGAACAAGTTAATTGTATAATTAAGCTGGTATTATTACTATTGAATGTGCTAGAAACTAAACTCATAATTATTACTCATTTTATTTTATATTTAAGTGGTGTTTTTTATTTTGTACACCTCCTTTAAAAAAAAAATTTATCTTTAGAAAGAAAAAAATTAAATAGTATATTCTCTATGTACATTTTTATTTTTTCACTATACTAAAATAAGTTTTCACTTTTACTTTTTCACTTTAGCATAACAAGAAAAATACAGTCTTTGTTTACCTTTAATATTAACTACTGCTTTACAAATAATTTTTCAAGATCTTTTGAAATGCCAACTGTCACAGTATTATACTAAAATATGCACTTCTTTTATTCTTTTTTTTTTAAAAAAGTGCAAAGTCCATTATGGACAAATAAAAGTGAATGCAGGGAGTATTTAATATAGTTTATTAATAACATAACAATCCACTCATTTAAATAGGAGTGAATTTGAAAAAACCTAGTTAATATTTTTTTTGATTTTGTGAAACACCATTTATTTTGAATCAAAATAATAAATTAAAAATACCATTTATTTTGAATCAAAATAAAAAATTTAAAATATCATTTATTATGAAATGGAGAAGTATTCTAGTATTGTATGACGCATACCGCTCTGAGGAGGTTTCCTTCCTTTATGTATTTTCTTTTTGAGGATCAATATATAAGGCAAAGGTTATTGTCAAATCCTCAACAAAAAAATGATTTTACTTTTATATATGTTATAGCCACACAAAAAATGCAATGTCTACTTTTATTTTTTTATTTTAAATTTTTAGTACCTATTAAATTGATAAACATAATGAAAGAAACATAAAAAAAATATTATTCATTATTTATTATTATTATTATTATTATCACATTTTAAAATTTAGTTATTCAAAAAAAATAAGTAAACATCACAATTTAGAAAAAATTTTAATCGACAATTAAATGACAAGAATCAATATAATCATAAAAATAAACTTTACAGTCAGGGCGCATACCATAACTAACTCTTCTTCAAAAATTTCCGTGTTTTTGATATGATTACGTCATAAATGATTTCAAATATATGCGCGCCCACACACATAAATTTCTTTTAGCCAAACTGAATATATACATACGACTGCGAGACAAGATGTACAGATATACAAGTGTATACAAGATATACCATCATGATTCGAGTATAATGTGAGAGACACAGTAGGGGTGTAAATATTATGATACAGTACAGGTAAAACACTATATGATATTATTATGGTGTAGAGACGTCGTGTGGAATTCCGAAGAGACAGGTATTTACATGTACGTTAGTTGTGGAGGACTTAACTCCACCGGTATGGTTTGATGTTTTCCTTATGTGTACTTGAGCTATTTAATTTGTATTGTGATTGAATGCTTGATCAAAGTGGTTGTGTGGGTTATAGAAGGTAAGGCAATTGAGTTATAAAAATGGTAGTGAATTACTAGGAGATCTTTGATCTAGCCTTATTATTATCATATAAACAAAAGAGTAGAAACAAAATTAAAGAGGGTGAGTTGATCATGCGGGTCAAATAATAGGTCATTGGATAAGAAATACGGGCTTAATTTGTGATAATGGAAGGGTAAATGGGGTAGGCGTGCTACAAGGTTTATATGGCGGGTTAACAGAGGAGACGATCAGTGAAACCTACTACTGCCTAACTTAGGTGGCGCTGCGGTGGGAAAATCACCGTTGTAGTGAGATAGCTGTAGCGGTCAAGGTATCCGCTGCATTAAGGTGAGAGAAAAGAATAAGATTTGGAATGAGGGTTAGAGTGGTAGGGTAGATGATCGAATATTGATGAATTATGGTAATCAAATAAAGTGGTAAATGAACTTGTGGGGATATAAATATAATTTGCAGTTGTTGTTACATTTATTAATTCGATTGCAAGTTAAATAATACGCAGTTATGTGAACTAATCTTAGTCTGCCGATGAAGCCTATCGGTATGTGTGTTGTACTAATACTATCTTGCTACACCTTTTTGGTGTAGGTTGTGGTTGGTTTGAAGTTTCTTGATTGACCTCGAGTACTCTGCCTCAGCTTCCGTAATTTTTTCAGCAGACGAAGCTGTGTCATTTTATTTTGTCAAGTATTCTGGTAGAGCACTTGTACCTATCTAGACTAAGTCTTGGGGAGTCATGGTTTGGAAGAAAATATTTATTATAATTCTAGCAATATTTTTTGTCATGCAAGCTAATGAGTGTTTAAATTATTTTATTTTATGCATTGGTTTAAAAAAGGGTTCTCCTATCGAGCTAATATCGATGCAAGTGTTCACACGACTTGCCTATTCGGATTGTGAAAGGGGAACAACATAACTAAGTATATACAAAAGTAATATATAGCATTATATCCCCTTCCCCTCTCCCCAACCCAAAAAAAAATCACCTTTTATTATTTTTTTGTTTCTTATTATAGTGATAATTCAATCATTAAAACCCCTTAAATTGATAAAACATAAAAAAGACATAAAAGAGCATCACCAGTTTCTTATAATTACAATCATCACTTTTAACAAAAAGGTTATTTAACAAATGACAAGTAAATACCACGATTTATTAAATTTTTTAATCGATAATCAAATGATAAAAATTAACATAATCATAATAATGTCCTTAACAGTCAGAAGGCGTACCACAATTAACTATTCTTCCTGACTTTCGTATATCAGATTTGAGAACAATATAAAATATTCAACTACAAAAAATACTCCTTGGTAGAAAATATTAATTTTCACAATCTTCATTGCATTGCAAATATAGTATAAAAAAAAAAAGAAGCCGATGTATGGTGATTCTTCTCAATATGCAAGATAATAATAAGAGTCTTTATCTTAATTGTTACTTTCCGGTCTTCTTAATGTTAAAATAATTTAATAAAAATTTTAAAAAGGACCAAAATGTAAAAAAAAATTGTGAGGGATCACTTACATGTTTAAATAGCATCATTCATGTGATTATTTTGGACAAAAGTAAAAAAGTAACAGTGTCATTATATCATGTATACTCAAAAACTTCACAAAACCACTCTCACACATCTTCAGTTTGTATCGAAAAAAGTTTCTTTACTTTTTTCTACTCTCTCTTTTTTTTAATTTTCTTCTTGACCTTCTATCTATCTAACTAATCAAAAAGTGATGGATTCTTATGATAATATAGTCTATGAACTTGAACCACTTTTTGATGGTGATGAATTAGACCATCGCAAGATTTTAACTGATCAAATTCACAAAATTAATGATAAACAGTCAAAACCTATGATTGATCAGGATGAGAAGAAAGAAGTTGTTCCTAATGCTCAAAAAATTGCCACAGAAGAAAGTGATAAAGAAGTGAAGAAAGGTGACACAAATCTGAAGACTGATATTGATCAATTTGTTATGATTGATCAGAAACATCATAAAGAAATCAGTGATGATGATTATGTGGTCAAGCAAGAAAATGGTATAGAAATTCAAAAAAGTGAGATAAATTTGCTTGACTCGAAAATTGATGATGAGGTTATATAGAAGTTTCTGCTATCGAATCTACTAAGAAGCCATTGGTTGCAAGAAGAACTAACCCCAAGAGGGCTCATAGAAGCACTACTCATCCTCCATAAGAGCTAATTAGAGGAAAATCAGAGAGAAAACGTGAAAGGATTAATGCTAAAGATTTAATCTTACCTGATGACTGGGCATTTGGAATTCGTGTTAGAGTAAAAGGAAACAGTTTAGGTCACAAAGATACGTTAAATTAATAATTAATTTACTCTATTTATCATAAAATATTCAATTACTTTGATAATCTTGGACATATATATTTAATTTTAAATGCACCAATTTTTATCTAGTTTTATAACAATGAAGGGTTTGATTTTAGTGTAAAATCATCATAAGTTTTGATACACACTATGTCTATTATATTATTGTAATCAAATTCTATATTTAATTTTTTTCTATTATTATTATTTAATGTTCAATATATATATATATATACACACACACACACACACACACATGGCTCAAAACTTATCATTAATTAATTGATCGGTCAAAATATTTATGATGTTTTGGTTATATATATAAAATTTCTTGTAATATTACATTGAGGATAGTACAAAACATGTTTGCTGATTTAAGGATGGAACTCCATAGATCAACAGTCCAAACAAAAGGTATATGTGAAATTGTAACTTGTGAGCTTTGCTAATTTATACAATTTATTTAGTTAATAAATTCTTCAACTTTTTAATAATTAGAATTGATCTATGACTAATTTAGTTTACCATTGCCAATCGATAGTTCTTTTCTTTTACTTTATAATTTTATCAAAGTGTTTATATTCACACATTTTGCAAGAGGAAAGCCAATTCAACAAATATGAGATAGATGGAGGTCAAATAGTTCTAGGAGTAATTTTTTCTTTTTTTTCATTGACATATGTTAAGTCCTTAATTTAAGTTGCGTACATCTTTTATATCCTGCACTTATGAGGATTTATCTTTTATTTCTTTTATGTTGAACTAGTTAATTGTATAATTAACTCAATATTATTATTATTGAATGTGATAGAAACTAAACTCATAATTACTACTCCCTTTATAATATATTTAAGTGGTGTTTTTATTCTGTGCACCTCCTTTATAATTTTTTTTATTTTTAGAAAGAAAAAATTAAAGAGTACTTATTCTCTCTGTTCATTTTTACTTTTTTACTATATTAAAATAAGTTTTCACGTTTACTTTTTCACTTTAGTATATCAAATAATAGACAGTATTTTTTTACCTGTAATATTAACTACTACTTTTTCAAATAATTTTTCAAGATCTTTTGAAATGCTAACTGTCACGAATATTATACTAAAATATGCAGTTCTTTTATTTATTTATTTTTGAAAGAAAGTGCAAAGTCCATGATGGATAAATAAAAGTGAATGGAGGGGGTATTTAATATAGTTTCTTAATTACATAAAAATTCACTCATTTAAATAGAAGTGAATTTGAAAAAAATAATTAATATATTTTTTTGATTATGTGTAACACCATTATTTTGAATCAAAATAATAAATTAAAAACTAGATTATTTTGAATCTAAATAAAAAATTAAAAACTCCATTTATTATGAAGTGGATAAATATTCTAATAATGTATGACGCATACATTTCTGAGGTGGTTTTCTTCGTTTATGTATTTTCTTTTTGAGGATCAATATATAAGGTAAAGGTTAATGTCAAATCATCAATTACAAAAAAATAACTGTACTTTTATATACTTCATAGCCTAACAAAAAATGCAAGTCTACTTTTATTTTTATTATTTTCAACTTTTAGAGATATATATTTTTAAAACCTATTAAATTGATAAGCATAATGATAAAAAACATTAAAAAATATTATTCATTATTTATTATTATAATTATCATATTTTAAAATTGAGTTATTCAGCAAAAAATAAGTAAACATCACAATGTAGAAAAGTATTTAATTGACAATTAAATGACAAAAATTAATATAATCATAAAAACAGACTTAACAGTCAGAGTGCATACCATAACTAACTCTTCTTCCAAAATTTTTGTGTTTTAGATTTGATTACGTTATAAATAATTTCAATTATATGTGCCCGCACACATATAAAATTATTTTAGTCAAACTAGCTATATACATACGGCTGCGATGACAAGATATACAAATATATAAGTGTGATACAAGATATACCAACATGATTCGAGTATAATGTGAGATACACAGTTGGGGTGTAAATATTATGATATGATACAGGTAAGACACTACATGACATTATTATGGTGTAGAGACGTGGTGCGGAATTCGAAAGAGATAGGTATGTACATGTACATTAGTTGTGGAGGACTTAACTTCATCGGCATGGTTTAATGCTTTCTTTATGTGTACTTGACCTATTTAATTTGAATTGTGATTAAATACTTGATCAATGTGGTTGTGTGGGTTATAGAAGGTAACGTAACTGAGTTACCAATAGTACTGAATTACTAGAAGATTGTTGGTCTAGCCTTATTATTTTCATATAGACAAGAGAGTAGAAACAGAATTAAAGAGGGTGAGTTAATCATACAGATCAAATAATAGGTCAATAAATAATGAAAACGGGCTTAACTTGTGATAATGGAAGGGTAGATGGGGGTATACGTGCTACAAGGTCTATACGGCGAGTTAATAGAGGAGAGGATCAGTGAAACCTACTACTGCCTAACTAGGGTGGCGTGGCAGTGGGCAAATAATTGTTGTAGTGAGATCGTTGTAGCAGTCAAGGTATTCGCTGCATTGAGGTGAGAGAAACAGAATAAGATTCGGAACGATGGATAGAGTGGTATGGTAGATTCTCGAATATTGATGAATTATGGTAATCAAATGAAGTGGTAAATGAACTTGTGGGTTTATAAATATAATTTGCAGTCGTTGTTACAATTATTAATTCGATTGCATGTTAAATTATATGCAGTTACGTGAAGTAATCTTAGTCTGCCAATGATGCCTATAGTTATGTGTGGTGTACTGATACTACCTTCCTACACCTTTTTGGTGTAGGTTGTGGCAGGTTTGAAGTTTCATGATTGACGTGTAGTACTCAGCCTCAGATTCCATAAGTTTTTCTGCAGACGAAGCTGTGTCATTTTATTTTGTCGAGTATTCTGGTAGAGCTCTTGTACCTTTCTAGAGTAGGTCTTGGGGAGTCATGGTTTGGAAGAAAAGATTTATTATAATTCTAGCAACATTTTTTATCATGCAAGCTAATGAGTTTTTAAATAATTTTATTTTATGTGTTGGTTTAAAAACGGGTTCTCCTATCGAGCTAATGTCGATGCAGGTGTTTGCAGAACCTGCCCATTCGGATCGTGAAATGGAAACAACATAACTAAGTAAATAAAAAAACTATATATAGCATTATATTCCCCTCCTCCCTCCCCAACCCAAAAAAATCAACTTTTATTATTTCTTATTTCTTATTTTAGTCATAATGCAATCATTAAAATCCCTTAAATTGATAAACACAAAAAAGACATAAAAGAACATCACCAATTGCTTATAATTACAATCATTACTTTAAAAAATTAGGTTATTGAACAAACAACAAGTATATACCACGATTTAGTAAATATTTTAATCAATAATTAAACGATAAAATTAAACATAATCATAATAACGCGCTTAATAATCAAAACGTGTACCACAATTAACTATTCTTCCTGACTTTACGTATTTTAGATTTGGAAATAATATAGAAAGTTCAACTACATAAAATAATTCTTAGTAGAAAATATTAATTTCCACCATCTTCATTGCATTGCAAATATAGTAGAAAAAAAAAGTCAATGTATGGTGATTCTTCTTTACATGCAAGATGATACTAAGTCTTTATCTTAATTGTTATTCCCAGGTCTTCTATATCTTAAAATAATTTAATAAAAATTTTAAAAAGGACTAAAATGTAAAAAAAGAAATTTTGAGGGATCACTTACATATTTAAATAGCATCATTCATGTGATTATTTTGGACAGAAGTAAAAAAGTAACATTGTCATCATATCATATATACTCAAAAACTCTACAAAAACCACTCTCACACATCTTTAGTTTGTATCGAAAAAATATTTCTCCATTTTTTTCTACTCTCTTTTTATTTTCTTCTTGACCTTCTATCTACCTAACTAATCAAAAAGTGATGGATTCTTATGATAATATATTCTATGAACTTGAACCACTTTTTGATGGTAATGAATGAGACCATCGCAAGATTTTAACTAATCAAATTCACAAAATTAATGATAAACAGTCAAAACCTATGATTGATCAGGATGAGAAGAAAGAAGTTGTTCCTGATGCTCAAAAAATTGCCACAGAAGAAAGTGATAAAGAAGTGAAGAAAGGTGACGCAGATCTGAAGACTAATGTTGATCAATTTGTTATGATTGATCAGAAACATCATAAAGAAATCAGTGATGATGATTATGTGGTCAAGCAAGAAAATGGTATAGAAATCCAAAAAAGTGAGATAAAAATGCTTGACTCGAAAATGGATGATGAGGTTATATAGAAAAAGAGAGAAGTTTCTGCTATCGAATCTACTAAGAAGCCATTGGTTTCAAGAAGAACTAGCCCCAAGAGGGCTTATAGAAGCATTACTCATCCTCCATAAGAGCTAATTAGAGGAAAATCAAAGAGAAAACGTGAAAGGATTAATGCTAAAGATTTAATCTTACCTAATGACTGGGCATCTGAAATTCGTGTTAGAGTAAAAGGAAATAGTTTAGGTCACAAAGATACGTTAAATTAATACTTAATTTACTCTATTATCATAAAATATTCAATTACTTTGATAATCTTATATATATATATATATATATATATATAAAATTTTAAATGGACCAATTTTTATCTAGTTTTATAAACAATGAAGGGTATGATTTTAGTGTAAAATCATCATAAGTTTTAATACACACTATGTCTATTATATTATTGTAATCAAATTCTATATTTAATTTTTTTCAATTATTATTATTTAATGTTCAATATATATATACACACACACACATATGGCTCAAAACTTATCATTAATTAATTGATCGGTCAAAATATTCATGATGTTTTGGTTATATATATAAAATTTCTTGTAATATTACATCAAGGATAGTACAAAACATGTTTGCTAATTAAGGATGGAACTCCATAGATATCAACAGTCCAAACAAAAGGTATATGTGAAATTGTAAGTTGTGAGCTTTGCTAATTTATACAATTTATTTAGTTAATAAATTCTTCGCCTTTTTAATAAATAGAACTGATCTATGACTAATTAAGTTTACAATTGCAATCAATAGTTCTTTTCTTTTACGTTACAATTTTATCAAAGTGTTTATATTAATATATTTTGCAGGAAGAAAACCAAGGTCAACAAGGATGAGATCGATGGAGGTCAAATGATTGCAGGAGTAATTTTCTCTTTTTTTCTTTAACATGAGTGGATTACTTGATTTAAGTTGCGTATATCTTTTATATCCTGCACTTATGAGGATTTATCTTTATTTCTTTTATGTTTAACTAGTTAATTTGTATAATTATGTCGGTATTATTACTATTGAATGTGATAGAAACTAAACTCATAATTACTACTCCCTTTATTTTATATTTAAGTGGTGGTTTTATTTTGCACGCCTCCTTTAAAATTTTTGTTCATTCTTAGAAAGAAAGAATTAAATAGTATATTCTCTCTCATTTTTACATTTTTACTATACTAAAATAAGTTTTCGCTTTTACTTTTTGACTTTAGTATATCAAGAAAAAGACAGTATTTTTTTACCTTTAATATTAACTAGTATTTTCCCAAATAATTTTTCAAGATCTTTTGAAATGCTAACTGTCACGGGTATTATACTAAAATATGCACTTCTTTTATTTTTTTTAAGAGAAAGTGCAAAGTCCATTGTGGACGAATAAAAGTGAATGGAGGGAGTATTTAATATAGTTTCTTAATTACGTAAAAATTCACTCATTTAAATAGGAGTGAATTTGAAAAAAATAATTAATATCTTTTTTGATTTTGTGAAACACCATTTATTTTGAATCAAATAATAAATTAAAAACATCATTTATTTTGAACCAAAATAAAAAATTTAAAATACCATTTATTATCAAATGGAGAAGTATTTTACTATTGTATGAGCATAGCACTCTGAGGAGGTTTCCTTCCTTTATGTGTTTTATTTTGGAGGATCAATATATAAGGTAAAGGTTGTTGTCAAATCCTCAACTACAAAAATGACTTTAGTTTTATATATGTTACAGCCAAACAAAAAATGCAATGTCTACTTTTATTTTTCTTATTTTAAATTTTTAGTGATATATATTTTTAAAACCTATTAAATTGATAAACATAATGAAAAAAAATAAAAAATATTATTCAATATTTTTATTATAATAATCACATATTAAAATTGAGTTATTCAACAAAAAATAAGTAAACATCACAATTTAGAAAAGTTTTTAAAAATAGACTTAACAGTCAGGGCGCGTACCATAACTAACTCTTCTTCCAAAATTTTCGTGTTTTAGATTTGATTACATCATAAATGATTTCAAATATATGCAATCAGACACACACAGACATAAATTTTTTTAAGCCAAAATAGCTATATACATACGAATGCAATGACAAGATATACAAATATATACAAGTGTGATACAAGATATACCATCATGATTCTAGTATAATGTGAGAGAGACAGTTGGGGTGTAAATATTATGATAAGGTATAGGTAAGACACTACATGATATTATTATGGTGTAGGGACGTCGTATGGAATTCAGAAGAGACATGTATGTAGATGTACTTTAGTTGTGGAGGACTTAACTCTATCGGTATGGTTTGATGCTTTCCTTATGTGTACTTGAGCTATTTAATTTATATTGTGATTGAATGCTTGATCAATGTGGTTGTGTGGGTTGTAGAAGGTAATGCAACTGAGTTATAAATGGTAATGAATTACTAGGAGATCTTTGGTCTAGCCTTATTATTATCATATAGACAAGAGAGTAGAAACGAAATTAAAGAGGGTGAGATCGATCATGCGAGTCAAATAATAGGTAATTAAATAAGGAATACGGGCTTAAGTTGTGATAATGGAAGGGTAAATCGGGTAGGCGTTCTACAAGGTTTATATGGAGGGTTAATAGAGGAGAGGATCAGTGAAGCCTACTACTGCCTAACTTGGGTGGCGCTGCAGCGGGCAAATCACCACTGTAGCGAGATCATTGTAGCATTCAAGGTATCCACTACAGCAAGGTAAGAGAAATAGAATAAGATTTGGAATGAGGGTTGGAGTGGTAGATTCTCGAATATTGATGAATTATGTAGTCAAATAAAGTGAAAAATGAACTTGTGGGGTCCAAATAAATATAATTTGGAGTCCTTGCTACATTTATTAATTCAATTTCATGTTAATATGTCTTTACGTGAACTAATCTTAGTCTGTTGATGATACCTATCGGTACGTGTGGTGTACTGATACTGCCTTATTACACCTTTTTGGTGTAGGTTGTGGCAGGTTTAAAATTTTATGATTGGCGTGGAGTACGCAGCCTCTGCTTTCGTAATTTTTCCCGTAGACGAAGCTATGTCATTTTATTTTGTCAAGTATTCTGGTAGAGCTCTTGTACTTGTCTAGACTAGGTCTCAGGGAGTTATAGTTTGGAAGAAAAGATTTATTATAATTCTAGCGACATTTTTGTATCATGCATGCTAATGAGTATTTAAATTATTTTATTTTATACGTTGCTTTAAAAAGTGATTCTCCTGTCGAGCTAAAGTTGATCCAGGTGCCTGCACGACTCACCCATTCGGGTTGTAAAATGGAAACAACGTAACTAAGTATATTAAAAAAACTATATATAGCATTATATTCCTCTTCCCCCTGCCCAACCCCCCCAAAAAATTCAAATTTATTATTTTTAATTTCATATTTTAGTAATAATGCAATCATTAAAACCCTTTAAGTTGATAAACATAAAAAAGACATAAAACAACATTACCAATTGCTTATAACTACAATCATCACTTTTAAAAATACAGTTATTTAACAAACGATAAGTAAATACCACGTATAGTAAATTTTTTAATCGATAATTAAATGATAAAAATCAACATAATTATAATAACGTACTTAATAGTCAGAATGCATAACACAATTAACTATTCTTGCTAACTTTCCATATATTAGATTTGGGAATGATATAAAAGATCCAACTACAAAAAATACTCCTTCGTAGAAAATATTAATTTTCACAATCTTCATTGTATTACAAATATAGTAGAAAAAAAAAAAGAAGCCGGTGTATGGTGATTCTTCTCAATATGCAAGATAATAGTAAGAGTCTTTTCTTAATAATAATATAGTTTCTTAATTAATTAAATAACCACTCATTTAAATAGTAGAGAATTTGAAAAAGATAATTAATATATTTTTTTTGATTATGTGAAACACCATATTTTTTTGAATCAAAATAATAAATTTAAAACATGATTTGAATCAAAAAAAATTTAAAAATACCAATTATTTTGAATCAAAATGAAAAAATTAAAAACATCATTTATTAGGTAGTGGATAAGTATTCTAATACTGTATGACGCATACCACTCTAAGGAGGTTTTCTTCCTTTATGTATTTTCTTTTTGAGGATCAATATTGTTGGTACAACGGAATAACAAGAAACACACACACACAAATTAACTGCGAGAAAATAGAAAAAAGGAACACAAACGACACACAAGAATTTACGTGGTTCGGTCTCACGACCTAGTCCACAACTGCAACTAGGAGGAATTTTATTGCTCTCTCTCTTGTGGTATATAGATTACAAGTACAAGCTATCTATTTATAGAAATAGATTAGGGTTATTAGGGTTTCTAACGGGCCTAATTAATCAGGCCTCCACAAGCCCAACAATCTCCCACTTGGAGGCATGATAATCTTCAACTGCCATCCACTGTGAGCACTTGTACGTCTAGTAATCTCCTCCTCATCTTCCTGGTTGCAGCGGCCTTTTCATCAGTTAACCTGAAGGCCCATTGAAGCTTCCCCAAGCTCCAACATCAGTCACGGCTAAAACTGCCCCTGACTCGTCCTCTGTCCCTACCGACTCCCACTTGCACGAACTGCCGAATCCTGGGATACTCTGAGAACAAACAACACTCTCCATAGTTAGCAGGTAATCATCCGGAGAGACTTTGACAGCTGGAACACTGGTTCTCTTAACCCACTGTCTGGTAACTCTGGCTGAAGTTTTAACTGGCTGACTGCCGATGCTCCCACTGCCACGAGAACCCCTGACTGGTTTACCTGAACCTTTCCAAGAACGTTCAACCTAAATCTGACCTGTGGCTCTGGGTTTATCTCCTGCAAAATGAACCTTCTTATGCCCACGAGACTCTGTGAATCGGATTTTGTTTCTCTTCTGATCTGGGACAGTCACTCCCTCAGATGGTAAATAGACCATATACAGCGAACTCCGTTTCTTTCCTCGAGCTATGACCAAGTTCCCCTTCATCACCTTCCACTGCCCGTTTCTGAACTTAACATCGTGTCCCTCATCATCCAACTGCCCAACAGAAATCAACTGTTTCTTCAAGCTTGGAATCACTCGGACATCCTTTAAAGTCCACGAACCGACTGAAGTTTTCAGAATCATGTCACCCATGCCCGTTATATCAAGAACTTTATTGTTTGCTAGTCTTACCTTTCCAAAATCCCCTTCTTTCAGATTCTGCAATGCTTCACTACTGTGGGTAGCATGAAATGAAGCACCAGAATCCATGACCCAGGAATCCACACTGCTCTCCACGCTACATATCAAGAGATCATTATGAGCATAGTCTCCTGCAATGTAAACTTGTTTATTATTCGGGCATTGATTCCTGAAATGCCCCACCTCCTTGCACGTCCAACACGTTACATCTGAGCGATCCTGAGTCTTCGACTGACTCCTTCTTCTGTTCCTGCTCCCACTACCTCTGCTATTTCTCCTTCCTCTGCTGACATTTAGCAATTCACTCGATGATTCCCCAGAACTCCTTCTTCTGACATCCTCGCCTAGAATGAGATCACGAATCTTCTCAAAAGTGAATCCATCGGGTCCCGCTGAACTGGTAACTGCTGTAACCGTTCCGGACCAACTGTCAGGTAATGACGATAGCAGTAGTAAGGCTTGAACTTCATCATCGAACTTAATGCCCACTGACGTAAGTCTGGCTAAGATTGAATTCATTGTATTTATGTGCTCGGTAACTAAACTGCCTTCCTTCATTTTTGTGTTCACCAATTCTCTAATTAGAAAGACCTTGTTTGCTGCAGATGGCTTCTCGTACATGTTAGACAGCGCTTCCATGACACCTTTCGCTGTCTTCTCCTTCAGAATGTTAAACGCAACATTCTTGGTCAACGAGAGTCGGATAACCGCCATGGCTTTCCGATCCAAACCTGCCCACTCTGCATCAGACATCTTTTCTGGCTTGTCACCCAATACCATGTCTAACTCCTTCTGAACCAGCAAATACTCAATTTGCATTTTCCACCAACTGAAATCTGCACCATCAAACTTTTCAACTCGATACTTCCCATCTTCTGCCATCTCAAATGACTATATGAGGTACCCGGTACAACTGATCTCAGATCTTGGTAACTTGTTCGCAACTGGTTCGCAACTGGCAGCAGCAACGGCTGCTTGATCTGGGTTGCGACTGCTTGATCAGATTCAGGTTGAACGTGCTTGGAAAGGTTCAGGTAAACCAGTCAGGGGTTCTCGTGGCAGTGGGAGCATCGGCAGTCAGCCAGTTAAAACTTCAGCCAGAGTTACCAGACAGTGGGTTAAGAGAACCAGTGTTCCAGCTGTCAAAGTCTCTCCGGATGATTACCTGCTAACTATGGAGAGTGTTGTTTGTTCTCAGAGTATCCCAGGATTCGGAAGTTCGTGCAAGTGGGAGTCGGTAGGGACAGAGGACGAGTCAGGGGCAGTTTTAGCCGTGACTGATGTTGGAGCTTGGGGAAGCTTCAACGGGCCTTCAGGTTAACTGATGAAAAGGCCGCTGCAACCAGGAAGATGAGGAGGAGATTACTAGACGTACAAGTGCTCACAGTGGATGGCAGTTGAAGATTATCATGCCTCCAAGTGGGAGATTGTTGGGCTTGTGGAGGCCTGATTAATTAGGCCCGTTAGAAACCCTAATAACCCTAATCTATTTCTATAAATAGATAGCTTGTACTTGTAATCTATATACCACAAGAGAGAGAGCAATAAAATTCCTCCTAGTTGCAGTTGTGGACTAGGTCGTGAGACCGAACCACGTAAATTCTTGTGTGTCGTTTGTGTTCCGTTTTTCTTTTTTCTCGCAGTTAATTTGTGTGTGTAACCTCACTCTGATACCACTTGTTGGGACAATGGAATAACAAGAAACACACACACACAAATTAACTGCGAGAAAATAGAAAAACGGAACACAAACGACACACAAGAATTTACGTGGTTCGGTCTCACGACCTAGTCCACAACTGCAACTAGGAGGAATTTTATTGCTCTCTCTCTTGTGGTATATAGATTACAAGTACAAGCTATCTATTTATAGAAATAGATTAGGGTTATTAGGGTTTCTAACGGGCCTAATTAATCAGGCCTCCACAAGCCCAACAAATATATCAGGTAAAGGTTATTGTTAAGTCATCAATTACAACAAAATGACTGTACTTTTATATAATTTATTTCCAAACAAAAAATGCAATGTCTACTTTTTTCTTATTTTCAAGTTTTAGAGATATATATTTTTAAAACCTACTAAATTGATAAACATAATGAAAAAAATATTATTCATTATTTATTATTATAATTATAACATTTTAAAATTGCGTTATTCAATAAAAGACAAGTAAACATCACAATTTAGAAAAGTATTAAATCGACAATTAAATGACAAAAATTAATATAATTATAAAAACAGACTTAACAGTCAGGGAGCATACCATAACTAACTCTTCTTCCAAAATTTTCGTGTTTTAGATTTGATAATTTCATAAATAATTTCAAATATATGCACGCGTACACACATAATTTTTTTTAGCCAAACTGGCTATATACATACGGCTGTGATGACAAGATGTACAAATATACAAGTGTGATACAAGATATACCGACGTGATTTGAGAATAATGTGAGAGACATATTTGGGGTGTAAATATTATGATATGGTACGGGTAGACAATACATGACATTATTATTGTGTAGAGATGTGGTGTAGAATTCGAAAGAGACAAGTATGTACATGTACTTTAGTTATGGAGGACTTAACTCTATCGGTATGATTTGATGCTTTCTTTATGTGTACGCGAGCTATTTAATTTGTATTGTGATTGAATGCTTGATCAATGTGGTTGTGTGGGTTATAGAAGGTAACACAACTGAGTTACCAATGGTAGTGAATTACTAGGAGATCATTGGTCTAGCCTTATTATTATCATATAGACAAGAGAGTAGAAAGGGAATTAAAGAGGGAGAGAAAATCATGCAGATCAAATAATAGGTCAATAAATAATGTTAACGAGCTTTACTTGTGATAATGGAAGGGTAGATGGGGTATACGTGCTACAAGGTTTATATGGCGGATTAATAGAAGAGAGGATCAGCGAAACCTACTACTGCCTAACTAGGGTGGTGCTGCAGCGGGCAAATCACCGTTGTAGCGAGATTACTGTAGCAGTCAAGGTATCCGCTGTATTGAGGTGAGAGAAATAAAATAAGATTTGGAACGAGGGCTATAGTGTTAGAGTAGATGCTCGAATATTGATGAATTGTGGTAACCAAATAAAGTGGTAAATGAATTTGTAGGGTTATAAATATAATTTGCAGTCATTGTTACATTTATTAATTTGATTGCATGTTAAATTATATGCAGTGAGTGAACTAATCTTAGTCTGCTGATGATGTCTATCGGTATGTGTGGTGTACTGATACTACCTTGCTACACCTTTTTGGTGTAGGTTGTGGCAGGTTTGAAGTTTTATGATTGACGTGGAGTACTCAGCCTCAGCTTCTGTAATTTTTTCCACAGATGAAGCTGTGTCATTTTATTTTGTCAAGTATTCTGGTAGAGCTCTTGTACCTGTCTAGGCTAGGTCTTGAGGAGTCATGGTTCGGAAGGAAAGATTTTTTATAATTCTAGCAACATTTTGTATCATGGAAGCTAATGAGTATTTAAATTATTTTATTTTATGCGTTGGTTTAAAAAGTGGTTCTCCTATCGAGCTAAAGTCGATGCAGGTGCTCGCATGATCTGCCCATTCGGATCGTGAAATGGGAACAACATAACTAAGTATATACAAAAACTATATATAGCATTATATCCCCCTCCCCCCTCCCCAACCCAAAAAAACCAACTTTTATTAATTTTTATTTCGTATTTTATTGACAATGTAATCATTAAAACCCCTTAAATTGATAAACATAAAAAAGACATAAAAGAACATCACCTATTTCTTATAATTACAATCATTATTTCTAAAAATTCGGTTATTTAACAAATCAACATAACCATAACAACGTACTTAACAGTCAAAACACGTACCTCAATTAACTATTCTATTCTTGACTTTCCGTATATTAGATTTGGGAATAATATAAAAGATTCAACTACAAAAATACTCCTTGGTAGAAAATATTAATTTCTACAATCTTCATTGCATTGCAAATATAGTAGAAAAAAAAAGCCGATGTATGATGATTCAATATGCAAGATAATAATAAGAGTCTTTATCTTAATTGTTACTCCCTGGTCTTCTTAATCTTAAAATAATTTAATAAAAGTTTTAAAAAGGACTAAAATGTAAAAAAGAAATTGTGAGGGATAACTTACATGTTTAAATAACATCATTTATGTGATTATTTTGGACAGAAGTAAAAAAATAACAGTGTCATCATATCATATATACTCAAAAACTCCTCAAAACCACTATCACACATCTTCAGTTTATATCAAAATTAATTTCTCCATTTTTTTCTACTCTCTTTTTTTATTTTCTTCTTGACCTTCTATCTATCTAACTAATCAAAAAGTGATGGATACTTATGATGATATATTCTTCGAACTTGAACCACTTTTTGATGGTGATGAATGAGACCATCATAAGATTTCGACTGATCAAATTCACAAAGTTGATGATAAACAGTCCAATTCCTATGAATGATCAGGACGAGCAGAAAGAAGTTGTTCCTGATGCTCAAAAAATTATCATAGAAGAAAGTGATAAAGAAGTGAAAAAAAGTGACACAGATCCGAAGATTGATGTTGGTCAATATGTTATGATTGATCAGAAACATCATAAAGAAATCAGTGATGATGATGATGTGTTCAAGCAAGAAATTGGTGCTGAAATCCAAAAAAGTGAGATAATTTTGCTTGACTCGATAATGAATGATGAGGTTATAAAGAAAAAAAAGAGAAGCTTCTGCTATCGATTCTACTAATGAGCCATTGGTTGCAAGAAGAACAAACTCTAGGAGGGCTCATAGAAGAACTACTGGTCCTCCACAATAGCTAATTAGAGGAAAATCAGAGAGCAAACGTGAAGGGATTAATGCTAAAGATTTCATCTTACCTTATGGCTGAGCAACTGAAATTTGTGTTAGAGTAAAAGGAAACTGTTGGGACTTTGAAGTTCTGATGATTGACAAGATGATGAAATAGGTGAACTAAGTTTGTCCATTGAAGTTCTTAAACAGCTGTGTGATAAGATGAAAATATCCGAGAGCAAGGATGCGAAAATCTTGGAGTTGATAAGCATTAAACCATTCATATCTACATGTAATGATTTGTAAGAATTGGAGTTTGATTAAAACACAAAGGAAGCCAACAGATAGACTTGAAGAAGGATTCCTACTTGACGGAGACCTCTAATTTGGCTGCAAAGATATGGAATAATAGTGTATATATAGAAGCATGGATTCTGAGTACAGGTGCGCACTGAAAAGGAGATAAAACAACAATGTTCTTGGTGAGGTTGTCAACAAACTTGTCTAGTAAAGAGTCAAGCTAGAGTTAGCCATTATTGTACTAGAAGTTTGTAATTTTGGTCGTTATCCTTGTACTCTTGTTTAAGTAAGTTATAAACTGAAGCAAGAACAATTTGTCTTCTAGTAAGCATTGCTAGGAAGATATTGTGGTTGTTGAATTAACGGTTAGGGGTTAGAGTTTATAATTCTGTAGATTGCAAGAAGTTGTAATCAACCGTTTGAAGAGGCTCTTTGAAGTTAGTTAAGTTGAAGAAAAATATTGTGGAGGTATAGGTCGTGGTTTTTCACCTTTTGAGCCGGGTGTTTTCCATGCTAAATCACTGTCTCATTTACTTACTGTTTTATTCACATAAGTGGAACACATCTGGCGACTTGTTTCATTCATAGGCAAACAGTAAAGACAAGTCCTTAGGTCGTGCAATTTAACAAGTGGTATCAGAGCAGGTTTATCTTAAAAGGCTAACACCTAAGATAGATCATGATGAATTCAGCACCACCTCTTGGACGTTGTGAAGGACAGTCAACCACCCGACCACCTCTCTTCAATGGTTGGAAAGCTCGTATGGAAAACTTCATCCAGGATGAGGATTACGAACTATGGGATAGAATCACTTCTGGACCAGTTATTCCCAAGAAGATGATGGATGGAGTAGAAGTTCTAAAAGTGAGATCTGAATTTACAACATATGACTTGTTGGCCCTCAAGAATCGGATTTCAAATTGCTCAACCGCAAAGCTGGGCATATAGAACAGCCTATAAGATGTCTATTGGGATGTCTACATATTAGCTAGTGCTTGGAAAGGCTTGTCATTGCCAGTGGAACTAGAACACAAGGCGCTATGGTCGTTGAAAAAGCTGTATCTTAATTGGAGCGAAGCTGCAAATCTGAGGGTTGAGCAGTTGAATGAATTAGATGAATTCCGACTCAAGGCTAATGAGAGTGCAACCTTATATAAAGGGAGGATGAAATTGTACCATGAAAGGAGGTTGTTGAAGAGAGAGATTGCCCCTGCGGATTTGGTATTATTGTTCAACTCTAGACTTCAGTTGTTTTGAAAATTGAAGTCAAAGTGGTCGGGACCCTTCAAAGTGACACAGGTTTCTCCATATGGAGCAATGGAATTGGAAAATCAAGATGGCACCAGATTCAAGGTGAATGGACAAAGGTTCAAGCTATATTTGGGAGTGCAAGATGAAGTGAAATGGGTGGAAATGATTTTCCTTGACGAAGTCTGAGTAGTCAAGGAAATTGCGTAGTGCCGCAATGTTATATCAGGCGTTGTTTGGGAGGTAACCCAAAATTTTACCTAACATTGTTTGTTCATTGTGTAGACTAACCAGGAATTAAAAAGCAAAGTGAGAAGCTAGAAGGAAACACGAGAAGAATCGAGGGCTGCGAATGGTTAAATGCGGAACGCGGTTCGACCGCCTTTTGTTCCAGAAGTTGATGACAAAATAAGGGAATCCTCTTAACATCAGTGAGATGTGGGAATGGAAACACAGTCGTGGTTCATCCGCGGTTGCTTCCAGAAGATCACTCATCTACGGTCTTCAAAAGTGGCAATTCGTGATGAAATGGCGGTCCGCAAATCCTTAAGCGCGGCCATGAACCAGGTGCCTCCTATCCATATCTTTTCTATCACATATATATATATATAAGTTCCAAAAAAAGGGCATCGCCTGAGATGTAATAATCATAATAACATACTTAACAGTTAGAGCACGTACTATAACTAACTCTTTTCCCTAACTTTCTGTATTAATTGTTACTCCTTGATCTTCTTAATCTTAAAATAATTTAATAAGTGCTTAAATAAAAATTTAAAAAAGGCTTAAAATTTGAAAAAAGAAAACAGCAAGGGATCACTTGCACATTCAAATAGATTTATTTAAGTGATTATTTTGGACAGAAACAATAAAGTAACTATATCGTTGTCTCATCTTCAACAAATCACTCTTACATTTTCAGTTTTGACAATTAAAGAGGGGGGGGGTGAATTTAAAAATTAAGATTTAGTCAACTATTAAACACCTCAAGTCGACTAACACCTGCAGACAAGGTTAGTACTAAGCAACAGATATAATGATCAAACAATAATAAAATTGACACAGAGATTTTTATATTGGTTTGGATCACCAGGGTGGTGCCTAGTCCAGTCCCCTTGGGTTACAAAGGGTTCCTATAGAGCTCTTGAAGTTGGTTATAATGAGGAATGTTTCAACCCACCACAGATTGGTGACTTTGAATGAGTAAGCTAGAATTTTGTCACAACCTCAACTTGTATATCAACCTAACTGATCTTTCTTTTATTCGCATTTATAACTATTACAAAATTATACTGTGATATAGTAAGAAAAGAAATGATATAGCTTGATCAAGTGAAGTTGCATGCTCTTCTCAATTCTTCTTTGGATTTTTGTAGGGCTTGAAAGATGGAGAGACAATTCCTTTGGTCTTGATGAGCTCTTTAGGGTAACCCAAGGGATTTTCCTGAATCACATGTGATGACAGTACGTGATTGAAATCATTGATAAAGGTTGATTGATTTCCTTCCTTTGATAGTTGACGGGTGATCTTGCAGCGATGCTTCCTTCCTTTGACGAGGGTAGGCTTTAATATTGATTTCGTTCTTTGAATGTTTGGAATTATTTTCTTCCCCTTGATTTGTATATCAGCATATCTTGATTTGGATGATGGAATGATTTTCTCTACTTGATTGGTTCATCAGCATATTTCTTTCCTTTGACAGCTTCAACTTCCTTTCTTTGTGTTTTTCCAATCCCGTGAATTCTTGCCAAGATGTGTGCTTTGGATGATCAATATTTTTATATTCTTGCTAGATTTAGAATTATCATTGATTGATATCTTTTGCAGCTTCCAGTTGGTTTTCTACGTTCCCTACAAGGAAAATCTTTTTTTAATAGTCATCATTAAAAAATTTTTAGGAATATTATAGTCAACAATCTCCCCCTTTTTGATGATGACAACCAAGGGAGTTATAGAGAGTTTACTTCCCTTGTTGAACATGGCTCCCCTTCACTTGGTGGTGTTTCTCCAGTCTTAAGGATCCCGAGATATTTTCAGCACATTCGAACTATAAAAGGGCTCTCCCTCACATGGTGATGCTCCCCTGTATTGAAGGACCATAGAACAGAAAGAAATACAAGCACATATATCTACTATAGAAAGCTATTAAATAAGTAGAAAGAAATATCATAGATAGTAACATATATAAACAACCATTTATCAGCATTTAAAAAATAGTTAACATAATCCAAAACACACAAGCACCAAAACACACAAGTATGTCCCCCCCCCTTCATCATCAAAAAGAAATACAATCAAAACAAGGAAAGAGGAAGAGAGAAGACCCACAACAGGGGCAAGAAATTCATCAACAGATAGGAGTAGTTCAAGGTCTACTCCAGAAGTACTTAAGGGTTTTAATGATACGCTTAAAGAAGGAATAGTAAGATTTTTCAATATTTTTGGACAGGGAAGCGTAAGAGTTCTGAACGAAAATGACGAGTTCATTGTTAGAGACTTCAGCTCGAGTAGCACTGGAGTCGACTTGCTTCAGCACTTGATTGAAGGACTTTACTCCCTCAAACTGCAGAAGAGTGAATTGACTCTTGATCTTGGTAATCTCCTCACCGGACTTCATTTGAGGTAACTTCAGAAAGAGGTTTATCAATAGCCACCTTCAACATTGGTTTGAACCCAGCCTTCTTGTGCCATTTTTCTTCTAATAGAATGTATCTGATGCTAGCAAATGCAGGATTAATCCTAGGTGGAAGAACCTTCTTCTTCAGGGTATTTTGACAGGTCTATACCACATGCCTTCAATATGCGCGAAATAATCAATCCATAAGGTAGACTGCTATTTTCACCAGAATCTTGACAAGTTTCCATCATGTAGCCAAGGAACCAGTCAGCCCAGTTTATCTTGATCTTCCTGAGAAGGCAGTAAACCACAAAAACATCTCTGCTAGACAAAGTGCTTAGGGATCCCTTTCTGGGTAAAAGAGTGGTCGCAACAATGTGAGCAAGAATCCTATTTTCAAAACATATGATGGAGGGACCAAAATCAGTGACGGCAGATCCTTCTTCTACAATAAAGGACTTCGCATCATCCAAGGAAACCTCAAAATCATCAAGCCATAATCCATTAAAGAAGGGTATGTTTCCAAAAAACTTTGTATTAAAGACTTTTTTAAACAAAAATTGACTGAGCACAATTTGACTACCCAAAACCAGGGTTTCAGGTTCACCACTATCACTGGAAACCCTCATATTTGTAAAGAAAAGTCTAAGGGGTTCTTTAAACACCTTATTATCACACAGTAGAAAGAGATTGTCCAACTTTTGGAAGGAGAAGTAATGGCTTACAAAGCAATGAGATTTTTCCAACTGATCCAGACATATCAGCCATCCATAAGCAAAAGGTCTGTCTTTGAAAACAATGAACTTCAATTTTTCTCCACTTCAAGAAAAACTATAAATCTTTAGGGCTGAAATCAATGGAGGAAGCAGACTTGGGCTTTTTGGAGTAAGGCTTTTTGGTTTTTGAGGAGGAAGATTCAGGGAAATCATCACCAAAAGAGTCAGAAATCCCCATCGGAGAAGAAGAGGTGGAAGGGCTTTTGAGATGTTTGGAGGAACGACGAGGGTTTTTAGGAGATTTAGCCATTGGAGGATTTTGTAAAGAGAGAGAGAATGAGTAGAGAGTGAGACTAAAGGAGAATAAAAAGGCATACAAGGAGAAAAAGCGATGGTTCAGGAAGGGAAAATCGAGGGTTAGAGTGAAAAGATGGGTGATTAATAAGCATGAAGAGTCGTGCTAATTATAATAGGGAGCAGAGCATATATACCAAAAATAATCATCATAATCAGTTAGAATATTAAACGTACCATAAGTATTCAAGGTGTACATAAATAATAAAATACAATTAAGGAAAGTGACTAACTTTTTAAAACACAAAGTGAATGTAGATAGGTAGAAATTGAAATTATCGAAGGGAAATAACACTTAAACAATTTCTTAAGAAGCAAAATCTTTCTTCTAAAAGACGTTTAGTAAAAATGTCTGCTAATTTATTTTCAGAATCAACAAATTCTAGCGAAAAATCACCATTTTCAACATGATCTCTAATAAAATGATGCTTGATATCTATATGCTTGGCTCTAGAATGATGCACAGTATATTTTGAAAGACTTATAGCACTCGTATTATCACACAAAATAGGCAGACTATCATAATTTAAATCATCATGTATTTGATGTTTCATCCATAATAATTAAGTACCATAGCTAACAAGTGCTAGATATTCTTCCTCTGTGGTTGATAATTCAGTGGAGCTTTGTTTCTTGCTATACCAAGAGGTAAGAGATTCACCAAGGATTTGGCAAGTTCCACTAATGTTTTTCCTATCGCTTTTGTCAGCAACAAAATTTGCATCTGAGTATCCAACTAAGTCAAAATGATTAAAGCGAGGATACCATAGGCCAAAGTCTTGGGTTCCAATAAGATATCGAATAATTCATTTGATAGCAATTAGATGAGACTCCTTGGGAGTCGACTGAAAGCGAGCACAGTTGCGTACACTGAACATAATATCTGGTCGACTGACCATGAGGTACAACAAGAATCCAATCATGCCACGATATAGTTTCTCATCTATATCCTTTCCTGAAGTGTCATTCTCAAGGCATGTTGAAGGACTCATAGGAGTACAACTGCTTTTCCTTTCTCAAGTCCAAATTTTTTTATCAAATCCTTTGTGTGTTTTGTTTGGCTTATGAAGGTACCTTCAGTTGGCTGCCGAATCTGTAAACCTAGGAAGAAAGTTAGTTCTTCCATCATGCGCATTTCGAACTCTCCTTTCATTAAATCTATGAACTTCTTTCAAAGTAAACGATCAGAGCTACCAAAGATAATGTCGTCAACATATATTTGAGAAAGAATGTTGAAAAAATAAGGTAGTGTCAATTCTCCCTCTTTGAAAGTTGTTGTTCATAAGGAAAGAACTTAATCGCTCATACAAGCTTTAGGGGCTTGTTTGATACCATAAAGAGCTTTTGAAATTTTGAAAATGTAGTCAGGACAAGAGGGATTTTCAAAACCTAGGGGTTGTTTTACGAAAACGTTTTTTTTTAAAAAACACTCTTGACATCCATTTGAAAAAGTTTAAAGAGTTTAAACGAAGCATATGCAAGTATGCTACAGGAGCATAAGTTTTATCGTAATTGATACCTTCTTGTCGAGAGTACTCTTTAGCAACTAACCTTGCCTGGTTTCTGATGACATTACCTTCCTCATTCAACTTATTTCTGAAGATCCATTTTGTTTCAATTACTGAGAATTTTTTTGGTCTTTAAACTAGTGACCAAACCTGACTTATTTCAAATTGATCCAATTCTTCTTTCATGGCCTGAATCTAGCATTCATCTCATAGGGCTTCATCAATATGTTTTGGCTCAAATCAGGAGACAAGAGCCAGTGATGATTGGTGTTTGAGAGATGATCTCGTCTACATTTTTGCCTATGGATCTCCAATGATGAAATCATTTGGGAAGCTTGCTTCACTCCTCCATTCTCGAGGAATATTGGAAACATTAGTCGAATGGAGCTCCTTTTCCTCAGTTTTAGGGGATGAAGTAGAGTCACTTTTTCGTAAATAGTTTCAGGGTTTTGAATATCAGGAATGATATTACTGGAGTCTTCACCTAAATCAACCTCAATGATTCTAGGAGATGGATTAGAATCATTAAATACTACATGAACAGATTCTTCAACAGATAAGGATCTTTTATTAGAAACTTGGTAAGATCTGCTTGAAGGAGAGTAACCAAGAAATATACCTTCATTACTTCGAGGATCAAATTTTCCAAGATTATTCTTACCATTGTAGTGAATGAAATATTTACATCCAAAAGGATGAAAGTAGCTGATGCTAGGCTTCTTACCTTTCCATAATCCATATGGAGTCTTCTTCAAAATGGGTCTAATCAAACATCAGTTAAGTATGTTGTATGCAATACTTACAGCTTCAGCCCAAAAATAATCAGGGAGGGTTTGTTCAATGAGCATGGTTCTCACAGTGTCTTGAAGTGAACGATTTTTTATTTCTACTACACCATTCTACTAAGGAGACCGAGGTGCTGAGAAGTTTTGAGTATATCCTTGTTGGTTGCAAAAGTCTTCAAACATTTTAATTTTGAATTCTCGACCATGATCACTGTGAATAGTAGATATGAAATATCCCTTCTCTCGTTGGATTTTCTTACAGAATATTTCGAAGTTTGAAAAGGCTTCATCCTTGCGAGCTAAAAACATAACCCAAGTAAATCATGAGAAATCGTCAACAATAACAAATGCATATCTTTTACCACCAATGCTAGTAGTTCTAGTAGGACCAAAAAGGTCCATGTGCAACAACTGAAGGGGTTTAGAGGTGCTGACAATATCTTTATTTTTAAAGGATGAATGAGTCTGTTTACCTAATTGACATGCATCACATAATTGGGTTTTAGAAAATTTTAGCTTAGGTAGTCCAATGACCAAATCTAATTCTGAAAGCTTTTCAAAGGTGTACATGTTACATGACCTAATTTTCTGTGCCAAATGCAAGGATCATTAGCAATAGCAGTAAGACAAGTAAGAGTAGGTAAGTCCATATTGTTTAGAACATATATATTTTCAATTCTGTCACCAATAAGAGTGATGTTATTCTCAGGATTGCTGATGGTGCAACTTATGGTATTGAAAAGGACATCAAACCCAGAGTCACAAAGTTGACTGATGCTTAGAAGATTATGCTTCAGCCCGTCCACTAGATACACTTCAATTAGATCGCATGAAGGACTGATAGTAATGGAGCCGACTCCAACTACATTTCTTTTTGCATTGTCTCCAAACCTGACATGCCCTCCATCGATTGTTTTACTAAAGAGAAGTTTTCTTTCTTTCCCTCATGTGCATGGAACATCCACTATCAATTACCCACATACCCGTTTTCGTAAGACCTCTGGGATTGTTCCTACAAGACAGATGAATTAATTTCTTTTAGGTACCCAAGCTTTCTTGGGTCCTCCAAAGTTAGTTTGAGTCACTTTGGAATCTTGATCTTTTCTTCTCCAGATCCATTTTCCAGAATGTAATTTATTAAACCTACAATTGAAAGATTTGTGGCCAACATTTCCACATGAAAAACATGTGGATTTTCCAAAGGGTTTTGCAGAAAAATAACTATTTGAGGAAGATTCATGAGATTGAATGTTTCTTTTAGAAAGATGAAGTGAGTCGACTGAGCTATGATTGAGAGACTTCTTTATACTATTTAATTTCATTCGAAGATCTCCTAGTTCTTCTTCAAGCAGGTTTACTTCAATTTGACTTACTTCAAGAAGAATCTGCCAGTCTTTTTTCTCTTTAGCAAGTTTATTATATTCATCAATAAATTTTTGTAATTCATCTATAATGAGGTTAATAGAATTTTGTAAATTTTTTCACATTTCTCACATAGGTTAGATCTTATCTTACTAGATTCATCAAGAGCCCTGAAACAGATGTTGGCAGTCTCTTCTTTTCTTCTTCTGATGTATCTTCGTCACTCTAGGCTCCCATGGATTTGTTTGATCTCCTGAAATTTGTTTTCTTTAGTTCCAGATAGTTGGCTCTTATATGCCTCGAGTTTCCACAGTAATAACATCTCTCATCATTTTTTTGATTTTCAGAGCTTCGATATCCAGTTTGCGATCTTTGCTTTCTTTGTCTTACTATGTGTCTGACTCCTGTATTAATAAGAGCTAACCCTTCACTTCTTTCTTCTTCTCCATTTTCATTCTCATTTGTTATAGCATTGAAAGCTACTTCCTTCTTCTTGTCATTCTTTGAATACCTGTTGAGATGATTTTTTTTTCATAGGCCATCAAGTTTCCTCTGAGTTCATCATAGGTTAAATTTTCTAGATATCCATCTTCAAGAATTGTTTCTTTTGTTTCCCAGGCTTTAAGTAAACTTCTGAGGAGTTCTCTGACTTGCACACTATTTGGAAATACCATACCAAGTGATGTTAGTTCACCAACAATTTTGCTGAATCAAGAGAACATGGATTCAACACTTTCTTCATCAGTCATTTTGAATAGTTAATATTCATTGACTTAAGCATTTATCCTTGCTCCCCTCAGTTTTATGGTTTCTTCATAGGTTACTTCAAGTTCTTCCCACATCTCCTTTGCAGTGTCACAGTCAAGATTTTGTCGTATTTCAGATTCACTAACTACACAATATAATAGACTTACAGCTCTAGCGTTAGTTTGAATTACCTCTTGTTGATCTTTTGTAACTTCAAAGTTTTTCAAGTCTATTTTGGTATCATTTGATGCTCCTAGTATGGGTTTTGGTCCCTTCTTTATCACCACTCATGCTTGGAAGTCGTTTGCTTGAGCAAATATCTTGAATCTTTCTTTCCAGTGAGAGTAGTGTTGTCCATTGAAGTAGGGAGATCTTGATGAGGAGTGTCCATCTTGAAAAATAGCTACTGGAATTTGATATGATGCCATCTAATCTTTTTCCCACTTACCAATTAAGCAATATAAGTGAGAGCTGCTCTAATACCAATTGATAATTAAAGATGGGGGTGAATTTAAAAATTAAGAGTCAATCAACTATTGAACACCTCAAGTCGACTAACACCTGTAGATAAGGTTAGTACTAAGCAGCAGATATAATGATCAATCAATAATAAAATTGATACAGAGATTTTTATATTGGTACGGATCACCAGGGTGGTGCCTAGTCTAGTCCCTTTGGGTTATAAAGGGTACCTTTAAAGCTCTTGGAAGTTGGTTACAATGAGGAATATTCCAACCCATCACAGATTGGTGACTTTGAATGAGTAAGCCAAACCTTTGTCATAGCCTCAACTTGTATTTCAACCTAACTGATCTTTCTTTTATTCTCACTAGTAACTATTATAAGATTACAGTGATTTTGTAAGAAGAGAAATGGTATAGCTTGATTAAGTAAGTTGTGTGCTCTTCTTAATTCTTCTTTGGATCTTTATAGGGTCTTGAAAGATGGCAAGATCAATTCCTTTGATCTTAATGAGCTCTTTAGGGTAATCCAAGGGATTTGCTTCAATCACATGTGATGACAGTATGTGATTGAGATCTTCGATAGAGGTTGATTGACTTCCTTCCATTGATAGTTGACGGGTGATCTTGCAGTGATGCTTCCTTCCTTTAACGAGAGTAGGCTTCAATATTGATTTCCTTCTTTGAATGCTTGGAATGATTTTCCCCTTGATTTGTATATCAGCATAGCTTGATTTGGTTGATGGAATGATTTTCTCTCCTTGATTGGTTCATCAACATATTTCTTTCCTTTGACAGCTTCAACTTTCTTTCTTTGTGTTTGTCCAATCCTATGAATTCTTACTGAGATGTGTGCTTTCGATGATCAATCCTTTCGTATTCTTGCTAGATTTAGAATCATCATTGATTGAAATATGTTGCAGCTTCTAGTTGGTTTTCTTCATTCCCTACCAGGAAAGTCTTTTGTTAATAGTCATCAATAAAACAATTTTAGGAATATTATAGTCAACAAGTTTGTATCAAAGAATTTTTTCTATTTTTATCCTACTCTTTTTTTTCTTGACCTTCTATCTATTTATCTAATTACAAAATAATAGATAATTATGATAATATATTCTATGAACTTTATCCAATTTTTCATGGTCATCAATACAAGAAGATGTTAAATCTATGGGAATTATTTTGTCGTTTTGTGGTGTGAAATGGGCTTGAGAATTCAAAGAAATTAAAGATGACTTCTTCAATTTCACATATACACCAAGAACAATTATCAAAAGTAATAAAAGATAGAAAGTTGTATTGAAATAAACACACCTTAGTTATAAACTCTCTATACATATATAAACGCAATCGATAGTCATGGATCTAGAATTAGAAGAAGAAATG
Organism: Datura wrightii; assembly: GCA_035772735.1. Taxonomy (NCBI): domain Eukaryota; kingdom Viridiplantae; phylum Streptophyta; class Magnoliopsida; order Solanales; family Solanaceae; genus Datura; species Datura wrightii. The sequence goes on along the minus strand of JASDFA010000016.1, from coordinate 29,951,428 downwards.
ATTATATTAGAACTGAAATGCAATCAATTAACCCAAAGGAATAATGAAGAAAATCTAGGAACTAGTTAAATTGGCATTCAAATATAGGATACAATTCAAAGATAGAATAGATATGAACTCATACATGAATTAGTAATTTGTAGCTCAATTGATTGACTACTTAATTTTTTATCTTGTGGGTGAGAATTCAATTTCCTACCTCCATCCTAATTTTTATCTCACTTTTTGAAAAAAAGTTCAAGAGGAGATATGAGATGAATCCCCAACTCTAAAGAGCAACCTAAACTCATACTCCAGAATAATCTATCCAAAAGAAAGACCAAATCACTTATTTATACTAAGGTTCATTGTTCTAAGCAAAATACTAAAATTCCTTTTAACTTAGGCCACCTACTTAAGACCAAAGACATGAGTCGTCTTTGTTCTTTGTAGGGTGTTTATTGGTTGGTTCGGTCTGATTATGTGTATTATTGGTTCAATTTTTTAATTTGTAGATATGCTAAACGATAACAAAATCAATAAGATATTCGTTATTGGTTTTTGGTCCTTAACGATTCGATTTTCAGTTTAACCGATAAAAAGTTTTCTCTTGTTTTCATTTGTACATATCTGCACTACTTTCATGCATAAAAATCAACAAGAATTACAAGCATAAACAAATTAAAATAAGTTATTGCTAAAATAAATTTATTTTCTTTCTAGTTAAGTAGCAAATTTAGATGTAATATCACGATATCAATCTCTCTCTAAAAAAAAGATTAGTTCACACTGATGGCTAGAACCCCATCAAGCCAACTACTTCAGAAAGAAAATAGCAGCACCAAGACCAATAAATATAAAATGCAAAAAAATAAGATTTGTATTTAAAATTTAAAGTCACTATTTTATAATTAGGGACAAAAATACAATTTTAATGTAATCTTATTAGGTTATTGGTTTAGTTAACTATTAATGAAAATCTTAAAATCAAAAATCGAATTGATAATCCAACAAAAAAATTTACAAAATCATTTAAAAATCATTAGTCCAATAACTCGATATCGATAAAACAACAACTTTTTTTTGATTCGATTTATCGGTTAAACCTGATTTTACACACCCTTAATTTTTTTAGGCTTCTTAATTGACTTGGATCATATTCTCTACCTTTTAAATATGAAAAAATTACAAAACTAAGCAAACTTAACCAATTATTTACAATAATTAGCAAATCTATTTAAAAATTATAAAAAATAGCAACATAATTACAGAAAGTAGCAAATTATCATTTTAAAAAAAAATAATTACTATTGTATCAAATTTTCTATATTCTCTTTCCAACTTACTGCGTTCTCTCTCCAATTTAATCTCCTTTTCTCTCTCATTGTAATAGCCCAAAAATTTTTCTCCCAGATACCCCAAAATTTCATCCGATCTTCTTTTGGAAATTTCCTCCTCTTGACTATTTTCTACGGCGAATTCCTATAGTAAGTTTCCTTCAGCTCTCTCTCTCATCTGATTGGGTTGTTGTGTAGACGTTCTTGTTTCCATGACGCTGCCGCTCACACCGCCTGTTCCCCGCCACCATCATTCACACCACCATTATGATCCTTCTCTTAGCTTCCGTTTGCTAATTTTCTAGCAGCTTTCTTTGTGAGTGGATAAAAAAAATAGAAGCCACACGAAGCTTGGTTTGGATGCCCATTAATAACATTAACATTACCTTACCAGAAGGGGTGATGTTGCAGCAGCTCTATTCGTCTGCGAGTAACGACAAGGGAATGAGTCTGATTTGAGACCGGTGATAGGGGTGTCAATGTCGGTCTTTTTTCGACAGTCTACGGTCGCTATCAATGAGTAAAGGGATGCTAGGGTTAGGGTGATAAGGCTTTTTTGTATTAATGGCGAATTAATACATTATGTATCAGTTATTATCAGACTGATACATATCGATACAAACTATCATCATCTTGTATCTGAGTTATCACATTATGTAATACAAATTTTATTTTCATATCAATGATACAATATATCAGTCTCTTCTCCATTTTTTTTGGATACAACCAACTACTTGAACAGCATCATCTTCATATTAATGATACAATACTAAAATGTATCAATCGATAATATACTGATACACAAAGAACTGTTTTAATTTATTTTTGATACATATATACATTGAACACATTATAATAATATTATCTATATCAATTTTAAAAATGGTAGTTAGTGTTTACTAATGATACTAGTGATACATATGAAATATACCCAGTAAGATATCTTTCAATATTTTTTATATGCATAAGTACCAATTTAATTTTTACAATACAAAAAATGATACACAGTGACATATTTATATATTGTTGATACATGCATAAATAAGGACATATTTTTCAAACAATAGTAACGATGATACACCAAAAAGAAAAAGTTTTACGAAATCCACCACGATGATACACCTAAAAAAAAGTCTCCCCAAAATCTATGATTTTTCGAACATGATAATGTTTCCATATATGGATTAATTGTTTAAACTCTTCTAAATATGGTTTAAAAAACAATTGAGATCAAAATGGAGAGAGATTTTCTCCCATTAAATATGCAAGTTTAGTTAATTAGATATTAAATAGAACCATTATAGGAGGAAATTAAGGGTTTGAATTTTTGATACAACATTCAAGATTTTCATTGATCTGTATTAGAAAATAAATTAAAAAATGCTACTTTATATAATTAAGATAAAACATGCTATTTCGTGTAATTAGTTTACTATGTAGTGCTATTTCTGAAAATTGCTCTTTAAATATTCATATAAGCATTTTGTGGATGTTGACGTTCGGAATGTAACCTTCAATTTTATGATGACCATCTCGTATTTCATCAGTTTTTGATTCTCGCAGTGAATTACGGCGGTTATAAAAATGCCAAATTTATGCTTCTCATGGACTATATCCAATCAAGAATAAAATTATTACTCTCTCTGGCCATTTTTAGTTATTTACTATACTAAAAATAGATGTCCATTTTTACTTATCTAGTTTAGGAAATCAGGAGATAATTTATCACTTAGTTCCTATTTTACCCTTATTATTAACTATAGTCATCTCCCAAAGCATTGAACTTATTATATTCAAAGAGTGATATAGTAAAATTATCATTCTATTTATTATTTCTTAAGGAATATGCCTAATCAATACAAGATAAGTAAAGCTGGACAGAGGGAGTACATAATACTTAACAAAAATAAAATTGAGGCTTACCTGAAATCAATCAAAAGATGGGTATAATTTTGACCAGTGACTTTATGATGGGGTGAGAACTCAAAAAATTCCTAAAATATATAAAAGTATCATGACGTTAAATTTAACAATTTGCTAAATACATATACGGATACGAATAATAAGATACTATAAAAAGAGCAAGATATATATGTAAAAATTTAGTGTGAATCCTAAAATTCACACGATAGAAAATTACCATTATATATATAAATTGTTGAAAATATTTTTTCTTCTAATACATCCTGAATCTCGTGTGCTAAAAGATTATACTATATAAGTTGAAATTCTTTGCAATGAGGAAAACTATTAGTGCAACAGCACAAGACTTCAATAATTACTTCAGACAGTACTTCTCAATTCTAGGTAAGATCACATTCTTTTTGTTCTTTCTCTCCAAATTTTCTTGTTAGAATTTATGAATCCACTTATGAATAATAGAAGTATGAGTTAATCCTTTTTATACATCTTTAGTGATATCAATGACGAAGCTATTCGAACATGTAAAAATCTTGAATTTGAATTTCATCGCCACTCCTGCTATTCAAATAATTTTAATTTTAGATGAGTCTCAACACAATTAAGTAAATATAAAGCTAAAAATTTTGGATCAAATAGACACTTCCACAAACAATAATTTATATTTGCCGGTCAAATAGTTGGTTAGTTAATCGAAGAAATTGTTAGAACGTTTTACATACTTACACTGATTGAGGGAAGACAGACTTGATAGAGCATATAATTCATACGTAGCGGAAGTGTAAACATGGATCACTAAATTAGCATAATAACTAGATAATATAACAAAAACTAGATTGCCGAAACCACTAATCTCTTAAAGCTTTCACACAGTACGTCAATAGGCGAGCAATCCAGGTCTGCAATCTTCTACTAAAACCTGATTAATCTTTCTAATGAACCATGAGTGAACAAGACTGTTTTACTATTTTGAAAAGGATGTTTTTCAATGTTGAAGGACTAATTACTTATAACTAGGTTTTTCAACTGAAAGTGGCAAACGTGAAGCAGCCACTCTCTCCACCAAATTCTGCATGTTTAAATTTTTGTTTTTTAAAAAAAATTTCGAGACTTTTCATAAAACATGTACCAGAATTTACGATTCTAGAACCCAGTAAAAGTTAGTCAATTTAAGTGCTTCTGGAATACTCCTTTTCCTTTTTCAAACTCACTAATTAATCAAACCTAGTAGAGACCGCAGGTTTATTATCAGGCTTCCAACAATGAAATTAATTCGTAAATAGATGAATTTCTCCTATCATAATAAATTATAGATTATTACATTAAAAATTTTAATTGCATTCCTCGATTTAATTTTAAAATCTAATATTAAATCTTATTTAACTCCCTATTAAATTAAATCTCTAACAATTTAATTCATTGATTAATTTAATATTTTATTATTATGTTTAACTTATTTCATGTGACAGATATAAAAATCACCTGTAGGGTTTCTACATTAAAATTTATAAGCGATTATAAAGGGGCATCATTGATCTCAAGGTTGAGACATGGATTCTGTCAACTAATTATTATTTTACTATTAATTTGTTATCACCCAATATATCAGGAATGTATTGACCAATGATAGAGTCTCACCTTGTAATAGATCAAGATAATAAACAAACTACACTGATTGTAATAATTATGTCAAGATTAAAAGTATAAGTATATTTAATGATCTAAATAAGTTGTTATATAATTATTCAGAACATAAACAAATATCTCTATTTTGTTTGTTCAATGCACTCAAAAAGCATATTAGTACAAGAAGTTGGAATGGGACCATTCCCATAATCAAGATCAAGTTATATATAATCTTGTGCTATAATCATCAAAATGTTTGTCCAACTTTATCTCTGAGTGTGAACAGTAATTTGCTACTTATAAGGACCGACAATTTTAATCTTACGTGTATGAGCTAAATAACTCCATACACTAAATCATCTATTATATAAGTAAAGAAAACACATGTTAGCACAATTATTTACTCAAATAAATCTTTATTAAATTGAGTAAATAAAATAAAAAGTTTATCCATAGGATAAAAACATAATACTATAACTTAAACCACATGGTTAATAGTATAACCTAACAATCTCGCAATTAGACTTATAACCATTCATTCAGAACTCTAGTGTCCATTCTTTTTACATGCTTATCAAAAGACTTTTGTAAATAATATCTTTGTAAACGGGTCCACCAAATTGTTCCTCGGCTCAATCGTTGAAACTTTAACATCACCCCTTTGAGTTATGTCCCGAATCAAGTGATATTTTTTCTCAATATACTTGTTTCTTTTATGGCTTCGTGGTTCTTTCGAGTTTGAAATTGTCACAACAAAGTGTGAGTGGTGCTTGAGCCGAAGGAACCACTCCAAGCTCTTTCATATAGTTTTTGAGCCAAACAACCTTTTTAGCCGCCTCAGAGGCAGCTACATATTCGGCCTCCATGGTGGAATTAGCAACACGTGATTGCTTGATGATCCTCCAACTTATGGATCCACCCCTAAAGTAAATAGATATCCTGAGGTAAATTTTCTAGAGTCTCTATCTGACTAGAAATCTAAATTTATATACCAATAGGTACAAGATCGCCAGAGTGGAAAACCAACATATAATCCCTAGTCCTTTTCAGGTACTTGATTATATGTTTTACCGCCATCCAGTATTCTTGCATAGGATTAGAATGAAATTTGCTAACCAAGCCTACGGAGAAGCAGATATCAGGTCTATTGCATAGCATTGCATACATAAGACCCCCTATGACAAAATCATAAGGGACCGCCTTCATTCTCTTTATCTCATCTGCTGTTTTAGGCAACTAATCCTTTGATAGAGAAATCCCACGTCTAAAAGGAAGGAATCCTTTTTCAAAATTCGCATGCTAAATCTTGCAAGAATAGCATCAATATAAAGTGTTTGAGATAAGCCTAACATTTTTTTTGTGATCTTGCATGAGCTTGATCCTAAGGATATGAGCCACTTCACCCAAGTCTTTCATATAAAAACACGATGACAGCCACTCCTTAACAAAATTAAACATGCTCACATTTTTTCGTATGAGGAAAATGTCATCTACGTACATAATAAAAAATGCTACTCTATTTTCATACCATTTCTTGTAGATTCATGACTTGTTATCACATTAATCAAAACCAAAAGTCTTAATCAAATTATCAAAACAAGTGTTCCATGCCCTAGATACTTGTTTTGATCCATAAATGGATTTCTTAACTTTACACAACATGTGTTCATTTCCACTTTCTATCAACCCTATGATGGTGCAATATAAATGCACTCATCAAGGATCTCATCTAGAAAAGTCTTCTTAACATCCATTTTCCAAATATCATAATCATAATAAGCAATAATAGATAATAGAATCCTAACTGATTTAAGCATGGCTACCGACGAAAAGGTTTCTCATAAATGAATCCGTTCTTTTTGACTGAAGCCTTTCACAACAATAAAAGTTTGCACTTTTTCATCCACTCCTCTCTTTTTCTTATAGATCCATCTATAGCCAATGGGTCTGACTCCCACAGGTGGTTCTACGAGATCCCAGATTTCATAGCAACAATCCATATTTCAGCATCTATGTCATATAGTAATTCAACGTGACTAAGGGGTTCTATATTAGTCTCATCTGAGATTCTATCATGAGATTCTCCCAAGAGCTCAAACCGTAGAGGTTTGCTAATAAATCTCCCACTCCGACAACTAGCCTAGTCTTAAAAGTTTGCACTTTTCCATCCACTCCTCTCTTTTTCTTATAGATCCATCTATAACTAATGGGTATGACTCCCATAGGTAGTTCTACAAGATTCTAGACTTGATTTGAGTACATAGAGATTTCATAGAGACAATCCACATTTCAATATCTATGTCGTGTAGTACTTCGACATAACTAAGGGGTTTTGTATTACGCTCCTCAAGAGTGCAAACCATCTAATAATTCTCCCTCTATGATGACTACTCACTACATGATCTACTATATCTGGAACTAAATTTTGAACACACTAAACGTCTTATGCCACATTTGTAGGTTGCTCGACATTACTCCCACTACTTTGAGGTAGTAAAATGTCAAGTGTTTGTTCTTGTGCAACCTGTTACCTATTATCATTTCTCCCACTACGTGAAGAAGTCTTTTACGGTTCTGTTTGTTCAATAATATCCTAGTCTTTAGGAATATCTGATAGAGTTTGATTTGTTTTGTAATTCTGTTTTAAGTGGCCTGATTTTTAGGTTTCTGTTATGTTTGTTTTTTGAGTGGCTATTTAAGCCTACGTTCCTCTCAATAAAATTACAGATTATTCAGTTCATTTGATGTGCTTTTATTAATCATATTCCTAACATTTTGGTATCAGAGCCAGCCCCCACTGGGCCTAGTAATTCAAAGCAGCAGTCTTTGAAGTTCTTGCAGCAGCACAGATGACTACATAAGGGAGTTTCGTACAGCCAGCAATTCCACGCTTTGATGGTCACTATGATCATTGGAGCATGTTGATGGAGAATTTTCTGCGATCAAAGGAATTTTGGGAGATGATAGAGCCTGGTTATGTTAAGCTAGCAAGTGGGTCACAGCAGACAGATGCACAAAGAAAAGAAAATGATGCAATGAAGTTGAAGGATTTAAAAGTGAAGAATTATCTCTTCCAAGCAATCGATCGAACGGTTCTTGACACCATTCTGAAGAAAGATACTACCAAAGAGATATGGGATTCCATGAAGAAGAAGTACGAAGGAAATGCAAGGGTGAAGAGGTCTCATCTTCAAGCTCTCCACAGAGAATTTGAAACTCTTGAGATGAGGGTCGGTGAACAAGTGACAGAGTACTTCTCTAGAGTTATGATAGTTGCCAACAAAATGCGTGCTTATGGGGAAGATATGCAGGATGTCAAAGTGGTTGAGAAGATATTGCGCTCCTTAACTAACAAATTCAACTTTGTTGTGTGTTCCATTGAGGAGTCGAAGGACATTGATGCTCTTACTATTGATGAGTTACAAAGCTCATTGATAGTGCATGAGCAAAAGTTTCAGAGACGAAACGGTGAGGAGCAGGCTCTAAAAGTGATGTATGAAGGAGGAAGAGGTCGTGGTCGAGGCACCTACCGAGGAAGAGGAAGAGGACGAGGTCGAGTAGATTTCAACAAGACAACTGTTGAATGTTATCGATGCCATCAACTTGGGCATTTTCAATATGAATGCCGTTTGAACAAAGAAGCAAATTATGCAGAATTTGATGAAGAAGAAATGCTTCTGATGTCCTATGTGGAGCTAAATAATGCTAGAAGAGAAGATGCCTGGTTTCTTGATTCAGGCTGCTCTAATCACATGACTGGAGATCGAACAATGTTCAATGAACTTGATGAAACATTTCGGCATTCAGTGAAGTTGGGAAACAACATGAAGATGGATGTGAAGGGAAAAGGAAGTGTGAAGCTATTGTTGAATGGAGTCAGCCATGTTGTTCTTGAGGTATATTATATCCCTGAATTGAGAAATAATCTCTTGAGCATAGGACAGCTGCAAGAGAGAGGGTTGGCTATTTTGATTAAAGAAGGGATGTGTAAAATATTTCATCCATTGAAGGGTTTGATCATTCAAACCAATATGAGCACCAATCGAATGTTTATCCTACTGAATAAGTCCCAATCTACCTCTAAAGAGCAATCAGATCAGTGCTTTCACACAAGAACTCAGAACTTGTTTCTTTTGTGGCATCGAAGGTATGGGCACTTGAGTTATAAAGGTTTGAGAACCTTTCTGTACAAGAACATGGTGCGTGGACTTCCTCAACTCAACCCTTCAAATATAACATGCACTGATTGTATCAATGGGAAGCAGCACCGTGATTTTTTCCGGTAAAAAGCACATGGAGAGCAGCTCAAAAGTTGGAACTTGTCCATGCAGATATTTGTGGTCCCATCACTCCTGCATCAAATAGCAACAAGAGGTACATGTTGATATTTATTGATGATTACAGTAGAAAAGCTTGGGTGTATTTTTTAACCGAAAAATCAGAGGCTTTTAACTTTTTTAAATGCTTCAAGATTATGGTTGAAAAAGAAACAGGCTGTTTTATCAAGTGTTTTCGCACTGACAGAGGAGGAGAATTCAATTCCAGCGAGTTCACAGATTTTTGTAGACAAAATGGGATCAAGAGGCAGTTGACAAATGCTTATACACCACAGCAAAACGGCGTGGCCGAAAGAAAAAACCGAACTGTCATGAACATGGTTCATTCCATGTTATCTGAGAAGAATATGCCCAAGTGTTTTTGGCCAGAGGCGGTGAATTGGACTATTTATGTTCTAAATAGGTGTCCAACGTTGGCAGTAAAGGATATCACACCACAGGAAGCTTGGAGTGGAATGAAACCCTCAGTCGACCATTTTCGAGTTTTTGGTTGTTTGGCACATGTTCATGTTCCAGGAGAAAGGAGGAGTAAACTTGATAATAGAAGCATTACTTGTGTTCTATTGGGGGTAAGTGAAGAATCAAAAGGTTATAGGTTATATGATCCTATCAAAAAGAGCGTTGTTGTGAGTAGGAATGTAGCCTTTGAAGAAGAAAAACAATGGGATTGGGATGTGAGTTACGAAAAACAAATAACAGTGGGTTTAGAATGGGATGATGTTAATGGTGAAAATGAAGAAGTGGTGAGTGAAAATGGGAATGAAGAAGAAATTGATGTAGTGGCAGTAGAAGAGAATCTTGGTGAGGGAGTTAGAGACCGGGAACATGGGGAGGGTGAAGAGAGAGGAAGGAATTTGAGGCAACCTCGTGAGAGGCATCCTCCTACATGGATGAATGATTATGTTGGTGTTGACGGTCTCTTTGAGGATGAAGTCCATATGGTGGTGTCAACTGATCCATTGATTTTTGAGGAAGGTGTGAAGAATGCAGATTGGAGACTGGCCATGGATAATGAGATCAAATCCACTGAAAAAAATCAAACATGGACCCTTACCGAGCTGCCTGCTGGAGCCAAAAGAATAGGAGTAAAGTGGGTCTACAAAACCAAATACAATGAGCATGGAAAGATTGATAAGTACAAGGCTCGTTTGGTTGCAAAAGGGTACTCTCAAAAGTACGTAATCGACTATCTGGAAGTCTTTGCACCCGTGGTAAGGATGGATACAGTAAGGATGATCATTGCTCTCGCTGCTCAAAAGAATTTGGAAATTTTTCAGCTTGATGTCAAGTCAGCTTTCCTCCATAGTGAGCTGAGTGAAGATGTTTATGTGGAGCAGCCAAGAGGATATGAGATAAGGGGCAAGGAGCATCTAGTTTACAAGTTACATAAAGCTCTGTATGGGTTAAAACAAGCTCCCCGAGCTTGGTTCAGTCGAATTGAGTCACATTTTGCCAGTGAAGGATTTCAAAGATGTGATAGTGAGCAGACATTATTCACAAAAAGAAGAAAATAAGGAAAGATTATCATTGCAAGTGTTTATGTGGATGATTTGATCTTTACTAGTAATGATGAAGTTATGATGTCTGAATTTAAAAGCTCTATGTTAAGAGAATTCGATATGTCTGACTTGGGGAAGGTGCGGTTTTTTCTTGGAATTGAGGTGCTACAAAGGTCTGATGGTATTTATATATACCAAAAGAAATATGCTTTGGAAGTTTTGAGAAGGTTCGGTATGATGGATTGCAATTCAGTGAGCAACCCCATTGTTCCAGGTTTCAAAATGAGCAAAGATCAGGATGAAAGTTCTGTAGATGAGACGTATTACAAGCAGCTGGTGGGTAGTTTAATGTATCTTACTGCCACAAGACCTGATATGATGTTTGTTACCTGTCTTATAAGTAGATATATGGAAAAACCAATGGGGATTCATCTACAGGCAGCAAAGAGAGCATTAAGATACTTAAAAGGAACGGTAAATTATGGAATTTTCTATAGGAAAGGAGGAAATGGAGAATTATTGGGGTATACAAATAGTGATTATGCTGGAGATATTGAAGACAGGAAGAGTACATCTGGTTATGTGTTTTTAATGAATTCAAGTGCTGTCTCATGGTGTTCCAAAAAGCAACCAATTGTGACTTTATCAACCACAGAAGCTGAGTTTATGGCAGCTGCTTTTTGTGCTTGTCAAGGAGTCTGGATGAAGAGAATTTTAAAGGAGCTGGGACAGTCTGATGGAGGTTGCACATCTGTGATTTGTGATAATAGTTCAACCATCAAGCTATCGAAAAATCCGGTTATGCATGGACGCAGTAAACATATTAATGTGAGATTTCATTTCTTAAGAAATCTTACTAAGGAGGGCATAATCGAACTAATTCACTGCAGGAGTCAGGATCAAATAGCAGATATAATGACTAAACCTTTGAAGCTTGAGCTGTTTCAGAAGTTTCGAAAGCTGTTGGGAGTATGTGAAATTTCTGATATAAACTAATTGCTTCATAGCATTTAGTTTAAGGGAGGGAATGAAGAAGTCTTTTACGGTTCTGTTTGTTCAATAATATCCTAGTCTTTAGGAATATCTGATAGAGTTTGATTTGTTTTGTAATTCTGTTTTAAGTGGCCTGATTTCTAGGTTTCTGTTATGTTTGTTTTTTGAGTGGCTATTTAAGCCTACGCTCCTCTCAATAAAATTACAGATTATTCAGTTCATTTGATGTGCTTTTATTAATCATATTCCTAACACTACGTGGGTGCAGTGGTATGTCAATAATTGTTTGGGGAATTCGCTCTTTTGATTCATCATTCATTATTCTATTGCTCAATTTCTGTAAAATAAGTTTATTTCCAAGAACATGGTTCATTAGATAATCCTCTTCTAGAAACCTAGAATTTGTCGAAACAATTACCTTTTGTTCCTTTGGATAATAGAATAAACCCCTTTTCATTCCTTTTGGGCATCTAATAAAAATACATGCCTCCGTTCTAGATTCTAATTTATCATCTTTCCCATTTAGTACGTGTGTTGGACACCCCAAACTCGAATATGTCGCAGACTAGGCTTGTGCCCACTCCACAATTCTGATGGGGTTAAAGGTACTGACTTTGAAAGAACCAATTTTAGAATGTAATTTGTTGTTTCAAATGCAAACTCCCAAAAATATTAAGGCAAATCTGAATAACCTAACATTGCTCTAACCATTTCCATAAGAGTTCTGTTTATTCTTTATGCCACACTATTCTTTTGTGGTGTTCCTAGAGCAGAGTATTGAGAGGTAATTCTTGATTCTGATAAGTACCTAATGAATTCCGTAGAAAGGTATTCACCACCATGATATGATCATAATGTTTTAATATGTTTATTATGTCATTTTTCCATTTCTATCTTAAATTCATTGAATTTTTCAAAACTTTCAAATTCATGGCACAACAAATAAATATATCTGCATTTCGAATAATCATCTGTAAAAGTCACAAAATACTCAGAACCACCTTTTGTTTGTATATTCATAGGACCACACAAATTAATCTAACTTATCACTAGCTCTATTTCCTTTTGGAAGAAAAAGGTTTTTTGGTCATTTTCCTTCTAAACAAGATATGCAGGTATAATGATCCATCCGATTGTTGTAGCACCTTGATGATGTTGGCATAAAAGTTTAATTTTTTATTCTAATTTGGTTTTATATATTCGAGAAGGAAGTGTATGATAATGAGAATTTAAAATGATGAAGTTAAAATCAAGTGGGTCCAGAGGGCTAAACCACTGCAGCAAGCATCTCCTCGCCTTAGCGGGACCGCTGTAGTGGACAACAAGGACCGAAACTCCATGTTTTAGTATAGTTTAAGAACCAGTTCATATTCTAATAGGGTTAGTAGCTAAAAATGTCTAAGGGTAAAATTTTGGGTGTTCCAACTAAGAAGGGGAGAAGATGGCTTAAGCTAGATTCTGTCATCCTTCCCTAAGATTTTCTGCAAGAACACCAAGGCTTAGGGCAAGAACACAACCCCCATCATTTCTTGGCAGCAACATGGTGCCCAAGTATGCTATGACCTATCTTTGTGTTAGACTTTTATTAGTAAATCGCATACATGTATACTATGATGTACAATTAACGAGGGTAGAGGACATAAAGTATGATAATGTGATGTATGTTTCATAGTAACTTAACTACAAAACTGGAGAAATTTTTTAGAAGAGTTATACTTAGATGGTATTTAATAATGCAGGTGCACTATTGCAAATAGAATCTTGAAATCATATTTGGATGCTATGTTCTTGATAGGGGATGCAGACATAGTAGCATATTCTTGAGGTTATATTATTGATAAGATATGTTGATGTTATGCATTTTGGTAGGGGATTCTGGAGGTTACATTCTGGATAGCATATTCTTGATGATATATTTTCATGGCATGTGGTTGGTGATTCATTCTTGAGTGTGTAGTGCAATTGTATAATCTTGATGGTATCTCCTTGAGTGAATTTAATAATATGAACAAAGAAAGGAAGAAATGAGGTGATCAGACCTAGTTTTAGTTATATGAACTTATTGTGCAATTTAATTTTTATGATTGAAAATGTAAAGCCTGTAGTATGAATTAACTGGCTAAAAATGAATTCGAGGTAAGGAAAGAGATAGGTAGTCATGAAAACTCGTGGTTAGCAAAGTTGTGTAGTTAAATTTGAGGTGCGATTGAATAATTATTGTGCGTTAACGAATTTCATTTGTGAATGAAAATGTTAAGGGATGATGATAGGCCTGAATATGTTGTCTTAAAATGAGGACTGATAGGAATACTATGATGTCCTCTATAGAAAGAATTTGATTATATGATAGACCCTTATGTGATAGGGTAGGGAAGGTTGAGTCGAAAAATTTTGAAGGTGACCTTGCGTATTTAATTGTAGTGATAGATGACATGGGACTCATCAAATTATATATAACTAGGAGGATCCGGGTTACGTTTATGAGGGTTCGGGCTTTAAGTGACGATTTGCAGTTGTTAGAATTATCGAGTATGGATAAATGGTCTTCGGACATTGATGCTGATAGAGGTAACGATGATTTAGTTAATTTCTATGAATGAACTCTGAGATGAATAAATGTTGATTGTCGTGGTGAAAATTAAGTGCAATTATGATAACCAATGTATGTTTATGAAGTGTCATATGTGTTGACTAAATTGGTAGCATGCTAAATTATGCTGATGATTATTGATTTATATATCTTTCTGAGTTGACATATGAGATGACTGAATGGAATGCACGATAAGTTATGCTAAAATATGGTGTATGATATATCCCTCTAAGTTTTCATTTGAGTTGCCTGATTTAACAAGCCTATTGAATTTGTTGATGAAGGTTGGATAATAAGATCTTATCCAAAGATGAGTGGCTCGTGCCCGACGTGAGTATCTGGGTAAGCAGATTGATATGAATGGCTCGTGCCCGAGGTGAGTATCCAAGCGAGCATATTGATGTGAGTAGCTTGTGTTCGATGTGAGTATCCAGACAAGAAAATAGTGGGAGTAGGTACCACGCTAGTACAGTACATGGATTTCTAGAGTCCCCTACAGGTCATAATTGGAAGGGCAAAAATAAGACCCTCTGGCATGTGTGTACAGTGTGTGATATAGATGTGTGTAGTTCTATGTGATAGAGATCCGTATAGTTATGTTATGATATGCATATCACTGTGTTATAGAGATAAGTACATGTAAGTTATGATATACATATGGTTGTGTGACAGAGATCAGTGACATGTATGGTATTGATATGTGTACAGACAACTAATGAGATGAATTTAAAAATGACAATCTAATTATCATGTGCTTAGTGTGCATATGATTTGCTGCATAATTGTTTCTTAGTTATATTGTAAGCCTTGATGTTTGATGAATTTATTTGTTAAAGGGAAAATGGTTGTATTGAAATTTATTCGTGATTGTGTTTATGTGTTGTTGTTGGGTTGATCCTGACCATGGGAATAAAATGAATAATTTTGATAAGATGATAAGTGATTAAATGTATACTTATTCGGGTGTAGATTGCTTTAGTTTATGAATAATATTATACCTTGTTTAATTGATGAAGTGTTGAAGAATAGAGGTTGTTAGCAAAGTCAAGCTACTGCTTAGAGAAGTACCACTACAACAGTGGAATTCCTGCTAAGGTGAGACCGCGACAACTGTCAAGATACTACTACAGTGAGGCCTGAATAGAATGTAGGCCAGCATTTGTGGCTAAGATCGATAGTGAAAGATAGGTATATTACTAAATGACTTGGGTAATTAGAGATTAAGTGATTTGATGGATTAATTTTGAAGTTGTGTGTTAAAAACTTATCCATTGATTGCATATTAATTTTATGTTGTAGTTTGATCTAATTTTAGTTAGCAGATGATGCCGTCAGTACGTGTGGTGTACTGATACTACTATTGCTACGCCTTTTTGAGGTGTAGGTTTTGGCAGGTTTGAAGTTCATGATTGATGTGTTGATACTCAGCATCAGCTTCGCATTCTCTCCATAGGTGAAGATGTACTATTTTCTTGTCAGTATTTCAAGCAGAGCTCTTGTACATGTCTATACTAGATTTTGGTACAGCTAAGGTTTTTGGAGGATATTATTGTAAGGATTTAAACATTATTGACTTATGTAATTTAAGGAGAAATTTAATATTTATATATGTTGTTTCAAAAAGGGATTCTCTTATCGAACTAGAATCGTTGTTGGTGCCCGTATGACCTACACATTTTGGGTTGTGTCAGCAGGTAGGAAGTGCCTCCACTTTTAATGCACTCAAAAGTCCATCATAAATCAATCTTGAAACCCTATTTATGTTAATATGGCGTAGGCGTAAGTGCCATAAGTAAGTTTCACTCAATTCTAAAAAATGTTTTCTTTTATGTGATTGATCAATGTCATTAAGTTCTGTTGATTGTAGCATATTATGAGACACGTCAAATACAAATAAATCATGTATTCTAGGAGAAGAATGTATAAAAAGCTTATTATACTTAATAATATAACAATTGTTAACAAAATAAATATTGTGTCCAGCGTCCATTATTTTTGAAACAGAAATCAGATTTCTTCTTATAAAAGGTACATAGAGAATGTCACTTAAAGCCAAAATCCTAGAACTAATGAATGAAGCAGTAATATTTCCTATAATTAAGGCTGGTGATGGCTTCCCATTTGCTTGAAACATGCAAACTTCATTCTCACTTAGCTGTTGCATTTTCTGAAACCCCTGCAAAGAAGTGTATACATGATTAGTGGCTCCCGAATCTATAACCAATAACTGGGTAAAAACAGTCGCTAAGCAAGTTTCAATGACATTTAAAAAAGAATTAACTTGTTTGTTCAGATTGGCAAGGTAGCTGGGGCATTGTTTCTGGTGGTGACCAGGTTGTTTATAATGATAGCATTTTCCCTTAGGATTAGCTACTCCACCATTAGCAGCATTTGCACCTTCAAGTGCCAAAACCTTGCGGGACCTTTTCATTTTTTGTCCGCTTCTCGGCTTAAAAGATGAAGGTTTGTTGTCAACCATGAATGCCGCAGGGGGAGTTTGCTGCTTGATTATAGTCTCAGCTGCTTGCAGTTCATTCAACAATTTTTCAAGGGACAAGTCCATCTTGTTCATATTATAAGGCAAAACTGCTGAAAATTGTTTGGTAGAGTCTGCAGGACCATCTCAACTTGAGACTCCTTATCAATCTAAGCACCAAGAATTTTCAGCTCATTCAAATGACACATTATCTTTAGAACGTGCTCTCTTATAAACGATATTTCAGCCATTTTTGTGTTCAAGAGGGCTTTCATGGACGTTTGCTTTGCAGCATGATTTTTCTCACTGAATATCTCTTTGAGAGATTCGAGCATATCATAAGCACACACTATAGACTAATGTTGATGTTGCAAGCCATTTTCCATGGAGGCAAGAATGTAGTGTATTGCCATCTCATCGGACTTAACCCACTTATCATAGGCTTTGATTTGATCATCAGTGGCATTTTCTGGTTTTTAGGGCATTCTTCAACCAACAGAAATTTGTAACCTTCAGCAATAAGAATAGTATCTAAGTTTCATTTCCAGTCAACATAGTTTGGGCCTTCCAGTTTATTTTAGTTGAGGATTGAGGTAAGGGGAGTAAATTAAGACATGGTTAATATAAGAGATATATAAACAGATAACTAGACATATAGTAAGCATTATTAACTAAAAAAACACATCACAGATATAATCATGCACATGACTATCTAGATTAGTGAGGAAAACGTAGCTATTTTTTAATAACCCATCCGTCATTACGAGGTAATTAAGGACCCAACACCCTATTTTGCCTAAGTCCACGGTGGAAAGTTTAAGAAAGTTTCATTAAAGATTGTGTTTTGGGGGATGGAAAATATGCAAGATTTTTTGAGCTACTGGTTAGCTGGGAGCACTACAGCGGTAGGAGTAACGCTGCAGTAAGACCATCATAACAAACGGAGGTTTGTCGTAGCCGAGGGGAGAAAAAAACAATTGGGTCCATCATGGTGAGGCTTTGGCCACCATAGTGGGTCCGCTGCAGTGGACAATGGGATGCATTGTGACGGTTTAAGTCATGATTTTGTAGTTTTCACCCCATTATTCTAAGGCACGAACTTTGAGAGCAGAAGGGTGATTTTTCTAAGGGAAAAAGCAGTTTCTTCTTCCCAAGGTGAGATTTCTAGCTATTTTATTCCCTCATTTGATTTCTTAACACCCTAGAATTAAAGGGTAGTCTCTAATGGTGAATTCCTAGATAAAAACCCTAGGTTTATGAAAACTAGGGCTAGGATTATGAGAATGACTAGGTGTTGATTCCTAGGCCTAAAATGGGTAATGGACACTTCCTAGGGGAATATGAGCATATGTATCCAATTGTGGGGGTAGTTTGAGACAGGAATGTTGGTAAAGTCGAGACCTTTAGCATTATTAACTGCTTGGAAAGGGTTTAAGGAGTATAAACTCCATGAAATAGGTAGGAATGACCTATATGGGGATAGAATGTGATAAATCGATATATGGGATATTGAATTTGACCATGATATCAGGTAGAATAGGGTATAATTGAATTTCTAAGCCCCGAATGAAGAGTTAGATGATTGAATGTTGTTTATTTGCTAGTGTTTAGACTTTGAAAGTTTGAAGCCGCTAAGAAAAGGCAAACCTCCCGCGGAGTAGCTGTATTCTTCAGTTCTGCAATCAAGCCCTTAGCAGGGCCTATCTCTGAGGTATCACCCGAATCAACAACATGATCCTATCCTACGTTGTCTATGTACTTCTGGGACTTACGGGTTGTCTGAACCCTTTCCCCCAACTAGGTGCTAAATAATCCTCCCATAAATATTATTGCTCATGTCCTTATGCCTTTCTTGAGGCAACATCAAAACATCATTATAAAGTATTTTAGCTATAAATATAATGAATTGAAATCTCTTTAGAGACTTTCTCTCAAACATCATTTAAAAACTTGGGAGACCTTATTCTCCAAACATCTCTTTGAAAACCTTTGAGCTCTTTGCTTAAGAATCATCTCATGAGTTTCAAAAACAAGAATTCACTTTAGATTTTGAAAATCATGCAAAAATCATACTTTCTTTCTCAAAATCTCATCATGCATACTCTCTTCAAGAGGCCACCACCATTCAAAAACCTGATTCACAAGAGCCTTCATTTTGCAAACGAGGGCATAGCTCATCCACGAAGTACACATAACATCTCAATTCATAATCATTGCACATTCAAAGCTTGCCTTAGAGCTTGCATTTCTCATGTCTTATGCATACATTTACCCTTAATGCAGTTGTGTCGTCAAAAGGACTAATGCCACTCACAGAAGAGAGAATCCCCATTCTTTATCATGAAATCAATGCATGCACACAAGGGATTGTAGAAAGACATGTCCACGCTCACTCTCCCAAAAGAAATCTTCATGCACACAACTAGACCTATAGGCTTTCCCTTCGTGTAATTCGCCACTAATATAGAGCAACTACACTCAAAATCACTTAGGTCTTGTGGGTCGTAATGAAGGTTAGGGCTAATGGTAGGATACTATTTGGCTTTAGTGACTAATGCCTCCCTAATGCCTTTAAAAATTCCTGTAGTCTCCCAACATCTTCTTTAGATCACTCCACCTTATTTCTCCTTGTTCATCATCTTCATCTTTTGTGTAACACGAGCCACCCTTATAACATTTATCAATTTCACATTTAGCCTTACTATGCAAGAGATAGCACCTATTGATTATTCTTCCTCTTTTGATGATTCGAGGTTTTTCACCCTCATTGATTTACTCATCTCATCACAATTTTGGTGCTACCTCAATTTAGGCTTCTCAGTTTTCCCCTACTCTTGCTAACCCCCAAACTTAGGATTTTGTCTCATTTCACATTCATTCACTTCTTGCTCCCCATTTCTTGGGCTTCAAGGCCCATTTTTCATTTTTTCATCACTAGAAATTAGGGAGGATGGGTGCCAAAGAGAAGGATTAAAAATGGTCTTTAGGCTTGTAATATGTTTCCAAAGAAAGGGTCCAAGGATCAAATGTTGGCTATCAATGGTTAATGTTGAAGGTGGTCATTTTGGGTGAAGTTACTTAACAAAATAGAGCCTAAGATCATGTTCTAAGTGCAGCTACATCTAGGATTTCGCCTTGAGTGACACTTAGGACAAGTTCTAGACAAAAAACTATGCATGAGATTCAGAAAAATCCTTACCACACAATCCATCACTCCTAAAGAGTCCACAAAAGTCATTATCTACACAAGATCTTGATTCAAGATATTAGAACATGCAAATTCATAAGTCAAACGAGGAATCTACAATGTATGACAAAGAGTTCTACATTCACATTTCAAATTCCCATTCATCCTTTCTCATTTTCATGACACATTTCAAAATTTCATTTCAAAAATTTTCCTAGTGGTACCTCTCAAAACAACTCCATGCAAGACTAAAAAAAATATGGCATTTTTCCATAAGAGAGTTGCCTCACAATCTATCATTAGGAACTGCCCACCCATTTCAACAACCAAGAGAAAGAAAAAGATAAATGCTCCTTGGGAAAGAACTGTGGTATGAAGAAAACTCTTGGAGTTTGATTACTATACTACTATTTACACAGGAGAACAAAAGACTTGGGTCATAAAGTAGTATTTAACAATTCAAAACAAGGAGCCAATTTTCATCACTAGTACACTAACATCTAAAAACTCATCCATTTCATTCCGCTGTAAGATACACACACCCCTCCCCCACTTCAAACTGGACATTGCCCCCAGTGGAACAAAAATAAAAGACAGTAAGTTGAAGGAGACCTCCTGATAGAATTAGTGATTGGGACGAGGGCCCCAGGAATATGTAGCCCCATCAAAGTGCCAAGAAGCTCTTCCTGCAGCAGTTGGCATCAATGGATCAGGTGGGATTTCCAATGGTTTCCCAGGTCCGGGAACCCCCTTTATCCGATAGGATGCGAAGCTCATGGTATGAAGTTGTCTCCACCCTGCCGGGTTTCCAGGATGGATCTACATCGTGCACAGTGAGCATTGGAGGCCGTGGTGGTCAACTATGAAATATCTCCACATCCAACACTATTTTCGACGTATTATCATACCTCACCCCCAATCATCAGGAAGAGACTTGGGTGCCTCGAGCTACGAGGTCACCGTTGCAGGCTCAGGAGGGGTTGGGTTGCTGGCAGGTGGAGGTCCAGTGAGTGTAGCCACATCCTTCCTCAAAGTAATCACTTCATTTTGTAAGATCTCAACTGTAGTACAGAGGCCTTTCAACTTATCTCTAGCAGGTTGTATGGCTTTCTTGATGGCTTGTTGGATCATGGAAGGGATGGCTTTAGCTAGCTTCATAATCTGACTTTTATGCACTTGGGACATTTGTGCTATTTTTAGCAAGTCAGGAGGTGTGTGGCAGGAGCCGCAGCTACTTAGAACTGGCCTTCAAGTCTGCTAAAGGGAATAAAAGGTGGCAGTTGAGTCCTGTTCTCTATACCTTTGGCTCGCTTCATAGTTGGGGTATCTCTATTAGTTTTAGTGGCCAATGTAAGAACACCGTCAGCCCTCACAGTTTTATCCAATGGATGAAAAAAAGGCATGAAGCTCGCACACACAACATAATCATAAGGCCAGGATATGGCAATGATGTGGCCTGCTGCTTGGTCCTTCTTTTGAATTGATCTGTGATGATCTCTCCAACATTGATGTGTATATGATCCATGATGCAGGAAATAAGAATTGAAACTTCAATTGGGACTTCTACTGTATTCTAAGAAGGAATTAACCGAGAACAAACAAAATCTAGCCACATATGGGCTTCAAATTTCAAGTCACGATGATGAATCAGACCCCTGGAGATGGCTCACTGTGGTTGACCCGTTGCAAATATGTTGACTACCCATCGAAAATGATTTGCTTTATCGTCCACCTTCCTGCGAAATGTTGAATTTTGTTGGATTGGCTCAGCCTAATAGAGAGAATTGATTGCTTCTGGAGTTATGGGCACCTCTTGGCCACACACCCATACAGATGATAGGCATGGTAATGTATTTGTGTGGCCTTTGTGTTTTAGGAGCCTTTTCCACGCCTTATATGATGCATAGAATTCCCACAACAACTCCGGAAAGTAGGGGTCGACAGGTATGGTGAATGGACCCCAATCGCGCATGCCAATCTAATAGTAAATATTGGGGAAAGCATTTTTGAAAGACTCTAACTCAAATTGAGCTTCTACATGGATAGATCGCTTCTCCTTGAAAGAGATATAATACTCCTCTATTATAGCCAGTCCAAAGTGATTAAGTGTTATACGTTGGGCCTCCTCAGAAGATAGACTTGGTGTGTTGTTGTTGCTCATTGATGCTTTCCTTTTTGAGGCCGTCCAGATATGGAGATGATGTTGCAGACAAAGGTTAGAATTATACAAACATTTAAAAGGAACTCAGAGCATAAAAAAATAGAAAAATCAAATGAGAAGAAGAAGTGATCTAGGTGACACCGGCAAACCATCGGCGAAAGGCAGATGCGGAACCGCAAAGCGTCAATGAGCCACCGACATTAATTAGTGGGCTGGGTAAAGACCATAGCCACTGGTGCCCCACCGGTGGATCACCGGTATTGAATCACGAAGCACCGATAAACCATGGGTTTGTGACAGAAGTCAGAATTGTGCAATCGAACCTACGATTTAATCGGCGATTCACCGAGAATAACCGGTGATTCGCCTGTGGGTGGCCTCTTATGCAGTTAAACCCACATGTTTCCCCTACTTTGATACACACAAATATCATCCAATTTAACAACGACAAATCTCCCTTAAGAAAGGTGGCAGTCTATCTATCATCAGGCAACTTATGAGGGTGACCCATTCGGGGTTACTCAAACTTCACCCCATACATCACCAAATAAAACATGGCAACCACATAAAACAAAATATAGCCAAACATTGCAAAATAAAATATGAGATAATCAAATAAGAGAAGAACATCATCAATAGGTGTTCAAAACATACATTATGGAGGGTGTTCATTCATAGCTAGAGCATGAGCTAAAGAAACCATACCAAATTGGGGGTGGTAACAAATGGAGTGAGCTTGCACTTCTGCAACTGATGATATTTTTGAATATGGGGAAGTGAAGATGATGTGAGAATGGAAATGGGGAGTGGTATTTAAGTGGGAAGAGAGGGGAAGTTGATTGGATAGGACGGAGGTGGTCATTAATGGAGATTAGGTGAAAAAATAGGTTGTTGGGAAGATGAGAGATGGTGGGAAAAAGGGTAATTGAGGATTATTAGGTTTAAGATTGGTGAAACTTCTGATAGGAAGATAAATCCAGATCGGGGCATACCTGCGATCGCTGATGCGAACAGGCGATTTGCCGATGTGGCCATCGATGACATTACCTGCGCGAGTTTCCTGGTTCAGGATCGGAAAATGACCAGTGCCTCGTGGAGTGATATGGACATTTCCTTGGGTGAGACACCGATGTTAAGGTTGCTCACATGTACACTAGTTGCGACCGGCAGCTTGCCAGTGATTCGCGCTTTGTAGTGGCGCTTTGCCGGATGAGTCGTTGACTGACTTTGAACCCCAGGTGCATTGGATAGAATCGGTGACCCATCGATGGTTCACAAAGTGAATTCAGCGTTTCACTGACAAGTCGCCGGTTCCCTCCCAGTTTATCCTACATTCTGTTGCATTGCCAGTGAGAGGACGGCGCCTGACACTTAGCATTTCGCCTATGTAGCGCCGGCCAAGCCCTATCCTTGTCTTCCTTGAAGTTCACCTCCCTAAAAAAATAAAAAACAAAAATGCATTAAAAACGTTCAATAAGAGTAGAAAATAAAAATGCTTGGGTTGCCTCCAAAGAAGCGTCTTAGTTAACGTCGTGGCACGATGAAGGTCTTTTATGACTTATGGTTCATCTAGGTATAAGACCTCTGTTCAGCCAACTTCCTCCAACACTCCCAGATATCTTTTTACTCGTTGACCATTCACCTTGAATTTACCCCCATTTTCTTCTTGAAGTTCTATGGCACCATTTTCATAAACTTGAGATACCTTGAATGGCCCTGGCCATTTGGATTTTAGCTTCCCTAGGAATAGTCTTAGCCGTGAATAAAACAGCAACACCTAGTCCTCTGGGTCAAAGTTGCACTCAAAACTTTTTGGTCATGAAAATTTTTTATTTGGGCTTTGTAAATAGCCGCATTCTCATATGCCCTCATTCGGAATTCATCCAACTTATGCAGATTTTGTACTCGCCCTTGGACAGCTCTCCCCCATTCAAGGTTCAAGCTTTTTAATACCTACAAGACTTTTTTGTTCTAATTTAGCAGTGAGGTGGCATGATTTTCCAAAAACAAGCTGATATAGGGACATTCCAATCGGTGTCTTGAATGCAGTCCGATATGCCTACAAGGCATCATCTAACTTTACAGTCCAATCTGTTTTGTTTACATTGACTGTTTTGGTCAAGATAGATTTGATTTCCCAATTTGAAACTTCTACTTGGTCGCTGGTTTGTGGGTGATAAGGGGTGGCCACTTTGTGCTTCCACCATATTTGGCTAACAAGGTGCTGAATAGTCGATTGAAAAAATGTGATCCCCCATCACTAATGATAGCTCTGAGAGTGCCAAATCGAGAGAAAATGTGTTTCTTCTAGAAGACTGTTACACTCCTCCATTCATTGTTGGGTAATTCTACAATACCCACTTGGAGACATAATCAAAATGTACTTATTTCTATAAGATATCACAAAAGGGCCCATGAAATCGATCCTCCATACATCAAACAACTCAACCTCCAAGATTGGTGTTAATGGAAGTTCATGCCTCCTTAAAATACTCCCTGTTCATTGACACCGATCGCATTCCTTCATAACATCATGGGCATATTGATGTAGTGCGGGCCAATAAAACCCACACTATAGCACCTTTGCTACTATCCGCACACTCCTATAATGGCCCCCAATAGGTGAAGAATGACAAGCCTCTAATATTGGGACCATCTCCACTTCTAGAACACACTGTCGTATTAAATCATCCACGCAACTATAGAAAAGGTAAGGTTCATCCCAATAAAATTTCCAAACGTCATGCATGAATTTCTTCTTTTGATGAAAGTTTAAACCCTCGGGCATGATGCTGCTTGCCAAGTAATTAGAAAAATTGGCAAACCACGGTGTTAAATCATGGGTTGCAGCTAGAATATGTTCATCCGAGAAAGCATCATTAATCTCCTCATGTACTCCTGGCTGACCACTTGTTTCTCGACGTGATAGATGGTCGACCACTTGATTCTCACATCCTTTATGATCCTTCACCTCAAAGTCGAATTCCTGCACCAAAAGAATCCACCTAATAAGCCTAGGTTTAGCATCTTTCTTGGCCATCAAATATCTAAGCATCGCATGGTCTGTGTGTACCACCACTTTCGTTCCCAACAAGTATGCCCGAAACTTTTCAAACACAAAAACAACAATGAGAAACTCCTATTCAGTCACTATATAGTTCGTTAGTGCGTCATTTAGAGCTTTGCTAGAATAGTAGATGGGATGAAATATCTTATCTTTCTGCTGACCAAGGACTGGTCCTAATGCGACCCCACTGGCATAGCACATGAGCTCAAAGGGTTTTGACCAATCAGGTGCTATGATGATTGGAGAGGAAACCAACCTTTCTTTCAGCTCCACAAAGGCGTTCATACACCCCTCATCGAAATTGAACTTTTCTTCTTTCTCCAACAGTCGAAATAAAGGATGACCCATTTTAGAGAAATCTTTAATAAAATGGTGGTAAAATCCCGCATGTCCAAGGAAACTCCGAACACCCTTCATTGTGAACGATGGAGGTAATTGAGCAATGGCGTTGATCTTGGTCTGATCCACTTCAATACCTTTCTCAGAAATCTTGTGTCCCAAAACAATCCCTTCTTTCACCATAAAATGACATTTTTCCCAATTAAGGACCAAGTTTGTCTACATCTCTTCAATACCTCTTCTAGGTGTGCCAAACAATCTTCAAATGAATCCCCCACAACTGAAAATCCATCCATGAAGACTTCCATAGTGTCCTCCACTATATCTGAAAAGATGGACATTTACATTGTTGGAAAGTGGCGGGGGCATTGCAAAGGCCAAAAGGCATCCTCTTGAATGCGAAAGTCCCATGCAGACATGTATAATTGGTTTTTTCTTGATCCTCAGGTGCGATCGAGATTTGATCATACCCCGAGTATCCATCCAAGAAACAATAATATTCTTTCCCAGCCAACCGATCTAACATTTGGTCAATGAAGGCACTAGGAAGTGATCTTTCTTTGTCCAAGAGTTTAACTTATGGTAATCCATGCAAACTCTCCATCTGGTAACTGGGCGAGTGGCAATTAATTCATTCTTTTCATTCGAGATACGTAATGCCTCCTTTCTTTGCACACACTGTACAGGGCTTACCCAACTTCTGTCAGTGATAGGATACACCACTCCTGCATCTAGCCATTTAATAATCTCCTTTTTGACCACCTCTTGCATAGGTAGATTCAGATGTCTTTGATGCTTGACTGATGGGATACAATTTTCTTGAAGATTAATCTTGTGAGTGCAAATCCTCGGAGGAATACCAATGATATCAGCTATTGACCACCTATAGCTCGAATATGCCTTTTCCATACCACGATGAGTTTTTCTACTTGGAGGGGTGAGCTTTGCTGAAATAATGACCGGAAGTGTCTCATTTTCCCCCAGATATACATATCACAAATGAGTAGGTAATGGTTTGAGCTGCAGCTTCAGGGGTGCAACAATGGACAGCTGTGATGGTGGGGTTGTTCGATTTTTTAGGTCAAGATTGAGCTTCCTCGATTGGAAGGTATAATTTCCTATCCCTTTGCTCACTTGACAAACCTCCTCTAGTTCTTCACTTTTAAAAAAAAAAACAGTTAGCAAATGTTTCTTCCACGATCTCTTCTTCCATTTCCCATCCAAATATACCTTCACCCATGATGGCTTGAGGTGGTGAAACATTTGTTTCCTTAGTTTGAGCTGCCACCTGAGATGCTAACACATTCATCCTATCCTCCAACTATTTTATTGCTACATCATGATTTTTCATGGTTGTAGTGAGGTCCAACAATTCACTCTGCAATTCCTGAACTCCTGAATCAGTTGAAATAACTTTTTGAAGCACCACCTCAAGAGTGTTTTCCATGCGAGATAAGAGTGAATCATCGCTTCCTTGGCTACTCGTCTTAGCTAAACAGACATCGTTCCAACCTTGATTTTCATGATAAGAGTACTCATAGCCTTGGTTGGCTTGATGGTACCTTATATGAAAACCCTTCATATAATTCGTTAATAGCTCTATTTGTTTCATCATGACCAGCAACACTGTATCTTTCTTTCCTTCTCTACACCACATCTTATCTACCAATTTGAGAGTTTCCACATAAGGTGCCCCCTCGGGGTCTCGCAACAACCTTTCAAAGTGGCTCATGAGCAAATCGGTGATCACTTAATAACAGCAAAATGAAATACCAGCTCTGGCACTAAAAGCCAACTAACAGTGGTGTAAGACCAATTCAAATTGACAATCAACACAAGAATATCAAGCGCTAGTGCCCGACAACGTCGCCATTTTTTATAACGTCCAAAATACACTCTTCATTATGAAAGAGCATAAACAGTCGTTGTATCAAAAAAAAATATCCCGACGGATGTTGGGGTCGATTCCCACAGAGACTAACAAGTGATATGCGCAAGTGTTGTTTGGAAAATTGAAATTAGT
Organism: Datura wrightii; assembly: GCA_035772735.1. Taxonomy (NCBI): domain Eukaryota; kingdom Viridiplantae; phylum Streptophyta; class Magnoliopsida; order Solanales; family Solanaceae; genus Datura; species Datura wrightii. Next base: position 29,923,894 of record JASDFA010000016.1, on the reverse strand, counting down.
TCGCACCACTCAAAAGAACAAAGTAGTAAATATTTTGGGGGAGACTTGATGTTAACAATATGGTATAGATTCTAAGTTAGCTAATTAGAATAGCAAAATAACCAAAGTTGTAGACAATAATGAGAGGGACTAGAGGTGTGCTGTAGATGATGTGCTAATTAAACAAGGCTATACTAGATCATCTCCTCATTTCAAATTGTGTAAATAACTTTGGACAGGTGGACATTTGATGTTTTTCAACCTCATAAAGGCCTCTTTCTAGAGTTCTTTGGAACCAATAGACACAATTAAATCAGCCCAATCAAGTTTGGATTAATAGTTGCACTAATTTCTAACTCTTAGCTATTAATTAGGAATCAAAATATGGGTTTTGGCTATGTCTAGACCAACTCCACAACATCACATCCATTTCCCCCATCAAATTCTTTCCCAATACTCGATTCTTCTCTTTCAAGAATAAATCAAGAAAAGTAGACCCACATATGCAACTATGGATCTTCAATTATAAATTGGAGAGAATTTAACAGATTTACATTAATTAAGCAATATTGAGATAAATCTAGCAATACCCAATCTAGTTAATCACTCATCACACACACACCTCTAGTTAATAATTTAGCTACTCATGGTTAAGAAACTAAAGAGCATATTTAACAATAAACTCATTGGTTTCAATTATAAAAGAAGCAAAATCAAATTCAACAATATGTCTTCAACAATGGTGGTACCTTGCTACAAAAGTAGATGAAGAAAAGAAAAACAATATTTAATAATTTCCACTAGTAGAATTCTACTTTCCTCTTCAGCAAAAAGAATCTTCAAAAAGCTACAAGTTAAGATCTGATATGTACAGAGTACTTCCTTCTAGAATATATCTAAAGATAGGGCAACCAATCCCTACTTTTTCAGTGTTGGATGCATTTGCCCCCGCTCAGGCGTTTTGACACTAGCGAAGTACCGGCGGTTCGCCGGTTGCATTCCGCAAATTGTTGTCTATCATTTAATGTTCCTTCAATGATTTCCAGTATCCTTCAGTGGGTCCTTCGGCGATTCGTCGGCCTCCAAACGTGCTACACCAATTTCTTTCTCTTTGATCAAGCAAGTTCAGGTGCCAGTAGGCGAGTTAACTGGCGAGTCCTTGGTTGATATCTAAGACCGCTGGTTGCTTTAGTTCCTTAAGGCAGTGATCATCTGCGTTTGGCTGGCATTTTGCTGGTCTTCTCCGGTGAAGCGCTAGTTTTCACCTGGTTTCCTTCTTTTTACTCCACTTCTCGCTCTTTTTCTTCAAGTTAGATATCTGTACATAAAAAGAAAAAAAGGGCATAAAATTCATTTAAATGACTTGAAAACTAAGCTAAAGCTCATTCTTAAGAGCCTAATAAGTTGGTAAATTACCAACTCATCACATACAATGGGTCGTTGGTCGTGACCATGACCCATTGGTCCTGGGTCTGGAAATTTCCCTCTTCTAGACCCTCATGATGGAGGAAACAATGACTCATTGGTTGAGCCAACGGGTCATTGTCACCACATGTTCTAGACACTGGAAATTATAAAGGGTTTCTTGACTTGACCCATGGACGAGAACAATGACTTGTTGGGTGGAACAACGAATCGTTGTTGCCACTCCTTGTCACTAGAGGGGATTTCTCACCCTTTCTGGATTCTTCCAATGACTCAATAGGATGAGCGGTTGATCCCTTCCATGACTTATTACTAGGCTCGTTGGTTCTGGGAAAGTAATGAACATGTTCTGAATTGAGTAAAAATGAGTGATAGAATGACTCGTTACTGCTAACAATGGGTCGTTCCATGTCTCGTAGGTTCTTGAATGACAACTTGTAGGGCTGACAACAACTCAGATAATGGGTCATTATTGTTGACAATGACTCGTTGTTTGAGCCGTTCTGAGATAAATTTTTGGTTTCTTTATGGTTTTTCATGCTAAGTTTATGTTTTGGTCTACAAAACTTTTGGGGTGTTACTACGAGTCAGGAGGAATTATTTATAGAGTTAAACTCTATCGCATGATCTAGAGTATGAAAGAAGGGAAGTATTTCCTAAAGCTTCGTAGTCTTCCTATTATAGATGTGGCGCGCTTCACACCTATAAGAAGAATAGCACTAGACGAGGCTTCATAGAAACCCTAGGACTCTTTGAACCTCAAACTCTAATACCAAGTTTGTCACGCCCTAAGTCTAGACCTTAGACGTCGACCGACAATGTACCTATGCCTTTCCTGAGGCAACATCGAAACATCATTATAAAGCACTTTAGTTATAAATATAATGAATGTTTTGAATCTCTTATTATCTTTTCGCTCAGACATCATTTAAAAACTTTGGAGACCTTATGCTCCAAACATATCTTTGAAAACTTGTGAGCTCTTTTCTCAAAAATCATCTCATGAGTTTCAAAAGAGAGACCTCACTTTAGCTTTTGAAATCATGAAAAAATCATACTTTCTTTCTCAAAATCTCTTCATGCATACTTTCTTTAAAATATGCTCAACTTCATGAAAATAATGCATTTACTTCAAAACACAATGCTTTCAAAATAATGCTTCTCAAAATCATGAGTTTATGCAATTGGGTTCGTGGAACAAGAGACATGAACCAACTCAACAATCAACAATCAATAATCAAGAGAGGATGATCAATAATTCAATAAAATAGGATTATAATAAATAATCAAGGACACCAATAACTAACTCAATATGAAGAATTCAATAATGATAATTCAACATATATAGACAGGGAAGAAGACCCAATCAATAATTGGACCTAACTTTAATCTTAAAAATCTCATCAATAGATGTAGGGCATGAGGAAGATTAGAATTTCCTCACTTAAGTTAGCTGTAAATACCTGGAATAAAGAACTTAGACTCAAGCTTGAAAACTCTAGGTTGAAGAAGATGAATTCCCTAGCTTTTCCCTTGAGAGCTATGATCCTTGATTCTACTTTGGAATAGGTAGGAATAAGTGTTTAGGCTTTTACAACCCTTGAATAACCCCCTTAGGAAACCTAAAATGTTCAGATTTAGGTGTTAAAATTATGAGAAATTACAAAAACATCCCTAGAAACCCATTTTGAAATTTTGCATTTATACCTTGTTACTCATCTGACGATCAAAGTGACATGCCATCACCTGCAGGACGATCCGTCATCTCCTTCATCACCCTTAACCAGAAGGGACTAAAACCTATGACCTTTTGACGGTCAAGGTAATGAGTCATCGACCATTTGATGATCTGTTGTCTCTTCCATCGCCCTTAAGCAGAAGGGCCTAAACTCTGGGTGTTTTGACAACCAAGGTGATGGGCATTCGTCCTCTTGATGGGACATCACCTTTGGCATTGAATGAGAAATGTCCATCAGTCCTGGATACTCTTATTTCTCATTAACAGAAAGTCATTTTGGGACCTGAGGCATTACATTGATACTTCTAAGCAGTCATACTAATTGACCAATTGATAGTACATGGAATAAGAGAATGAAAAAGGAAAACATGTTTTATCCTGAGATGAGTGGCTCATGCCCGAGGTGAGTGTTGGGGTGAGTAGTTATGACATGAGTTGCTCGTGTTCATGGGAAGCATCCGGACGAGCAGATAAGTGAGAGTGGGTATCACATAGGTACAGTACATGAATTTCTAGAGTCTCTTGCAGGTCATGACTAGAAGAACAAAAATAAGACCCTCTGGCATGTGTGTACAGTGATATGTAGTGATGTATGCTATATAGTGATGTGATGGAGTCATGTTCCCGGCACATTCAGATGGTATGATATCGGAGAAGGGCCAAAAGAGGCCATATTGATTCGGGAATATGAGCACCATTTAAGACAGGGATCCTTCATTGTGTGGTTTACATGTGGATTATGATTTTGTTGTACCCATCTATGTCTCATTGTTATACTTGACTACACCACTTGTGATGAGTTGAAGAATAGATTATTGAGGATTCCATTCTATATAACTTATGATGAGTTGATGAATTGATTATTGAGAATTTAGTTATATTCAAACCTGTACTGAGTTAATGAAGTGATTATTGAGAATTTTCTAATTGAGAATCTAAGGTTTTCAGCTTGGTTGAGTTGCTGCCAATGCAGTACCGCTGCAACTCTACCTTTATCGCTGTGGGAGACTACTGCCGTGGTCTATTCACCGCTGCAGCAAGACCTAATCTAGTGAGCAGGCCAACTATTAACCTTAAATTGAATCATTCTAAATTTCATGTTGTTGGGTTATTATCTGTTTTAGTGGTTGTATGTTGTTTAATTTTCATATATACATGTTATTATTCAATGTCGGTTGATGATGCCTACCAGTACATAGTGTTTGTACTGATGCTACTGCTGCACTTATTTTATGAGTGCAGACTGCGACCCAGGAAGTTCTTCTCAGCCCCATCTTTAGCGGACGATGACAACTCGATTTGCGGGTGAGCTGATTTCTTTCCCAGGCTGCTGTAGATCCTCCTTAGAAGATGTCTTTGATTCCAGACATTAATTATTGTTTTGTTTTATTTCCTCTACTCTTATACAATGGTTAAGTTAGAGTCCTTCATACAATGACTTTCAGTTTTTGGGAAGGTAATATATAGTTCAAGAGTATTTTCTTCTATTAGTGCAAATCTTCCGCTATTCGATTTTTGATTTTTTTACTCTATTAGCTTGAATGATGCAATTGGTTAGGTTAGTTGGGATACGATGGTTCGCCCACCGAGGGGATTAGTGTGGGTGCCAATCACAGCCACTTGAATCATGAAAGCAAATATATGAGCCATGCTTGATATATTACCCCTTAAATAAAATAGGACCAACTCAATCAGAGAGTAATCTATTAATTTTAGGTTAGGTAAATATAACACTACACAAATCTCTATTCATTAATTCAACATGTTACTTTGTTGGAAAGTTAACACAAGTTACCAAACCAGATATTAAAAACACAGTAATGTACTATAGTGAGTTTATCCAATGGGGAAGAGGACCTATGTCAACATGTTAACTCATATAATTTACTGTAATTTACCATTGGAGATCATAAGGAATGAACCCTACCACCACTGCTTAGTGAAAAATATTTTGTAATTTTTTTAAATTTTTCTAAAAATAGAAAAATGCCTAAAAACCTATCTAAACTATAAATCAGCCAAATTTCAGCTCAATCGGAGTTAGTAAAAAAATTGAGAACACCTAGCTAACCAAATTGGCACATCGACATCACCTTTAAAATTAGGTTATTTAACAAATGACAAGTAAACATCATGATTCAATAAATTTTTAATCGATAATTAAATGATAAAAACTGGTATAATCATAATAAAGTACTTAACGGTCACCACAAGTACTACAAATAACTTTTCCTCTTGCCTTTCCATATTTTAGATTTGATAACAACCTAAAAGATTCAAACACAAAAAATACTCCTTGGTAAAAAATATTAATCTCCACAATCTTCATTCCATTTCAAATGTACTAGAATAAAAGAAGCCAATATATGGTGATTCTTCGCAATATTCAAGATAATAATACATTTCTTTATCTTAATTATTACTTTTTAATCTTCTTCATCTGGAAATAATTTAATAAGTTTTAAAAAGGACTAACATGTAAAAAAAATTACGAGGGATCACTTACATGTTTAAATATAGTCATTCATGTGATTATTTTAGAAAGAAGTAAAAAAGTATCAGTATCATCATCTCATATCTATTCAAAAACTCTACATATCCACTCTTTCACATCTTCAGTTTGTATCAAAGAATCTTTTCTCCATTTGTTTTACTCTCTTTTTTTATTTTCTTCTTGATCCTCTATCTATCTAGCTAATCAAAAAGTGATGGATAATTATGATGATATATTCTATGAACTTGAACCACTTTGATGGTGATGAATGGAACCATCGCAAGATTTCAACTGATCAAATTTGCAAAGCTGATGATAATCAGTTAATTCCTATGAATGATTAGGACGAGCAGAAAGAAGCTAGTTCTGATGCTCAAAAAATTGTCATAGAAGATATTGACAAAGAAATGAATAAAGGTGACACGAATTTGAAGATTGATATTGATCAATCTGTTATGATTGATCAAAAATGTCATAAAGAAATCAATGATGATGATGATGATGTGGACAAGCAAGAAAATGGTGTAGAAATCCAAACAAATGACATAAATTTTGTTGACTTGAAAAGTGATGATAAGGTTATAAAGAAAAAAGAGAAGCTCCTGTTACCGAGTCTACTAATGAGCCATTCATGAAAAGAAGAACTAACCCTAGGAGATCTCATAAAAGGGTCACTAATACTCCACAATAGCCGATTAGAGAAAATTAGAGAAAAAAAATGCAAATGTGGAAAAAATAATGCTAAAGATTTCACTTTGCCTAATGGTTGGACAACTGAAGTTTGTGTTAGAAAAAATAAAAGCACTTCTGGCCATAAAGATATGATAAATTACTAATTAATTTTCTCTACTTGTCATAAAACGTTCAATTAGTTTGCTAATTTAGGAGATATATTTTAATTTTACATTCACAAATTTTTATCTAATTTTATAACAATGAAGGGGTTTTCTTTTAGAATAGAATCAGAAGTTTGGTACACCTTGTATGACTATCAGATTATTGTAATCGAATTCTACTTTTAATTTACTTTCAATTATTACTATTTAATATTTCTTGAAATATTATATTAATAATATTACAGGACAAATTTTCCGATCAAGAATGAAATCTGGAAAATTCTCCACTTTTTTAATAAATATAACTGATCTATTACTAATTAAGTTCACAATTGCCAATAAATTATATATATCGGCATTGTTTTACTATATAAAAACACCAAGATAACCCATCTGGTCCACTTGTGCTATCTCCATTTAGTGCAAACACTGCTATTTGACCTCTTCCATAGTTGGATCTTTGTTAAGTTCTTCATTCTCCTTGATAGATACCAGATTTGGGATATGTTTCAATAAGCTATATTTTGCTGCCTCCTCCTCTTGTATGAACTGTTTAAGATAGAATTGTACTGCTTCCTATGCCAACTTCTCTTCCCCTTCTACCCAATTCTCCTGTGAGTCCTTGATTTTTTTTAGCTGCAATCTTTTCCTCTCCCCATTCACCAGATTGTGAAAGAATCTAGTATTTCTATCACATTCTTGGAACCAATAAACCCCAGCCTTTTGTTTCCAAAACTCCTCATAATAAAGGTATTTTTTATACTATGTCTGTTCTTTTTGCATTACCATTTTGTTCTCTGTTGTTAGGTCCTCTTCAAACAAACCTTCCTTGAGTTTAGCAATCTCCTCCCTAATTATCAACTATTTGAAAATGTCACCAAATGTGTCTCTGTTCCACTTGGTCAGTGCACTCTTAACTTGTTTTACCTTTTGCTTAAATATATGACAAGCATTTCCTTATGTCTCTGATCTCCTGTTCTGCTTCAGTACCTCCAAAAAACTCTCATGTTCTGTCCAAAATTTCTGGAACTTGAAAAGGCTTGAAGATTTGTTGAGTGACTTCTCCACATGAAAACAAAAGTGGGGAATGATCAGACCCTGTCCTTGACAGATGTTCTACCTCCAAATTTCCCATCCAACTCTGAAACTCTTGATTCATAAGTATTTTGTCTAGTCTTTTGAAGATGCAATCAAGCTGCAGCCCTCCCATTCCACCAAGTTAAAGGGCTGCCCTTGAAACTTGTTTCAGATAGACCACTTGAGTTAACACAACAAGCAAAATCCTTATATTCTGCAAGATATACTGGTAAACGACCTATTTTCTCTTCCTCATTAAGTATAACATTGAAATCCCCTCCAACTAGACATGGATGATTTAGATTGTGTGCAGTATGATAAATGCTCTCCCATAACTTCAATCGGGCAGTGGTATCACATCTAGCATACACTAAAGTAGCTATTGGTGATTTATTCTTCTCCTGAATGAATAGCTTTAGTGTAACCTATTGTGTGGTATCTGACATGATCTCAATGTCTACTTCTTCATTCACAAAATACCAAATCCTTCCATTATAGTTGGTACTTGCTTGTGCCATGTCCAATCTTCTCATATACCTTTGGATATACTTCCTCTTCTGAAAAGGCTCTAGTAATGCTATAAACAGGAATTTATGATGTCTATGCAACATTTGAACCCTGTGAATAATTTCTGATATTTGACTGATCTAGTATTCCCTATGAAGGCTTTCATCATCATTTAACTAAATGCTTGGCAGCAGCAACCTTTTTTGGAACTACCCTTGTGGGACTAGTTGTCTCTGTTGTACTTGCTTTCTTACTTTTCTTTACTGTTTTAAGCTTATTATCTGTGTCAATCTCCTAGCTTTCTTGAGATATATCTTCCTCCTCCTGTACTATGTTGCCCTATTCCTGTGCCTCTACATTCTCTTCCAGGACTGTCCCATTGGCATGAGACACAATTTTATGCAGAATAGTGTTAGGAGATTGTGGGACTATTTGAGCTTCCCTATCTGCTCTACTCTGCTGATTCTGCCCCCTTTCTTACCCATCTATCATTCCTGAATCTCTGCATTGTTCCCCATTTGTACCTTCCCCCTTTTCAATATTGAATTCATTTGGTCAGTCTGCTTCCATACCTACCTCCTCTTTTACCCTTTCAGCCAGTTTTCCACTACCTCAACTCTCCCTGGAGACCTCACTTGCCCTTCATTCTGTTTCTGCTACTGTTCAAGTTCTCTCCCTATCATTTTTTCCTGCAAATAGATAACAGTCTCCTTGTGCTCCTCCCTTAAATTTAAATTTGATATACCTCCACTCTCCCTTACTATCTCTACTAGATTTTCCTGCTTAGAAGATACTGGAAAGTCCTCATTGATCTGTTTCAATGTTTTCCCTGAATTAGTCTATGTGTTCTTCTTGGAGAAATTTTGAATTACCTCATTGGTTTGATCTAACATCTTCTCTGATTCTGCCTCTGACCTCTCACCCATTGTGTGCACACTTACCTAATTCTCTCCCTTTGCATTATTGATTTCAGTCCCCTTCTCTGTGTTTACACCACTGCTAGATATGGAGTTGTGGGTCTCCATATTTTCCTGTTCCCCCTCTAGTTGCAAAGCATTATACTTGTTCTGCACTTGAACCTCACTAGTGTTCTGCGCCTGTTTCCTTGATTACTCCATTTCATCATTTTGATTTTGTTGAGATTTCTGTTGATTTCCTTTTTTGAAGATCCTTTTATCTTTGATAGTCCACTCCTCTTAGTTCCCCACTATCTTACCACTTGCTAATCATCTTGGAAAACTACCAGTTTCTTGAGTTTTCCCCTGGTTACCCTACTTATTTCTTTAGTAATTCTGCTTGACTTCTGTTCCCTTATATCCTCCTCATGTCATCAATCTTCTTGATTTCTCCACTTGTGATTTCCCAGTCTCTCTATTTTGCTGTTGAATAAGTTCCGGGTGCAAGATTCTACACTCGACTTCATTGTGACCCTGTAGCATACATTCCTTGCAATACTTTGGGAGATAATCATAGTTAATAGTCACCCTCTCTGTCTTTATAACTCCAGTGTCCTCATCCTCAATATCCATTCTAAGATTTTCTGAGAGTTGTGCAAGTAAATCTACAAATACTTTCACTTTTGCACAACTTGGCCATGTTATGTTTATTGTTTCCATATCCAAATGTAACGGTGTGCCTACTTCAATCGCCAGTGAAAATAACGATTCCTTTACATAGTATGTTGGGAGCAAATTTGGAAACGAAATCCAAGCCATTGCCTTGGAAGTTTCTTCTTCCAATTTATACTTGGAATCATATATAAACGATCTCATTTGATAAGACCCTCTATCCTTAGACTTGAGATAATATGCTCCCTTTGAAGATAAATTAATAAAATCTTCTCTTAAATATAGATGAATTAAGATATGTCTGTTTCTAAAGAAATATATTTGACAATCTCCTTTTATCCCACACTGCGATGGAATGATTTTTCTTAATTCGTCTAGTTCAAGCCACTTGTATGAGAACTTACCCAGAATAGCATGTTGTAATTTTTCCATTATGTCCATCTTTCTCACTTCAGATTTAGTCCATCGTATATACGGCTCTCCATGTAGTAGCGTTACTGGTTTGATAGGAATTGACAAATTTGCTTCTTTGTTTCTTGGTAGGGTTTTCTGGGTTCGCAGCAGATCTGCATAAGGCATTGGGTTTTCTGAAGAAGATGACTGTGTATTGGTCGAGGAAGCCTGGCCAGCCAACACCAATGGTTGACCGGCGGCCAACATGGCCATAGTTTGGATGTTCAATCGATGATTAGGGTTGCTAGGCTAGAGAGAAAATCGGAGTCTCAATAATACAAGTACACTACTAACCTTCTGTCTTCTGTAGCCAAAGTAAATTTTCAAACGTTGCTTAAACACTCATCGATTGTTTTTATCTGTATTACCAACTTCACTGCGTAACTGTTTACTTATCTATTTTAGTATATCAAGAGAAAGATAATTTTTTATTTTATTTTAAGATTAACTACAAAATTCCTCAATTCATTTTTCAAAATTTTGAAATGTTAATAGTTATCGGTTTTATAGAAAAATATGCACTTCATTTCTTGTTTTCTAAAAGAATGTGCAAAGTTCATTGCAGATAAATAAAAGTGAATGAGAAGAGTATTTAATATATTTTCTTGATTACATAAAAATTCACTCATTTAAATAGGATTAAATTTAAATTTAAAAAATAATTAATATCTTTTTAATTACGCAAAATAACACTTCTTTTGAATCAAATAAAAATTTAAAAGATATCATTTATTATGAAACGAAGAAATATTGTATTACTGTATGATGCACATCATTTTAACGAGGTTTCCTTCCTTTATGTATTGTCTTTTTTGGTGATATGTGTGTGTGTGTGTATATATATATGAGTTATTAGCAAATCCTTAATCACAACAAAATAACTTCACTTTCATATAGCGTTATAACCAAATAAAAATGCAATGTCTACTTTTATTATGTTTATTTTCAATTTTTAGTGATACAAATTTTTATCACCTTTTAAATTAATAAACATAATGAAAAAAAATTTAAAAATTATTCATTATATATTATTATAATTATCACATTTTAAAATTGAGTTATTCAACAATCAAGTAAATTTCACAATTTAGTAAAGTTTTTAATCGATAATTAAACAATAAAAATTAACATAATCATAAAAACAGACTTAAAGTCAGAGCGCGTACCATAACTAATTCTTCTTTCAAAGTTTTCAAATTTTAGATTTGGTAACTTCATAAATAATTTAAGTGCACGCGCACATACACACACCAAAACTTAGCCAAACATGCAATTAACCATTATTTGTTGGTCTTCTTAATTTTAAAATAATTTAGTAAAAACTTACATAAAAGTTTTAAAAGGACTCAATTTAAAATGAAAATATTGAGAAATCACTAAACATAATGGTGTCATCATCTCATCTTCACAAAATCACTTTTTCACATTTTCAGTTTATATCGAAAAATCTATTCTTCCTTTTTTCTACTCTCTTTTTATATTCTTCGTAAATTGTTAACTCTCTATATATCTATTTTAATTGATACTTTTTGATCTTCTTAATCTTAAAATAATTTAATAAAAGTTTTAAAAAGTATTAAAATTCAAAAATAAAATAGTGTTCTGTCACTTACACATTCAGATAGAGTTATTTAAGTGATTATATAGTTTGGACAAAAGCAAAAAAGTAATGATGTCGTTATCTTATCTTCACAAAATTTGTCATAATAAAAATGGTCATGATTGGCACCCACACTAACCCTCCGATGGGAGAACCAATAAATTCCAATACTAACCCCATAATAAAAATATTCATGAAAAAGAAATTAATTATTATGAAAAGGACAATTTCTGATCATTACATTGTGCGTGCTAAAACCAAATAAGCAATTTTACAGAACTTGAATGTCATCGCATCAGACGTCTAATTTATAACAAGCTAAGGAACTAAAATCAAAAATAAAATAAAATGTTCGACGGTCCCAAAGAAGGACATCTGCAAGAAAGGAGTGATCTGCGTCCCCATCTGCTCACCTTCTTGATTCATAAAAGCTTCTGGTTCACAAGTGAGGACATGAAGAACTACCGGGCTCAAAATCTGCACTCAGAAAAGAATGCAGGGGTAAGATCAGTGCATGACACAATATGGCATCATTGATCAACCTTACATAATAACAAATAAGTATAACAATATAGATACAATAAAGGTCCTCAACTTTAAGCAGAATTGCAAGCCATTTTATGAACACAAGCTCTACTCAGGAATCGACCGTCCTGCTCACTTGATTAGGCTTCTCATTGCAGCGGTCACTTGTCCGCCGCAGTGGAAATGGTTCCGCTGCAGCGGCACTGCTTAGGCAGTAGCTCGACATGCTGCTTCCTTCTCAGTTATTCCATCTCATAGTTCAATAAAGCAACAATTAACATTTCACGTACTCCATGAATCCGTCAAACAACCATAATGGACAACAATCACCATAGCCATTAAGAGCTACAATCCTCATTTAATCATAGCAACAACCACTCAATAACTACACACGGTGACAAAGTCACACTTAGCATTAACACCATGTTCATTGTTATCAATTTGCATCATATCCACAATAAGTTAGCACATTCTCGTAATACGTTTCACATCCACCTCATGAGCATAAATGAAATCACAAACAATAAAGGAACACAACCAAGGGTAATGTGACGGGCACACGCCTCCTCCATCTCCCCTTAACACTCAACCACACGAATTGTGTACACACATGCTAGTGGGTCTTATTTATGCCCAACCAGTCATGACCTGCAAGGGACTCTACAAATCCATGTATTGTGCCGGCGTGGCACCCGGTCCCACTCATATGCTCGTCCGCGTGCTCCCTTCGAGCACAGCTACTCAAATATTTTTATTTGCTCGCCTGAATACTCCCCTGGGGCATGAGCCATTCAACATTACGATGTTAAAATCTTTTCATTCATCATCCTCATAAAACATGCCAAGCGCATCATTACATCATATAGAGAGTTATATTCAAATAATGGATTATCAATTAACCATCCTTCATTAACGGAGTATGATCACTTTACTAACCATTCATCACAGATAGTTACATTAACATATATATACAATTATTTAATAAGTCGTTACCATTCAATATCACATCTTAGTCAAATTCTTAAGATAGATTAACAATAATAGGCTCACATATCACATAAACGTCCGAAGACCAATCATATATCAACATTGCAAATTATACATGCCATTATATAGGTCATCCCTATAAACCGTAACCTACCTCGATCTGGAGATAACAATTCAATTACTCTGGGGGAGCCTTTCCTTTCCTCATGTCACGCCTCGATTCTATACCCTGGACGAGAAATAGTATTTGGAGTCACAAGTAACCCCAAGTCAACCCATGGTTTATCATAACACTGGCATTCTGAGTAAAAACATAGTGTAAGGTTTAAAATAATAGCATAAAACATATATGATGAAGAGCTAAGTCATAAGTTTTATACAACTGAAACAAAGCTATAAATCTGAAAACTATGTCTGTGTCTGAAAGCCATCTATCTGATGAGTTGTTGGGACAAGCCCCCAGATAACTCTAAATCTAACTGAAAGAAAATACGACTAAAAAGAAATGATTTTCATCCTCGAAAGATGAGGACTCACCGATGATGCAGCTGAAAACTACTGAGCAAGATTTGCTAACGGTGCTGGGACTGATAACCTGCTGCTGTATCATAAAATGATACAACATAAAAGGTATGCGCAGTACTTTGAATATACTGAGTAAGTGAGAGAAACCATAACACGGATAATAAAACAATTGAACTGGAAAGACATGCAATGACCAACTAAATTACTGAAACTAAATAACTGAATATGCTGAAATGGTCAAAATGACCCTGTCTGATGGTCAAAGACATGCCCTATATCTAAGATACTAATCTGAAGTACTTTACTGAACTGATCTGAACTGAGTAGTTTGAAATAGTTCTAACTGAGCTAATCTGAGACTGAACTAAACTAACTAGTGGGAGAGTCTATAACTGACATATAACCACCTGAGCTAGATGTGGAGTCCGATATATACACTCCATCAGTAGGACCCAATATACCTTGGTAGGGTATAAAGGCATGAACTGAGTGATCACAAGTCTAGGCCTATGAGGACAATAAAATAAATCCTATGGTGGCAACGTAGTTCTGCGAACCTAGGTGCGTTGGAACCTCAATCCACTCGGTGCTAAGTCCTACTCCCACTGGATAGTCCTAGACTGACTACTAAGCTGATAGCTCGAAATTGGGGCCCAAGACTAAGTCAAGGATACCTATTATAAAGTACCCTAAGAGTCTTATCGAATTGGATTCTGTATTGGTGTTCTAAGACTTGTCAAAGCTGCTTATCTAGAAGCGTTGTAACCGTCTAAAGAACAAACTTTAATCTGAAATAGGGGTCCTAAGGATGGTCAGAGCTGCTTATCTGAAAGTGTCATGACCGCCTAGAGATCCACTAAAATGTGATATTGAGTCTAATACTGATAACTGAGAGGTATCATGGACACCTCAAGGATTAACTATAGTCAAATTGATCAGCTAACATTTCTGTATTATACCGGATATGCTAATAATTGACTGAGACTAGACTAACAAACATCTGACTGAATTCTCAACATTATCTAGTAATATGGGAAACCCAACTAATAAAATCAAGCCACAAGGAATAACTAGTCCAACAGGAAAAATTCTAGTTTACTGAATTCAAAGCTAGGGATAAACCATTCTTACAAGAATGAGTATTAACTGTCGCGCCCAATTTTTCCCTCGTGGAAAGCGGGACCCGACATGTGACAACTCTTAAGGGTTAAATAAGAGAGTCGCCACCTAACGAATTTAAGGTGCGTTAGGGAACCGTTCTAAGCTTTTATTTCCTAAGTAACCAGAGTCGGGTAAGGGCTTTAATTACCTCGAAAGGAAGGTGTTAGGCACCTTTCGAGGTCCACAAAGGTGGTTCCCGATCGTACTCGTTAAATGGGGGATTTTAACTAAGTGATCAAATAAAGAGATGAATTATTAAGCCTAAACAGAATACTAATACAAATACTAAATTAACAAATTATAAAGCTAAAATTAAGAGTGGGATCAGGTTTTGACAAGGCTGAAAACGGGCCCAATGCGATATTACTCCCATCGATTCTATTTTTTAAAATCAAGATAATATAAAAAGAATGATATATATATATATAACTGGAGTAAAAAAAGCATTTTAAGAAAATCATATATATGTATATGTTATATATTTTACAAAATTTCTTTTTGATGAAAGTATATTAATATTTTAGCATAACAAGGATAATTTTAAAATATTTGAAAGCTTCTTAAAAAATGAAATTAGAAAAGATGGGAGTAATAGATTGCTTTGTATTTACAAAGCATATATGCGCTTCATACAAGAAGTCAGCTATAGCCTGCCTGTTTCATCATCTCTCGTCTACCCGCTTAATTAATTATTAACTTAAAACTTTCTATGTGATAGACTATCGCCCTAGTATTTGCCTACCCCCCCCCCCCCCCCGATCTTAAATTCCAAGAGGCATTGGACATCTACTTTGGTTCTTTGGGTCTAAAAAATCCCTAGGGCTTTATAAAAGGTGATTAAACGCCAAATAATCAAACAAACAGGTAAACATATAGAAAATATGAGTTTCAGACATGCCTCAACATAATTACTAAGCATGACATGCACATAACATATTCACACTACTCCATAATGATTCTTCATTAAATAAACAAACAGCCTATACCTTTTAGGAACTTAACTATTTTATGCTAAGTTAGTGGCCAAAGAAATTTAAACACTATGTTTAATTAATGGCGAGCAAATTCATAATGTGAAACATACAACCTTCATTTATGACTATCTTTATTATGAAATATTATCTAACGACAAATTCTTTAACAAGGCGCCAATCAGATTCACATGCTCCCTGAAATAATAATATGCTTATTACAACTAAGTAATAACAAGTAGTTTGAAAAAACTCATAATTTATGACAATCTTACCTTTTTTAGATATAAAGTCCTATAGGCATGTTTTATACGTTTTTACGTCTTATAGGCATGATTTCTAAAGTATTCCTAAAGGCATGCTTTTCTAAGTGTGATTAGCAGTAAAAAAACAGTAAGGAAAATACAATCCCCACCCCCAAACCCTTTTCTACTATTTTATCGTCTTTTACAATTATTACAAATTAGAAAAAATAAAATAACAAATAAATACAAACATCAAAATGAAATAAATGAATAAATGAATCCATAGTCTTTTGATCCCGAGTGACTCTTCGATGAATGAAGAATAAATTCAGAAGATACCTGCATAAAGGTTAAATACCATGATAGACAAACAATAACAATCTTATGTACGTGATCATAACCCATTTATTTTAGACGAGCTTAATAAATGATGCCATTAAGAGGTATACGACTTAACATAAAAGAGCATGAAACCCAGCAAGGTTATGCACAACAATGAGAACGTATCAATAGAGAAAGAGAGACAGACATATTTAATATTATATGGCTAGAGAGGGCCGAGTTGTGTCGGTTAAAAGCATGTCAAGTCTAGATGAATATTGTTAACACAACTGTAACCTCTAATGTTATAGGGAAGAAAAAAAAATAAAGTTATTATTAAAGAACCACGTGAGGTTGTGGCATTAGAATAGGTGAAGTTCTTCCCCCTCCCTCTAAGAAAAGGAGGGCAGTCTATTTATATTAATCTAGTAGAAGGGTTTAAACAAGGGGGGAGTATTAGAGAATCAATCAAGCAATTATTTCCTTAGTTAGCAAAGTTGTAATCATATAAAACTTACCATATACAAATGATTTTGTCCTAATTAACAAAAACAAATCAAGGGTGCAAATCTTCCTAATTAACCGAATTAAATCTGAAATTTACCATAATTATTTAGATACTAAACCACTTAAGGAAGGAGAGTAATTGATCAAACCAATTTTCCTTAATCCGACAGGGAGGAGTCAATTAAGCTTATGTATTATGTTATTTAAGTAAAAAGAAAAGACAATTAACAAATAATGCCATTAATAAACAGTTAGCACATATGCTTAAATCGAGGGGAGAATAGAAAGGAATAATTATTCAAGAAGATACTTGCCTTATACAGAATAACTAAATGAATAAAATATCATATTTAAACATAAATACTGTCATGACCTAACTTAAGAAAGGAAAGAAGAATAATCAAGATGTTAATAGGGATGGAAAATATGAATAACTTTTTCTATAGATAGATAAGCACTATTAAAGAAAAGAAAGATCTAGAAATAATCAATATTCAAAATTAACTAACACGCATATAAAAAGAAATGAAAAATTGACCGTTACAATATTCATTTATCACATACTACTACTAATTGAAATCTATCGTCACGATAAGTGGAATATGAGGTGATTCTAAGTTGATTTGAAAAGAAAAATAGAGCAGGTGATTAATATATATATATTACAATCATTCAAGAAATCAAAATGATAAGAGTTTAACAGCCATTACAGGGAAGACTAAATCCATCAATACACCAGACTTATTAACAAATCACATAATTAATTAAGGGGGCTTTCACATATGATGACATTCGAATAAAGAAAATAAGACATCAACCTGTTTAGGGCCTAATATTGACTAATCGATTTCACCAAAGTTCAAAATTAATTACACCAATATAGAGGACTATGAATTTCGTCAGCAGAGTCACAAATCAACATCTAACATGCATAGATGAAAAAATTTAACCTTATCAGGACAAACAATTAAGAAACAATTAACATGCATAGATGAAAAATTGAACCTTATCAGGACAAACAATTAAGAACAATTAAGAATCAATAGTAATAATAGATGACAGAAACTAAATCAGATATGGATCTATATTCGAGTTAAGAACAAGATTATCGGTGGCATTGGTCGGGACTGGTGGTGTCACTGGTTGGCTGCCGCATCAGATTTCGACCGGAAGGCGGCGCTGTTCTCGGTGGTGTAAGCAGTGGGGCGACTGGTGGTTGTTTTGGTTGTTGCCGGCCGAGGTGTTGTTCTCCGACCATGGTGGCCGGAAATAATGGTGAGAGGGGAAGATGCGGCTGGTTTCGGGTTGTGGGTGTGTGAAAAAGAAGAGAGGGAAAGAGGGGTGCGGTCGAGTGGTGGTGTTGTTGTGGTGTTGTCTCCGGCGAAGAGAGGGAGATGGGGCGACGAGAGGGAGAGAGGGTTGCGGCGTTTGGTGTTATTGTTGCTGGAGATGAGGAAGAAAGGGAGGAAGGGCAGAGATGGCGCGGCGTCGGCTGTTGGCAGTTGTGGTGTTGTGGGGGTGTCGACGCTGGCCGGAAGTTATGGAGGTTTTCGGTAGTGAGGAAGAATCCGGTGGTTGCGACACCGGTGGTGGTCGAGGGAGGAGAGGAGAAGACGGAAGCCTGGTGGCGGTGTTTCACCGGTTGGTTCCGGTGCAGTGACCAGAATAAAGAAGACGAAGGAGGGGGTTAGTTGGTAGTTTTCTGGGTGGCCGGATGAAAAGAGAAAAAGAGAGGTCGGCGGCTTTGTTGTTTGGCCGGAATTAATGGAGATTATGGTGGTGTGGCGATGGGATGCCGATGTCGTTGTCTCCGGCAAAGAGAGGGAGGTGAGGCGACTGGTTGCTGGCAGTTTCACCGGAGAGGAGAGAGGAAGAGGGAGGTTCGGAGGTTATGGAGGTTTGGTGGTCGGCCGGAGAAAGTGAAGAGGGAGAGGTGACCGGTTGGGTCTTTTTGGTTGTTGTTTTAACCAGATAAAATGGGAAAAGGAGATGGCCACGGCGGCGGCTTCGGTGGTGGCCGGTGATGGGAAGGGAGAGAGGGTAGGGGCGGCTAGGGTTGTTCTTTGGTGATGAGGGAGATGAAAGAATGAAAAGCATATTGGGGTTGGGGGGTAGTTTTGATAAATAAGGGAAATATGTAGGGTTTAGTTTAGGCCGTAAGATTAAATCAATTGGACGGATCAGATTAAAAATGAGTTGGGTCGGATAGCAAACGGGTCATCCGGATTAGGATCAATGGGTAGGTTTAAATTCAAATTGAATTGGCTAAAATTGAATTTAAATAATAGCCAAAATTGATCAAAAACGGCTAAAATTGACATAAATTGAATAGAAAGTGGCCAGATTTGAAATAAATTGAATGAATTGAATGGCAAGTGGCTAGAATTTAAATGAATTGATTGAAATCGGATTTAGCTGCTATTAAATTAATAAACATACTACTCTTTTAAATAATTTAGTAAATAGATAATAAAATAGTTTAAATTATAAAAAAAATCATATAAATATGATTATTAATAAATAAATTCTAAATTTAAGTATACTTATGTAAATATCATATAATTAAATTATTATATTTACGAATAATTTAATGACTAAAATATAAAATCAAGTTATCAAATATTATAAAAATCATATTATTAACATAAATAATTTATAAATTAGAGTAATATTATTAGTCAAATAAATTTATAAAATTTAGTAAAATTAGGTAAATAGTTTATTAAGTAAAGAATATATTTCAAAATAAGGGCACCTATTAATACGAAATATATTACATACGATATAATTATTTAATATCAAAAATTAAAAATAATATGAGTCATATATATGTAACTTGAAATAATTTTCACAATATTATGATAATAAATTATTTTAAAAATACAAATGTAAGCCGGATATTTGCGTAAAATAAATAAACAAATATATACATATATAAGCAGCATATTTAGCACAGGTCGGTCAAAATTGGGTGTCAACATTGACTAGGTAGTGAAAATATGACAACAATCAACATAGACCATATTCCACATGCTATAAATAAAGTCTGACATATCATTTATTCACATTCAAAATTTCAGGGCTAGAATTGATAGACAAGATAGAGGAGATTTTTGGGGACACAAGAGAAGAACTATTCCCTTGTTGAATTCCCACATACCTGGTGATGGAAATCCCTGAAAGAATCCCTTGAAAATCTGAGGAGAATTCAATCGCCCTAGCTTCTGCTCTGAGTCTTTCTAAGAGAATTCTTTGTTCTAACTTTTGAAGGGATGTGAGAAATGAAATAAACTATCGGTTACCCCCTATAAAACCCCTGGTTAAAATCCAAAACAATGTAGTTTGGTGTCTAGGAGTTCAGGAAATTACATAAAACTCCCCAGGAAATTTGCAGTAAAAAGGACCCTGCCAGTCCCCACGAGGCACTCCACGAGTCGTGAGGTCACGGATGACTCGCGGTGCCCAATCGTGATGTGCACTGGAAATTTTCTACAGATTTCCCAACCTGCCAACGACTGACTTCACGAGTCGTCAGGAAACCTAACGACTCGTGACATCTCTCGTTGCCACTGAACCAAAATTCCTCTTCAGGGGTCACCACGGACTACTTGACGATTCGTTGCTGGTGACCACGACTCGTGGTCACCTCCCATAGTCCTCACTGGAGAAAACCACCTGGGGGTCACCACGGGTGACACCATGACTCGTGGTGTCCCAAACGAGTCGTGGTGAGGACCCATTAAGTGCACTGCCCGAATTTTCCAACTTTCAGTCAATTCTTGACCACGACTCACCTAACAACTCGTGGTATTGACCACGACTCATGGTCACTCAATTTCCTAATTTTTCAACCAAGTTCGAACCCTTCCCCATGAGTCACTCTACGACTCATGGCACACGGGTCATAGGACGACCCATTTTGCGACCTAGTGCAGAAAATCCTATTTTCTCCATTTCAACTCTAAGGTCTGACCTTAGGGTTTCCGAGGCATTACAATATCTCCCCCCTTGGGAACATTCGTCCTCGAATGTTGGAAAACACACAAAAAGCAGAGAATTGCAATCATTATACTCAAATACTGATCATGAAAGTTGAAAACTAACGGAATGACAACCTCCGAACTGAACTACATGACTGAACTGAATTCACGAATCATACCACATTCATTAACATGAAAGAAAATGGGACACATGGATTGAACATGCAACTGAATAGAGTTTTAGGGAGAAAATTGATACCTTAAACTAAAACTAAGATGGAAGGGAATAAGTGTGGGTATCTAGCCATCATATCTGCTTCGGCTTCCCATGTAGCTCCTTCTACATGCTAATTTCTCCACAAGACTTTGACTAAAGCTACTTCTTTGTTCCTCAGCTTACGAACCTGACAGTCAAGGATCTGAACTAGGACCTCTTTGTAAGAGAGAGAGAGACTATCTTTTATTCCCACATTGTCTAGTGGCACAACTGAGGTTGGATCACCGATGCACTTCTTCAATAGTGACACATGAAAGACTGGGTGCACCGATGCTAACTCTGGAGGTAGTTCTAACTTATATGTCACATTGCCAATTCTCTTCAAAATCCTATAGGTCCCACATATCTCGGACTGAGTTTTTCTTTCTTCCCAAATAGCATCACCCCTTTCATGGGTGAAATTTTCAGATAAACCCAATCATCCACTGCAAATTCTAATTCTCTTATCCTCACACCAGCATAAGATTTCTAATGGCTTTGCATTATTTTTTAACCTTTCCCTGATAAGTTGCACCTTCTACATTGCCTCATGAACTGAGTCTAGCCCTATCAGAGTAGCTTCACCAACCTCAAACCACCATATAGGAGATATACACCTCCTACCATATAATGCCTCAAACGGGGCCATCTAGATACTAGAGTGGTAGGTGTTGTTGTACGCAAACTCAATGAGAGGTAGGCGATCATCCCAACTTCCCTTGAAATCGATCATACACGCTCTCAGCATATCTTCTAAAGTATGTATAGTCCACTCAGCTTGTCCATCTGTCTGCGGGTGAAAAGTTGTGTTGAGCTAGACTTGAGTACCGAGTCCCTTCTAAAAAGACTTCCAGAAGTGAGAGGTGAACTGGGTACCTCTATCTGAGATAATGGACACGGGCACCCCATGAAGTCTGACTAACTCCTGGATATAAAGCCTAGCATAGTCCTCAGCTGAGTCTGTAGTTTTAACTGGGTGGAAGTGTGCTGACTTAGTCATCTAGTCTACTATCACCCAGACTGAGTCATGCTGCCAACAAGTCCGAGGTAGACCTGTAATAAAATCCATATTTACTTCTTCCCACTTCTATGTAGGTATGCTGATATTTTGAGTCATACCTCCTGATCTCTGGTGTTCTACTTTGACCTGCTGGCAGTTCGGGCACTTAGCTACAAATTATGTGATGTCTCTCTTCATGCCGTTCCAAAAGTAAATATCTCATAAATTACGGTACATCTTAGTACCACCTGGGTGAATGGAATATCTTGAACTGTGTGCTTTAGCCAGTATCTACTATCTCAACTCACCCATATTCGATACGCACAATCTACCTTGGTAACGGAGTACACCATCTCCCCCTTGGGAGAAAGCCTCCACTTCTTTTCCAAGAACCGCTTCCTTCAGTTTAAGCAGTATGGGATCATCATCCTGCCTTGAACTAACTTCAACTACCAACGAGGAATCCAATCCACTTTGCACCACTACTCCGTCCTCAACTATATCAACCAATTATACTCACAACTGAGCTAACCTGTGGTATCCTTTGCCAGTTCCTTTTTTGCCCTCTTCAACATGAGCCATGCTTCTCATAAACACTCTGTTTAGGGCATCAACCACCATATTAGCTTTTCCCAGGTGATACAACATGCTCATATTATAGTCCTTCAGTAGCTCCAATTATCTTCTCTGAAGAAGATTAAGATCTTTCTGCTTGAAGACATACTAAAGGCTCTTGTGATCGGTGAATACATCCACGTGAGCCCCGTAAAGGTAGTGCCTCCATATTTTCAATGCAAACACCACCACGGCCAACATCAGGTCATGAGTTGGAGAGTTTTTCTCATGAACCTTAAACTGTCTGGAGGCTTAAGATATCACCTTACCCCGCTGCATCAGAACATAACCGAGTCTAACTCTGGAAGCGTCCCAATACACTACAAACCCATTTGTTCCTTCCGGTAAGGTCAAGACTAGAGCGGTAGTGAACTGAGTCTTCAACTCCTGGAAACTCTTCTGACATGCATCTAACCACTGAAATTTCACCTTTTTCTGAGTCAACTTAGTTAGAGGAGAAGAAATAGAGGAAAAACCTTGCGCAAAACATCAGTAATAACAAGCTAGACCCAAGAAACTTCTGATTTTGATTAGGGAGGTTGGTCTGTGCCAGTCTTTCACCGCTGCTGTCTTTTGAGGATCCACCTGAATACCCTCACCCAAGACCACGTGACCAAGGAAAGTCACAGAATTCAACCAGAATTTGAATTTTCTGAACTTGGCTAACAACTAGAGGTCTCTAAGTGTCTGAAGCACTATCCTCAAGTGATTAGCATGCTCTTCCTCATTTCTAGAGTATACCAGAATGTCGTCAATAAATACAATAATGAACATATCCAGATACTGCTTGAAGACTCTCTTCATCAGGTCCATGAAAGTTGCAGGGATATTAGTCAGTCCAAAGGACACAACCACGAATTCTGGGTGACCATACCGAGTTCTAAAGGTTGTTTTTGGTATGTTACACTCTTTGACTCTTAACTGATGATACCTCGACCTAAGATCTATCTTGGAGAGACAACTAGCTCCCTAAAGCTGATCGAACAAGTAGTCAATCCTGGTTAGGGGATAACTGTTTGACTGTAACCTTTTCAACTGATGGTAATCGATGCACATTCTGAGGGAATTGTCTTTCTTTCGCACGAATAGGACTGGAGCACTCTAGGGAGAGATGCTGGGTTTGATAAAACCTTTGTCAAGAAGGTCTTTAAGCTACTCTTTCAACTCTTTAAGCTCAGATAAAGTCATTCTGTAAGGAGGGATGGAGATGGGCTGAGTATCTAGAAGAAGGTCTATACCGATGTCTATATAAATAAGCTTTCTGGCCTTAAGGATTCGAAATAAGCTTTCTGGCCTTATGGTAGGAAATAAACTAGCCCTTAGACGCTGAACTGCTACCAGTCCACTCTAAAGCTGGCTCATTAGGAACTGAAACCTGACGACCCTAGTTCTGCAGTCAACTGAGGCATAACCAGAGTGTAACCAATCCATGCCAAGAATGAGGTCAAAGTCAATCATGTCTAACTCTACCAGATCAGCTGGAATGACCTTATTCAAAATTGAGACTGGGCAGTTTTTATACATCCGACTGGCTCTAACTGACTCGCCAATTGAGGTGGAGATTGAGAATGGTTCGAAGAGAACTTCTGGATTGATATCAAATTGGACTGCTATATAGGGAGTCACAAACGAAAGTATGGCTCATGGATCTAACAGGGCATACACGTCTAGATGAAAAAGGTGGAACATACCCATAACCACGTCATGTGAGCTCTCCTAATCCTGATGAGAGGACAAAGCATAAAAATGGTTTTGTCGTTGGCCTCCATCTGTACCTAAAGTGTTGGCCTGCTGAAGCAGTGGATTGTGATATCCCCTTTCCTACTGATGGGCATTCTCTAAGCCGATGACCAAGCTTTCCACACCTAAAACAACCCTCTCGGCCTTGAACACACTCTCCTAGATAGTTCTTGACACACTTAGGGCAAGCAAAGTAGCTGTAGCAGTTGTTGGTGCTATGACTCTTGAATTGTGAGCCAGATGCTCCACCCCTCCAATCCTTGCGGGATCGAAAGTTAGGGGCACTAGCTGAAGTGGGTGCTAGATCCCGCTGCTTCTACTGTTGTTGCTGCTGCTGTGGGCGGCTATTACTATCAGATCTCTGGTGGCCATAATCTGACTAGCCGATTCTTGCCTGTTTGTTCTCCTGCTCCAATTCTTTTAATTTTTCCGCCTTAATTTGCTTGGCATGAACTATGAGGCTGGATAGATTGACGTCCTTAATAAGAATTGTAGTCCTCCACTCCTTGAGGACCAAGTTCGACACCCCATTTACAAATTTCAGTGTACGAGCCCTTGGCTCGGCTACCATCTCTGGAGCATATTTAGAAAAACTTGGTGAACTCCAGTGCATACTCTTCCACCATCTGATTTTCTTGTTTCGGATTCATGAATTCAACCACTTTAGCCTCCCTGAGCTCTCGGGGGAAAAATCTTTCTAGGAAGGCTGTAGTGAACTCCTCTCATTCCATCGGTCCTACTCCCACTAGTCTCCCCTCCTTCCACTGTTCATACCAGATTTGGGCTACCCCTTTCAGTTGGTAGGCATCTAGGTCGGCACTCTTCGAGGAGCTGACACCCATAATTTGAGTGATCTATCTAATCTCATCCACATACTCCTGTGGGTCCTCTCCCACTTTAGATCTGTGAAAAATTGGAGTGTTCATCTGAGTGAATTCCCGAACTCGAGCAGTTGCTGCTGACCCATTATTGTTGACTGGAACCATCTACTAGTTTGCCTGATTAGTAACTATCTGTGCGAGAAGCTGGATAGCCACCCTGAACTCTGCGGAGGACAATGGGTTGTCCTAAGGGGCTGCTGGAGCTGGTGGTGCAGGTTGGTGAGCGTTATCGACCCTTTTTCTATTACGACGTCGTGGAGGCATAATTTCACTGAAATGAAATAAAGCACGAGTTAGGAGAACAATTCTGGAATTGAAATTCAATGCACGATAAAGAGTATGAACAAAAGGGGAGTTTTCCTAATAATATCTCGTAGCCTCCCCATCAAAAGTGAGGCGCGCTTCACACCCATGAAAAGGATTCTATTTGACGCGGATTTCAGACATCCTAGAATACTCTAAACCTACTGCTCTGATATCGAGTTTGTCACACCCCGAGTCTATACCATAGAAGAGATATGGTACTTGGAGTCACAAGTGACCCCAAGTCAATCCATGGTCTATCATAACACTGGCATTCTGAGTAAAAACATAGCGGAAGCTTTAAAATAATAACATAAAACATATATGAAGAAGAGCTAAGTCATAAGTTTTATACAACTGAAACAAAGCTATAAATCTGAAAAATTTGTCTGTGTCTGAAAGCCATCTATCTGATGAGTTGCTGAAACAAGCCCCCGGCTAACTCTAAATCTAACTAAAAGAAAATATGACTGAAAAGAAATGATCCTCGTCCTCGAAAGACGAGGACTCACCAATGATGCAGTTAAAAACTTATGAGCAAGATCTGCTAACGGTGCTGGGACTGAGAATCTACAGCTGTATCGTAAAATGATACAATATAAAAGGTATGCATCAGTACTTTGAATGTACTGAGTAAGTGATAGAAACCATAACACGGATAATAAAATAACTAAACTGGAAAGACATGCAATGACCAACTGAATTACTGAAATTGAATAACTGAATATGCTGAAATGGTCAAAATGACCCTGTCTAATGGTCAAAGACATGCCCTAAATCTGAGAATCTGAAGTACTATACTGAACTGAGTAGTCTGGAACTGTTCTAACTGTGCTAATCTGAGACTGAACTGAACTGACTAGTGGGAGAGTCTATAACCGACATATAACCACGTGAGCTAGACGTGGAGTCCGATGTATACACCACATCGGTAGGACCTAATATACCTTGCCAGGGCATAAAGGCATGAACTGAGTGATCGTAGGTCTGCAGCCATGAGGCCAATAAAACATATCCTACAGTGGCAACGTAGTTTTGGAAACCTAGATGTGCTGGAACCCCTGTCCGTGCGGTGCTAAGTCCTACTCCCAATGGATAGTCCTAGACTGAATACAAAGCTGATAGCTCAAAACTGGGGCCCAAGACTAAGTCAGGGATACCTATCTAAAAGTACCTTGAAAGTCTTATCAGACCGAATTTTGTATTAGCATTCTAAGACTTGTCAGAGCTGCTTATCTAGATGCGTTGTAACTGTCTAAAGAACAAACTGTAATCTAAAACTAGGGTCCTAAAGCTTGTCAGAGCTGCTTATCTGAAAATTTTATGACTTCCTAGAGAACTACTAAAATCTGATATTGAGTCTAATACTAATAATTAGGAGGTATCACGGACACCTCAAGGATTAACTGTAGTCGAACTAATCAGCTAACATTTCTATATTATATCAGATATGCTAATAATTGACTGAGACTGGACTAACAAACATCTGACTGAATTCTCAACATCTTCTAGTAATATGGGAAACCCACCTGATAAAATCAAGCCACAAGGAATAACTAGTCCAACAGGCAAAATTCTAGTTTACTAATTCAAAGCTAGGGCTAAAACCATTCTTACAAGAATGAGTATTAACATGATAACTAGGTAGTGAAAATATGACAACAATCAAAATAGAACATATTCCACATGCTCTAAACGAAGTCTGACATATCATTTATTCATATTTGAAAGTTCAGGGCTAGAACTGATAAAGAAGGTAGAGGAGATTTTTGGGGACACAAGAGAAGAACTATTCCCTTGTTAAATTCCCACAAACCTGGTGATGGAAATCTCTGAGAGAATCCCTTGAAAATCTGAGGAGAATTCGATCGCCCTTGCTTCTGCACTGAGTCTTTCTGAGAGAATTATACATTCTAACTTTTGAGGAGATGTGAGAAATGAAATAATTTGTCGGTTACCCCCTCTAAAACCCCTGGTTAAAATCCAAAATGATGTAGTTTGGAGTCTAGGAGTTTAGAAAATTACGTAAAATTCCCTAGGAAATTCACAGGAAAAAGGACCCTAGCAGTCCACATGAGGCATTCCACGTGTCATGAGGCTAGGGATGACTCTTGGTGCCTAATCATGATATGCACTGGAAAATTTCTATAGGTTCCCCAACTTGCCAATGACTGACTTCACGAGTTGTTAGGAGACTAAACCAAAATTCCTCTTCAGAGGTCACCACGGGCTACTTGACGATTCTATACCGATGACCACGACTCATAGTCACCTCCTATAGTCCTCACTTCTGAAAACCACCTGGGGGTTATCACAGGCGATACCACCACTCATGACGTCCCAAATGAGTCGTGGTGAGGACCCGTTAAGTGCACTTCCCGAATTTTCCATCTTTCAGTCAATTCTTGACCACGACTCACCTAATGACTCGTGGTGTTGACCACGACTAGTGGTCAGGCCCGTGTTCACTTAATTTTCCAATTTTTCAACCAAGTCCGGACCCTTCCCCACGAGTCACTCCATGACTCGTGGCCTACCCCATGTGTGACAGGATGACTCGTTCTGTGATCTGATGCAGAAAATCCTATTTTCTCCGTTTGAACTCCTAGGTCTGACCTGAGGATTTTCAGGGCATTACACCTCAACACTTCAGAATGTGCAAAATCTACAAAACAAGAGTAATTCAGTAATTATCCTTCAATTTAGAGCCTAACAAATCAAACCTTCCCATTCTGGGTGATTTTGAGAGTAAAACCCCAATTCTTCTGGGTTCTAAGCCTATAATTCCCGCATAACCCTTGTCCTGGCATGCAATTCTAAGGGAATGATCAACACAATTAAACATCACCCAAATCACCCCATCATTCCAGCCCTAATTTAACAACCTAGGGTTCTTCCTCTAGAAACTTCCACCATTAAAGGCCTACAAGGATTCTAGGATCAAAATCACTTACTTTAGAGATAGAGAATCAAAAATCTTACCTTGGGTGAAGTTACTGCTCTGGAAGGTTTTCCCGTCCTCTAGACCTCCTGATCACATTTTGGGAAATAATAGGGTGAAAACTCTGTAATTCCCACTTAAACCCACTTTCTAATTCCCGTCATCCGCTACAGCGGTTATGTTTCAGCTACAACGGACTTGCTACAGTGGTCATAGGGCCACTACGATGGTCCAGACGGTTAGTCCTCAATTTCCACCACGGCGAGACTCTGACCGCTAACACGGTCTCGCTACAGCAGGAATCCCACCGCTATAGTGGTCCCACGGACTAGTAGCTACCCCAAAAAGTACAATTCTATACTCAGTTTATTTTCACAATCTTCGTATCTCATCCTTAGCTAGATTTCTATATTCCATGCCCTTAACCACCCTGTAACAACATCTGGGTCGTTAGAAAATCATTCTCACATCTTTAGTTTGTATCAAAGAATCTTTTCTCCTATTTTCCTGCTCTTTTTTATCTTCTTCTTGATTCTTAAACTTCTATCTATCTAATTACAAATTGATAGATAATTTTGTGAATTGTATATTTTGTGAATTGTATCAATCCAAAATTTTATTAGGTTGTGAGGGCACCCATCACTTTTTATATGCGAACCCTATTCATTTTCAAATCTTTTAAATCAAATAAAAAGTAAAAATAAGCAAAAATTCATTTAAAACAATGCTAGAGTTAAAATTCATATCCCAAGTCATAATAAAATTTGAATTAGCCAAATAATGCCAAGAATTTGGTGACATAAGTACAAGAGCATCTAAGCCTAAAAATACATAAATTCGAGAGTTTACAAGATATCTAGAAAGAAAAGACAGTAAGCGAAAATAAATTTAGAATCCATTGTTGCAAAATAGCTAAATAGGTCACCTAGAACTCTTGTTTGCAACCTAAGGTACTATGATACTCAACTGTCACTATCCCTAGAACTGAACCTGCATGCCAAAAGTGCAGAAAAAATAAAGTTGAGAATGAAAAATAAGTGTAATCAACCAGAGGCGGATTCAGAATTTTTACGTTCTTGGTGCCACAATCTTTGAACAGTAGCATGGTTTCAATATTTACGAAGGAGAAATATATGTGTTTTATGATCGATTTTGTTCAATATTTACATAAGATAATACTAATATATTTTATCACTAATTTTGTCAAAAGGGAGGGTGTTAGCTCAATGGTTTGTCTAAATTTATAGATAGTAGAGGTCTAGTGTTCAAATCTGAATAACTACAACACTTTTGTAAACAATAAAACAGCTTCTCTTAAATAATATTCAAACAATATTGAAGAGTAAGTTTGAACTCATAACTTTAAAGAATAATACATGACTCATTGTCATTGGCACTATATGACCAACTATTACTTTGTGTGGCATGCTTTATATTCATACATATATATATATATATATACAGTTTCAATCGAAATGTCCAGGTATCATGTCACGACCCAAATGGACAGACTGTGTGGGCACCTGCATCGGCTCTACTCAATAGGAGAACCCTTACCAAATAATACCATTAATATCCAAAAATTTAGTCTCACAATATTTTTTTACTTCTCATTAATTGACGAAAATCTCCAAAAATAAAATTACAAGATTCCCCAACATGACTCTTCCAAGATCTATTCTAGACATGTACAATCTCTCTACTTGAATACTTGGCAAGACAAAATGACCCAGCTTCGTCTGAGAAGAACACAGAAGCTGTTGCAGACTACTCCACGCCAATCTAGGAACTTTAAACCTACCACAACCTACACCAAAAAGGTACAACAAGATAGTATCAGTACACCACATGTACTGGTAGGCATCATTGGTCGACTAAGGTTAGTCAATACAATAGCATATTAATCAACATACAATCAATGTCATTATATTTAACGATTACTTCACTTCTAAAACATCACACTAGGTGTAATGCTACATTCTCGTTCTTAAGCCTCACCAAAGTTTATGCAAATACTCTACAAACCTATTCATTAGTAAATTCAGCAATTTGTCTCCCTATGTTCCTAATGCAACGCATGCTCTGACCGCTTCAGCTGTTCCTTTGTCACGGTGATATGTCCACTGCAGCACTAATCCGTTCAGTCAGTAGCCAATTTCCTAGTACAGTTTTGTTCTATTCCGCCATACAATTTTTTAACCTATTTACCTCCTTTACCGCTTCCCTATGGTCAACTAAGTCTGTCCATTGTCATTTATTACTTAATTAAGCACAGGATTTTCGACTCATCCTAGTAAGGTACATAAGATAAATAAATCTACTTGCTATCCTCGATAACTCACTATCTTTGTTTAATCCTTTATACCATCTTTTGTAACCCACCAAACTTATTAAAAGAACATACAATTCAAAAATACAGATTAACAGATTCAAGAACACACAAGAAATCATCAATATCTGCCAAGGGAATCAACTTTTCAAATATTAATGTACATGCACATACCTGTTTTCATACCATGACAATACCACAAGATAGCATACCTAGACCGTATGGTGATATACGATGTTCCACAAATGTGTTCTCACCTCGACCCGAATCATATCGGTATATTCTGTATCACATTTGTATACCTGTACATTTCTGTATCTGCAGCTGTATATATATCAAACCTTACCCACAATCTCTGTCTCACAATAATACCATCGGTGATATGCTGAGCACACGCCTCCGACATATACTGTACACTCATGCCAGAGGCTCTTATGCTTTCCCTTCCATTCATGACCTGTAGGAGACTTTAGAAATCCATGTACTGTACACCCAGCCATATGAAACATTCATCATACCTGTCTGTGTACTCAAATCGTACAGTTATCCATATGGTCTCATAGCCATACCTGTCTGTGTACTCACTCATACCGCTCGCACGGATGCTCACCTCAGGAACGAGTCACTTGTGTATCCAATCCTTACTCAAAATCTGATCGCATTAACCTGTTCATCTGAGTTCCTTACCCTTGACCTTAGGCCTCCCATTCACCATCATATCAATGATTTTTCCTTTCGTATTATCCACTATCTCAGTTACATGTTCGATCCATACCAACTCGCCGCTCAATATCAGGGTGCACATCATAGCATCAAAAGTAATAAATCTCACACTATAAGAGTTACATATTCATATCAACAAGTAAGATCACATGCATGATTCTGAAAGAAATCTCTTAACCAACAGCAATAATCACAATTACATTAGCACATTACAGGAAATTTCAACTTGGTCCACTCGCTGGTTTGGGCTCCACTGCAGCAATATTACTGCCGTTACAATGGTCTCATTGCAGCGGTGTAATACCTGTTGCAGCAGGTCTACTGACAATACTACGACTAGTCTTCATCTCAGTTTCTTCCATGTTTTGTTTCTCCCCCAACTAAGGTCTCATTCTCTACCACACACACTATAGTGAAAGCAACATCATCTCAAGCGTATTTCAATTATTACTTTCCACAGAATAGCCATAAACACGAACAACATTCATCAAACAATAAAATCTTAACCACAATACATATAAGTCATTACGTAGAGTATTACTATCCTACTTCACTACTTCAACTCACGCTCTATAGTTATAATTTATTAACCAGTCTATTAGTTGCATCTTCTAAACATGGTCTACATGATTACTCGTCTAATATTTCAATTCAAAAAGGTGAATTCCATAATTCATACCCAAAAATATTTCTAACGACAACACCCGAAAGTTAATATACTCACCATTGGTTTGATTCAACCTACACATTTAACCATGGACCAGTTATTATTTTGCAATCTGTTCCCTATGCATTTCCTCCTTATGGGACATCACTATCCTTTTTCTAATCCGCTCAGTCTTAGAATCTCACCAATTTTGATTAACAGATAATAACATAATTAAGTTACAATCCTTCTTATCAAAAGCATGTCAACCATACACACGTATATGTTTAGCTAATCAAAGTATAACAAAAGAGCGAATAAACCATAGCCTATATGGGCGCCAAACTATCGTCCAGACGTTTCCAACTGCGGGCTGCATCATTTTCTTAATTTTCTTGTGAGAGTTCCTAGCTATGGAGGTCGAAGCTCCACCTCTTGGACCTTCTTATTTTTCCCCAAAAATCTATTTTCTGTTTTTGGGCATTTTTATTAAGTCCTCCTTAGAGACTGGTTTTCAAAATCCTAATCAAAATAGGATTGCAGATTTCTGGTCCACGTCATCTGCTGCAGTGGACACCCTTTCCACTACAGCGGTTCCTCTATGGCGGAAGACATTCCGCCACGGCAGACACCTGTTTGGGTCCATCTGATTATGACTAAGCCCATTCAAATTTACTCTTCGTGCGCCCTTTGTCTCTTGGGGATTTATTGAATTCCCAAAAATTTAAATTCACCCATTTTTAGGGGGTTGTAATGTTATAACGGTCAAGCAGGTCGTTACATCAGATATCAATTAAAATCCGTTCATTCCCGGACGATGCTACGATATAAAGGCGGGGGTTATGCACCCCAGGTTGATATTTAACAATAGTTATAAATTCCTCACTTCTAGCCAATGTTGGGACTTGTTCACTTCTATGTCCAGAACTCCAGACCGATTATTTTTGCCCCATTTATTACACCTTTCTCTTAATTTTTCCATGTACAGTTAATAATTCTAACGGAGTTATAATTATTCGTCTGGGGTTTAACTAAGACTGAAGCATCAAATTAAATCGTTACCCCTCTTCGATGTTATGGATTTTCATCTCTACTCAGATGTCCTAGGTATTACTGATTTTTTTGGACAGTTAGGACCGATCATTTTTTAAATGGAAGGGTCTAGTAGTGGAAACCCAACAGTCACTGTTTTTAACCATCCGCTGCAATGAGTGGTTTTCCCACTGCAGTGAGTGGTTTTCCACCGCAGAGGAAAAATTATCCTATGCAATGGACGACGGAGTCAGTTAAAGGAGTAGAATGGATGGCTTAAGTTCATTCTTCTACTTTTTCTTACTCAATATTGCACAAATCCTCTCACTCTCCCCATCGATTCTCCTCATTTATCAGGTAATCCTCCCCCTCATGGCTTCTTTATTTCGTTTGTT
The DNA here is from genome assembly GCA_035772735.1 of Datura wrightii. Lineage (NCBI taxonomy): Eukaryota > Viridiplantae > Streptophyta > Magnoliopsida > Solanales > Solanaceae > Datura > Datura wrightii. Next base: position 29,890,134 of record JASDFA010000016.1, on the reverse strand, counting down.
AGCGAATGGTTGATGTGTATTGACTATTGCTCTTGTTTTTCAAGTAGTTATAGGGTGATATAGGTAGCATTTCTTCTTTTGGATTCATGACTAAATTGTCGTAGCATATTGCTTGTATTTATGTTCTCAATCACTCTTTACTGCTTTGTGCGTGTTTCTTATCAGTTTTTGTGGGGTTGTGGGTTGGAAATGAGGGGGTTTTGGTAGGATGGTGGTTGGTCTTCCTTGAAGTTCTGGGGCTTGACTCTATACCCTATCAGGGTGGAAATTATTTATTAGGGCTTGGGAAAGTTCTCCCCTTACTCGATCCGTAGTAACCTCAATGAAATGCCAAGGTTGAAATTTTAACCTTCATTGATGAAGTCTGAAGGTTTGGGGAAGACGATGTCCACTGCAGCAAAATGATGATCGTTGCAGTGGTACAGTTACAGTGGACCTTCTTCCGCTATGGCAAACTCGCTATAGCGTACATGCGTCCGTTACAGTGGTTCTCCTTGGCAGTGACTTCATTTTAAATATTACTTCCTTTGTCTCTCCTTCCATTCCCCTTTTAATACTCTTTATTAATGCAGGTTTGTTACTATAGCTTCCTCTAGAAGCAGCCTCCACACTGAAGACTACATTCAGTTCGTGAAAGACATGTGTCAGTTCTGACGCAATAAACAGGTCATGAAATACTTATTAGATGAGAGGGGTTTTGTCATGCATGATGTGGAGGAGAAAGCACCGAAGTTCTATGCCCTCCTTCATGAGATTGGCTGGGGACCATTGGTGGAGGACTCGGGTAAGGCTAATGAGGCTTGGGTGAGGGAGTTTTATGCCAACCTCCCCACAGTAGCTTGGAGCCGGGACGAGCCAGTTGCTTATGTCAAGGACATGCAGATCACTTAGACCCCTGCCACCATCAACGATGCTTTAGGTCTGCCAAACCCTCCCGAGACTGAACTGAAGGCTCTTGATGTACATGGGAACGGTCAGTGGCTGGTGGATACTTTGGTGGTAGAGGAACGGAGGGCTACAACCAATTGGGGTATTATCAGGATGGGTATCTACAGTACCCATTTTATGGTGGAGGCTAGGAAGTGGCTCAATCTAGTGTCTCGGAGGATCCGTCCGTCCTCCAGTGTCACAAACGTGACCTATCCTCGTTCATTGGTGGTGGCAACTATTTTGAGTGGGGTGAGGGTGAATATGGGGGTATTTTTAAGGAATGGAGGTATTTTCAAAACAAAGACCATTACTAGCCTACCGTTCCCTTCCCTTATCACCAGACAATGCAAGCGGGCCAGCATCTATATGGAGTCCCAGGATCTCATTGTGAATTGCGATAGGCCCTTCAATCCCTTGAAGGTGAAGGGGGCTCTAGAAAGGGCCAGGAAGAAGAGGAAATCTACCTCATCTGAGGGTGATGGTGGGGATGACACTTCCAGGCCTGCGAGGCTGTTCGAGAGGATAGAGGCTGAGATGGTAGCCATGTAGGAACTCCTCGAAGGGTTTCCTAGACCTCCTTCCCCCAGCAGGCCTTCTACTAGCCGACCCTCCAGTGCAACAGCTTCCATCCAGGAGAGACGTAGGGGGTGATTGCCACTCTAGCCTAGACCCATGTTGAGCTCCAGGAGGACTTGGAGTAGGAGAGAAGGAGACGGTGCTCTCAGGATAAGCTGTTTTTCCGCGTGTGGAAAGGGATCAAGAAGATCCTTAGACCCTAGCTCCTAGGGAAAGGCCACCCCAGGCAACCCAGCAGGATCTCCCCCAGTTCTCCTTCCTTAGTTGGTTCGAGGAGGGAGCAGATGAGGAGGAGGGCAGTGATAGTGACGAGGCCTCCAGCTAGATAGGTTCAATGTCCCCCCCCCCCCTTGATTTTGGTTGTTATAACTGTTTTGGTTAGCCCCCATTTGGGGCTTGTAAGACAATCTTATTTCCTTTTGTAGTTTTTGTTATTGGACAATAATACTGGTTCTACCTTGATGTATGGATACCCATTTGGCATCCTCAGACATTAGTCGTATTGGTTCTCTTTATGATATCGTAGTAGTTTACCTATATTCGCATTGCTTATCCATTTTCACTAGGTTCTATTTGTTATCTGATGTTCATAACAAGGAGTATTGAAATTCTGAAACCTGACATTCTGCCTGACCACATCCGCAGCAGCGGTTGTCCTACCGCGACAAGGGATCTGTGATAGCAGTACCTCTTTTACTGTAGTGAGTCCGCTGTAGTGAGACAGCCTTCGCTGCAGTGAAACTCGCTAAGTAGAAAAAATGTTAACAAGAATTCCTTCGTCCCTCTGGTCAACTCAAGTCAATCCCACCCACCAGTCTTATTGCGGGTGTTCACTAATCACAGTTAGGCAAATACCATTTGGACCTGTCGAGATACCAATTAGAATCTTTTAGATACCAATTAAATTCAACTCAGGCGATCGACACAACGGGACATCACGATGGGAAAGAAATAAGTGTAACTTCCTAAATGTCTTATAGCTTCCCAAAGATTAGATGTGGACGTCTATACACCAATCCACGGGAGTCTACTCGATATTGCTCTTGTACTTCTCGATCAATAACCTAGACGCTCTGATACCATCTTGTCACGATCCAAATGGATAGGCCATGTGGGCATCTACATCTACTCTATTCGATAGGAGATCCCTTACAAAAAATTAACATTAATATACAAAAATTTAGTCCCAAAACATTTTAGTTACTTCTCATTAATAGATGAAAATCTCCAAAAATAATTACAAGATTCCCCAACATGACTCTCCTAAAATCTAGTCTAGATAGGTACAAGAGCTCTATTTGAATACTTAACAAGAAAAAATGACCCAGCTTCATCTGAGAAAAAGAACATGGATGTTGGTGCTGACTACTCCACGCCAATCAATGAAATTCAAACCTATCACAACCTACACCAAAAAGGTGCAGCAACGCAGTATCAGTACACCACATGTACTGGTAGGTATCATTGGCCGACTAAGGTTAGTGAACACAACAGCATAATAATCAACATACAATCAATGTTATTAAATTTAATGATTACTTCACTTCTAAAACATCACACTAGGTGTAACTACTACATTCTAGTTCTTAAGTCTCACGAAAGCTTATGCACTTACTCTGCAAACCTATTTTTGGTAAATCCTTCAACCTGTCTCCCTACATTCTTGCTGCTGCAACGATGTGTTCGCTGCAACGCTAATCCATTCTGTTAGTAGCCAATTTGCTAGTAGAGTTCAGTTTTATTCCGCCATACAATTTTGTAACCCATTTATCTCCTTCTTATCACTTCCCTATGGTCGACTAAGTCTGTCCATTATAATTTATTACTTAATTATGCACAGGATTTTTGACTCTTTCTAGTGAGGTACATAAGATAAATAAATCTACTTGCTATCCCCGATAACTCACTATCTTTGTTTAAACTCGTCATACCATCTTCTGTAACCCACCAAACTAATTAAAACAAATTAACAGATTCAAGAACACACAAGAAATCATCAATATATGCCAAGGGAATCAACTTTTCAAATATTAACATACATGCACATACCTGTCTTCATATCATGACAATACCACAAGATATCGTACCTAGACCGTATATTCATATATGATGTTCCAAACATGTATTCTCACCTCAACCTAAATCATATCGGTATATTCTGTATCACACTTGTATACCTGTGGATTTCTATATCTGCAGTCGTATGTATATCAAACCATAACCGCACAATCTCTGTCTCACAATCATACCATCGGTGATATACCGGGCACATGTCTCCATCATATCACTATACACACATGTCTGAGGGTCTTATGTTTGCCCTTCCAGTCATGACATGCAGGGGACTCTAGAAATTCATGTACTGTACACCCAGCCGTATGAAACATTCATCATACTTGTCTGTCTACTCAACTCATACACCCAGCCACATGTCTTATAGTCATACTTGTCTGTGTACTCACTCAAACAGCTCACCCGGATGCTCACCTCAGTCACAAGTCACTCGTGTATCCAATCCTTATTCAGAATCGGATCATATTAACTTGTTCATTTGATTTCCTTACCCTTGACCTTAGGCCTCCCATTTACCATCATATCAATGATTTTTCCTTTCATATTATCCACTATCACGGTTACACGTTCGTCCTATACCAACTCGCCCCTTTATTTCGGAGCGCACATCATAGAATCACAAATAATAAATCTCACACTACAAGAGTTACATATTCATATCAACAAGTAAGATCACATGCATGATTCCTAACCCAATCTCTTACCTAACAACAATAATCAAAGTTACATTAGCACATTACATGAAATTACAACTTGGCCCACTCGCTGGTTTAGGCTCCGCTGCAGCGACATTATTATTGTCACACCAGTCTCGCTGCAGCGGTACTGCTGACAGTACTACGACCAGTCTTTATCCCAGTTTCTTCCATGTTTTGTTTCTCCCGCAACAAGGGTCTCGTTCTCTATCATACCCACTATAGTGAAAGCATCATCATCTCAAGTGTATTTCAACAATTAATTTCCACAGTACAGCCATAAACACAAACAACATTCATCAATCCAACAATAAAATCTTAACCACAACACTTACAAGTCATTACATAGAGTATTACTATCCTACTTCGATGCTTCAACTCGTGCTCTATCATAGTTATAATTTATTGACCATTCTGTTAGTCCCATCTCCTAAACATGTTCTAAGTGATTACTCATCCAAGATTTCAATTCAAAAAGGAGAATTCCATAATTCATACTCGAAAATATTTCTAACGACAACATTCGAAAGTTAATCTACTCACCGTTGGTTTGATTCAACCTACACCTTTAATCATGGACCAGTTATTATTTTGCAATCTCTTCCCTAGGGATTTCCTCCTTATGGGACATCACTATCCCCTTTTTTAATCCTCTTAGTCTTAGAATTTCAACGATTTTGTTTAACAGAAAATAATGTAATTAAGTTATAATCCTTCTTATCGAAAGCATATCAACCATAGGCACGTATATGTTTAGCTAATCAAAGTCTAATACAAGAGCGAGTAAACCATAGTCTACCTGGGCACCAAGCTATCGTCCAGACGTTGCCAACTGCGGGTCTGCATTATTTTCTTGATTTTGTTGCGAGAGTTCCTAGCTATGGATGTCGAATCTCCACCTCTTGGACCTTTTTATTTTTCCCCAAAAATCTATTTTCTGTTTTTGAGCATTTTTATTAAGTCCTCCTTAGAGACTAGGTTTTCAAGATCCTAATCAGAGTAGGATTGCGGATTTCTGGTTCACGTTATCCGCTGCAGTGGACACCCTTTTTGCTGCAGCGGTTCCTCTATCGCGGAAGATGTTCCGCCGCGGCAGACACCCGCTTGGATCCACCCTATTGCGACTAAGCCCATTCAAATTTACTCTTCATGCTCCCTTCGTCTCTTGGGAATTTATTTTGAATTTCTAAAAATTTAAATTCGCTCGTTTTTAGGGGATTGGAATGCTATAATGGATGGACGGGTCGTTAAATCAGATACCATTTATTTCCATTTTATGATGTGAAATAGGCTTGGGAATTCAAAAAAATTGAAGATGAGTTCTTTAATTTCACATAAACATCAAAAACAATTATGGAAAGTATTAAAAGGTAGAAACATTAAAAAACTTAGTGAGATAAACACACGCCTAAGTTATTAACTATCTAGACATATATAAATCCAACTAATAATCATGAATTTAGGGTTAGAAGAAGAAATAATTAATTTAATTGAAATGCAATTAATTAAACCAAAGAAATAATGAAGAGAATCTAGGAACTAGTTAAATTAGTATTCCAATATAGGATACAATTCAAAGGTAGAAGGGATATGAACTCATACATGAATTACTAATTTGTAGCTAATTGATTAGCTATCTAAATTTCACCTCATTGATGAGAATTCAATTTCGCATTTTGTAATCTCCTTTTTATATTCCTAATTTTTATTTTATTTTTTTAGGGAAAAAAAGGTTCAAGAGGAAATATGAGACAAATTCAGCTCTCAAGAGATCGCCTAAACTCATAATCCAAAATAATCTATCCAAAAGAAAGACCAAAAAACTTATTTATATTAAGATTCATTGTTGTAAGAAAAATACTAAAATATCTTTTAACCTGGGGGCTGCCTACTTAATGTCAAAGACACGAGTCTTCTTTCTTCTTTGGGCTTCTTAATAGACTTAGAGCAGGTTTGGCTTATCTGATTTAAAGTAGCTGATAAGCATTAAGTGTTGATAAGCATTTTTAAGTCTTGGAGTTGATTTAATAAATAAGCAGTTACGTGTTTGGATAAAAGTGCTGAAATTAATTAATAATAAACAATCAAAGTGTTTGGTAAAAAGTGCTGATAAATATCTTTTTGATTAAATTTACTTAAATGTCCTTCAAATTATTTATACTAATAACGATATAATTTTTATAAGATTTTAAATTTCAGTTTTATTCCAATACAAAATAATTTATGTCTCATTTATTTTTAATACAAAATTGATTAGATAACATTATTTTTATAAATATAAATTATTTTATATAAGCTAAAATATAACCATAAGATATAATATAATAATTAAGAATTTGATTAATATTTTTAGTAAAAACACACTTAAAAAGTACCCAAGTACTTAGTGATATTTTTCGTTTTTAGTTAAATTAAAACAATTCGACTATCATAAATGTTCTCAACGATCAAATCACGAGTTGTTATTCAAATATTAAAGGGTCACATGTTTTCTATTTTAGTTACTTTTTGAAAATCCATGTGCTTATTAATAATTTTTTTTAAAAAAAATTGATTAGCTAATCAATAATAAATATCTTAGAATATAGAAAAGTAGGAGAGAATTTCATGCTTTACAAAATTCATAAATCAACGATATTGATCCAAGTTAAAGAAGGGTTTCATGCTTAGCTATAAAACTTGAAGAACTACTAAAAAATATTAGAGAGAAATTTGTTACCCCAAATTATACCATAAAGAGCTGCATAATTGTTGTTAACATGAAGAGGTGTGGTAGAAGTTTTAAGTTTGGAAGAACAAAAGTGGAAGTGAAATCAAGGAGAGTGTTCAAAATTTTATTTCAAGAAAAGATATTTTAGAGATTGCATTAAAATATTAGGGATAAAATTGAAAATGATTTGATCAAACCAAAAGTGCTTATAAGTGTAGAATCATAAGTTGGGGGTGATCAACATATAACTTATGTCTTATTTTGACTTATAAACATTTTCAGTATTACCAAACACGTAAATAAATTAAAAAGTACTTATAAACTAGTTTAACAAGCTTATAAGCTTAGCCAAACATCCTCTTAGAATCTTATTCTCCGCTCCTTAAATATCCCCATAAGCATTTTGTGGACTTGACGTTCTGAATGTAACCTCCACCTCGTATCCCATCAGTTTTTGATTCCCACAAATTGAATTACGACGGTTTTAGAAAACACCAAATTTATACTTCTCACAAGTCATATTCAATCAAAACTTAGGTGTGTGTTTTGATCGATGACTTTATGAGTCATAAACAAAAATAAAATTGAGGTTTTCAAATCTATTAAAAGCTGGGTATAATTTTGATGGATGACTTTATGATAGGGTGAGAACTAAAAAAATTCTGAAATATATTAAAGTAGGACTACATTATGTTTAACAATTTGCTAAATATAGATAATATGCCTATGAATAATAAGATACTATAAAAAGAACAAAGATATATATTTTGAATTTTAATGTGAATCCTAAAATTCACGCGATAGAAAATTACCTACACACACATATATAAATTATTGAAAATATTTTCTCATATCCAGTACACTCTAAATTTCGTGTGCCCGAAAATTATACTATGAAAATAAGTTTAAAAACAATATATATATTAGTGAAGTTAGAAATTATGGCTCCACCTATAACTAATAGAAGTAATACTTAATCCTTTTAATACATTTTAGTTATATCAATGAAGCTAGAATTGTTAATTTATGTTGTAATTTCTCTATTATAGTTCGAATTAGAAGACGAGATGAGCATAAAAATTTAATAAGGTATTTGAATATGTAAAAATTTTGAATTTGAGTTTTATCGCCACTCTTATTATTCGAACAGTTTTAGCTTTAAATGTGTCTCAACATAATTAAGTAAATCTAAAGCTAAAACTTTCGAATGAAATAGACACTTTAATTTTTATTTGCCAGTCAACTAGCTAGTCAGCCGATCGGAGAAATTATTAGAACGTTTAATATACTTACACTAATTGAGAGAAAACAAACTAATCACACCTCACTAGAAACAATAGCCATAGATAGTGCAAAATAAAGGGTGTCCATGTGTGGAACTTATTTTTCATATTTTTGCTAGAAAATTCATTTTTCTCATTTTCAAGAAAATTATTTTCCTAGAAAAAATATTTTCTAAAAATATTGACCAATCGAGCATGAAAAATTTGAGAATACACCATTAAAATTCAATATTGAATCACAAAAAATAATTGAAATTGGGATAAACCTTTTCCAAAACTTACTTCGGGATTAGTTATTCTGGATTATAGTATTATTTTTATCCCACTCTGAGGGTGTGATAACAATCTCCGAATAACTTACCCGGAATAATTTATCCTGAGATAACTTATTTCCCAACCAAACAACCCCTTAGAGTATGATAATTTTCATTATGACTTATTAATTAGCAATATTTATTTTATTCAATTTCACTATCTTTTTGGTTGAATATTTTAATACACTGTCAACACTTATCTCATATTTTATGTTATTTTTTAATTTAAAAAATACCTTAGATAGTTGTATGAAACTAGAATTAAAGAAATATTTAAGTATAATTATAAGTTTTGTATAAAGACTTTATCAGAAAAAGATCCAAAAAATCTCAAAAAATCTGAAAAAGTTGAAAAACTCGAAAATATCTGAGGTTGAAAAAAATTGACTTTTATTGGTTTGATTTGGTTGTAGATTTAAAAATCCGATACAATTAGTTTGATTTGATCTTAGATAGTTGTATGTTACTAGAATTAAAAAAAATATTTAAGTATAAATTATAAGTTTTCTATGAAGACTTTATCGGGAAAAAAATCCAAAAAACTAGAGAAAACCAAAAAATCTAAAAATATTCGAGGTTGAAAAACACGAATTTTATTGGTTTGATTTAGTTTATAAATTTAAAAATTTGATACAATTGGTTTGGTTTAATATTTTAAAAATTCGAACCAACCCAGACTATGTATACTCCTAATTTAAAGTAATATAAATTGCATCTAAGAGAAATCTTACTTGGATACACTATTTTTTTTTAAAAAAAACACTTGTTATCCGTTAAATATTTTTTCACCCATTATTAACGAAAATAACTTAAAGTACATTTAAAACTTATATAGCTAAAGCTGTAACCCAAGAAAAAAAAAGTCTATTTTTATTATTCTTATTTTTGTATTTTTGTGATAATGTAATCTTTAAAACCCCTTAAATTGATAAACATAAGAAATATCATCTATAGTTTATAATTACAATTAGCACCTTTAAAATTAGGTTACTTAACAAATGACAAGTAAGCATCAAGATTTAGTAAGTTTTTAAATCGATAATCAAAACGACAAAAATCAACATAATGATAATAACATATTTAACGGTCAGAACGCGTATCACAATTAACTCTTTCTCCCGACTTTTCGTATTTTTGATTTGATGATAACATAAAAGATTCAAACACACACAAAAAAAAATTACACCTATTAGAAAGGTATAATTAAAGCGGTCGTTGTTCAAATATATAATCCAATAAAGTCGGAGTTGAATCACATAAGAAATAAGGTGCAAAATTTATCAAAAGTGACTATTCAAATTTGTTTAGTTGATATTTTAGTAAACAAGGGGGAGAGAAACTAAAAGTTAAAATGGTGAAATAATAATCAATAAGTGATTTCGATAGTTAGCTAATTGAAACTGTCAATAATAGGAAAGCTTTAGGGTTGTATGTTCTATGATTTTGTAACAGCTACACGTCTACAATTGATTGAGATCATACGTTGATCATAAGTTCACAGACTGATGCTTTCAGAATCTTATATAAAGTCTTTCAACTCAATTAGACGATTTTCACTTCAATTCCTTTCGGACATTGCGCGATTAATGAGCACAAGTATCAATAGTCTCAAGTAAACTAATCTAATTACAGCATTAGTTATTAGACAAGGGTTAGAAATCTTGAATCACTGTTATTACTTATTTTTCTAGATCTTTTCCTCTTTTTCTATCAAGAAAGATTCGAAGGCTAGTTCTAACGTTTGCAACCGTCAGAAATTTCAAGAAAAAAAATAAGATACTAACTTAAACCTATGATCTCATATGACCTCTGATGTTGGAGACCTGTGACCATAACGATTTCATAGTATCCAGAACCCTATTCACAATATTTAGTTATTCATGATTAATAATAATAATAATTTTGGGAAGAAAAGAGATGATAAACACATACTCACAAGAATGAACACAAAAGTATTCCTTCGAATATTGATTTGAAGGTCTTCACCAAAAACTCACAATCATAGTTTCTCTTTTCCCTCTTAGAAGTATTTCAAGAATAATATCGATGATGATCATTTTTTACCCCCATATATCCCCTTGAAAACCCTACAAAAATCCTAAAAAGAAAATAAATGGCATACTTATAATTACAAAAATGCCACCTCACAACATCCGTTGTGGATCCGCGGCCACGGTTAACCATCTGTGGGCCGTGCTTTGATCGCATTCTAGGTGAAAATATTGCCAACTTTTGTCTTTGACTGATATCCATTTTCGCCCCAAGGTTTGTGAACCACGGTCCATGCTTGTGTGGCATTCACACTATCAGTGAGCATGAGATTCTATTTTGTGATGCGGTTAATTCACGGTCTGTGCTTTGCAATCTGCGGTCCGCGATTCAATCACAAATATCATAACTGAGAAGATTTCTTCTGGTTCTAGATGCAACGGATCCGCAATTCATGTTTGGTCATCCGCGGTCTGCGCATGAGAGCATCTCACAGAGTTTAAGTTGTTTTGCTTGATCTTTAAAGTATTTTCACTTGATTCCTTCTCAACCTCTTCTGAATGGCAATTTCCTATACAGATGAAAAGAAATCATGACAAGTACTTCTTTTCACATCAAATTATCACAAAGATCTAAGCTTATAAACTAGATAAGTTGGTCAAGATATCAACTTATCAAACCCCCTAACTTAAACTATTGCTTGTCCTCAAACAACTTTAAAGCATTACATTCTCCAAAGCCAACCAATAACTTGCATGATAGACACTTGACTATTGATTGGTATCAACAAAGAGCCTAACATTCGGGGATCATCATCTTACCAAAAATCATGCAAATTCAACTCTGTAGCAATGACTCAATATCATCTCATCTTGTCTAACTCTAAACAATACTATATCTTTGTTCATAGCCTCTTATTGAAAACAAGATTCAGGCCTTATTCAACTAACATGTGCCCTCATAAAAGATAAGTATCCCTAGTTCACACAGAAGTCATTTATGGATTAGCATATACACACCGTACAGTACACTCTCTCTCAGAAAGAAGTTCTCATGCATACAGATATAGTACCATAAGCTTGCCCTTTATATAGTTCTCTAATATAGATACGCAGGTTTTGAAATCAAACAGGCTTAAGGGTGATGGTGGGGGGTTTGTATGATATGGATAGCTCAAGGATTTGTTCACATAGATCCTCTCTAAACGTTATATCTCTCATTCTAAGTCTCCCCATTTCATGCTGCCCCCTTAACTCTCCTTCAACACCCTTTTCTTAGTCTTAGTTCTCTTTTTCACAAGCCTTGCTTTTCGCCATTTTTTTTTGGCATTTATCTGTTTTAGATTGCATCTGAACTCTCCTTCCCCAAACTTAGGCTTTTAGCCTATGTTTGTATTTTTACTGAGGCATTTACTTCCCCAACATAGATATTTTGGATCATGGTATTTCACTTTTGGGCATTTAGAGGATGTCATGCCCGGGGTTGTTGGTTTATCAAAAAAGAAAGAAAGAAAAGAAATATCTTAGCCTCAAAGGATTTAACTAAGGAATATATTTACAAGGTGAGTTCAAAGAAGTCCCATTATCGTGTTTCAGAAGAAGTGTAATCTAGTATTTTGCCATTAAAATATTCCAGGCAAGTTCTAGACTAACCGTGCACACAAAAATAATATTAATAAGACTCACCACACATGACACATGCATTTGTTGGATATAGTTAGAATCTCAAATGTATACTAAGTGATGAACTTGATAAGATAACTTAATTTGTCCAACTAGCCAAACATAGATTTTATAGGTCATGTCTAGGAGCTAAATTCCTTATTTGATTTTACCAGCTCAATGATGACTTTGTTAGTACCAAGCAAGTCATAAGTCTATTGGCACACACAAAAATTTATACCTAAAACACGGCGTTTTCCCTTAAAAAAGTCGTCTGACTATCTATCATTGGGAAAAACCATGTCTTGACACTAAAACAAATTCTAGGGAAAGAACTATGGCATGAAGAAAACCCTAGGAGTTTTATTTGACAAGACTATATTAACAAGATAATTAATATAGAAACACAGAACCAACACATTTATTACACACACGAGTTGTTTCATTTTTACAGACCACCACATTTTCACATTTTTCAACCATCCTACATACCTACCCCCCAAAAATAGGACAGGTATTATCCTCAATGCATACAAAAAAGCATATAAAATAGAAGGTAGGATCTCCTTGAGACACTCTAGGCGTCCTCAGCCTGTTCAGACTGGGTCGTGGTAGTGGTCTATGTGGTGCCAACATCCTCTCATGCTGGAGCACGAGAACTTGGGCCTAGTCCTACCATCTGTATTATGACGCCATCCATGGAGCTCTGGGTAGCCACTTCAACTTATCACTCCTTATCTATTTCCTTTGTCACATACTCCTCTTCTAGTTCTTCCTCATCCGTCTCTGCCCTCTCATCCTCAAAAACATCATCCTCAGGTAGTGGCGCATCAAAGATGCTCAGATCAGGCTACAACTGCTACACATCGGTCTTCACTTTACTCATGTCAGCCTTGACCGCTGCTAAGGAATCCCTCACACCAATACCTTCAAGCTCAGAAACTCTATGCTCCAAATCCTAAATTTTTCTACGGACTGGAGCAAGAACTTTGTCAATGGCTATCTTGATCATCTCAAGCATATGCTCAATAAGGGAGGTCAAGCTAGTTTTGTTTTGTGCAGTCATCTTTTCAAAATGTATCATCCAAGTTGCGAAAATACACTGTGCCAGCTGGGGTGAAACTGCGTAGCAGAAGAAGAAGGTTGTGCATCAGCAACATGATCGTGCACTGCTTGGGAGTCAATACCCAAAGCGATCTCAGAAGCATGAGAAACCACTAGCTCCCTTTGTATCTTCTTCAGCTTTGAATTCATCTCATCCTGAATCTTTGTGATGTCCACGACTTGATTTTCCTAAATATTTTCATTAATTCTTTCTATCTCTGGAACACTAGTGTTGCAACATAAATTCGTGACTAGCACTAGAAATGGAATAAAGATATGTGCTTATAGAGCTTGATCTCTCTTTTCCATGGCAATAATGTCCCCTACATTGATGTAAATTCCTGTCATGACACAAGCGATGAGAATGGCTTGGGCTAGTGGTACCTCATTTTCATTATTTGAAGGCGTCAGTTTGGAGAAAACGAACCCTAACTAATATTTGTCCTGGATGTTAAGGTTGCTCTTGTAGATTTTACCTCCTTCCATAACTCAGGCTGGCGTACGCGCTGCCATCAGAGATGCAACCCAGGTATAATGATCCTCTGGGTTTTCCATCTTTGCCAAATATTCAGTGGCATTTGTATCATCGTCATTAAAATAGGCCTTATTAATGGCCTTTGCTCTACAGTCTACCTCAACTCCTCTGACTTTCACCTTCTCTAGACATGCTCTCAATTTTAGTGGGCCAATTGCTTTTTGATGCTTCTGAGCAGCCCCATATGACGTGTAAAACTCATAGACCAATAGGGGACAATACCGACCTGGAGGTAATGTGAAAATTTCCTAGTATCTCTCCTTTATCTGGCAAAGGATGTTTGGGAAATCATGCTCAATCCTATTAAGGTTGAATTATTTCTCTTCATTGAAGTTTTGATTATGTGTCCATTCGAAAATCTTTCCTTCATTCCAAGGACGACATTAAGCCGGAGAGCATCTTTGCATCTCTTGCAGCGGAGCTCAGCCTTTCTCTCCTCATCTTCCTTCGCCTTGCGAAGGGCTTTTTCCAATTCTAGGTCAGACCCAGACTCTGATTTAGCCTTAGCAGGCCTTTTTTCCTTTCCTTTACACTTATCTGCAGGGTCACTTTTCTTTGTAGCGCGAGGATGAGAGGTTCTTCAGGACATCATCCTACAAGGCCAAAATTTTGAAATTTGTAGATGTTCAACAGTTCTTTTTTTCCTTCAATACAAACCCATGAATTGGTATCCGCGGTCTACTTTTGTATTGCGAAAATGACAACCAAGAGTGAGACTTTCTGGAATAAAGTGCGATGGAAACTGCGGTCTGTAGTCTGCATTCTTTTCCACAGATCAAGGCAGTGATACCTTGCCTTTCTGGACAGATTTCGTGTGAGATATTGTGGCCGCACTTCAAGAGATGTTGTTCATGATTTTCTCACAAACTTGTCCAGTTGACAAGGTACCTCCAAGTTCATTTTTTATCCAAACTGAGGGTGGGCAAGTCGATTCAAGGGTCGCAATCTTCGTGTGATGATCAAATTGCCCTCCCCTTCATGCTCCCAAATTACATTCTTCAACAATTTGCAAGTTTATGGCCTAGTCAGACTTGAGCTATATTGAATTTCATTTAAGCATTTTATCGAACACATGGTGGACAAGAAGTTATATTACTAACTTTCTTAAGTATTTTAAACTTCAATCCACCATGTGTCCCTAAACAAGAGTAACAACAAGTTCCCATAAACATAGAGATCGTGAAGTTGCTCAGACTTAACTCCAGGATCTCCTTCAATAGCTACTCACTTAGATAAACCTAACATTGTAAGTGACTAGATAGATGAAGATTTGTTACCTGTGATGTTTGAAGATGATGATTGTGACCTTGATAATAGATGAGAGTAGGAATGAGTGAAGAGTATGAACTATTATGACGTTCAGGAGAAAAAAAAATCTTGGGAATGGTTATCAATGGCTATCCGGGAATGAATTAGAGGGGAAAGAATGGTCCTTTACTTTTCCGTTTAAAAGTAATGGTTCAGCCTTTCATAAACAGCCCTAAATTTTTATTTTATTTATTTAAAATTTTAAATTTAACTAATTATGCATTTATATATATGTGTGTGTGTGTATATAACATATATAAATATATACATACATATACATAAACACACATAGACACACACACACACACATATATATAAATGTGTAAACAAAGCTTGGGAAGAAACACCTGATATGTGGCCGTGGTTGGGCATTTGCAGGCCATGATTCACTCGTGAATCGCAATCATTGAAGACCCTAGATGGGTTTATCTTCTGGAAGCAAATATTATGGAAGATGCACCCATATATCCATTTCCATGCTCCGTGGATGGGACGTGGAAGGCCTCACTTTTTGGCTGTTTTTCCGGGAGGAACCGCAATGGTTTCGCCTTACGCGTTTGCCTATTCACGGTCCATGCATGACTGACATTTCATTCCAGACTTCCCCCAAAGTTGAACAATGAACGAACAATGTTAATAAGAAAAACATTGGGTTGTCTCCGGAGCAACGTCTGATTTAACATCGCGACACAACGCGATTGCCTTGACTATTCAGACTTCGTCAAGGTAAATGTTTCCACCAATTTCCCCTCATCTTGCACTCCCAAATATTGCTTGACCTTTTGGATATTCACTTTGAACTTGGTGCCATCTTGATTTTCAAGTTCCACCGCTCCATAAGAAGAAACATAGGTCACCTTGAAAGGTCCCGACCACTTTGACAACTTAAGTATGGAGTTAAACAACAAGAATAAATCCCCAGGGGAAATCTCACTTTTCAGAAACGTCCTATCATGGTATAACTTCATTCTCTCTTTATACAAGGCTGCACTCTCATATTCCTTGAGTCGGAACTCATCAATTTCATTCAATTATTCAACCCTCAAATTTACAGCTTTGTTCCAATTAAGATTTAGCTTTTTCAAGGCCCACAACGCCTTGTATTCCAGTTCCACGGGCAATTCACATGCCTGGACAAACACCAATTGATATAGGAACATCCCAATAGGCGTCTTGTAGGCTATTTTATATGCCCACAAGGCATCATCTAACTTGCGAGACCAATCCTTCTTGTTTGCATTAATAGTCTTGGACAAGATGGTCTTGATCTCGCAGTTTAACACCTCCACCTGACTGCTAGTTTGAAGATGATATGGGGTAGCCACCTTATTCTTTACCCCGCTTTTCTCTAACAGACCACTAAATATCTTGTTGTAAAATGTAACCCCCCATTACTTATGATTGCTCGTGGTGTGACAAACCTAGAGAATATGTTTCTATTTACGAATGATGTCACATTCTTCCCTTCATTATTGGGGAGCACAATCACTTCTACCCATTTGGACAAATAGTCCATAGCAACAAAAATGTACTTCAGGCCATAAGAACTTACAAATATTCCAATGAAATCTACACCCCACACATCAAATAATTCGACTTCTAAAATCGTGGTTAGTGGAAATTCATGCTTCCTTAAGATGCCTCCATGTCGTTGGCACCAATCACAAGCTTTGACATAGTCGTGGAAGTCTTGATGGATCGTTGGCTAGCAGTATCCACTCTGCAGAATTTTCTAGGTTGTTCTTATCCCACCTTGATGTCCTCCAATAGGAAAAGAGTGACAAGCTTCAAGAATATGCACCATTCCACTTCAGGTACACATCTCCTGATTATGTTGTTATAACACAGTTTGAACAAATAAGATTCATCCTAATAAAACTTCCTCACATCATGCAAAAACTTCTTTCTTTGGTGGAAACTCATGTCATCGGGCATCACATCGCTAACTAGAAAATTAGCATAATTAGGAAACCATGGGATCAAGTCTTGGGAAGTTGCTAACACCTTTTCATCTGGGAATGCTTCATTTATCTCTAATTCATGCTTCGGTCTCCCTTCATCTTCAAGCCTTGAAAGATGATCAGCCACTTGATTTTCACACCCCTTGCGGTCCTTACATCAAAATTAAACTCTTGCAAAAGCATGACCCATTAGATCATCCTTGGCTTGGCATCTTTCATGGCCATCAAATATCAAATGGTTACATGATCTGTATGGCTGAGACATTAGTGCCCACTAAATATGCTCTGAACTTCTCAAAAACACATACCACTACTAACAACTCTTGCTCAGTAACTGTATAATTCTTTTGAGCCCCGTTGAGAGACTTGCTAGCATAGTATATTGGATGAAAGAGCTTCTCTCTTCTCTATCCCAGAACATCTCCTAATGCAACTTCGCACGCATCACATATGACTTCAAATGATTTGGTCTAGTCAGGTGCAATAATTATTGGAGTTGTGGTGAGTTTCTCCTTCAGGCATTCAAATGCCTTCAAACATGTCTCATCAAACTCAAATTTTGTTTCCTTCTCCAACAACATGCACAGCGGTTTAGCAATTTTAGAGAAGTCTTTGATAAATCTCCTGTAAAATCCAGCATGACCCAAAAAGTTTCTAACCCCTTTCACTGATATAGGGGCAATGAAAATCTAGTTGTAACTAGAGTATCCATCCAAGAAATAGTAATAAGCCCTCTCTGCTAGTCTATCCAACATCTGATCCATGAAGGGCATGGGAGAATGATCCTTCTAAGTCCACTGGTTCAGCTTTCGGTAATCCATGCATACCTCCAACCCGTAACTACTCGAGTTGGCACTAATTCATTCTTCTCATTGGGGACACAGTCATTCCCCCTTTCTTCGATACACATTGCACTGGGCTAACCTAGTGGCTGTTAGTGATGGATAAATCACTCCAGCATCCAACCATTTTATGATCTCCTTTTACACTACCTCTTAAATAGGTGGATTCAGTCTCCTTTTATGTTCAATGCTAGGAATTCAATTTTCCTCCAGCTGAATTTTATGAGTATAAATTCCTGGAGGAATGCTAATGATATCAGCGATGGTCTACCCAATGGTCCGTTCGTATGTTCTCAAGATAGACAACAAGGCTTCTACTTTCCACTCCAGCAGCTTTACAAATATGATTACTGGCAATGTCTCATGTGGCCCCAAATATGCATACCTCAAATGAGCTGGCAGCATTTGGTCCAAGACTGGTGGTTCTTCAATAGACGATTTTTTAGGTGGATTTTCTTTATTCTTCATATCTAAATCAAGCTTCTTAGGCACAAAGGAATAAGACCATGTCTGCCATTGTATGTCCCATCTCTTCAAACTCATCTATTGAGTCACCAGTAAAGTTCATGATGATTGCTGCCGAAGCTTCAGTGACAAACTTCTCCCCTGAGGTATCATCCACTACTTCATCAATGATATCAATAACTGAGATGACATTCATATCTTTGGGCTACCTTATGGATTGATATACATTGAAGACAATCTCTTCATTGTTCAGCCTAAATTTCAATTCACCTCTATCTATGTCAACCAGTGGTTTGCCTATTGCTAGAAATGGCCTCCCCAATATAATCGGCACCTCGAAATCCACTTTGCAATCTAAAATCACGAGGTCAGCTGTGAAAATAAAGTTGTTCACCTTTAGCAATACATCATACAAGATGCCCACTGGTCTTTTCATGGTTTTGTCTGCCATCAGCAACCTCATTGTCATTGGTCTAGGAGTTTCTTGAATATAGCAAGTGGCATAAGGTTGATACTTGCACACAAGTCGCATAGAGCTTTAGCAAAATTGAATGTCCCAATGGTGCATGGGATTGTGAATGCTCCTAGATCTTCCTTCTTCTGAATCAGAGATTGTGAGACAATCACACTGAAATGGTGCGTATTATCAATAGGTTCATAAATCATGGTTCTCTTCTTTGTCACCAAGTCTTTCATGAACTTGGCATAGCATGGCATTTGCTCCAAGGCATCCACTAGTGGAATATTTACGGACAACTATTTTAGCATGAAAATAAACTTGCAAAACATGCCATCCTCTGCCTTCTTCTTGAACCTTTGAGAAAATGGAGGAGGAGGCCTAGGTATTTGAGATAGCACCTTGGGCATTTCCTTCTCCTTTTTCTTTTCACATACATCTTCTTTAGCTGCAATAGGATGCTTTTCAGTCTCATCTGGATCCACATTAATGACTATCGGCTTATTAGCTACAACCAGTTTAGGATTACTCTCCTCTTCATCATCATGCTCCTCAACTCTTATTTTCGTTGTTGGACCCAAAATTCTACCTCTTCTAATGGTGATCTCCATCTCAATGATTATCATTTTTAGATTCGACATGGTATCACTTGGTAGAATTTCTTTTTGTCTGAGACTCAAAGCTGCAAAAATTTGATTCATCTGTTGTTCCAGCCACTTAATCACTATGGAGTGAGAGTTTACTAATTGATCACATTGGACAGATCTCCTTTGATTTCTTTGATCCTAGAATTTATGGATTCAACCTTCTTCAACACTTTTGCCAACATTTCCTCCTTTTAGACTGAGCTGGCTCACTGCTTGAGGGTGAACTAAGGCCTTGTTAATTCCCCTTTGGGGGAATATAAGCACCTCCCCGATTGTTCCTGAACCCTTGATCTCTATCACTCTATTTTCCCTATTCTCTGTCCCTCCAGTTGTTCTGGTCTCTCCATCCGGATCTGTCATAATCATTGTTATCTCGATACTTATTCCAACCCTGATTCCCCTGACCCTGCTTTCAAGAATCTATGTTAGATCCTTGAGGTGTAGGTTGGGAAACCCCACCCTGATTATGTCACGCCTTGCCTTGGGGATATGACTAGCACCTGGTTCCCTATTAGGACCTGAACTGCTAGACTACTGAGCCTAAGCACATCTGGTGCCTGGCTGGCTCTAACTCTGATTCACGGAGACAACAGGCTATATAACGACTATAAATACAGCCTCCGGCCGACTAGGCCGCTAGCCACCTGTACTATAACATCAGCTAACCAGAATCACATTCATATAGGAAAACCTATGCGGGCTGACAAGGCCACCATGCTGTCTAGTTAACTCTAAATCAATATAACAAATTTTGAACAGCTACGTGACCGGCAAGGTCACCACTACTGACAGGATAAGGCCTCACACGGCCAACATAAACAACTAAACATACACACGGCCCCACACGATCGGCACAACTAACCATAGGGAAATATACACAGACTGCAAGCCTCTAAGAATACTGATAAGATGGTCGGGATAGGGCCCCGACCTACCCGTACTATACAACAAAAGAAAATGAAGTAAACCTCTAAATATCAAGCTCTGGATGATAGGAGCTGATGACTCTACGCTAGCTAGGATCACGAGGGATCGGCTCCTCACCTATAGGTACCTGCAGGCAAGTAATGCAGCGCCCCAAATAGGCGTCAGTACCACTGGTACCGAGTATGCAAAGCAAACCAAACATAACTGAATAAAACAACAATGCTAGTAAATTCTGAACAGCAGGAAGTATCTAAAACTGTCTGAACTAGCAGGATCTGGAATAGGCTTATCTGTACTGAAGGTAAGGTAGAATCATACCTGTCGTCATGGCTACCTGTTGTCTATCAACTAATAGATATCATGTATATACATATATATAAAACACACAAGAACCTATATCAGCCCCCATAAGCCGGAAGGTGTCAACCAACACACAATCTATATACCTCTACCCGGGTCAAAACCATCCAAAAATAAATCACTCCACTCGTCTACTAACTACGAGCACCTCTACCGGCCCCCTAGGTCTCCAGCTCGGGCTATGGCCTCTGATATAAATAACTGTGTCTGAGCCCGAATGACTCCTGTACTGTAAACTGTAATCTGTATCTGTATCTATATCTGTAATCTGCCCGTTGGGCGCAAGCGCACAACAGGGTAAGCTATACTGCTATGCTGATCAGCCTGATATGGGGAATGCTTCATCCCATCTTCGTCCTACTATGGACGGCATACCACTCCTTGGAGTGGCGTATCCCCACCCTCACGGCGGGTCGACACAGTTACCAACCCAGGGGCGGTGAGGATGCTCAAAGGGTGCCCTCATAACACAAATAGGTCTCAACAAACAATAATCACATATAGCAAGCATGTTTAAACTGAAAATACTATCTGTACTCTGATTTCTCATTCTGAACTCTTTTCTGTGTTATACTGATTCTCATACTGAACTATACTGTATCTGAGATATTGTCTGACTCTCGGACTATACTGTAACTGAGATATCATCTGACTGTCTGGCTATACTGTATCTGGGATATTATCTGACTGTCTGATATTGCTTTACTAACTTTTATTCTGAATATATATCATAATATCATATAACATGCTTGATAAATTCAAACTGGACTCAATTTTCGACTTCTGAGTTCTTTCTCCTATACATCACGCTATTTACTGTACTAGATTACTAACTTGCCGAGGGAATTAGCTTTACATACCTTCGCTTCGGAGTTCCTGACTAACTGGCATAGTTCGGTCAGTATTTCTACTATTTCTCCCAACTGCATGAATATACATATCAATTAGAGCTAAATACACTAAAATTCTAAAGAAAACATCACTTTCAATATATATATAGCCCAAACTTTGGCTTATTGAAAAACGGTTGAAAACTCGCTATTTCTCGAAAGTCCAGAAGGGAGAAATACTCACTTTAGGGCTAGGAGTATATTGACACTAATTTGGAGCAATTCCACTTACCTTAGCTCGGTAGCACAACGATTCGCCGGCCGAATTTCATGAAACTAAATCTGTAGGAATGCTCCTTACTGCTTAATACCTTGGTATCTGGAGTTAATTTGAGTTTGGGTCATGTTTGATGGCGTAATTGGACGAATATTTCTAAGGAACCTTCGTTCTCCCTATTTTCTCTCGGCTTCTCTAGAAATTTTTATGAATTATATCATTAAAACCGAAGTTGGAGGCTTTTATACTTAGGGATGGACAGGGCCTCCATGACATGGAGCCAACGCCGAGGCCCTCCCTCCGTGGCACGTTGCCATCGCGGAGGGGTTCTGCCCCGGCTCCTTCCGCAGTGGTTCGACGGATTTCTTATCAGGTCTTTCCTCGGGCCTTTTTCTAGCATGTTTGGCATTCAAAAACTCTTAACCAACATGAAAATAGGCCATCTACATGTCGAGAATTTATGAGGTGTAACATTCTCCCCCCCTTAAGAACATTCGTCCTCGAATGTGAACTTCTATTTGTAAGAATTCTCGGCTTACTCAAGTCATTTCTAGAAAAATTTTGGCAGAGTCTCCCCTGTAATATGGACTATCTCAAGAACCTGAAATGCAGAAAAGTCCAATACAGGTACTCTACACAATACTATAGTATCCATCTCATAAAAGACTAGAGTCAACTACCTCATTTACACATATACTAAGGCACTATATAAAATAACAATACTAACATACCTGTTATCTGACTAGGCTTGAAACAAGTGAGGATATCTGATTTTCATATCTTCCTCTACTTCCCAGGTCATCTCTTCTCGGTTCCTATTATGCCACAGCACCTTGACAGAAGCAATATCTTTCGTTCTCAATCTACGAATCTGTTTGTCTAAGATGGCTACTGGAACCTCTTCATAGGCCAGCTTTTCCGTAACATGGACATCCTGGACTGGGACAACTCTGTGAGGGTCTCCTATGCACTTCCTTAGCATAGATACGTGGAAAGCTGGATGAACAAACTCTAATTCTGGAAGCAAGTTCAACTCATATGCCACTCGGCCTACTCTTCGCCGAATCTGATAAGGCCTAACGAATCTCGGGCTAAGCTTACCTCTCTTACCAAATCTCATCACCCCTTTCATTGGAGATACTTTAAGAAATACCCAGTCATTCACATCAAATTCTAGGTCTCTGCGCCGCACATCAGCATATAATTTCTGGCGGCTCTGTGCAGTCAGTAGGCGTTCTCTGATAAGCTTTACCTTCTCCTCTGACTGTTGAATGATATCTGGCCCAACCAGCGCTGACCCTCCCACTTCAAACCAGCCAACTGGCGATCTGCATTTTCGCCCATACAATGCCTCAAAGGGCGCCATCTGGATAGCTGAGTGATAACTATTATTATAAGCAAACTCAATCAGTGGCAAATGCTCATCCCAGCTACCTCCAAAGTCTAGCACACACGCCCGTAGCATATCCTCAAGCATCTGAATAGTGCGTTTAGCCTGTCCATCTGTCTGAGGGTGAAATGTTGTTCTCAAATTAATATACGTCCCCAGACCTCTATGAAATGACTGCCAAAATTTAGCTGTAAATTGTGCTCCTCTGTCAGAGATAATAGATACTGGAACACCGTGTAATCTAACTATTTCTCTGATATACAATTCGGCGTAATCTTCAGCAGAGAAAGTAGCTTTCACTGGCAGGAAATGGGTTGATTTTGTCAGTCTGTTCAACTATTACCCAAATGGAGTCATGTCTATGTCTGGTATGGGGTAATCCTACTAAAAAGTCCATGTTCACTACTTCCCATTTCCGAAGAGGCACAACTATGTCCTGAGTCAATCCACCCGGTTTCTAGTGTTCCGCTTTTACCTATTGGCAGTTAGGACATTGGGCTACAAATTTTTCTATTTCCCTCTTCATACTTGGCCACCAGTAGATTTCCTTGATATCGTGGTACATTTTCTTCGCGCCTGGGTAGAGAGAATAGCGGGCGTAATGTACCTCATTCATAATCTGCTGGCGGAGCCCTGAAATATCTAGAACACAGAGACGGCCCTTACATCACAGCACTTCATCCTTAGTTACCTGAAAATCTGGCACTTTCCCTTTCTGAATTCTGTCCTTAAGCTGTACCAGGTTAGGATCTTCATATTGTCGTTCTTTTACCTCTACAACTAATGACGACACAACAGTGTTTTGAATTACCTCTCTGTTGTCCTCTGTTTCTGCTACACGAACAGCTAGGCTGGCTAATTGATGTATTTCTCTGACCAACTCCTGCTGCTCGGGCTGCAAATACGCCAAACTTCCCATTGATTTACGACTGAGAGCATCTGCTACTACATTGGCTTTTCCTAGATGATACAGAATGTCCACGTCATAATCTTTCAATAATTCCAACCAGCGACGTTGTTGCAAATTCAACTCCCTCTGGGTTAAGATATACTGTAGGCTCTTATGATCTGTGAAAATATCCACATGGACGCCATACAAGTAATTTCTCCATATCTTTAAGGCATGGATCACTGCGGCTAACTCCAGGTCATGGGTAGGATAATTCTTTTCGTGTTTCCTCAGCTATCTGGAAGCATACGCAATCACTTTACCGTGCTGCATCAACACACAACCCAACCCAATACCTGATGTGTCACAATACACTGAATAACCCTCTGTACCTTCCGGTAATGCTAACACTGGAGCGGAGGTTAATCTGTCTTTTAATTCTTGGAAACTCTGCTCACATGCCTCTGTCCACTGAAACTTTATTGCTTTCTGCATCAGCTTAGTCAGTGGTGCCGCTATAGTGGAGAATCCCTCAATAAATCTTCTGTAATATCCTGCTAATCCCAGAAAACTGCGGACTTCGGTCAGAGTGGTAGGTCTAGGCCATGTTTTGACTGCTTCTATTTTCTGCGTGTCCACCTGTATACCAGCATCCAACATAATATGCCCCAAGAAGGCTACTGAGTTCGGCCAGAATTCACATTTGGAGAACTTAGCATATAACTGGCGGTCCCTAAGAATCTGGAGCACTGTCCGTAAATGAGTCTGGTGGTCTGCCTCTGAGCAAGAATACACCAGAATATCATTGATAAATACTATCACGAACAGGTCCAGATATGGTTTGAAGGTGTTGTTCATCAGGTCCATAAATACTGCTAGGGCATTCGTCAACCCAAAGGACATAACTAAGAATTCAAAGTGGCCATATCGGGTCCTAAAAGCTATTTTGGGAATGTCTCTTTCACGAACTCGAACCTGATGATATCCAGATCGTAAGTCAATCTTGGAGAAATATCTGGCCCCTTGTAGCTGATCAACCAAATCATCTATTCTGGGAAGCGGATACTTATTCTTTACTGTAACTTTATTCAGCTGCCGGTAATCTATACACATGCGGAGTGAGCCATCCTTCTTTCTCACAAACAGAACTGGCGCACCCTACAGTGAAGTACTCGGCCTGATAAAGCCCTTATTTAACAGATCCTTCAGCTGCTCCTTTAATTCTCTGAGTTCAGCAGGAGTCGTACGATACAGAGGGATTGATATGGGCTGCGTGCCTGGTAGTAAGTCGATTGCAAAATCTATTTCCCTTTCTAGGGGAATACCAAGTAGCTCATCTGGAAATACATCAAGGAATTCATTCACCACTAGAACAGACTGGAGTGTCGGAGACTCTACCCGAACATCCTGAACCCTGACTAGGTGGTAAATACATCCCTTAGCTATCAACTTTCTTGCCTGAAGGTAGGAAATAAACATACCTTTTGGCATAGCTGTGCTTCCCTTCCACTCTCACACTGCCTCCCCTGGAAAGTGGAATCGGACCATCTTGGTCCAACATTCTACGTTAGCATAGCATGGTACCAACCAATCCATATCCATAATGGCATCGAAATCAATCATCTCTAGTTCTACTAGATCTACTGTAGTCTGACGATCAGCAACCTTTACTGTACACCCTCGATAAATTATGCTAGCTATAATGGAGTCACCGACAGGTGTAGATACTGAGAAGGGATGCTGTAACAATTCTGGTGCAACACTAAACTTTCAAGCCACAAATGGGGTAACATAGAACAAAGTGGACCCTGGATCAATCAGTACATAAGCAGGGCATGAGAAAATAGTCATCATACCTGTTACCATATCTGAAGATGCCTCTGAGTCCTGTCTCCCTGGTAATGCATAGGTACGGCTTGAGCCCGTACCTGAACTAGAGGCTCCTGATCTACCTTGGCCTCTACCTGCTGAACCTGAGGGCCTACGCCCTGCTGAGGCTACTGGAGATCGTGGCCCTACGGATCCCCTGTCCTGGCTATCTCGGCTACCTTGCCCCCTGGCCGGACAATCTTTCATCAAGTTCCCCTCCTGCCTGCATATATAACATCCTGAGGATCCATATCTACAAGCTCCGATGTGATCTCGATTGAAAATAGGGCAGGGTGGGGGTGTGTATCTGCTCTGCTCTATCCTCCTCTGTTGAGGTGGATCCACCGTTCGAGAACTTCCACCAGACTCTGACTGCCCTCGACGAATAAATCTACCCCTCTGCTGTTGTGGTGGAGGTGGGGGTCTTGGGGGCCTGTCTGACAACCGGGGCCTGGGTCCTCTCTGAATCTCCCTCTGTATTCCATCTGACCTATCTCTGCGGCACTGCTCCTGATTTGTTTGTCTACTATCCTATTGCCGCTGTCTAAGGCCCTCAATAGTATGGGCAAAGGCCTGCACCCGGGCAATGTCCATATCTTCCCGTAATGTAGCTGTCATGCATGCCTCAATGTATTCTGGGTTCAGACCCATAATAAATCGGTGGACTCTGGATGGCATGGAGTCCACAGAACTGGAGCATAGTGGGCCAAGGACTCAAACTGTAAGGCATATTCTCGTACGCTCCTCGCCCCCTGCTCCAAGTGCAAGAACTGATCCATTCGAGCCTGCCTGATCTCCCGTGGAAAATAACGATCCAGGAAGGCCTCCGAGAAGCTGGACCAGGTCAGAGAAGCAACATTTCTCCCTCCAGACCTTTCCCAGCTCTCGTACCATAATACAGCTACGTCTCGCAACCAGAATACTGCTAACTCGACTGAATCCGTAGGTGTCACATGCATGACCCTAAAGATTCTCTGCATCTGATCTAGAAAATACTGGGGTTCCTCTGCCTGATCAGACCCTGTGAACTGTGGGGAACCCAATGCCAAAAATTCCCTGACCCTCGAACTACCAGATCCACCTGATGGCTCTGCTGTTACAGGTGGCATTGACTGGCGCTAAGTGGCCATCATTTGTGCCAACATAACAACTACACTACGAACCTCCTGGTCGGATGGTGTAGGTACAGGAGCTATCAGAGGCGGCGGCGTTCCGAATGGCTCCTGGTGAGATGGGGTCTACTGTGAAGGCTATGATGATGCCTCTATATTGCCCTCAGATCGGGCTGATTCTAAATGAAGCTGAGGCATCCTGCTGGTGCCTTCTCCTGCTGCGGTATCCAACCTTCTACCTGTGGCAGGGTCTCGCTGGTCTGCCATTTTTATCTGTAGACAAAGAATATGATAAGTTTTAAGAACTTAACCCTATACTGTACCACTCTACAGCACGACTGAATAGGAACAAAGAGTAACCATCCTATCATCCCTTGCAGCCTCCTGCCTATAGTATGTGGTGCACAACACATCCATAGACAAGACTCTACTTAGCACGGCTTGCAGACTCCCTGGGACACGACCTGCTCCGATACCAAGTTTGTCACGCCCCGCCTTGGGGGGTATGACTGGAACCTGGTGCCTTATTAGGACCTGAACTGCTAGACTACTGAGCCTAAGCACATCTGGTGCCTGGCTGGCTCTAACTTTGATTCACGGAGACAACGGGCTATATAACGGCTGTAAATACAGCCTCCGGCCAACTAGGCCTCTAGCCACATGTACTATAACATCAGCTAACCAGAATCACATTCATATAGGGGAACCTATGCGGGCTGACAAGGCCACCATGCTGTCTAGTTAACTCTAAATCAATATAACAAATGCTGAACAGCTACGTGACCGGCAAGGTCACCACTACTGACTAGATAAGGCCTCACACGGCCAACATAAACAACTAAACATACGCACGGCCCCACACGACCGGCACAACTAACCATAGGGAAATATACACGGACCGCAAGCCTCTAAGAATACTGATAAGATGGTTGGGATAGGGCCTCGACCTACCCGTACTATACAACAAAAGAAAATGAAGTAAACCTCTGAATATCAAGCTCCGGATGATAGGAGCTGATGACTCTGCGCTGGCTAGGATCACGAGGGATCGGCTCCTCTTCTATAGGTACCTACAAGCAAGTAATGCAGCACCCCAAATGGGCGTCAGTACCACTGGTACCGAGTATGCAAAGCAAATCGAACATAATTGAATATAAACAACAATGCTTGTAAATTCTGAATAGCAGGAAGTATCTAAAACTGTCTGAACTAGCAGGATCTGGAATAGGCTTATCTGTACTGAAGGTAAGGTAGAATCATACCTGTCGTCATGGCTACCTGTTGTCTATCAACTAATAGATATCATGTATATACATATATATATATATATATATATATATATAACACAAGAACCTATACCAGCCCCCATAAGCCGGAAGGTGTCAACCAACACACAATCTATATACCCTTACCCGGGTCAAAACCATCCAAAAATAAATCACTCCACTCATCTACTAACTACGAGCACCTCTACCGGCCCCTAGGTCTACAGCTCGGGCTATGGACTCTGATATAAATAACTGTATCTAAGCCCGAAGGACTCCTGTACTGTAAACTGTAATTTGTATCTGTATCTATATCTGTAATCTGCCCCTTGGGCGCAAGCGCATAACAGGGTAAGCTACACTGCTATGCTAATTAGCATGATATGAGGAATGCTCCATCCCTTCTTCGTCCTACTGCGGATGGCATACCACTCCTTGGAGTGGCGTATCCGCACCCTCACGGTGGGTCGACATAGTTACCAACCCAGGGGCGGCGAGGACGCTCAAAGGGTGCCCTCATAACACAAACAGGTCTCAACAAACAATAATCACATATAGCAAGCATGTTTAAACTGAAAATACTATTTGTACTCTGATTTCTCATTCTGAACTCTTTTCTGTGTTATACTGATTCTCATACTGAACTATATTGTATCTGAGATATTGTCTGACTCTCTGACTATACTGTAGCTGAGATATCATCTGACTGTCTAGCTATACTGTATCTGGGATATTATCTGACTGTCTGATATTGCTTTACTAACTTTTATTCTTAATATATATCATAATATCATAAAACATGCTTGATAAATTCAAACTGGACTCAATTCTCGACTTCTGAGTTCTTTCTCCTATTTATCACGCTATTTACTGTACTGGATTACTAACTTGCCGAAGGAATTAGCTTTACATACCTTCACTTCGGAGTTCCCAACTAACTGGCGTAGTTCGGTCAGTATTTCTGCTATTTCTCCCAACTGCATTCATACACATATCCATTAGAGATAAATACGCTAATATTCTGGAAGAAAACATCACTTTTAATATATATATAGCCCAAACTTTGGCTTATCAAAAAATGGTCGAAAACTCGCTATTTCTCGAAAGTCCAGAAGGGAGAAATACTCACTTTAGGGCTAGGAGTATATTGACACTAATTTGGAGCAATTCCACTTACCTTAGCTCGGTAGCACGACGATTCGCCGGTCGAATTTCACGAAACTAAATTCGTAGGAATGCTCCTTACTGCTTAATACCTCGGTATCTGGAGTTAATTTGAGTTTGGTTCGTGTTTGACGGCGTAATTGGACGAATATTACTAAGGAACCTTCGTTTTCCCTGTTTTCTCTCGGCTTCTCTGGAAATTTTTATGAAATATATCATTAAAACCGAAGTTGGAGGCTTTTATACTTGGGGCTGGACAGGGCCTCCGTGACACGGAGCCAACGCGGAGGCCCTCCCTCCGTGGCACGTTGCCATTGCGAAGGGGTTCTGCCCCCGCTCCTTCCGCGGTGGTTCGACGGATTTCTTATCCGGTCTTTCCCCAGGCCTTTTCCTAGCATGTTTGGCATTCAAAAATTCTTAACCAACATGCGAATAGGTCATCTACATGTCTAGAATTTATGGGGTGTAACAGATTAGCAATATAGCTGGCCTCTTCTTCATATTTCTAATAATATTCATCATGTTGAGGCACCTGCTCTTGATTTGACATGGCATTGCCTTTTATGATCCAGTTCCCATCAGGTGTTTTATTAGCAAGTTCATCTGAGTCTTAAGTTGAGCCATATCCTCATCTCTTTCCTCTTCTCTTCTCAACAATTCTCTGGTCACTCCTTTGGATTGCACACTAGTTAGAGCTTCTACCTCTCGTGTGTTCCATGCTCTGTTTGTTCTATTCATCTTGTCTAACATTGCACCTGTGACAACAAACAATTGATCCACAAGTGATCCTTCTACAATATTATTCGCTACCGCTTTGTTCAGGCCATCCGGCGACCTGCAAAATGACTGCAAGAGGACTTCATCAGGAAGTCTGTGATTCAGACACTGCTTGATTTTCTTTTTTAACCTCAACCAAGCCTCATGCAGTGCTTTATTTGGTAACTGATAAAAGTTGTCGATTTCATCCCTTAACTAGATCATTCGAGAGGGAGGAAAAAATATTTCTAGGAAAGCAGTAGTTAGTTCTTCCCATCATGTGATTGATTCATTCGGCAGTTCTCCAAGCCATATAGTTGCTTTTCCAGTTAATAAGAAAGGGAACAATCTGAGCCTTATTGCCTCTTGTGACACACTCGGCAACTTATATACACTACATATCTCTGTGAATTTCTTCAAATATTGGTTCGGATCCTCATGAAGCCAACCTCCATACAGTCCCTTCATGTTAAGCCGATGCATTATGGTGTTGGTGATATGTAACTTGGCGTTTCTACCAAGTTCTGGCAGTACAATGGCACCTGCATACCCTGTTTGCTCCCAATCAAGCTCCTCTGCAGGAGGAGCACGCCTGTTAGTAGGAGGCTGATTTCTCAAACCTTGTTAAGCATTTTAGGCTACTGCAGTAACTTGAGCTTCAGTCAACTCAACATTATCAAGATTTTACATTTAGCCTTCCAAAAAACAAAAACAAAAAAACAAAATAAATTACAAAATATGGACTAAATAAATTTTGAATTTACACTAGATATAGATTTTAAAAATTGAATTTCCTGTAATGGCGTCAAAATTTGATACGCCCAAATTACACCTATTAGAAAGGTATAGTTAAGGCGGTCGTTGTTCAAATATATAACCCAATAAGGTCGAGATTGAATCCCATAGGGAATAAGGTGCGAAATTTATTAAAAGTGACTATTTAAATTTGTTTAGTCGATATTTCAGTAAATAAGGGGGAGACAAACTAAAAGTTAAAATGGTGAAATAATAATCAACAAGTGATTTCGATGGTTAGCTAACTGAAATTTTCAATAATAGGAAAGCATTAGGGTTGTGTGTTCTATGATTTTGTAATAGCTACAGGTCTAAAATTGATTGAGATCATACTTTGATCATAAGTTCACTGACTGATGCTTTCAGAATCTTATATAAAGTCTTTCAATCCAATTAGACAATTTTCACTTCAATTCCTTTTGGATATTGCGCGATTAATGAAGCACAAGCATCAAGAGTCTCAAGTAAACTAATCTAATTAAAGTATTAGTTATTAGACAAGGATTAGAAATCTTAAATCACTGTTATTACTTATTTTCCTAGATCTTTTCCTCTTTTTCTAGAAAGAAAGATTCGAATGCTAGTTCTAACGTTTGCAACCGTCAGAAATTCCAAGAAAAAAAATAAGATACTAACTTAAACTTATGATCTCATATGACCTCTAATGTTGGATACATGTGACCATAACGTTTCATAGTATCCATAACCCTAGTCACAAAATTTATCTATTCATGATTAATAATAATAATCTTGGGAAGAAAAGAGATGATAAACACATACTCACAAGAATGAACACAAAAATATATTGATTTGAAGGTCTTCACCAAAAACTCACAAACATAGTTTCTCTTTTCCCTCTTAGAAGTATTTCAAGAATAATATCGATGATGATCATTTTTACCCTCATATATCCCCTTGAAAACCCTACAAAAATCCTAAAAAGAAAATAAATGGCGTACTTATAATTACAAAAATGCAACCCTCACAACATTCGTTGTGGATCCGTGACCACTGTTAGCCATCCGTGGGCCACACTTTGATCTCATTCTAGGTGAAACTATTGCCAACTTTTTGTCTTTGACTAAGATCCATTGACATCCCACGGTTTGTGAATCGCGATATGGCTTGTGTGGCATTTGCACTATCAGTGAGCATGAGATTCTGGCTTGAAACACGGTTAATTTGCGGTCCGCGCTTTATAATCCGCAGTCTGCGGTTCAATCACAGATCGCATAACTGAGAAGAGTTCTTCTAGTTCTAGATGCGATGGATCTACGATCCACGTTTGGTCATCCGCAGTCCACGCATGAGAGCATCTCACAGAGTTTAAGTTGCTTGCCTTGATATTTGAAGTATTTTTACTTGATTCCTTCTCAACCTCTTCTGAATGGGAATTTCCTGTACAGATAAAAAGAAATCATGATAAGTACTTCTTTTCACATCAAACTATCACAAAGATCTAAGCTTTAGACTAGATAAGTTGGTCAAGATGTCAACTTATCAGGTACAAAATATTTATCTTCACAATTTTCATTGCATTACAAATATAGTAGGAAAAAAAAAGCGGATATATGGTGATTCTTCTCAATATGCAAGATAATAATAAGTCTTTGTCTTAATTTTTAATCCTTATCTTCTTAAAATTAAAATAATTTAATAAAAATATTTAAAAAGGAGTAAAATGCTATAAAAAAAAAACAAAGTTGTGATGGAATACTTACATGTTTAAATAAAATCATTCATGTGATTATTTTGGACAGAGTAAAAAAAGTAATGGTGTCATTATCTCATTTCTACTCAAAAACTTTACAAAACCACTCAGTCACATCTTTAGTTTGTATCGAAAAAAATTTCCTCCATTTTTTTCTACTCTCTTTTTTATTTTCCTCTTGACCATCCATCTATCTAGCTAATTACAAAGTGATGAATAATTATGATAATATATTCAATGAACTTGAACCACTTTTTTATGGTGATGAATGGACCATCGCAAGATTTCCATTGATCAAATTCACAAAGCTAATGATAATCAGTTAATTCTTATAAATAATCAAGATGAGCAGAAAAAAGATTGTCCTGATTCTAAAAAAATCACCATAGAAGAAAAGGATCAAGAAGTGATTTGAGGTGGCATAGATTTGAAGACAGATGTTGATCGATTTGTTGTGAAAGATCAAAAATATCATAAAGAAATCAGTGATGATGATGATGTGGTCAAACAAGAAAATGTTGTAGATCAAAACAATGAGACAAATTATCAAAACTTAAAAAATGATGATGAGGTTATAAAGGGAATAGAGAAGGTCCTTCTACCCAATCTACTAATGAGCCATTGGTGGAAAGAAGAACTAACCTTAGGAGAGCTCATAGAAGGGCTGCTAATCCTCCACAAGATCTAATCAGACGAAAATTGGAGAAAACATAGTGCAAAATGAGAGGATTGATGCTGAAGATTTCATCTTACCTGATGGTTGGACAACTGAAGTTTCGTGTTAGATAAAAAGAAAGTAGTTCTGGCCACAAAGAATACGGTAAATTAATAATTAATTTTCTCTACTTATCATAAAATGTTCAATTAGTTTGCTAATCTTAGAGTAAGGGTGGGCATAAATACCGAAGAATAAAAAATTTGAATCAAACCAAATTAATTCAATTTTTCAGTTTCGATTCTTCGATTCTTCGGCTCGATGTTTGATTTTATCTTAGGAAGTTCGGCTCTTCGATTGGTGTTCGGTATAAGAGTCACAGTTCTTTGGTGTACCGAAGACTAAAGTTTAAATATATTTTTAAATAATATCTATATTTAATTTATATAACCCAAATTCTTTTTTAAAAAGGGAGGTTACATAAATACAACTTTTTAAAATTGTAATTATAAAAGTTATAACTATTTTTTAACTACATAATATACAATATGTACCTTATACATAATTAAATGGATAAATATTGTAAATATGGCAATTTTCTATAAATGACATAAGTAATAATTTCTTTCATAATCTTAAGTAGATTAAATATGGTAAAAGTTTAATATGTATTATTATATTTAACACCATACATATACTAAGTATGCTAAATATGTATTATTATATATTTTTAATTTTTTTTTATATTATCCTAATATTCATCATCCATAAATTTTTGTTTTACTAGGTCTTTCACATATAAAGATTATGAATATAATATATATTACACATCATATACGATATATTATATTATGCATATGTGTATTAATATATTATATTATATAACTGAAATATATATGCGCAATCTATTTTTTGTATTATGCATAATTTTTTATTAATAAATATTTTATACTTAAAATTTAATACCATACATATACCAAATATGTATACTACATTTTTAATTTTTTTTTATATTATCTTCATATTTATCATCCACAAATTTTTCTTTTACTTTAGTCTTTCAAATATAAAGATTATGAATATAATATATATTAGACACCATATAGTATATATTATATTATGCATATGTGTATCAATATATTATACTACATAATTGAAACATATATGTGCATCTAATTTTTTATATTATGCATAATTTTTATTAATATAAAAATATATTTGATGAACCTTTGGATGAATTCACCCTTTATTCAAGGATCTTAAAATATTTTAATAAAATAAAAATAAATTTTAATAAATTACAACTAATTTATAAAAAATGGAGAAGAGAGAAATTCTTGGAAAATCAAATAAAAATGGAGAAGAAAGAGGGAATTTTTGGAATTTTTGGATAAATAAATATGGAGAAGATAGAGTAATTTTTGAAAAATAAAAAATGAACAAGATGGAAGAATTGTAAGAATTTTTGAAAAAATAAATATGGAGAAGATAGAGGGATTCTTGGGATTTTAAAAATTTCTGCAAAAAAAAAAAAGAGATGGAAATGAGAGTATTTTATATTATTTTATGTATTTGTTATGAAATAATAAAGAAAAAACAAGAATATTATAGAGAAAGAGGGAAGAGAGAAGTTCTTGTTTCTCTTGATGGGATGAAATACAATGAAGGAGAACCCCTCTATTTATAGGGATAATTTCTCCTAACTTTTCTCCAAAAGATAGACTTTCACATAATATAAACACATGTATCCACTACAATATAAATACCTTTATAGACATTCACTATAATACAACTATGTTTATAACACTCCTCCTTGAATATCTATTTGATAGATAATGTGCCTCGTTAAAACCTTACTAGAAAAAACCCAGTGAAAAAAAATCTAGTGAAGGAAAAAGAGTACACATATCTAATAATACGCATTTTGGCTGCCTCATTGAAAACCTTACAAGGAAAATTCAGTGGGACAAAATCTCGTAAGGAAAAAAGAGTACAACGCGTATTAACTTCCCCTAATGAGAACATCCTTGAATCTTTGCATCCCGATCTTCTGCACCATCTTCTTGAAAGTTGCAGTTGGTAGAGATTTGGTGAATAAATCAGTCACATTGTCACTTGAACGAATCTGTTGCACATTGATATCACCATTCTTTTGGAGCTCATGTGTGTAGAAAAACTTTGGCGAGATGTGCTTCGTTCTATCTCCTTTTATGAATCCTCCCTTTAGTTGTGCTATGCATGTTGCATTATCTTCATACAAAATTGTGGGTACTTTTTCACATTTCAAACCACATTTTTCTCTAATGAGATGTATCATGAACCTCAACCACAAACATTCTCGGTTTGATTCATGAATAACTATTATCTCAGCATGATTTGATGAAATAGCTATGAGAGACTGCTTTGTGGATCTCCAAGATATGGCAGTACCTCCACATATGAACACGTAGCCAGTTTGAGATCGAGTTTTGTGTGGGTCAGATAGATACCCAGCATCAGCATAACCAATAAGATCGGGACTGCAATTATTAGAATAATATAAGCTCATATCGGTAGTCCATTTTAGATACCGCATTATGTGTTTGATCCCATTCCAATGTCTCCTAGTAGGAGCAGACTATATCTTCAGGACCAAGAATTTTCTTGTTCTTTTAAATCCTTCAAGGATTTTCATATATCCTTCTGTCTCTCTAGACATGAAAATAATTTAATTATGCGCATATCAAGTTTTTCATATATTACCAGACTTATGAGGAACCTCAAAATAATTGCATCTACCACAAGAGGACCTATCCATATAATAATGTCAGATTTTACGAAAATTTTTTATGCCACAAGAATCCATTTATATCCACTGACATTATACTTGAATTGCGTATTTTTAATTGGCCAATCATTTATCTTTCCATACTTTTTGACATATTTGAATTCAAGATCCTCGTCAATATTTATAATATTGAGGCTCTACATTATATCAAAGGTATCGTCGATGATCATTTTGATATTAGTTCCAATGCGACATAACTTATTGAGATATCTTCATTTTTCGTCATTTTCAGGTACCTGAACCTTTGCCAAGGTTTTATGAAGTGTTATGTCGTGGTGCTTTCTTAAAAAACTTGCCTCATCATTATGACCATCTTAATCATTTGTTCCTCTCCTTCTTCAAGGAGTTGTATATTTGGACCTTTCATTGGAGAATTTGCAACTGAATTATAAAATAAAGTTAGGAAATATATCTGGCAATTGATTTGCAATTATTTTGAAAGTGAATTATCTATTGAACTTTAAGTTCACTTTTTTTTCCCGAGAATCTAGATAATTCATCCCACACTTAATTTTCAGCTGCTAATCACTTCTCCTTCTAATGTTAGAAAAACTAACATTTACCCCCCCAAGATCATTTGGGGACCCATCCTTGTGCGTTGTGGTGGAGCAATTAAATCATATAGCACACATTCAAATTTTTAGATGGAATTATTTGGTTCCTGACCCTGAACCAATTGTGAGGGGAAACCTTGTAGGCTTGATGCATTTAAGTGTTGCTATATGTTAAATAAATATATCTCATACCAAATTTTATTTGGGAGTTTTATTCTCATAACCTATGATTTAGCTATAATTGGAGGCATACAATTTTTGCTAAACCAACATAGATATGAATCAACATTATCAACATGATTTTATAATTTGGAACTATGCTCTTAATTTAATAATTCAAGCAATAACCTTACAAAAATCAGTTGCAAGTTGATATCAAAATACATGTGACCATACCATAGATGCATCTATTAGCAAACGGTTCACATGGTAGGTGAACGGACCCATATTCACCCTTTTATAAGTTTTAAAATTTTAGAGAATATAATTTCAATCTTAGCTAATCAAGATCATTCTATCACGAGAACAATCAACACAAGAGAATTCTTGAAGAATCTTTTATTTCTTCAACATACAGCCACGTGAATTCTCAATTATTTTAACATCACATTTGAACCGGGATGGCCAACTAGTTATGCCAACTTATTTCAGTAAACTTCTAGTTTACTTTCGTATGTGATTTCATCATCATACCCATATTTATGTACTACAAATAAAAAAAACGGCGGGTAATCTTTTACATAAATATTTATAACCCGCTTCAATTGTAGTAGCATTGAGATATTAGATCTTTCCATAATTTATAGTCTCAATTTTTTTTCAATGTCCTTGAAACTTATAAGTTTTCTTTTGAGACTTATTACAATAATTTCATTCCTTCAGGTAGTAATACATTAGCTCTTCCGGAGCTCTCAATTAATTTTGTGTACTACCATATATTCAATCATATCAACATCATTAATAGTTTCTCCACATAGTTTCAATTTAGAAACAATTTTGAATGTTGATGAGCTATACTCATGAATAGACTTATAGTCTTGATGGATCAAATCGTATCGTGTCTTTGGGTGGATGACCATCTTCAGGTGGTCATATCCTTCTTTTAGGCTATTCCACAAAACATGTGGATCCTTAATTGTGAGATATTTAATTTTAAAAATTGTCAAGATGATGACGCAAGAATATCATAGCCTTAGCACGATCTTTATTTGATACTTTGTTTTCACTTTTAATGGTGTCTCCAAGACTCATTGCATCCATATGGATTTCAGCATCCAATACCCATGAAAGGTAGTTCTTCCCCGAACTTTGAAGGGCAACGAAATCAAGTTTCGTAAGGTTAGCCATATTAAAAAAAAGAAAAAAATAATAACTTGGCCTTCAAATTTTGAAACAGTAGAGTCGTAGAGCAACAGTATCACCAAAGGAATATCACTCCTGTGGTTAAGTAATACATCTTTCGAAAAGTTTTTTTTAATTTTTTCTTACCTCAGATCATTCAAAGTGAGTACTTAAGGCAGAGACTCCTGCTGATAACGTGTTATGAAATAATAAAGAAAGAACAAGAATATTATAGAGAAAGAGAGAAGGAAAGAAGTTCTTATTTCTTTTGATGGGATGAAATACAATGAAGGAGACCCCTCAATTTATAGGGACAATTCCTCCTAACTTTTCTCCAAAAGATAGACTTTCACTATAATATAAACACATGTATCCACTACAATACAAATATATTTATAACATTCACTATAATACAACTATGTTTATAACAGTATTTAAATTTTTATATTAGGTATATAATCTCTTTTATATATATATATATATATATATATATATATATATATATATATATATACATATATATAAGTAGAATAGATATTTTAGGAAAATAAAATGTGTACAAAATGTAAATAAAAATATAAAAATTTAAATAGGTTGTATTTATGTAAT
The DNA here is from genome assembly GCA_035772735.1 of Datura wrightii. Taxonomy (NCBI): domain Eukaryota; kingdom Viridiplantae; phylum Streptophyta; class Magnoliopsida; order Solanales; family Solanaceae; genus Datura; species Datura wrightii. The sequence goes on along the minus strand of JASDFA010000016.1, from coordinate 29,851,253 downwards.
TTTATTAAAAGTATTATAATTTTTTAATTATGATTTTTAAAAATTTGTGTAAGAAATCCAAACCAAAATCCATTTGGGCCTTTGGCATTTCAAATTTAGTCCAATCGAACACAACATTTTAACCTAAAGGCTAAATCCCTTAATCTCACTCTCGAGTCTCATTTCTCGTGAAAGATCAAGAAAATATTAGGTGTTAAGAAAATCTAGTAGGTGCTAGTTGCCTAGTAGCTACTCTCAATTATATTTTATTGCTAATGTTTAATATAACGCGCTAAGTTATTTATTATTGTAGAAGTTATATGAAATAGCATTATTGAACACATTTATTTCATGTCAAACATTTTAATAATTTTGTTCCGTTTTATTTCTCACATGCACCAAAAAACTATTTTAGAAATACCGAACCGTAGTTGAAAAAATCAAACTGAACCGAATTAATTTGGTTTGGTGTATGGTGCATATTTTTTCAAAATCTAAAAATCAAAGAACCGAATCGAACTTTGATAAAATTGAACCAAAGAATCGAATGCCTACTCTATTTGGAGATATGTTTTTGATTTTAGATGCGCCAATTTTTATCTAATTTTGTAATCATGAAGGGTTTAATTTTGGAGTAGAATCAGAAATTCTGGTACACCTTGCTTGACTATTAGATTAGTATAATCGATTATAATTTTTTACAATTATTATTATTAATATAAAATATTTGTATATATACCCAAATTATATTTTTAATTATTGGATCAATCAAAATGTATATGATATTCTGATTATAAAATTTCTTGCAATATTACTTTGAGGATAGTATAAGGCATGTTTGCCAATCAAAGATGAAAGTCCGCAGATATCAATAATCCAAACAAATAGTATGTGAAAGTTGTAAACTTTGCTAATCTATATAATTTATTAATAAAATGTACAGTAATTATTAATTCTCCACTTCTTTAATAATTAAATTTACAATTGCCAATTTTTTTTTATAATTGCCAATCAATTGTCCCTTTCTTTTACTTTACATTGTTATCAAAGTGTTTTTATCCATGCATTTGGCAGGAAGAAAGATAAGTTCAATAAGGATGATGAAATTGATCGAGGTCAAAAAATTACTGGAGTAATTTTCTCCTTTATTTTAAGACTTTATTGAGTATTTAATTTAAGTAGCGTACATCTCTTTTATTCTGCACTTTTAAAAATTTATCTTTTATTACCTTTATGTCAAACTATTTGTTTATTTAATTAAACCAGTATCAATAAAATCATTATTCAGTATCTTTTGAAGTGCTAATAATCACGAGTATTAAAATATTCACTTTATTTATTAAGAAAGTGTAAATTTCATTGTGGACAAGTAAAAGTAAAGGGATAAAATATTTTAATAAAGTTTAATTTCAACGAGTCACACGCTAAGCATAGCAATTATATGAAATGGTCAATCGAATTTTTATTCAACCTTATAGAATTAAGAATGATTACATAAATTTACATAAAAATTCACTCATATAAATGTTATACCCCGTAGAATTCCCGGCACCTAGACGACCTATTCGCACGTTGGTTAAGCATATTTGAAGGTCATACGTGCTGGAGCAAGGCCCGGAAAAAGATCGAACGAGAAACCTGTCGAACCATCGCGAAAGGAGCCGAGGCAGAGCCCCTCCGCGATGGCAGCGTGTTACGGAGGAGAGGCCTCCGCGTTGGCTCCGTGACACGTTGGCCTTGTCCAGGCCCAAGTATATAAAGCCCACTTCGGGTTTAAATCATTTAAACACTTAAGAAATTTCCAAGAAACAGCGAGAGAAATCAGAGAAAGGAGAAGAACAAAGGAGGGATTATAATTTTCGACCGGTTACGCTGCTAAACGTTGTCCAAACTCAAATTAACTCCAGATACTGAGGTATTTAGCAGCAGAGAGCATTCCTACGGATTCAGTTTCGTGAAATACGGCCGACAAATCGTCGAGCCACCGAGCTAAGGTAAGTGGAATTGCTCTAAATTAGTGCCTATGTGTTCCTAGCTGTGAAGTGAATATTTCTCCCTTCTGGACCTCTGAAAAATAGCGAGTTTTTGGCCGTCTTTCGATAACCCTAGGTTTAGGCTATAAACGATATCGAAAGTGACGTTTCCTTTTAATGTAAAGCTGTATTTAATATTAATTGACACATTTATGAATGCAGTTGGGAGAAAATAGCTAAAGTACCGGCCGAGTCTCGTTCGACAGACGAATAGTTCAAGGATAAGGTATGTAAAGCTAGTTTCCTCGGCAAGTTAGTAATCTTGGTACAATACAGTAATTTAAAGGCCAGTAGAATATTCAGAAGCCATTTATGATGTTTATTACGAATGTTGGTACGACATTAGAACAATCATGTTATGATCAGCGCGAGACTTGCTAGCACGATATAGATTTCAATATAAGTGTTAGGAACTGCACAGCATGCTCAGTATGTGATATAATACGAAATGTTAGGGTATCATTATATTCAGTTGGAACCCAGTAAAGCAATGTAATATCTGTAAGACATCTCAGAAATAGAACGACAAGTTAAAGTGAAGCTAGAAAGCACATTAGAACTAGTAAATCATGTTACTATAGAAACTCAGTATACAGCGTGGTTTTCAGCAGAAATACTATATCCTGTTCAGTATTTGCCCCAGAACAGTTTGGCAGGAGACTATATTCATATATATACATATTTACCAGCCTCAGCACGTATTAAATACGTACAGATTACTATCACTAGTTTAGCATGTAATATATACGATACTTTACCCTATTAGCCTCATCTTGTGAGATATGCAGACAGTATTACTAGTTGAGACCGTTGTATTGTTTGGGGTTGGACTACTTAGCATCCATGACCGCCCCAGGGTTGATAGCTGTATCGACTCGTCCACCAGAGGACGAGGATACGTCGCTCTACGGAGTGGCATGCCGTCCCACAGGGGACGAAGATGGGATGCCAGTTTTCCCCATATTATGCCTTGGTCGGCTTTTATACACCCCTGTCGAGCAGATACGCCCGGGTGTTGATTCAGGAGTCCTTCGGACTCAGGTACAGTTATAGTCAGGGGCTCAGCGAGCCCAAGTGCATACCCAAGGGATCGGCGGGATGCTTATAGCTATTATAGGAGATGGGATGACTGGGGTAGGGGTGTTGATTCTGTGCTGGTTGTACCTCCCGGCTTATGGGGGCCAGGTAAGGTTTGTGTGTGCTATGTTATGCTACGTTATGTTATGCCATGTTACGTTAGATACGAGTAGATCTGCAGTAGAGTGATACGTCTCTAGGTACGACTCCTATTCCTTCCAGTATAAATGAGAGAAGGTATGACTTACATCAACAGACAGTTAATCTAATTTTTCTTACTTCAGTTTCATCAGTTACATTGTTGTTTTCAGACTTTGCTTTCAGTCATTGCTTTACATACTCAGTACCAGTGGTACTGATGCCCGGTGGGGCGCTGCATTACTTGCCTGCAGGTATTCATAGACGAGCAGGCGATACTACGTGATTCCTGTCAGCAATCGAGTATTCAGCTCCTGTTATCCGGAGACTGAATTCCAGAGGTGTATTTCAGTTTCTTTTGTTGTATAGTACGGGTAGGTCGGGGCCCTGTCCCGATCATTTCTATTGCTATTCCTAGAGGCTTGCAGTCTGTATATATCTCCCTGTGGTCAGATGAGCCAGGCGTATGAGGCCGTGCAGTTATATAGCTGTTAGTACTCTTTCTTTCTTTTATGTTGGCCGTGTGGGGCCATAGTTTGCCAATAGTGGTAACCTTGCCGGTCACGTAGTTTTCTAGTACTTCATGATTGAGTTATAGATAACTAGACAGCATGGTGGCCTTGTCGGCCCCCATAGGTTTCCCTGGATTGATATTTTTCTAGTCAGCTGTTAGTGCAGGTATAGGAGGCTATAGGCCAATGGGTCGGGGGTTGTGTTTACAGCCGTTATATAGCCCTTTGTTTCCAGAAATATGAGTTAGAGCCAGCCAGGCACCAGATGTGCCCAGGCTTAGCAGTCCAGCAGTTCAGGTCCCAGTAGGGCACCAGGTGCCAGTCATACCCCCCAAGGCGGGGTGTGACAAACTTGGTATCAGAGCAGGTCGTATCCCAGGGAGTCTGCAAGCCGTGCTAAGTAGAGTCCTGTCCATGGATGTGTTGTGCACCACATACTATGGGTAGGAGGCTGCAAGGCATGATAGGATGGTTGTCTTTTATTCTTATTCTGTCGTGCTGTAGAGTGGTACAATATAGGGTTGAGTCCCTAAAAGCTTACCATATTCCTTGGTTATAGATAATGTCAGACCAGCACCATCTTATCACAGGTCGGAGCTTAGATGTTGCAGCAGGGGAAGGCACCAGCAGGATGCCTCACCCTCATTTAGAAACAGCCCGATCAGAGGGCACTACGGAGGCATCGTCCCAGCCTTCTCAGCAGTCTCCACTACGTCAGGAGCCACTTGGGGCGACATTACCTTCAGCAGTCCCTGTACCGACACCTTCCGACCAGGAGGTTAGGAGTGTTGTAGTTATGTTAGCACAGATGATGGCTGCTCAGCGTCAGCCAATGCCGTCTACAGTTGCAGAATTATCAGGAGGGCCCGGTAGTTCGAGGGTCCGAGAGTTCTTAGCCCTGAATCCCCCACAGTTTACAGGTATGGATCGGACAGAGGACCCTCAGGATTTTCTGGATAAAATGCAGAGAATCTTCAGGGTTATGCATGCCACGCCTACCGAATCAGTTGAGTTGGCAGCATTCCGGTTACCGAATATCGTTGTGTTATGGTATGAAAGCTGGGAAAGGTCCCGAGGGAGAGATGTTTCCCCTCCCACCTGGTACAGCTTTTTAGGAGCTTTTCTGGATCATTATCTGCCGCGGGAGATTCGACAGGACCGGGTAGACCAGTTCCTACATCTGGAGTAGGGCGCCATGAGTGTCCGGGAATATTCCTTGTGGTTTGATTCCTTAGCCCGGTATGCACCGGCCTTTGTTGATACCATGGCATCCAGAGTACACCGCTTCATCATGGGGTTGAATCCAGAATATGTTGAGACTTGTATTACAGCCACACTGCGAGAGGACATGGACATTGCTCGAGTTCAGGCATTTGCCCAGAATATTGAGGGCATCAGACAGCGACAACGGGAGATCAGAAGGGTCAGTCAGGAACAGCGTCGCCGGGACAGGCCAGTTGAGTTACAGAGGGAGGCCTTGGGAGGACCCAGGCCACGATCGTTAGACAGGCCGCCCAGGCCCCCGCCTCCGCCGCAGTCGCAGGGGGGTAGATTCAGCCGCAGGGGGCAGTCAGAGACTGGTAGAGGCTCGCAGACGGCAGATTCACCATTACAGAGGAGGGCGGAGCAGAGTAGGTATACCCCACCACTTTTCCCTATATGCAGTCGACGCCATCCTGGAGCATCCAGGTATGGTTCCACTGCATGTTATATTTGTGGCCAAGAAGGCCATTTGATGAAAGATTGCCCAGCCAGAGGCCGAGAGGGCCGAGATAGACAGGATAGGGCATCTGCAGGGTCACGAGTCACAGCATCCTCGACTGGGCGCAGGCCCTCAGTTTCAGCAGGCAGGGGTCGAGGCAGATCAGGGGCCTCCAGTACAGGTGCGGGTCCAAGTCGCACATATGCCTTACCAGGGAGGCAAGATTCAGAAGCGTCGCTTGATGTTGTGACAGGTATGTTAACTATCTGCTCACACCCTGCTTATGTGTTGATTGATCCAGGATCTACTTTGTCCTACATTACTCCATTGGTGGCACGAAAGTTTAGTATCGTACCAGAATTATTGCAGCAGCCCTTTTTTGTATCCACGCCCGTCGGTGACTCTATCACAGCTAGACGAGTCTACCGCGGGTGTACAGTAGAGGTTGCTGACCGTCAGACCACAGTAGATCTGGTCGAGTTAGAAATGATAGACTTCGATGCCATAATGGGTATGGACTGGTTAGTACCGTGTTTTGCCAACATTGAATGTTGGACCAAGACGGTCCGATTCCACTTCCCGGGAGAAGCAGTGCGGGAGTGGAAGGGCAGCACCGCTACGCCAAAAGGTAGGTTGATTTCCTACCTTCAGGCGAGAAAGTTGATATCTAAGGGATGTATTTACCATCTGGTCAGATTTCAGGATGTCCAAGCAGAATCTCCGACACTCCAGTCTGTTCCAGTGGTGAATGAATTCCTTGATGTGTTTCCTGATGAGTTACCTGGTATTCCCCCAAAAAGGGAAATAGAATTTGCTATTGACTTGTTACCAAGCACTCAACCGATATCAATTCCTCCCTATCGTATGGCTCCTGCAGAACTCAGAGAATTAAAGGAGCAGTTGAAAGATTTGTTGGATAAAGGTTTCATCAGGCCGAGTACTTCACCATGGGGTGCGCTAGTTTTATTCGTGAGAAAGAAAGATGGGTCGCTCCGAATGTGTATAGATTACCGGCAACTAAACAAAGTTACAGTAAAGAACAAGTACCCGCTCCCCAGAATTGATGACTTATTTGATCAGTTACAGGGAGCCAGATACTTTTCTAAGATTGACTTGCGGTCCGGATATCACCAGGTCCGAGTACGTGAGAGAGATATTCCTAAGACAGCGTTCAGGACCCGATATGGACATTTTGAATTTCTAGTTATGTGCTTCAGGTTAACGAATGCCCCAGCAGTCTTCATGGACCTGATGAACAGTATTTTCAAACCTTTCCTGGACTTGTTCGTGATAGTATTCATTGATGACATTCTGGTGTATTCTCGCTCTGAAGCAGATCACCGGACTCATTTGCGGACAGTGCTCCAGATTCTCAGGGACCGTCAGCTGTATGCTAAATTTTCTAAGTGTGAATTTTGGCTTAACTCAGTGGCCTTCTTAGGGCATATCGTCTCAGACGCTGGTATACAGGTAGACAAGCAGAAGATAGAAGCAGTTAAGTCCTGGCCTAGGCCTACCACTCCAACTGAAGTCTGTAGCTTTCTGGGGTTGGCAGGATATTACAGGAGATTCGTTGAAGGGTTCTCAACTATTGCAGCACCTCTAACCAAATTGACACAGAAAGCAGCAAAGTTTCAATGGACAGAGGCATGTGAGCATAGCTTCCAGGAACTAAAAGACAGATTAACCTCCGCCCCAGTACTGGCATTGCCGAAAGGCACCGAAGGTTATTCAGTCTATTGCGACGCGTCAGGCGTCGGGTTAGGTTGTGTGTTGATGCAGCATGGTAGAGTAATTGCATATGCTTCCAGACAGCTGAGGAAACACGAAAAGAATTACCCTACCCACGACCTGGAATTGGCCGCGGTAATCCACGCCTTAAAAATATGGAGGCATTACCTGTACGGCGTCCATGTTGATATTTACACAGATCATAAGAGCTTACAGTACATTTTCACTCAGAGGGAGTTGAATCTACGGCAACGCCGCTGGTTGGAGCTATTAAAAGATTACGATGTGAATATTCTATACCACCCTGGAAAAGCTAATGTTGTAGCATATGCCCCGAGCCGTAAGTCAATGGGGAGTTTGGCGTATTTGCGACCTGAGAAGCGGAAGTTAGCCAAAGAAATTCATCAGTTAGCTGGTTTAGCCGTTCGAGTAATGGAAACAGAAAGTAATAGAGTAGTAATTCAGAAATCTGCCATGTCATCATTAGTTACAGAGGTAAAAGAACGACAGTACGAGGATCCTGATTTAGTCCAACTCAGAGATAGAATTCAGAGAGGTAAGGAGTCAAATTTTCAGATAACTGAGGCTGATGTGCTACGCTATAAGGGCCGCCTCTGTGTCCCGAATGTTTCAGGGCTTCGTGGGCGGATCATGCATGAGGTACATTACGCTCGCTATTCCCTTCATCCAGGAGCGACCAAGATGTACCACGACATCAGAGACATTTACTGGTGGCCAGGTATGAAAGCTGAGATCGCTGAATTTGTATCTAGATGTTCTAACTATTAGCAGGTGAAAGCAGAGCACCAGAAGCCAGGCGGTTTGACGCAAGATATAACGGTGCCTATGTGGAAATGGGAAGCGATAAACATGGATTTTGTAATAGGGTTACCCCGTACTAGACGCAGAAATGATTCCATTTGGGTAATAGTTGACAGGCTGACAAAATCAGCTCATTTCCTGCCAGCGAGGGCTACCTTCTCGGCTGAGGATTATGCCGAATTATATATCAGAGAAATAGTTAGATTGCATGGAGTGCCGGTATCCATCATTTCAGATAGGGGAGTACAATTCACAGCTAGATTCTGGCAGTCATTTCAGAAAGGTTTGGGAACGCAGATTAACTTGAGCACAACATTCCATCCTCAGACAGATGGGCAGGCTGAACGTACAATTTAGGCGCTCGAAGATATGCTACGAGCGTGTGTGCTAGATTTTGGGGGTAGCTGGGATGAGCATCTTTCGTTAATTGAATTTGCTTATAATAACAGCTACCATTCAGCTATTCAGATGGCGCCCTTTGAAGCATTATATGGGCGAAAATGTAGGTCGCCGATTGGTTGGTTTGAAATAGGAGAATCAGCATTGGTTGGCCCAGACATTGTTCGGCAGTCGGAGGAAAAGATAAAGCTTATCCGAGAACGTCTACTGACTGCTCAGAGCTGCCAGAAGTCTTATGCAGACATGCGGCGCAGAAATCTAGAATTTGCAGTAAATGACTGGGTATATCTGAAAGTGTCCCCGATGAAAGGGGTAATGAGATTTGGCAAGAAAGGCAAGCTTAGCCCGAGATTCATTCAGCCATATCAGATTAGGCGAAGAATAGGCCGAGTTGCATACGAATTGAACTTGCCTCCAGAGTTAGCATCTGTTCACCCAGTATTCCATGTCTCTATGTTAAGGAAGTTCGTAGGGGACCCTTCTACAGTAGTTCCAGTTCAGGATGTCCAGGTCACAGAAGAGTTAGCATATGAAGAGGTTCCCGTAGCTATCTTAGACAGACAGATTCGCAGGTTAAGGACTAAAGATGTTGTATCTGTCAAAGTATTGTGGCGTAACAGGAACCGTGAGGAAATGATGTGGGAAGCTGAAGAAGATATGAAAGCCAGATACCCTCACCTATTTCAGGCCTAGTCAGGCGACAGGTATGTCCATATTATTACTTATGCAGTACCTTATAGTTGTATGTGTGTAAATGAGAAAGATTGATACTTAGTAATCCAGTGGATCCTAAAATATTACGTGCAGTTCCTGTGTTGGACTTTTATGCATTTCAGGTTTTTGCTATAGTCCATATTACAGGGGAAACTCTGCCGAAATTTTTCTAGAAAGTAAGTAAGTAGTCCTCTAGATAACAGTGTACATTCGAGGACGAATGTTCTTAAGGGGGGGAGAATGTTATACCCCGTAGAATTCCCGGCACCTAGATGACCTATTCGCACGTTGGTTAAGCATATTTGAAGGCCATACGTGCTGGAGAAAGGCCCGAGAAAAGATCGGATGAGAAACCTATCGAACCATCACGGAAGGAGCCGAGGCAGAGCCCCTCCGAGATGGCAGCGTGTCACGGAGGAGAGGCCTCCGCGTTGGCTCCGTGACACGTTGGCCTTGTCCAGGCCCAAGTATATAAAGCCCACTTCGGGTTTAAATCATTTAAACACTTAAGAAATTTCCAGGAAACAGCGAGAGAAATTAGAGAAAGGAGAAGAACGAAGGAGGGATTATAATTTTTGACCGATTACGCTGTTAAACGTTGTCCAAACTCAAATTAACTCCAGATACTGAGGTATTTAGCAGCAGAGAGCATTCCTATGGATTCAGTTTCGTGAAATACGGCCGACGAATCATCGAGCCACCGAGCTAAGGTAAGTGGAATTGCTCTAAATTAGTGCCTATGTGTTCCTAGCTGTGAAGTGAATATTTCTCCCTTCTGGACCTCTGAAAAATAGCGAGTTTTTGGCCGTCTTTTGATAACCCTAAGTTTAGGCTATAAAAGATATCGAAAGTGACGTTGCCTTTTAAAGTAAAGCTGTATTTAATATTAATTGACACATTTATGAATGCAGTTGGGAGAAAATAGCTGAAGTACCGGCCGAGTCTCCTTCGACAGACGAATAGTTCAAGGATAAGGTATGTAAAGCTAGTTTCCTCGGCAAGTTAGTAATCTTGGTACAGTACAGTAATTTAAAGGCCAGTAGAATATTCAGAAGCCATGTATGATGTTTATTACGAATGTTGGTACGACATTAGAACCATCATGTTATGATCAGCGCGAGACTTGCTAGCACGATATAGATTTCAATATAAGTGTTAGGAACTGCACAGCATGCTCAGTATGTGATATAATACGAAATGTAAGGGTATCATTGTATTCAGTTGGAAACCAGTAAAGCAATGTAATATCTGTAAGACATCTCAGAAATAGAACGACAAGTTAAAGTGAAGCTAGAAAGCACATTAGAACTAGTAAATCATGTTACTATAGAAACTCAGTATACAACATGGTTTTCAGCAGAAATACTATATCCTATTCAGTATTAGCCCCAGAACAGTCTGGCAGGAGACTATATTCATATATATACATATTTACCAGCCTCAGCACGTATTAAATACGTACAGATTACTATCACTAGTTTAGCATGTAATATATACGATACTTTACCCTATTAGCCTCAGCTTGTGAGATATGCAAACAGTATTACTAGTTGAGACCGTTGTATTGTTTGGGGTTGGACTACCTAGCATCCATGACCGCCCCAGGGTTGATAGCTGTATTGACTCGTCCGCCAGAGGATGAGGATACGTCGCTCTACGGAGTGGCATGCCATCCCACAGGGGACTAAGATGGGATGCCAGTTTTCCCCATATTATGCCTTGGTCGGCTTTTATACACCCCTGTCGAGCGGATACGCCCGGGTGTTGATTAAGGAGTCCTTCGGACTCAGGTACAATTATAGTCAGGGGCTCAGCGAGCCCAAGTGCATACCCAAGGGATCGGCGGGATGCTTATAGCTATTATAGGAGATGGGATGACCGGGGTAGGGGTGTAGATTCTGTGCTGGTTGTACCTCCCGGCTTATGGGGGCCGGGTAAGGTTTGTGTGTGCTATGTTATGCTACGTTATGTTATGCCATGTTACATTAGATACGAGTAGATCTGCAGCAGAGTGATACGTTTCCAGGTACGACTCCTATTCCTTCCAGTATAAATGAGAGAAGGTATGACTTATATCATCAGACAGTTAATCTAATTTTTCTTACTTTAGTTTCATCAGTTACATTGTTGTTTTCAGACTTTGCTTTCAGTCATTGCTTTACATACTCAGTACCAGCGGTACTGACGCCCGGTGGGGCGCTGCATTACTTGCCTGCAGGTACTCATAGACGAGCAGGCGATACTACGTGATTCCTGTCAGCAATCGAGTATTCAGCTCCTGTTATCCGGAGACTGAATTCCAGAGGTGTATTTCAGTTTCTTTTGTTGTATAGTACGGGTAGGTCGGGGTCCTGTCCCGATCATTTCTATTACTATTCCTAGAGGCTTGCAGTCTGTATATATCTCCCTGTGGTCAGATGAGTCGGTCGTGTGAGGCCGTGCAGTTATATAGCTGTTAGTACTCTTTCTTTCTTTTATGTTGTCGTGTGGGGCCATAGTTTGCCAGTAGTGGTGACCTTGCCGGTCACGTAGTTTTCTAGTACTTCATGATTGAGTTATAGATAACTAGACAGCATGGTGGCCTTGTCGGCCCGCATAGGTTTCCCTGGATTGATATGTTTCTGGTCAGCTGTTAGTGCAGGTACAGGAGGCTATAGGCCAATGGGTCGGGGGCTGTGTTTACAGCCGTTATATAGCCCTTTGTTTCCAGAAATTTGAGTTAGAGCCAGCCAGGCACCAGATGTGCCCAGGCTTAGCAGTCCAGCAGTTCAGGTCCCAGTAGGGCACCAGGTGCCAGTCATATCCCCCAAGGCGGGGTGTGACAATAAATAGGGGTAAATTTGGAAAAGAACAATTAATATCTTTTTAATTATGTGAAATACTACTTATTTCTACCAAAATAAATAGGTAAAATATCATTATTACGAAAGGAAGAAGTATTGTATCACCGTATGACACACACCACTTTGAAAAGATTATTTTCTTTTTGGTGATTAATATATAAGGTGGGGTTATTGTCAAAGCTTTAACCACAACAAAATGATTTTACTTTTATATAACGCTATAGCCAAAAATAATAATAATACAATATCTACTTTTATTATTTTATTTTTAATTTTTAGTAATATATAATGAAATCTTTAAAATTCCTTAAATCGAAAAACATAAGGAAAAGGAACATAAAAAGATATTATTCATTATTTATTATTATAACTAGTGAACATGGCTGCGCTTCGCGCGATTTGAGAGTACCTCATTGAAATTTATAAATGTTTCGACATTCTAAGAATATATTATTTAAGTTGAAGTTTAATAAATTATAAAATAAATTAACTCCATGATGGATAAAATTTATCAAAAAGTCGTGTACATATAAATTACAAATTCACCTTTTGGAAGATAACATACAAAACTACTTAAATTGAGATGAGTGGCTTAAATCAATAACAATTTGAATGTCTCTTTCTTTCAACTTCAATCCTACGCTTTTCATGTAACCAACTCCATATAAAAAATCAACCACATCTAGAAATAAAGAGGATAAAGTATTTCTTTTTAGAATAATATAGATCTTTGAATAATTCATCAAAAAAAATTGATAATAATAAATATACCTGATAATGCGGTGTTGTTGTTCACTCTTGAGCCGATCATATCTGATTTAATTGTCACGACCCAAACGTACACTCAGATCGTAGACACGGGATAAGGAGCCTCAAGAGACTCCAAGTCGACTAATTCAATCACATGAGCGAAAGAATTAACATAAGAACATAATCATAACATAACATAAGGGGAAAAGCAGTACTAGACTTATACAATAGGGCGGAATACATCTTGTAGTCTGATAAGTCTCTAAACATGAAAGGCGGATTGATGGGACAACTCCCCAACTAATCCAACATCCAGAAACTGAAGAAATAACATAAAGTGTGATCATGTAGCCCTCGGAACATGAGGACTCACCAAATGCGCGGAGAGCAAATCTGAATCTAGCTACGGGTGAGGATGAGCCTAAGAATTGGGACCTGTATCATGAAACGATACAGCATAAAAAGTATGCGGTCAGTACGTGGAATGTACTGTATATGCAAGGTAAGTAAAACGGATATTTAAAAAATATATGAAATTCATAAATGATCATAAGAGTAGGACGTCATGCTCGTATCGTAAATCAAAATAACATATCATATGGCTCAAGGTTTTCAAGACCTTTGTAACATAACATAATCGTAATAATAATAGAAGAGATTTACTTAACATGACTTGAGCCAACATACATAATCATAACATGAATAAATCATGAGGAACAGTGGGAGATTCTCTTAACTGACATACCCCATATGAGCACACATGAAGCCCGACTTATATCCCTAGTTGGAAGGGTGTTCGTACCTTGCCAAGGGTAGAACCATGAAAGTGTCATATCACCATGAAAAGGGCCATTTGGGCTAGGGACTAACATGAAAGGGGTCCCAACATACCTACGGTGGCACGTAGTTTATGAGATCCGGGGCTTAACCTGAGCCCCGAGCCTACTCGGTGTTCGATACTACTCCCAAAATATATATAGTGCTCATAGTATAATATGCATGAATTCATGGGCTAGTTAAATCATGATAATCGTACACATGCTTGAACATATAAGCACTAGCCATGACATGAGGCCCGTGAGTCGGCCAAAAACATAGTTCAAAGAGTTATAAAATTCATACATGCTTGTAGGTCATGTACATAGCTTGAATTTCATAAAATCATAATGGGTAACATAATGAATTCATAATTTAGAACATAATTCATGTTGGACTCGTAAAAACATCGATGGGATAATAGGTCATAAATCGATTCATCTTGGGGCATGCATATTTAAGCTTAATTGCTTCGAAAATCAAAATCAATATCATTATAATCAATTTAAATCTCAAAAAGATAATCAAAATCCATAGATTATGATAATATTTCAAAAATCACAAAATCCATGATTAAATCATTAGATTTTATATAAATCAAATACAAAACCCCATGAGTTTTTGATAAATTTTAAGTAAATCATAGAGTAGGAGCATGGTGTGGAAGAATTCACCCATTGAGGACCTTACATACCCGGGGACACTTGATTCTTAATCTCCCTTGAAAGCCCGAGAGAAATTTAGAGAAATTAGGGAAGAACACCTTGAATCACCTTCTAGACTCCTCTCTATACTCTTGCATGCATGAATGAGGCTTAAGATGGACTAATCCCCCTTAAAGGACCCTATTCATACCTTGAAACAACATGGTTTAGGCCTTAGAAATTTAGAAATTATGAAATCACCCTTACTAAAACGCAGACATTTTCTGGTTTCCAGTCCCCACGAGGGACCTCACGAGTCGTTGTCATGGGGCATGACTCGTGGTTGGGATCTGTCATGCTCACTGCTCAAATACTCAGGGGACCCCACAAATCGTGGTGGCTGACCACGACTCATGGTCACCAACGCGTGATCCCCACTGCCCAAAACCTTGATCAACCATGCAATTCAAGCCACGGGTGACCTCACGAGTCGTGAGGTCTGACCACGACTCATAGTCACCATCCGTGGTCTTCACTGTCCTTTCCCACTTTGCCAACTGATCCACCTAGGCCACAGGAGACCTAACGAGTCGTATTGCCTGACCACGACTCGTGATCATGCCTGTGGTGTCACCCCAAAATTTAGCCATTCCCTTCTTGACCACGAGTCAATTCACGACTCGTGGTCATTCCTCACGACCCACCTCACGGGTCATTCTGTGACCTGGTGCAAATTTCTAGTTTTTCTCTGTTTTGACTCCCGGGTCTGCTCCTTGGGTTCCCGGGTATAACAATATCTCCCCCTTGGGAACATTCATCCTCGAATGTTAGAAACATGCAGAAAACTTAGAAACAAGCAATCATCATATGCAATTACTGATCATTTAAGCTGAAAACTGATGGATTGGCTACCTCCGAAAAGAACTACACAACTGAACTGAATTCAGACATCATATACATTTACCACATTATAAAACAAACTTTTACGCATGAATGGAACATGAAAACTGATTAGAGGTTTAGGGAAAAAACTAATACCTCAAGCGAAAACTAAGCCGGTAGAGAACATGTGTGCGTATCTAGCCATCATATCCTCTTCGGCTTCCTACGTAGCTCCTTCAACATGTTGATTTCTCCATAATACTTTAACTAAAGCTACTTCTTTGTTTCTCAGCCTCCAAACCTGATGATCCAAGATTTTCACCAGAATTTCTTCATAGGTGAGGTGATCCTTTACACCAACGCTGTCCGGGACTACTAAAGCTGGATCATCCAAGCACTTTTTCAAAAGTGACACATGAAACATAGGATGAACTGAAGATAACTCTGAGGGCAAGTACAACTCATACGCCACCTTACCAACTCTCCTCGCAAACCGGTAGGGGCCAATAGAGCAGGGACTGAGTTTTCCTTTTTCCCCAAATCGCATGACTCCCTTCATGGGAGATACCTTTAAAAATACCCAGTCGTCCACATCAAACTCCAAGTCTCTTCTCCTCACATCAACAAATGATTTCTAATGGCTCTGAGCGGTTTTCAGCCGGTCCCTTATCAACTAAATCTTCACCATCGCCTCGTGAACCGAATCTAGCCTTATCATAGCTTCCTCACCAACCTCAAACCATCCAATGGAAGGTCTACACCTCCGCCCATAGAGGGCCTCGAACGGTGCCATTTGGATACTAGAGTGATAACTGTTATTATAAGCAAACTTGATCAAGGGAAAATGATCATCCCAACTACCTTTAAAATTCATAACACATGCCCTCAACATGTCCTCAAGAGTCTGGATTGTTCGTTCTGCCTGACCATCCGTCTGCAGATGAAATGTTGTGCTGAGCTTGACTTGAGTCCCAAGTCCTTCTGAAAAGACTGCCAGAACTGGGAGGTAAACTAATTACCTCAGTCTGAAATAATAGACAAGGGCACTCCATGAAGCCGAACCAACTCCCAAATATACAACTTGGCGTAATCATCCGTCGAATTCGTGGTTTTGACCGGTAGAAAGTGTGCAGTCTTGGTTAGTCTGTCTACCACCACCCAAATGGAATCATAGTGTCGTCGAGTACGAGGTAAGCCTGTACTGAAATCCATATTAATCTCTTCCCACTTCCAAGTGGGGATGCTAATATTCTGAAGTACGCCTCCTGGCCTTTGATGCTCGACTTTTACTCGCTGACAGTTTGGACATTTGGCTACGAACTCTACAATATCCTTCTTCATACCATCCCACCAATAGTTTCTCGCAAGTCCCGATACATCTTTGTGGACCCTGGATGGATAGAATATCTGGTACCATGTGCCTCATTTAATATCCAAAACCCTCAAATTATCAATGTCTGAAACACATAGTTGACCCTGATATCGTAGCACACCATCTCTCCCTTGGGAGAAAACCTCCACCTTTTGACTCCGCACTGCTTCCTTCAGCTTCCTCAAAATCGGATCTTCATCTTTCTTAGATTTGACATTATATATATATATATATAAGATGAAAATTAGATCGTAAATCTTTTAAAAGTAGAAAAAGACCATGATAATTATATAAAAAGAGTAATTAAATCTAGAATTATTGTTGATGCTACTCAAATTGTGAAAAATGTTTCAATTTTTTTTAACAAATAAGATGGATGATAGAATATTGATATTATGACTTTCTAAATTTATATTGATAAAAATAATTATTTGCAAGAATATTATTTATATTTATATATATATAATTTAAAAAATATCGTACAAAATTATACGATTAAGATCATTCATTAAAATAAATTATAAAGAATAATTCTCGAGAAATATTGGAGTACATTCGCTAATGCATTTTATTGGCATGTGATCTTTAAAAATTTTGGAAAACAAATATGAAAAATAACCAATTATAATAAAAATTATTTTATTAAGTTATTTTTAAGATTTTAATATAGAAATAAATCATGAAAAGTATTTTTAAAAAGTTAATCAAAAAGAAAAATTAATTTTTGAAAATTTTCATAAAATTAGTAGAAAAAGAAAGGTGAATTACCTTGAGTATTTTAAGAAACACTAAATTGTTATTAATTATACGGAGGAACTGAAAAAGCAAAAATTAATAAATGAAAAAAAAAAAGAATAAAAGGGAGAACCGAGAAATAATGTTTGACTAAATACAAAAAAAAATGTAAGATTACATAATAAAAAGTATTATTAAAATAAAATTAATAAAAAAATGATAATAATTATCAAGAAAATAATAAAAGGAAAAAAAAAAGGAGATCTAAAAAAATCTAAAGAAAATAAGAATATTTTATTTTTTCTTTTTCTTAATTAAATTCTTAAATTTGTGAAACTATTTTAATTTAAAATATTTGCTAGCTATAATAAGAAAACAATTAAGAATAATAGGTTAAAATTACAATATTCTTAATTTGACATATACAATTGGAAGATCAAAACTAAAGAGGATCATTTGTTCAATAATTGTTCAGTTGAATTTTATTTAACCTTTTGATATTAACCTTACACATGAAAAAAGAAAAAAAAATAAAATCAATCGATGGGTAAAGATCAATATTTTTTATTAAAATTTTTTAACAATAATTATTTTGTTATATATATATTTTTAAAATCGCGTGAAGCGCGGACCAAATTCACTAGTTTAAACATAAGATACAATCCAAAGGTAGAAGAGATATGAACTCATAAATGAATTACTAATTAGTTGTAGCTTAATTGATTAGCTATTTAAATTTTTACCTTATTAATAAAAATACCATTTTCTACCTCGTAATCCCCTTATCTTACCCTAATTTTAAAATAAAAACAAAAGATTCAAGAGAAAATATGAAACAAACACCCAACTCTCAAAAGAAAACCTATATAATTTTTCCAAAAGAAAGACCAAATCTTGGGCTTCTAATTGGACCTTATTCTCCCTAATTTAAATATTCATGTAAGCATTTTGTAGATTTTGAAGTTCGGAAGAAGCCTTCAATTTTATGATTATCACCTCGTATCCCATCAATTTTTGACTCCAACCAATTAAATTGCGCTAGTTTTTAAAATCGGTCATACTTATGCTTTCCACGAGTCATATCCAATTGAGAATAACAGTATTACACGATACTTATCCAAACAAAAATAAAATTAAAATATCGTTGCAAAGTTTAACAATTTGCTAAATGCACACATGCATACAAATAATAAAATAGTTGTTATAAACATATTTGTTATAAACATATTTGTGTTGTAGTGAATGTCTATAAAGTTATTTGTATTGTACTAGATATATGTGTTTATATCATTGTGAAAGTCTATCTTTTGGAGAAATGTTAGGAGAAATTATCCCTATAAATAGAGGGGTTCTCTTTCATTGTATTTAATTACCATCAAGAGAAATAAGAACTTCTCTCCTTCTCTCTTTCTCTATAATATTCTTGTTCTTTCTTTATTATTTCATAACACGTTATCAGCACGAGTCTCTGCCTTGAGCACTCACTTTGAAAGATCTGAGGTAAGAAAAATCAAAGTTTTCTTAGAAAGATGAAGGTTAGTATTTCTTGATATTTATGTATTTACTAATAACAATATCGATTTTGTATATGAACTTGAGGACGACTTATTGATTCACTTGGCAATTCATGCCTCATAATTGTTCCAGAAGAACAATATTGTGAAAAATATATTTGTTCCAAAAGAACAATATTGTGAAAAATATATTTGTTCCAGAAGAACAATATTGTGAAAAATATATTTGTTCTAGAAGAACAATATGGTGAAAAATATAATTGTTCCAGAAGAACAATATTGTGAAAAATATATTTGTTCCAGAAGAACAATATTGTGAAAAATATATTTGTTCCAGAAGAACAATATTGTGAAAAATATATTTGTTCCAGAAGAACAATATTGTGAAAAATATATTTGTTCCAGAAGAACAATATTGTGAAAAATATATTTGTTCCAGAAGAACAATATTGTGAAAATATATTTGTTCCAGCAGAACAATATTGTGAAAATATGTAAGAGAAATCATCTATTCATACCTCGATTTGCTCCCGAAGTAGCAATATCTTAAAAGAGGTTTTAAGCTATCATACCTTATGTGGTTAAGGCATATTTAGATGATCATGTTCCATTCCTGAAGAATGAGAAATTGAGAACTTTGATAAATGTTACAAATATAGATCTAATACAGATCTAGTCCCTGAAGGGAAATCAAAGCATCAAAAATCCATATGGATGCAATGGGTCTTGGAGACACCATTAAAAGTGAAAACAAAGCATCAAAATCCATATGGATGCAATGGGTCTTGGAGACACCATTAAAAGTGAAAACAAAGCATCAAATCAAGATCGTGCTAAGGCTATGATATTCTTGCGTCATCATCTTGACGAAATTCTTAAAATTGAATATCTCATGATCAAGGATCCACTTGTTTTGTGGAATAGCCTAAAAGAAAGGTATGACCACCTGAAGATGGTCATCCACCCAAAGGCACGATATGATTGGATTCATCAAGACTATACGTCTGTTCATGAGTATAGCTCATCAACATTCAAAATTGTTTCAAAGTTGAAACTATGTGGAGAAACTATTTTGATATGATTGACTATGTGGTAGTATACAAAATTAATTGAAAGCTCCGGAAGAGCTAATGTATTACTACCTGAAGGAATGAAATTGTTGTAGTAAGTCTCAAAAGGAAACTTATAAGTTTCAAGGACATTGAAAAAAAAAATTGAGACTATAAATTATGGGAAGATCTAATATCTTCATGCTACTACAATTGAAGCGGGTTATAAATATTTATGTAAAAGATTACCCGCCGGTTTTTTTATTTGTAGTACATAAATATTGGTATGATGATGAAATCACATAAGTTTACTGAAATAAGTTGGCATAACCGGGTGGCCATCCCGGTTCAAATGTGATGCAAAAATAATTGAGAATTCACGTGGCTATATGTTGAAGAAATAAAAGATTCTTCAAGAATTCTCTTGTGTTGCTTGTTCTCATGATAGAATGATCTTGATCAGCTAATATTGGAATTATATTCCGTGAAATTTTGGAACTTATAAAAAGGTGAATATGGGCCCATTCACCTACCATGTGAACCGTTTGCTAATAGATGCATCTATGGAATGGTCACATGTGTTTTGATATCAACTTACAATTGATTTTTGTAAGGTTGTTGCTCGAGTTATTAAATTAAGAGCATAGTTCCAAATTATAAAATCATGTTGATAATGCTGATTCATATCTATGTTGGTTTAGGAAAAATTGTATGCCTCTAATTATAGCTAAATCATTGGTTATGAGAATAAAACTCCCAAATAAAATTTGGTATGAGATATGTTTATTTAACATATAGCAACACTTGAATGCATCAAGCCAACAAGGTTCCCCTATCACAATTGGTCCAGGGTCAGGAACCAAATAATTCCATCTAAAATTTGAATGTGCGATATATGATTGAATTGCCCCACCACAACGCACAAAGATGGGTCCCCAAATGAGCTTGGGGAGTAAATGTTAATTTTTCTAACATTAGGGGGAGAAATGATTAGCAACTGAAAATTGAGTGTGGGATGAATTATCTAGATCCTCGGGAAAAAGAAAAGTTGCAAATGCTCCAATGGAAAGTCCTTGAAGGATAGAGTCTATGAGACGCCTGAAGCGTGATAGACCAAACGGTTCCAAATGTAGAACTTCTTGAAAAAGAAGAGGAGCAAGTGATTAAGATGGTCATAATGATGAGGCAAGTGCTTTAAGAAAGCACCACGACATAACACTTCATAAAACCTTGGCAAAGGTTCAGGTACCTGAAAGTGACGAAAAATGAAGAGATCTCAATAAGTTATGTCGCATTGGAACTGATCGTCGACGATATTTTTGATACAATATAGTGCGCAATATTGTAAAAGATTGTGAGGATCTGAATTCTACATCTATTAAAGCATGCTGATGTAGAAATAATTATCAAGTGAAATGATGCGTATTGATAAGCATAAAGCTTATTAGACCTGTAGTCCAGACACTAGAAGATGTCATGCATTTAAATATTAATGAATGCTATCACTTGATAAAATTTATATGAAAATCATGAAGGATTCAAAATGCCTGAAGCATTTACAAGTTTCTTTAAACTTGTTCATAATTCTTATATGAGGAAATCCTTGGTCCTGAAGTACCATATCTTACTGTGATTGTTGCACTAATATATCTTGCTAATACTATAAGGCATAACATTCGGTTAATTTGTTAGCAAGTCTGGATCTTGTTGATTATGCTAATGCAGGGTATCTATTTGACCTACACAAAGCTCGATCTCAAACTGGCTACGTGTTCATATGTGGAGGTACTGCCATATCTTGGAGATCTATAAAGCAGTCTCTGGTAGCTGCTTCATCAAATCATGCTGATATAATAGATATTCATGAAGCAAGCCGAGAATGTGTGTGGTTGAGGTCCATGATACATCTCATTAGAGAAAAATGTGGTTTGAACTGTGACAAAGTACCCACAATTTTGTATGAAGATAATGCTGCATGCATAGCACAACTAAAGGGAGGATTCATAAAAGGAGATAGAACGAAGCACATCTCGCCAAAGTTTTTCTACACACATGAGCTCCAAAAGAATGGTGATATCAATGTGCAACAAATTCGTTCAAGTGATAATGTGGCTGATTTATTCACCAAATCTCTACCAACTGCAACTTTCAAGAAGATGGTGCACAAGATCGGGATGCAAAGATTCAAGGATGTTCTCATTAGGGGGAGTTAATACGCGCTGTACTCTTTTTCCCTTGCAAGGTTTTGTCCCACTGGGTTTTCCTTGTAAGGTTTTTAACGAGGCAGCCAAAATGCGTATTATTAGATATGTGTACTCTTTTTCCTTCACTAAATTTTTTTCCACTGGGTTTTTTCTAGTAAGGTTTTAACGAGGCACATTATCTATCAAATAGACATTCAAGGGGGAGTGTTATAAACATATTTGTGTTGTAGTGAATGTCTATAAAGGTACTTGTATTGTACTAGATATATGTGTTTATATCATTGTGAAAGTCTATCTTTTGGAGAAAAGTTAGGAGAAATTATCCCTATAAATAGAGGGGTTCTCTTTCATTGTATTTAATTACCATCAAGAGAAATAAGAACTTCTCTCCTTCTCTCTTTCTCTATAATATTCTTGTTCTTTCTTTATTATTTCATAACAATATTTGTATTATAGTAAATGTTTATAAAAGTATTTGTATTATAGTGGAGACATGTGTTTATATTATAGTGAAAGTCTATCTTTTGGAGAAAAGTTAGGAGAAATTATCCCTATAAATAGAGGGGTTCTCCTTCATTGTATTTCATCTCATCAAGAGAAATAAAAACTTCTCTCCTTCTCTTTTTCTCTATAATATTCTTGTTCTTTCTTTATTATTTCATAACACGTTATCAACACGAGTCTCTGTCTTTTTCGAAAGATGTATTACTTAACCACAGTAGTGATATTCCTTTGGTTATATTGTTTCTCTACGACTCTACTGTCTCAAAATCTGAAGGCCAAGGTATTATTTTTCTCTTTCTTTTAATATGGCTAACCTTACGAAACTTGATTTCGTTGCCTTTCAAAGTTCGGGAAAGAACTACCTTTCATGGGTGTTGGATGCTGAAATCCATTTAGATGCAATGGGTCTTGGAGACACCATTAAAAGTGAAAACAAAGCATCAAATCAAGATCGTGCTAGGGCTATGATATTCTTGCGTCATCATCTTGACGAAATTCTTAAAATTGAATATCTCACGATTAAGGATCCACTTGTTTTGTGAAATAACCTAAAAGAAAGGTATGACCACCTGAATATGGTCATACACCCAAAGACATGATATGATTGGATCCATCAAGACTATAAGTCTGTTCATGAGTATAGCTCATCAACATTCAAAATTGTTTCTAAGTTGAAACTATTTGGAGAAACTATTAATGATATTGATATGATTGAATATGTGGTAGTACAAAAAATTAATTGAGAGCTTCGAAAGAGCTAATGTATTACTACTTGAAGGAATAAAATTTTTGTAGTAAGTCTCAAAAGGAAACTTATAAGTTTCAAAGACATTGAAAAAAAAATTGAGACTATAAATTATGGGAAGATCTAATATCTTCATGTTACTACAGTTGAAGGGGTTATAAATATTTATGTAAAAGATTACCCGCCGATTTTTTTTATTTGTAGTACATAAATATGGGTATGATGATGAAATCACATATGAAAGTAAACTAGAAGTTTACTGAAATAAGTTGGCATAACTGGTTGACCATCCTGGTTCAAATGTGATGCAAAAATAATTGAGAATTCACGTAGCTATATGTTGAAGAAATAAAAGATTCTTCAAGAATTCTCTTGTGTTGTTTGTTCTCGTGATAGAATAATCTTGATCAGCTAAGATTGGAATTATATTCCCTGAAATTTTGGAATTTATAAAAGGGTGAATATGGGCCCATTCACCTACCATGTGAACCATTTGCTAATAGATGTATCTATGGTATGGTCACATGTGTTGTGATATCAACTTGCAATTGATTTTTGTAAGGTTCTTGCTCGAATTATTAAATTAAGAACATAGTTTCAAATTATAAAATCATGTTGATAATGCTGATTCATATCTATGTTGGCTTAGCAAAAATTGTATGCCTCCAATTATAGCTAAATCATTGGTTATGAGAATAAAACTCCCAAATAAAATTTGATATGAGATATGTTTATTTAACATATAGAAACACTTCAATGCATCAAGCCAACAAGGTTCCCTTATCACAATTGGTTCAGGGTCAGGAACCAAATAATTGCATCTAAAAATTTGAGTGTGCGATATATGATTCAATTGCTCTACCACAACGTGCAAAGATGGTGCACAAGATCGGTGCAAAGATTCAACGATGTTCTCATTAGGGGGAGTTAATACGCGTTGTACTCTTTTTCCTTTACGAGGTTTTGTCCCACTGGGTTTTCCTTATAAGGTTTTTAATGAGGCAGCCAAAATGCGTATTATTAGATATGTGTACTCTTTTTCCTTCACTAGATTTTTTTCCCACTGAATTTTTTCTAGTAAGGTTTTAATGAGGCACATTTCTATCAAATAGACATTCAAAGGGGAGTGCTATAAACATATTTGTATTATAGTGAATGTCTATAAAGATATTTGTATTGTAGTGGATACATGTGTTTATATTATAATGAAAGTCTATCTTTTGGAGAAAAGTTAGGAGAAATTATCCCTATAAATAGAGGAGTTCTCCTTCATTGTATTTCATCCCATCAAGAGAAATAAGAACTTCTCTCCTTCTTTTTTTATTTTATAATATTCTTGTTCTTTATTTATTATTTCATAACAATAGTACTATAAAAAGAATCAAAGGAATAAATTTCAAATTTTAATATGTATCAAAAATCCACACAACAGAGAATTTTGATTGGGTTTGGGTCCCAAATGCAAAATAAGAGAAACTTTTTTTGATGTAGAACATTTCTGTTTTAGAAAAATTATTACAACCTTCATTTCAAATTAATTACCTTAGTAGTTGGTCAATTGATCGAAAAAACTGTTAGAACGTCTTACAAATTTAAACTGATTAAGAGAAGTTATAAATAGCACAAAATGATAAATTTGACTCCAATATCATGTTATGGACCTGGCGAATGATTGAATTAATCACTATTACTAAATAAAGGGAAAAAGTTCAATGATAATGCTATAAAATATTAAAATAATATCAAGATGTACCATTATTAAAAATAGAGATATTTTCCACCACAAATTAATAAAAAATTCGTGCTATAAAATATGATCTTTTTTCACCCATGTCCCACTATTGGGAATTTGTTTGTTAAGTTGAAGATTTAATGACTGACAAAGTTGATAAAGTTTTTTGATAACTGACAAAATGAACCAGATTCACAACCCACTTGGATGTGTTCACTTGCTGTACAGGTACATGAAGGCGAGAGACATAGACTCCAACTCAAATAAGAAAAGGAGATGTAAGTTTTATGCGTATTGACAAGCCTATTCCTACGCACAACATGATAAGAGGATAAGTAGGGAGATAGTTCCAGGAAACATAAGGCAGCAAGTTGAATTAGAGTTGGATAATAACTTCATGATGTGACGACATAAGTGGGAAGCTGAATTAGAAGAGGACACGGATTATTGAAGGAGCTTGACAACCTATATATGATCCACGATTGAGAAGAAGAAGCTTCAATGACTGTGATAGAAATACACTGAATACTTCTTAAAGAAATTGTCGTAAGATAGAGAGTTTTAGCTAAGTGAGTTTTGATATTTTGTTGGGAGTGTTGTGTGAGTTTCTGACTCTGGGTGAGAGTAAGAAATGAGTCACTAGTTAGAGGTAAGTAATGAAATTGAATTACCTGAGTTAGTCCCTTGGATTATAGAGTTGCAATCTAAAACCTACTCGTGAAAGTCAAGCCTATTGGATAGGTCATATTTTTTTCACTCCCCTGAACAAGGAGGTTTTTCACGAAATTGTTGTGTGTTCTTTTATTTGTTCTTTTATTGTTTGCTATTCAACTGAATTAGGTTAGTTGTATTGAGTCATTGTTGGTGATTTTCAATTGATATCAGAGCAGAGTTTTTTTAACAAAAAACTAACACCTTGAAAAATCAAAAATGACAGCACCACCAACAGCTCAAGAAGGTTAATTAATAACCAGGTCGCCGCTTTTCAATGCTCACTGCTATGTATGGTGGAAGAATAGAATGATGGACTTTATTATAGGAGAAGATCATAATATGTGAAACGTCGTACTGGATGGACCTACTATACCTATGAAGCTAGCAAAGGATGGAAAAACACAAGTACCAAAAGGTAGGCTAGAGTACACCAAGGAAGAAAAACTTACTATAGAAATTAATGCCAAGGAAAAGAAGGTTCTTATTTGTGGAACTAGACCTAACGAGTACAATTTGGTATCATCATGTACGAGTGGAAAATAGATCTATGAAGCTCTTCAGACAGCCCATGAAGGAACAAATCAGGAAAAAATATTCAAGATCAACATGCTCAATCGAAAATACGAACTGTTCAGGATGAAGGATGGAGAATCCATTCATACTATGTGATATTCCCAAATTACACTTGTTAAATAGGTATAAAGCGGTTGTTGTATCAAATATAGAACCCAATAAGGTTGGGTCCGAATCGCACAAGGAATAAAGTGCAAAAATCGTCAAGAATAAATACTCAAATTTGTTTAGTCAAAATTTCAAGAGGGAGAAATAAAATCACATTTAGAAATTAAAGATTCTTTTAATAACTAGTAGAGATAAATTGTTGAGTTGTTTCGATAGTTGAACTAAACTAAGGTTATGTTTCCCAAGATTTCTTAACCGTGATAGGTCTATTTTATATTGAAATCTAGGTTAACGTTACACATTCAGAACAGATAGTTCTAAAAACTCTCTAAAGTCTTTCGACCCACTTAGAGAAATATCACCCTCAATCCTTTCGGTCTTTGGGTGATTCTTGATTTAAATGTTATCATAAGTTCCGGGCTAACTATTCTTATAACAACTGAAGTCATTAGATGAGGTTTGAAAGCCTCAAATACCCGTTATCAATTCTTCTTTCTAATCATGAAATCTTTGATCAGGCAAATCAGATTTTAGATAAGATTCAACATTTGCAATGGTTAAATGACAATAAAAATGAAAGAATTGATAATACAAGTGGCGTGCTAAATTAAATATTTACATTCATATATAGACCATCAACATTAATAGATCAAGGTTCAAACAACCCTAGGTATAAAGCATAGCTACTCATGACAAAGATAATAACAATCTTGGGAAGAGAAAAGATGAATGAGATATACTCACAATGATGAATATAAAAGTAATCGGTTGAATATTAATTCACACTTCTTCACAAAAACTCAAGAACATACGTTTCTTCCTTTTCCCTCTCTCAAGTATTTCAAAAGTAATATCCATGATAATGATGTTTCATCCAGATATCCGTATAAAAAACCTACAAATTTCCTAAAAAAAGGTAATAATAGATGTACTTAATAATTATAAAAATGCCACCATCACACATATTGCTGGGCATCCGCGACCACGGTTAGCCATCCGTGGTCTGCACTTTGATCATAGTTCAGGTCCTCTCTAATCACTACATCTTTCATTCTAAGTATCCCTCTTTCATGTTGCCCCATATCTCTCTTTCAACACCCTTATCTTGGTCTTCTTTCTCTTATACTCAAGCCTTGCTCTTCCCTTGACTAATATATATATATATATATATATATATAATTAATTTTTTTGAATTGATATTGGAAGAGCATATGACTAAGGTGCTTATCTGTTTTTGATTTCATCAGAACTCTCCTCCCCCAAACTTAGGCTTTTAGCCTATGTTTGCATACCGAGGGCAACTTCCAAAGCTTAGATGTCTTGGCTCATGCTGGCTCACTTTTGGGAAGAGGATACTATGCTCAGGGTTATTGGTTTCTAAAAGAAGAAAGAAAGGAAAGAAATATCTTAGGCTCAAAAGGGTTTGACTAAGGACAATATTCATAAGGTGAGTTCAAAGAAAGTCCATTGTCATGTTCTAGAAAAAGGGTAATCCAGTATTTCGCCTTGAAAATATTCCAGGAAAGTTCTAGACTATTCATGCACACAAGGACAATATAAATAAGACTCACCACACATAGCACATGCATCTCTTGAATATATCTAGAATCTCCAATTCAATACTAAGTGATGAACTTGATAAGGTAACTTATTATGTCCAAATAGCCAAACAGAGACTTTATAGATCATGTCTAGGAGCTAAATTTCTTATTTGATTTTACCAGCTCAATGTTGACTTTGATAATACCCAGCAACTCATAGGTCTATCAGCATACACACAACTTTACATCTTAAAACACGGCTTTTTCCCTTAAGAAAGTCGCCTGGCTATCTACTATTGGGGAAAACCACCCGGTGCAACACTAAAAAAAAATTAGCTCCTAAGAAAAGAACCGTGGCATGAAGAAAATCCTCGAAGTTTTATAAACAAGACTAATTAATAAGACAAATAAGATAGTAAACCAAACACACACATTTATTACATACATAAGTTGATTCATTTTGTACAAACCATATTTCCACATTTTCACATACCACATTTTCAGATTTTCAACCATCCTACCTACCTACAACCACAAAATAGGACAGGCATTGTCCTCAACGCATAAAAACAAAAGATATTTAAAATGAAAGGTAGGATCTCCTTGAGACGCTCTAAACGTCCTTGGCCTCTTAAGACTGGGTCGTGGTGGTAGTCTCTATGGTGCCAACATCCTCTCCTACTGGAGCACGAGAACTTGGGCCTGCGCCTACCATCAGTGCTATGACATCATCCATGGAGCGCTGGGTAGCCATTTCTACTTGTCGCTCCTCGTCTAGTTCCTTTTTCACATGCTCCTCCTCCGGATCTTCCTCATCTGTCTCTGCCCTCTCATCCTCGAAAACCTCATCCTCAAGTAGTGGAGCATCAAAGATACTCAGATCAGGCTGCAGCTACTGTACATCTGTCTTCACTTTGCTCATGTTGGCCTTGAGTGCTGCTAAGGCATCTCTCGTACCAACACCCTCAAGCTCAGAGAACCTATGCTCCAACTCCTGAATTTTGATATGGACTGGAGCAAGATCCTTGTCAATGACTCTCTTGATCATGTCAGGCATATGCTCAATCAGGGAGGTCAATCTGGTGTTATTCTGTGCAGACATATTTGCAATCCGTACTATCTAAGCTGCGATAATACACTGGGCTGACTGGGTGCAACTGGTGTATCAAACGAAGAAGGTTGTGCATCAGCAACAGGGTCGTGCACTACTTGGGACTCAATACCCATAAAGGTCTCAGAAGCATGAGGAACCACTAGCTCCCGTTTTTTCTTCTTCAGCTTTGGATTCATTTCATCCTGAATTTTTGTGATGTCGATGACCTGATTTGCCCAAATATTCTCATTAATTCTTTCTATCTCCAAATCACCAGTGTCTCGACATAAATTCGTGACTAACATTGGAAATGAAATTGAGGTATATGCTTGTCGAGCTCGATCTCTCATTTCTATGGAAATATTATCTCCTACATTAATGTGAATGCCTGCCATGATACAAGAAATGAGAACTGCTTGGGCCAGTGGTACCTCATTATCATTTTTTGAAGGCGTCAGTTTGAACCCTAACCAATGTTTGGCCTGGATGTTAAGGTCGCTCTTGTAAATTTTTCCTTTATCCTTAACCCATGCTGGTGTACCAGCTGCTATCAAAGATGTAACCCAGATATAATGATCCTCTGAGTTTTCTAACTTTGCCAAATATTCTTTGGCATTTGCATCATCTTCATCAAAGTAGGCCTTATTAATGGCCTTTTCACTACAATCCACTTAAACTCCTCTAACTTTCACCTTCTCTAGAAACGGTCTCGACCTCAGGGGATCAGTTGCTTTTTTATGCTTCTGAGCAACCCTATATGATGCATAGAAGTAATGAACCAATGGGAGACATTATCGACCTAGAGATACGATGAATATTTCCCAGTATCTCTCCTTTATCTGGTGGAGGATGTCTAGGAAATCTTGCTCAATCCTATTAAGGCTGATCTGCCTCTCTTCATTGAAGTTCTGGTTATGTGTCCATTCGAAAAATCTTTCCTTCATTCCAGGGATGGCATTAAACCGGAGAGCATCTTTGCCTCTCTTGCGACGGAGTTCATCCCTTCTCTCCTAATCCTCCTTCACTTTGCGAAGGGCTTCTTCCAATTCCGAGCCAGACCCAGATCTACTTCAGCGTCGACGGGCCTTTTTTCCTTCTTTTTACCCTTATCTGCATGGTCACTTTGTTTTACAGTGCGAGGATAAGAGTTTCTTCGAGAATTCATCCTGCAAGGCCATAAAATTGAAAATTGGTTAGTGAACAACTACCTCATAGTTTATAGAACTGTCCACTTTTCTTTCAATCCACGACTCATGAAAGGGTGTTCGCGAAATGCAGTTGAATCACGAAATTAGGGATTTATAGGCATTTGTCTATATGATTCAGCGATGGAATCTGTGGTTCGCTATTTATAAACCACGTTCCATGTATCCATTCATGGATTCTAACAGTAACACTTGTGCAACATGATTGGATTTGCATTTTTAAATTCAACCACGTTTCAGATAACGCGGCCCGCAGTTCATTTGCAAATTCAACCAGTCGGACAAATGCTATTCATTTGACTTGACTTTAAAACTTGAGTTGGGAAAATCAATCTGAGACTCGTAAATCTATGTGGGATGATCGAAATACCCTCCCACTCATGCTAATTTATCACAAGCTCAATCTAGTCAAAACATCATAGCCTACTCAGACTTTGGCCATAATGAACTTCATTTATGCATATCATCAAACACCTGATGAGCATGAGTTATTTCTAATTTATTCCACATTCTTAATCAGTTCACACCCTTTCCCTTCTACTAACTTTTCATCACATCACAATCAACAATAGTCGGGGATCAGTTGGTTACTAAGATTTCACCTTGAGGATCCCCCAAACCAACAAAAGATAGAATGAACTTTAAACATAGCAAAAACTGAGTTTTCTTACCTTTTTGGCTTGAAGAGTGGAATGATAGGTGATAATCTTGCAAGAAAAATCGAGTGAGACCAAGAGATTGAAGTATTTAGGGGGAATTGGAAAAGGTAATTATATGCCGGATGTGAAAAGTTGACGGCATGGGAGGTTAGGGAGACAGTTTAGATGAGAAGGAGGTTAAGAGTGTTTTTCCTGTTACTTTTGAAGTAACAGGTCTTTTAATAATTTTTTAATATTAAATAGATTTTTTTTTGTGTGTGTGTGCGTGTGTGTGTATGCGAAAGAAAAGATTGGAGAGGAAACACCTGGTTCGTGGCTGCGCTTGAGGATCTGCGGGCCACGATACATTCGTGGGTAGCAAGGTTTGAAGACCCTAAATGTCATGATCCAAAATGGTCGTGATTAGCACCCACACTACCCCCCGGTGGACGAACCAACGAATCCCGATACTGACCCCCAAAATGAGACATTCATAAAGATAAACGCTTTCTTTAATCATTGAAATAAATTTTACAACATAAATCAACTATTTAAAAATGGACACTATGAAAATATACCCAAGACTTGATTGTCATTGCACTAGACGTCTGTTTACAACTTTAAGAAAATGCTAAATCTA
Source organism: Datura wrightii (assembly GCA_035772735.1). NCBI lineage: Eukaryota > Viridiplantae > Streptophyta > Magnoliopsida > Solanales > Solanaceae > Datura > Datura wrightii. The sequence goes on along the minus strand of JASDFA010000016.1, from coordinate 29,819,844 downwards.
AAACATAAAAGAATCAAATGTCTAGAAAAGAAAGACATCTTCAAATGAGAGAGTGGTATTTCTTCCTTGATCTGCTCACCACTCAAACTCCACTGTTACTCTATAGGTGAGGACATGAGGAACTGTTGGGTTCGAACTTTGCACTCAAAAAAGAAATGCAGGAGTAGGATCAGTACATAACACAGTACTATAGGCATCATCGATCGACCCTAAATAATAATAAGTACACACAGTAATAACAATATAAGACCAGTCTTCAAAGTAAAAAGAAAGTACAGAACATTTTAGACATACTAGCCCTACACAGGGGACAACCGACCTGCTTACTGGATTGGGCTGTTCGCTGCAGCGATTACTTGACCGCTATAGCGGTCTTGCCGTAGCGGAGATAGCTCCGCTACAGTGGTACTGCCTTATGCAGTAGCTCGACTATGTTGCACTCTATCAATTCACCAGTTTCACAATTCACATATTCCAAAAAATCTCACAGATAACGTATTCTTCAGGACAACAATTAATACCCCCTAGTATCATGTACGAGTTCAACAGGTGATTACAACAAAATCCACTCAACGATTACCAACATTATGATAGGGTCACACTTAAAAATAGAGACATGTTCTTCATGATCAAACTCACGTAACATAAATAGTAATTGACACAACTTTTAAGCACATTTTTAATACAACTTCATTTGCATATAATTACAACACAACATAATATAACATAACATGAAAACCAATGAGGGCATGAAGGGCACACACCTCCGCCATCTCACTATAATCACTCAACTACACAATCAGTGTACACACATGCCAGAGGGTCTTATTTATTCCCTTCCAGTCATGACCTGCAGGTGACTCTAGAAATTCATGTACTGTACTAGCATGGTACCCGCTCCCACTCATATGCTCGTCTGGATGCTCTTTTCGTACATGAGCCACTCAATAATATTCGCTCGCCCAGATACTCCCTTTGGGATCAAGCCTTTCATTTCAGGATGCAGTTACTATTCTAGCGATTCTCATTCGCTAAAAGCAACAAGATACATTACATAAACATATACATATACATACACACACACACACACAGAGAGATATATATATCAAATCCTAGGAGTCTACTTTCCACTCCCTCAGTTGCCCAAAATACAGAGCCTCAATTCACATAATAGATTCATGAACGAAGTTCACTTCATAATTCAATATATATATCAAATCCTAGGATTTTAATTTCCACTCCCTCACTTGCCCAAAATACAGAGCCTCAATTCACGTATAGATTCATGAACAAAGTTCACTTCACAATTCAATGTAATCTTGACAACAATTTATAATCATCTCATATCAACATGATATTCCCTATTTATTTACATAATAATCTCATAACAAAGAATGTACGAAGACTAATCATATACGATCATCACACATGCATAGAATTCATTATACAGGGTCTAACCCTCTAACTATAACCTACCTCGATATTCGAAGATATCAACTTAGCTACTCTGCAGGAGCCTTTCCCTTCCTCAAAGCTTCAAATCGCTCGAAATCTACACAATATAGAGTAATTCATTAATTACTCTTTAATTTAGGGTTTAAATAAATCAAACCCTCCCTTTCCAGGGAGCTTTAATAGGAAAGCCTTCCCTTCCACCTAGTTCTAGGTCTCCACCTTGTCTTACCCATAATTGTTAGCAAGAAAGTCCTTAGGAAGCGACTATTACCCAAAATTCCTCAATAAACCATCTATTACTCCCTATAATCCATCCTTAGTTCACAAACCTAGGGTTCTCTAAGTTTTAGAATTTAACCATTAATAGGTCCCCCTAAGCTTTCTACAATAGTCAATACCCATTAAAGGGGCCAGGGACAATAAACTCACCTTAGCGTAACAATTGTTTTCTCTGGAGAAGAATTCGCCTTCAAGCCTTGCTATCTCACGTTTAGAAATAATGGGACTTAATCCCAGAAACCCCACTTAAACCCACTTTCTGATTCCCGTCTTTCGCTGCACCAGACCCGTTGTGGCAGTCAGGGCACCGCTGTGGCAGATCCAGCGATTATCTCCACTTCATTATGGTAGGACTTTGACCACTACTACGATCTCATTACAATAGGAATCCCACCATTGCAGCAGTCCCCCGAACCAGTAGCTACTCAAAATTGCCAATTTCTGACTTGGCTTATTTCACAGCATTTTTATCCCTCCCTTAGCCTATTTTTCAAGTTCTAAGTCCCTGTTCATCCTCTAATGATATTCGGGTTGTTACACTAGAGGGGCAACATTCTGGACCTAAACGTGGAGAGATCATGATCGCATTTCCTTACTCGTGTCCCGCAGATAAGGTGCAAAAGCCATTCTTTTATTTGATCAATTTCTGGAATGAATCGCGATTGATTTGCGTGTTGCACTTGGCCATTCATGGTCCGCGGTCCACCTGTGTTTCCTTCTAGTTTCTCACTTTGATCCTTCCTCCCTGATTGAGCTACAAAATGAACAAAACAATGTTAATTAAAATTTTGGGTTGCCTCCCAAACAGCGGCTGATTTAACGTCGCAGCACTATGCTATTTCCTTGACTACTCAGACTTCATCAAGGTAAATCATTTCCATCCATTTCACCTCATCTTGCACTCCCAAGTAGTCCTGGGGGTCGAGCCGAGCCCAAGCCGAGCCTAACAGAATTGAGTCCTTTACCGAGCTTTAAATAGTACTGAGCCAAGTCGAGCCACCGAGCTCAACCAAGCTTTTTTACATTTTGACCAGCTCGAGCTGAGCCAAGTCAGCTCTTTTTTATCTAGACCTTTTTATATTTTTTGTAAATTTTATTTACCTAATTAATACTTATAGATCTCAAGACATTTTCTCAATTACTCAAAGAAATTAAACCCACTATAATAAAAGGATATCAAAAGATTATAAGTTGACAAATAATTATTTTTTTGTACTTGTTGGAAGAAAAATAAAGAGCCGAATAACATTAGATTAAAAATTAGAAAAAGCATAACCACATCCGACAACAGTCAAATCGATGAATATGTATTACGCTTGATTTGACTTGATTTTAATAATTGAAAACTTGATTTGATTTTAATTATAATAAAAAAAATTGATCCAAGCTGAACTATGAACACTCCTATTGATATAGTAGGCTTAAGTTACATTGTTATTAAAAATTTACTAATATTGAATAAATATTAAATATATAATATTAAATTAACATAATATGTTAAGTTAAATTTCTAATATACTTTGTAATTGAGCTTAATGAAAGGATATTATTCTTAAATTGAGCCAACCGAGCCGAGCCAAGCCAGCTCAATCAAGCTCGAGCTTTGACCGCGAGCTTGATTGAGCTTTTATCGAGCTGAGCCTGTAATACTCCGGAAGTGCCTAAGACTAGACTCAAAAATTTGAAATAAAAACAACAGAAAAAAACTTGAGATTTCTCTCAGAACGACTCATGGTACGGGTCATTGGTAGGTCTAACGACCCGTTAGAGGAACTAGTGGTGAGGGTCTGCAGAAGTAAAATTAGGAGTAATGGGTCTAAGGATGACCCATTGGTTGTTATAACGAGTCATGGTAAGGGGGTCGTTGTGAGAGTGGTTCTTGTCAAGGTGGAAGGTACGAGTCACGGCATGACCCATAGTATGAGACAACGAGTCATGGTATGGTTCTGTTGGGAGGATGTCTCGGAAGTGAGCAGTGGTGACAATGGACAGACATGACGAGTCATTTGGGCTAGTAACGACTCGTCCTGTCAAGTCATGGTGTCATACTTGATTTTATAAAATGGAGTGAAACCACGAGTAAGGTAACGACCCAGTGGAGCAAAGAATGAATCATTGTAGGCCCGGTTATCACTGGCAGTGCAGAAATTTGAGACTTTTCATTAAGGATATTTTCGTAATTCCTAAGCCCTAAGGTCCTAAACTACGTCGTTTTAAGCTCAGTTAGCAGGGTTTTAAGGGTATTAAACCTATTCTAAGCATTTCCACTCCATGCATGCAACTTAGAGCTTTTCTTTGGAGATCAAGCTTGAGAATTTCTCCAATTCCTTTTCAATTCCTTTGGGCTTTCAAGAGGAAGTGTAAATCTGATATACCGAGTTATGTGAGGTTGTGAATGAGAGTTTCTTTCACTCTCATGACCTAAATCCTTCTCAATTCCATGGATTTCAATTTTAGATTCAAGTCTCATGATCTATGTGGTTTATTCCAATTCTTGTGAAATTCTCTATGATCTATCTATGGGTCAATTCCCTTCATGTATCAAATCATGTTTTATGATCTATGGGCATATCTTATAACTATTTTTGATTATTAATCTATATTTTCAAATTTTAATTGAATTATGCCCAATTATGCATGCTTCACGAAAAATCAAGTTATGATTCTATTATGATTTTGATCTTATCAAGTCTAAATGATAATTTATGATTTATGTTAAGAATTCTCTTCAAGTACTCATCTTGAATTTATGAATATCAAGTATATACGTGTTTTACAAGTATGCATTACGTGTTTTACAAGTATGCATGAATTTCATGATTTATGAATTTATGACTCTTGGCCAACTCATGGGCCTTTATTCATGAAAAATCATGTATTTCAAGTATGATCAAGTATGTTATAATGTAATTGGCCATGAAATTCATGAATGATTTATGATTATGATATGAGCCTCATGTGTATATTTTTGGGAGCACTGTCTAGCACCAATTAGACCCGGCGTTCAGGTAAATCACATGGTCTCAGAACTACGTGCCACCGTAGGGGTGTGTGTGTGTGTGTGTGTGTATATTTAACAGGGTGTGTGTGTGTGTGTATATATATATTTAAATGTTAATATATCTCTGTGATATCACATAATGCACGTCCCTTGCCTGGTAAGCCTGGGACAGTTCTTCCTACTTGAGTGAGATAGTTGAGGCATCATGTAAGCTCTATCATGATGGTGTCTGTTATGACAAGTCCTCCCATTATTTCTCATGATTTACGCATGGTTATGTTTATGTACCTTGGCTCAAGTTATTTTTTAAGTTTTCTCTTCTAATTATGATTATGACTGGTTTATGAATGGTTTGAAAACCTTGAGCCCTTATGTTTACATTATGGTATTTACTTTATGATCATGCTTGTCCTACTCTTACGAACCCTTATGTATTTTAACTATCTTTTTTACTTACCTTGCATACCCAGTACATTCCAAGTACTGATCGCATACTCTATGTTGTATTGTTTCATGATACAGGTCCGAGGTATCAGTCTCAGCCGTATCACTAGTCTTACTCCCCCCGGAAGGCCTGTCTAGCCAGTGTTGGTGAGTCTTCATCCTTAGAGGACATTCAGTTATCTATTGTTACATACTTTCAGTTATAGATTTTTTCGAGTTAGTTAGGGGTGTTGTCCCATCAGCTCATCTATTATGTTAGAGGCTTTTTCAGACATTATCTAGAAATTAGCTTGTCATTGTTGATTCTGTATTAGATTGATATGTATACAGACTTCACCTATTATGTATTTTAAACTTCCGCAACATTATGTTGAATTTAGATGTTATGTTCATGCCATGGGTCAACTTGGAGCCTCTTAGGGTTCCTTGTCCGATATCTCGATCCGGGTCTATGTTCAATTCGTGACAGTGTCAAGCCGAGCCAAAATTTAATTGAAACCGAGTCGAGCGAGCTTTTTTTCAAAACAAGCTGAGTCGAGTCGAGCTGAGCCAAGCTCTGAGCCGGCTCAGCTCTTTGCCTAATCCTACTCCCAAGTATTGCTTGACCCTTTGGCCATTCACCTTGAATCTGTGCCATCTTGATTTTCCAATTCCATTTCTCCGTATGGAGAGACATGGGTCACCTTGAATGGTCCAGACCACATTGACTTCAGTTTTCTAGGGAAAATTAAAGTCTGGAGTTAAACTACAAGACTAGGTCCCCAGGAGCAATCTCCCTCTTCAATAACCTCCTTTCATGGTACAACTTGATCCTCTCTTTATATAAGGCTTCATTCTCATAAGCCTTGAATCGAAACTCATCAATTTCATTCAGCTGCTCAACCCTCAAATTTGCATCTTTGTTCCAATTAAGATTCAGCTTTTTCAAGGCCAAAACGCCTTGTGTTCTAACTCCATGGGTAAGTGAAAATCCTTGCAAAACACCAAATGATATGGAGACATCCTAATAGGCATCTTGTAGGCTATTCGGTATGCCCACAAGGCATTATCTAACTTGTGAAACCAATCCTTTCTGTTTGCATTAACAGTTTTGGACAAGATGGTCTTGATCTCGCGGTTTGAAACCTCCACCTAACCGCTAGTTTGAGGATGATACGAGGTAGCCACCTTATGCTTCACCCCGTATTTCTCTAACAAGCCATTGAATAGCTTGTTGCAAAAGTGTGACCGCCCATCACTTATGATTGCTCGTGGTCTACCAAACCTGGAGATATGTTCCTTTTGAGGAAAGAAGTCACGCTTTCCTTCATTGTTGGGCAGCGCAACTGCTTCTACCCGTTTGGACACATAGTCCATAGCCACAAGAATGTACTTCAGTCCATATGAGCTAACAAATGGTCCCATGAAATTGACACCCCATATATCAAATAGCTCTACCTCTAAAATCGAGGTCAATGGCAATTCATGCTTTCTTGAGATGTCGCCATGTCGTAGGCACCGATCACAAGCATTAACATAATCGTGGCAGTCCTGATAGACCATTGGCCAATAGTATCCACTTTGCAGAATTTTTTGAGCTATTCTTACCCCACTGTAATGTCCTCCAATAGGAGAAGAGTGACAAGCTTCAAGAATATGGATCATCTCCACTTCTGGTGCACATCTCCTGATTTTGTTGTCAGCACACACATTGAACAAATAAGGTTCATGCTAGTAGAACTTCCTCACATCATGCAAAAGATTCTTTCTTTGGTGGAAACTCATGTCTTATGGCATCATATCACTAACTAGAAAGTTGGCATAATCGGCAAACCATGGAATCAAATCTAGGGAGGCTGCAAACACCTGTTTATCTGTGAATGCTTCATTTATCTCTAGTTCATGCTTTGGTCTCTCCTTATCTTCAAGCCTTGAAAGATGATCAGCCACTTGGTTTTCACACCCCCTTCGGTCCTTAACTTCAAAATCAAATTCTTGCAAAAGCAAGATCCATCGGATTAGCCTTGGCTTCATCCTTCTTGGCCATCAAGTATCGAATGGCTGCATGATCTGTATGGATGATGACATTGGTGCCCAACAAATGTGCTCTAAACTTCTCAAAAGCGTACACCACTAGTAGCAACTCTTGCTCAGTAACAATATAGTTCTTTTGTGCCCCATAGAGAGACTTGCTAGCATAGTATATTGGGGGAAAGGCCTTCTCTCTTCTCTGTCCCTGAACAGCTCCTAATGCAACTCCACTCGCATCACATATGACTTCAAATGTTTTGGTCTAGTCAGGTGCAATAATTATTAGAGCTGAGGTGAGTTTCTCCTTTAGGCATTCAAATGCCTTCAAACATGCCTCATCAAACTCAAATTTTGTTTCTTTCTCCAACAACCTGCACAACGGGTTAGCAATTTTGGAGAAGTCTTTCATGAATCTCCTATAGAATCCAGCATGACCCAAAAAGCTTATGACCCCTTTTACTGATATAGGAGGTGGCAATCTGGATATGACATCGATCTTCGCGTTGTCAACCTCAATGCCTTTACTTGAGATTCGATGTCCCAATATTATCCCTTCATTCACCATGAAGTGACATTTCTCCTAGTTCAATATCAGATTTATCTCCTTATAATGCTTCAATATCGAAGCTAAATGAGACAAACAATGTTCAAATGTATCACCTATTACAGAGAAGCCATCCATGAAGATTTCCATTGTATCCTCTACCATATATGAAAATATTGACATCATGCACCTCTAGAACGTGGCAGGTGCATTACACAGTCCAAACAGCTTATGCTTAAAGGAAAATGTCCCATAAGGACATGTGAATGCCGTCTTCTCTTGGTCATTAGGAGCAATGAAAATTTGGTTGTAACCAGAGTATCCATCCAAGAAACAATAATAAGCATTTCCTGCTAGTCTATCGAACATTTAATCCATGAAGGGCGTGGGAAAATGATCCTTCTGAGTCCACCAATTCAGCTTCCAGTAATCAATGTATACCCTCCAACCCATAACTATGCGGGTTTGCACTAATTCATTCTTCTCATTGGGAACCACAGTCATTCCCTCTTTCTTCAGAACACATGGCACCGGGCTAACCCAGTGGCTGTCAGAGATGGGATAAATCATTTTATGATCTCCTTTTTCACCACCTCTTGCATAGGTGGATTCAATCTCCTTTGATGCTCACTGCTAGGAATACAATTTTCCTCCAACTGAATCTTGTGTAAGCAAATTCCTAGAGGAATGCCAATAATATCTGCGATTTTCCACCCAATTGCCCATTTGTAAGTTCTCTAAATAGGTAACAAGGCTTCTACTTGCCACTCTAGCAGCTTTGCAGATATGATTACTGGCAATATCTCATGTGGCTCCAAATATGCATACCTCAGATGAGCTGGCAGTTGTTTTAAGCCCAAGACTGGAGGTCCTTCAATAGATGGTTTTGCAGGTGGGTTTTCTCCATTCTTCAGATCTAAATCAAGCTTCTTAGGACAAAAGAGTAAGATCCATGCCTTCTATTGCATGTACCATCTATTCAAATTGTTCTATTGAGTCAACAGCAAAATTCATGATGACTTCTACCAGAGTTTCGACGACAAACTTCTCATCTGTGACATCATCCACCACTTCATCAATGGTATCAATCACCGAGATAAGACTCATATCTTTGGCTCATGGACTGACATATATCGAAAACAATCTCTTCATTATTCAGTCTAAAATTTGCCTCTCTCCACATCAACCAGTGCTCCACTTGTTGCTAAAAATGGCCTTCCCAATATAATTAGCACTTCAAAGTCCACTTCGCAATCTAAAATCATGAATCCTGTTAGAAAAAATGAAGTTGTTCACCTTTACTAATACATCATACAAGATGCCAACTGGTTTTTTCACGGTTTTGTCCGCCATCAGCGACCTCATCGTTGTTGATCTAGGAGTTCCTAAACCCATCTTCTTGAATATAACAAGCGGCATAAGGTTGATACTTGCACCCAATTTGCATAGAGCTTCAGAAAAGTTGAACGTCCCAATTGTGCATGGGATGGTGAATGCTCCAGGATCCTCCTTCTTCTAAACTAGAGACTGTGACACAATCACACTACAGTGGTGCATAGTATCAATGGGTTCATATTTCATGGTTCTCTTCTTAGTCACCAAGTCCTTCATGAACTTGGCAAAACATTGCATTTGGTCCAAGGCATCCTCTAGTGGAATGTTTATAGACATTTGTTTTAACATAGAAATAAACCTTCAATACTTTCTATCCTCTGTCTTCTTCTTGAGCCTCTGAGTAAATAGAGCAAGAGGCCTAGGTATTGAGGCAAAACGTTGGGCATTTCCTTCTCCTTTTCCTTTTCACCTGCATCTTCTTTAGCTGCAGCAGGATGCTTCTCAGTCTCATCTGGATCCACATTGATAACTACCAACTTATTAGCTTCAATTGGTTTAGGTTGACTTTCCTCTTCATCATTAATCTCCTCAACTCTTGTTTCTTCCATTGGCCCCAAAACTCTACCACTTCTAGTTGTGATAGCCATGCCATGATTATCATTTTTGAGATTTAGCATGGTATCAATTGGTAGTGTTCCCTTCTGTCTAGGATTAAGGGCTGCTGAAATTTGGTTCAGTTGTTGATCCAGATGCTTTATCGTTGTGGAGTGAGAATTCACTAACTGATTCACATTGGATAAGTCTCCTCTAATTTCGTTAATCCCAAAATTTGTGAGCTCGATCTTCTTAAACACTTTTGCCAACATTTCCTCCATTTTAGAGTGAGCTGGCTCACTGCTTGAGGGTGCATTATGGCCTTGTTGATTTCCTTTCCTGGGAATATAAGCACCTCCCCAATTGTTCCTGAACCCTTGATCTCTATCCCTCCAATTGTTCTAGTCTCTCCATTTGGATCTGTTATATCCATTGTTATCTTGATACCTGTTCCAACCTTGATTCCCCTAATCCTACTGCTAAAAATCTTGGTTAGATCCTTGAGCTATAGGTCGGGAAACCCCACCCTGATTAGCAATAAAGTTGGCCTCTTTTTCATAGTTCTGATAGTATTCATCATGTTGAGGAACCTGTTCTTGATTTGACACGACATTAACCTTCCGTGATCCAGTTTCCATCAGATGTTTTGTTAGCAAGTTCATTTGAGTTTTAAGTTGAGCCATATTTTCATCTCTTTTTTTTTCTTTTCTCAACTGCTGTCTAGACTTTCCTCTAGATTGCACACCACTTACAGCTTTTTCCTCTCTTTCCATGCTCTAATTGTTCTAGTCATCTTATCTAACATTGCACTTGCGACAACAAATGATTGGTCCATTAGTGAGCCTTCAGCAATGTTATTTACTACTTATTTTGTTCAGGCCATTCAGCTACCTATAAAATGATTGCAGGAGGACTTCATTAGAAAGTCTGTTGTTTGGGCACTGCTTGATCTTTTTCTTGAATCTCAACCAAGCCTCTTGTTGCGCTTCACTCGGCAGCTAACAAAAATAGTTGATTTCATTCCTCAACTGGATCATTCGAGAGGGAGGGAAAAATCTTTCTAGGAAAGCAGCAATAAGTTCTTCCCAACATGTGATTGATTCATCTGGTAGTTCCCTAAACTATACAGTTGCTTCTCCAGTTAATGAAAAGGGGAAAAATCTGAACCAATCGCCTCTTGTGACACACCAGGCAACCTGTATACACTACATATCTCTGTGAAGTTCTACAAATGCTGGTTTAGATCCTCATGAGCCAAACCTCCATATAGTCGCTTCATGCTAAGTGTGCATCATGGTGTTGGTGACATCGAACTTCACGTTTCCCCCAACTTCTGGTAGTACAATGGCACCTGCATACCCAGTTTGCTCCAAATCAAGCTCTTCTACAGGAGGAGCACGCCTCTTAATTGGGGGCTTATTTCTCAACCCTTGTTGAGAATTTTTGGCTACTGCAACAAGTTTAGCTTTGGTCAACTCAACATGATCAAGATTTTCCATTGAGCCTGCCAAAGAACAAAAACAACAAAATAAAATAAATCACGAAATAAAGACTAAAGAAATTTCAAATTTACACTAATAATAAATTTTGAAAACTAAATTCCCCAGCAACAATGCCAAAATTTGATACGCCCAAATTACATCTGTTAAATAGTTATAAAGCTGTTGTTGTATCAAATATAGAATCCAACATGGTTGGGGTCGAATCCCACAGGAAATAAGGTGCAAAACTCGTCAAAAGTGAATACTCAAATTCTCTTAGTCAATATTTCAATAGGGGGAAATAAAATGACACTTAGAAATTAAAGATTCTTTTAATAACTAGTAGAGATAAATTCTTCAGTTGTTTCGATAGATGAACTAAACTAGGGTTATGTTTTCCAAGATTTCTTAATCGTGATAGGTCTATTTTGTATTGAAATCTAGGTTAATGTTACCCATGTAGAACAAATAGTTCTAAAAACTCTCTAAAGTCTCTCGACCTACTTAGAGAAATATCACCCTAAATCGTTTCAGTCTTTGGGTGATTCTTGATTTAACTGATGTCATAAGTTCCAGGTTGACTATTCTTATAATAGCTCAAGTCATTATATATGGGTTGAAATCCTCAAATACCCGTTATCAATTCTTCTTCCTAATCATGAAATCTTTGATCAAGCAAATCAGATTTTAGGCAAGATTCAATGTTTGCAACTGTTAAATGACAATCAAAATGTAAGAATTGATAATACAAGTGGCTTGCTAACCTAAATATTTACATTCATAGACCCATCAACATTAATAGATCAAGATTCACACAACCCTAGGTATAAATCTTAGCCACTCATTACAAAGATAATAACAATCTTGGGAAGAGAAAAGATGAATGACATATACTCACAATGATAAATACAAAAGTAATCGGTTGAAATATTATTTCACACTTCTTCACAAAAACTCAAGAACATAAGTTTCTTCCTTTTCCCTCTATTAAGTATTTTCAAAAGTAATATCCATGATAATGATGTTTCATCCATATATCCTTATAAAAACCCTACAAATTTTCTAAAAAGGTAGTAACAGATGTACTTAATAATTACAAAAATGCCACTGTCACACAAATCGCTGGGCATCCGCGGCCACGGTTAGCCATTTGTGGTCTGCGCTTTGGTCACAGTTCAAGTAGCAAAATATGGCCAACTTTCTACCTTGAAATGCGGCCCGTTCGCACCCCGCAATTTGCAATCTGCAGTCTACGCTTGTGAGGCATTTCAACTGTAAGTGGACATGAAAATCTGTCCTGAAATGCAGCTAATTCACGGTCTGCGGTTCGATTGCAAATTTTATCACTGAGAAAAGTCTTATGGTCCCAAATGCGTGAGTTCAGGGTCTGCATTTTTTCATCCGCGGTTCGTACATGAGGACAACTAACAGAGTTTCAAGCTGCTTGGTTTGATCTTTGAAGTATTTTTACTTGATTCCTTTTCAACCTCTTCTGAATCATAATTTCCTGTACAGATGATGAGAAATCATGATAAGTACTTCTTTTCATATTATTTTATCACCAAAATATAATCTTATAGACCCAATAAGTTGGTCACAATGCCAATATATCAATATGCACACAAGGTTCTCGTCTATCGTGAATGAGATGCACTCACTGGGAGAAATTATCCCTACTAGCAAAGCTACGAGGAAACTTGTGAGTATACTACTTGAGTATTGGAAAACCAAAGTGGAAGCCATCTCTAAAGCAAGAGCTCTTGACACCTTGACAATGGACGATCAGATTGGCAATCTCAAGACATACGAACTCAAGAAGTCACAAGAATGTGATATGACCAACTCTCACAAAGACAAGAACTTGGTGCTCAAGGCAACTACTGTTGAGGATGAGAATATGGCTTTACTCACTCAAAGCTTTTAGTGTATTGTAAAGAGGGGATTCAATACTCAGAAGAAGAATGCTTCAAAATCCATTGAGAAAAATCCCTATGAGTTAGTTTGTCACAAGTGTGGTGAACTAGGGCACTTCATGAAGGAATGTCCTCAGTAGGAATTAGAACATTAAAAAAACCTAGATAAAAGGTCTTAAGAAGGGCAGTGGAATCAAATCCAAATTCCTAACAGAAGGCTCACCACTAAAGAGACAAATAGAGTGGTAAAGCAGGCCCTAGCTACTATGGGGGACTGATCCAATGATGAATTTGAAGCAGCTACTGAACATTATGATTGATCACTTATGCCATACGGTGAAGACATACCGGCTTTAATGGCAAACTCATACTCAAACAGAGAAGAAGAAAAGACTGAGGTAAGCTTTCTTGAAAAAATAAATGTTATTCTCAAAAGAAATTAGCATCTCTTTCCACTATCCTTATCAAAAAATATAACACTCTATCTATTGAAAAGGAAAACAATCATGAATGCCTTTGCCTCCCTTAAATATTACAATAGAAAACTCAAAGAGAAGCAAAATAAATTAACAAAATGAGTTGAATAGCTATAAAAACTAAACAAGGATCATCTTCAGGGGGAAAAAGCAATAAGAAAATTGACCCTTGAGACGCAGGCAGTGCTCATAGAGAATATAAATCTTCAAAAAAATCTAGAAAAGGCTAAAGCTGACTTAGAAAGAACTCTGAAATGGACCAAGTCCGCAAAACTTCTAGTGTCAATTGATAACGCTCAAACCACACTTGCAATTGTCGTATGAAGCGGACGTTGTCAACAAAGAACCCAACTTAGAGGTTGGGGTCAAACCCACAGGGAAGATGGAAGATCTAGATTATAGCCGGTAGATGAACTTGTATGGTAATTACTTTACAATGGGGGGAATTCTAATAAAAATCAATAATAGAAATAAGCAGCAATCAAGATTATATTTTTGAATCAATCATTAAAGGATAACTAGGGTTTGTGTTCCCCATGGGTTTATAACAGCTTTGGGTATACACTTGTGATATTTACCAATACTTACTTACAGAACTGATAACTTAGGTTCATTCAAATGATTGACCAATCCCTATTGAATGACTATCCTCAATTACTCGACCAAGTCTCATGAGTTTTACAAACTAACCATTATCACTAAGTTCCAGATATAACTATCCTGCAACCACAGCTCAAGTTAATACAATGATCATCAAGATCAAGCTCTGATTGTAATTCTCTTTTCCTAATCTCTACCTCTTCGACCAAAGCAAGTAAAGAATTCAGGAACATTCTAATGTTGCGCACCGCTAAGAATCATTAAATATGAAGAGAATATAATATAAGTAATCGGTATTGGTTTTAGACTCACTTTGTGCAACCCTAACTTGTTAATCCACCATGGTTCCCACAACCCTAGCTATGGAGGTTTTAGCCTCTCATAGTTGTAAGGTTGTGAATTGTATTCATTATTGAAGACATAAAACAATACTTACAAAGATGATTGAGAAAAATAATTCCTTCAATTAAACCTCAAAATCTAGAATAACAAGTAGCAAAAACAAGATGAATTCAAGAAAAGGTTGATCACAAGGTTGAACCAACTCAATTCTCCCTTTCAATGATGTAAAATTGCTTACTACAATGATTTCCTACTAAAATTAAGTTTATTTGCCGTCCTCTATTAAAAATAAAACATAAAAACTATTTATATATACACAAAAATCCTTTTCCTAAACTAACAGGACTGCTTTCCATATCTGTAGTCGACCTCGTCATGGGTCCACCTACGACACATAGGGGCTTCTCACGGACTGTGGCATCAACTCGTGGCTTGAAGTGTTGGCTAAATTTTGGCTAAGTGTTGGGCCAAGGTACGATTCGTACCTACTTCCTACGACTCATACCTTGCAGCCTTGGCTTGATCCTGATACTTTTGAACTTTTTCTGAAATTCACCACGACCAGTATAGTACGACTCGTACCTTCATCTCACGGATAGTAGGGTACTCTCGTATTGAGAATCAGCTTCCTATGCAATTCTTCTGGTTTTTACCATGACTCGTACCACCATGGTACGATCTATGACAAGTCTCGTAGGATCAGTCTTCTAGTTTAAAATTTTAGCTTCTTATCAGGGCCCTCAGTACGACTCGTAGGTCCATCCTACAGATCGTAATGTGGACTGCACTTTTTTCCCTTTTCTGCACACTTTTAGCTTTCTTTTGCCATTTATTGTTCCAACACTCATTTATCCTGAAATCAAAGGAAAAGTGCCTCATATCCACATAAATACACCTAAGTCCATGTTATTTTCTTAGTTTTGTGCGTCAATAGTGCTATAAATCCACAGCACATCATCAATGCATGAAAACCATTCTAGCAAAAGACAAGGTTTAGACTATAAGAACGACTCACACAACACTGAGTTTGGTCCAAAATTAAATCACATTCTTTGCTCTCACTATGGACTAACTAGTCATTACCAAAAACAATGCATAACTAAGCAAAGAGCAATAAATAAAAATTTTCAATTTGCAAGTCACAGATCAAGACTTTCACACAAAGCTCAAAATTCAGGACCAAGTTTGTAAATGCTAACCCTAGACCTAGACACCTAAAAATAAAAGCGATGTGATTTTACAATCCTAGACCAAAAGAAATTTGATTCACCCGTTTTAAATTAGAAAGAGACCGAAGCTAGTCTGGGTACCTAAAACTAATCTCCTACTACTTGTACAAGTGAAAGTGAGAACTAAGAAGGGAACCTAGTACATGGACAATGCGTGTTCGAGGCGTATGAAAGGAATGATAGACAACTTTCTCTCACTCACCAATCACAAAGGAGGGAATGTTTCCTTTGGAAACGAAAAGAAAGGAGAAATAGTTGGAATCAACAAAGTTGGACGATCTATGTCCAAAGCTATTGACAATGTGTACTATGTGAAGGGGTTGGAACACAATCTTCTGATCATCTCTCAAATGTGTGATAGAGGGAACTCAATCCTGTTCACTTCGGCAGACAGTAAATAACTAGATTAAAGTCAGGAAAATTGGTTTTGAGAGGACAGAGATACAAAATATGTACAAGGTCAACATCCTGGATCCCATTAGAGAGCAACTTTCCTACTTAAGTGCAATTATGGATAACTCGCTTACCTAGCATAAGTGTATGGGACATACCAGCTTCTCACATCTGAACAAACATGAAGGAAACGAACTTGTTCATGGACAACCAAAAAACAAGTCCAAAGACAACTTGATATATGATGCATGTGCAAAAGAAAAACATGTCAGGTCCCCCTTTAAACCTAAGAAGATGGTCAATGCTACAAAATGTTTACAACTCATCATATGGATCTGTATGGACCCATGAGAGTCACACGCAGAGGAGGAAAAAATAATTTTTGTTATAGTTGAAGCTTATACTAGATTCACTTGGATATTATTCTTAGGATCTAAAGATGAAACATTTAAGGTGTTTTCAATATTTGTTAAATAGGTGCAGAAGAAAATAAACAGTGAACTAGTAAGCATCATATCAGACCATGGAACTAGGTTTGAGAACTCAAAATTCCTAGAATATTGTGCAGCATCAGGAATTTATCACAACTTTTTATCACGAAGAACTCCCCAATAGAATGATATTGTTGAAATAAAGAATAGAACACTAGAAGATATGGCAAGGATTATGTTGATAACTAGTGGACTTTCATAAGGGCACTGGGTAGAGGCGGTAAATACAGCCTATTATCTGATAAAATAGGTGCATGATCAGGCCCTTGCTTGACAAAACTCCCCATAAATTATTGAAGGCAAGAAAACCAAATCTGGCTCATCTTCGAGCTTTTAGGATCAAATGCTATGTTCATGACAATAGTAAGAATGCATTGGGAAAATTTGATACCAAGAGGGATGAAGGAATTTTTCTTGGGTACTCCTCGCAAAGCAAAGTGATAACACTCAAATCACTCCTAAAATAGTATGAAACGAACATTGTCAATATATAACCCAACAAAGGTTGGGATCGATCCCATAGGGAATATGGTTAAGATATAGATAATGCAGGTATTTAAGCTTTTAAGTATGTTATCTCCAGATTGGGGGGGGGGGTTATGAAAGAAATTTTAAGACAAGATTGGGAATAAGTTTGTTGTTTATTAAGATTTGAAATTAATAAGGGAAAGTGTTCCCCATGGGTTCATAACTACTTCGGGTTTACACTTGTGATCTATCCTAATGCTTACTTGTAGAACTGGTAACTAGGGTTCATCCAAATGACTGGTTCGTCCTTATTAGATGACTATGCTCAATTGCCGAGTTAGGTCTCATGAGAGATCTTAATTCAACCGTTATCAATCTATTTCAAACTAACTATCCTCCGACTGTAGCTGAAGTCATATAATGACCCATAAAGATCAAGGCTTTGTTATAATTCTATTTTTCTAATCTCTACTTATCTAGGTTCAAGCAAGTAAAGAATTCGGGAAAGTCTTAACGTTGCGCTTCATTAAGAAACATATAAGATGAAGAGAATACAATACAAGTATTTGGCATTGATTTAGAATCATTTTGTGTAACCCTAGTTTGTTAATTCACCATGGTTCCACAATCCTAGTTATGGAGGTTTTCACCTCTCATAATTGTAAGATCGTTATTAACATTCATAGACAAACACATAATTGAATACTTCCAACGATGATTGAAAGAAAACATGCTTGATTATTGCAAGAATGTATGAAGAAGAACTCAAGAACAATGAAGAAATTCAAGAAATAAGAAAATCTCCAAGACATGAATTAATTGTTAACAATGTAAGAAAACTCAATTCTTGACTCTCTCTAATCGTCTCTAATACTCCTCTCCTATTACATAGAAATAAAGGGTATTTACAATAGTAGAGTAAGCCTTCATTGTTCCTTCATGGATTGGAATTGGGATTTTCAGCTCCTTTTCCTAGTTGAAGTGGGATTAACTAGGTTGGAGTTTTTTCCCTAAAAAAAATACCTAGAAAAGTATTTATACAAATAATTAAAACCTTCTCCAAAATTAACAGGGAAACTAATAAAATTGTCGCTGACTTCACCTACAACCCGTAACATGATTGTACGGGTCGTACCTTCACTCGTACATTGGCTGGCTTCTTCTGATTTTGGCTAAGTGTTGGAATCTGGTACAACTTATACCATGAATCTACGAGTCATACAATATTCTCGTAGTTGAACTTGCAACTTCTGGCATCCTCTGTTTACTTTCACGAGTGACTTGGTACGACTCATACCTTCATCCTACGACTCGTGACACCCAATCGTACATTGAGATTTGACATTCACTTATTCTAGAGTTCACCATGTCTCCTTGGTATGGGTTTTAGGTAAATATCACGATCCATGGTTTCTACCATTACATGGAGAATTTTCCTGTGCAGCTTCTTCGAACTTTACCACGACTGCCTTGGTATGGCTAGTACCAAGAGTCATACTTTGACTTTTTGGTTCAGTACATGTTCTAAACTTTTCCACGATCCTCTGTGCTGCTCGTACCAGGATGGTACTACTCGTACTATGATCCGTACTAAGCCCTTTTTCTACATTTTTTCACTGCTTTTGCTCATTTCAACTCCAACACCTAATTTCCTTGAAAACAAAGTAAAAGTACATCATATATGTATAAACATATCTAAGTCCATGCTTATTTCCTCAATTTTAAGCATCAAAAGTGTTGTAAACCCAAAACACATCAACAACCTCAACTTAAGATTTTTGCATGTCCCCAGGCAAACAAAACAAAACTAAAAACGACACTTTAACTAGAAAGTAAACGTAGAATACCTACAGCCAACACAACAAAATTTGCACTATGAACCACAACCAGCTAGTGACCCCTTTTCATTCAAATCAAGTCAACTGTGAATGCATACAACTACAACTTATGACATACAGGGATCAAGATATGGCATCCAACTTTAGCAGAGAATCGAGTTATCACCAATACTATTCACATAGACAATTGGCAAATGCAGCACAAACATATACACTCACTACAAATGAAGTCCCCAATACTCACACACACACACACACACATATATATATATATATATATATATATATATATATATATGAAACTTTGGACTCAATAAGTAAGACTCTCACCCTCATAAAGAAGTTTCAAATACTGCACATGAGATGCCATAGGCTTTCCCTTTTCTCTACTTTGGCTTTTTAGACAGTTAAGTTAGGATCACTATAGGACTTTTTCAAGCTTGCAATGTAGGCTTCGGATTGGGTATGGTAGATATGAAATTTAGTGACTAAGCCTCCTTGGCACTACACAACTTTACTCCACTTTTTGCTTTTTACCCCATTTTGTACTTTTCAACTTTTTCCTCATTTTTTTCTTCATTTACTATCATGTGTGGGTGCGGTGTATTTTTCTCTTTTTTATTATTTTTTAAACTTCTTTTCTTTCTTTTTTCTACTTTTTCAGCTCTTTTTTCTTATTTTTTCACACCACACCTCACTCTTCTTTGACTTCTTCTCCACCCTTACACAGTTTACGCACCCCTACTATAGCCACCCTCAACTGAGACATTTTGCCTGAGTTGAGGTTCACATGTACAAGGAGGGACCAAGGCCAAACAGGTTCATTATGAACTAGGTTAAGGTGAATAGGTGATCAAAGAAAGTAGGTCAACTTTTAGGCTCAATACAAGATCAAGGGAATCATTTCATTTTGTAGGGTATTTTAAGCTAAACTGTAGTATAACATAAATTGTCTATGATATTTTCCTAACCAACCATCCTAAAACCAATAGAAAGACCAACCGGGCAAGTTCTAGATCCTCAACGTAGTATTGAACTAAGTGTGAATCTTTACTCACTCATGGTACATGATTGCATTGATTCCACCTATCCAGTTCATGCATGGCTAAACTACAACTACACATGCTAATAATATAAATGTCATATAAAGATCCACAGAAGTCATGCAATTACAATTATCTACACAGCTAACATTAATTTTTTTTTAGATAGGGTCAATTTTCCAAAAACATCAAAAGTAGTGCATTTATTGGTTGTCAAGTGATCCTAAGCTACCTCTAATTGCACAAGAAAAAACCTAAACATGTCGGTTACTAGATCGCATGTCCAAGGGAAAAGACACACGGCAAGAAAAACCCTCGACGAATCAAAATTTCCAAAATACAAGTACACCCCCCCCCCTCCTTTTTAAAAGCATGCTTTGTCCCTGAAGCATAAAATGTAAGAACAAGGGAAAAGGACATACATGTGACACTCTAAGAGCTCATGTTAGATACTCACACTTCACAAATCATTCATGGATTGCCTCCCATGCAGTGCCTGATTTAACATCGCGGTACGACGCAAGTGGTTCGATTACTCAGATTTCACTAAACCACCTCATGGATTGCCTCCCAAGAAGTGCCTAATTTAACGTCGTGGCACGACATAAGTCTCTTGACTACTCAGAATTCATCAAGAAACTCATATTCATCCTCCACTTTCTTGAATGCTTCGGTTTCCTAAGAGGTGAGCTGAATGCGAGAAAACAGGAAAAAACAAAAACGTAAAAGAGGAAATAACAACTACAAATTAAACACAACAATTACTCTAATCTTAAGTCGTATGCCCTGGCAACTACGCCATTTTTTATAACACTCAAATCACACTCCTGAAATTGTATGACACCAACTTTGTTAATACATAACCCAATAAAGGTTAGGGTCGATCCCATAGGGAATATGTTTAAGATATAGAATAATGTAGATATTTAAGCTTTTAAGTATGTTATCTCCAGATTGGGGGGGGGGGGTCTATGAAAGTAATTATAATAAAAGATTGTGAATTAGTTTGTTGTTTATCAAGATTTGCAATTAAATAGGGAAAGTGTTCCCCATGGGTTCATAACTACTTCGGGTTTAAACTTTTGATCTATCCCAATGCTTATTTGTAGAACTAATAACTAGGGTTCATTTAAACGACTGTTCGTCCCGATTGGATGACTATGCTCAATTATCAGGTTAGATATCACGAGCGATCTTAATTCAACTGTTATCAATTTGTTCCAAATTAACTATTCTGTGACTGCAGCTCAAGTCATACAATGACCCATAAAGATCAAGGCTTTGTTGTAATTCTCTTTTCCTAATCTCTACTTATCTAGGTTCAAGCAAGTAAAGAATTTGCACAAGTCTTAACATTGTGCTTCCTTAAGAAACATTCAAGATGAAGAGAATATAATACAAGTGTTTAGAATTTGTTTAGACTCACTTTGTGTAACCCTAGTTTGTTAATTCACCATGGTTCCAACAATCCTAGTTGTGGAGGTTTTAGCCTCTCATGATTGTAAGATCGTTATTAGCATTCATAAACAAACACATAATTGAATACTTACAACGATTATTAAAAGAAAACCTACTTGATTATTTCAAGAATGTGTGAAGAAGAACTCAAGAACAATGAAGAAATCCAAGAAACAAGAAAATCTCCAAGACTTGAATTAATTGTTAACAATGTAAGAAAACTCAATTCTTGACTCTCTCTAATTGTCTCTACTACTCCTCTCCTATTACATAGAAATAAAGAGTATTTACAATAGTAGAGTAAGCCTTCATTATTCCTTCATCGATTGAAATTGGGATTTTCAACTCCTTTTCCTAGTTAAAGTGGGATTAACTATGTTGGGGGGGGGGGGGGGTTCCCCAATAAAAGAAATAACCTAGAAAAGTGCTTATATAAATAATTAAAACCTTCTTTTAAATTAACAGGGAAACTACTAAAACTATCATCGACTTCACCTATGATCCATAACATGACAGTGTGGGTCGTACCTTCACTCGTATGTTAGCTGGCTTCTTCTAATTTTGGCTAAGTGTTGGAATCTGGTACGACTCGTACCATGAACCTACGAGTCATACAATCTTCTCGTGGTTTGAACTTGCAACTTTTGGCATCCTCTATTTACTTCCACGAGTGGCTTAGTAAGACTCATACCTTCATTCTACGACTCGTGACTCCATGTTGTACATTGATATTTTCCATTCATCACTTATTCTAGAGTTGATCACAGCTCCTTGGTACAGATTTTAGGTAGATATCACGATCCGTGGTTCCTACCCGTACCTTGAGACTTGTCCTGTGCAACTTCTACTGAACTTTACCACGACTGCCTTGGCACGGCCCGTACCGTGATGGTACGACTAGTACCAAGAGTCGTACTTAGACACTTTGGTTCAGCACATATTCTAGACTTTTCCACAATCCTTAATACGGCTCATACCAAGATGGTATGGCTCGTACTATGATCCGTACTAAGCCCTTTTTCTGCATTTTTTCACTGTTTTTGCTTATTTCAACTCCAACACTTAATTTCCCTAAGAAAAAGTAAAAATGCAACATATATATATAAATATACCTATGTCCATGCTTATTTCCTCAGTTTTAAGCATTGAAAGTGTTGTAAACCCACAACACATCACAAAGAATACAAAATTTTAAACAAGAGAACCAACTGTGTTGAGAAGAGCGTTTATGTAATATTTAATGAACAAAACTTAATTGACGGCTCGAGCTCTCAAGAATACATAGAAGAAATTGGTTTGGATCCTTTATCAATATAGAGGAGGAACCAAGTACACATGATGAGAACGAGAACATCTGAACACTTCCAAAGCTTCATGTCCATGATGGACAAGTCACAGGGCCAAACATGCCTCTCCAAAGGACTGCAAATGAACAAGAACCTACAACTGTTCAGGTTCAACCTACAGATGAACCTGGCCCCTCGAATGAAATGGAGCATCAAGAGGTACAGACAAACAACTAGAATTATAAGAGCTCTCATCCCATTTAGAACATGCTCACTCTATTGGACTCTAGGATTCAGACTAGGTCAAGATTAAGGAACATGTGTGCCTTTACAACTTATCTATCCATGATTGAAGAAGTACTTCAGGATGTAGATTGGATCAATGCCATGTAAGAAGAGCTGGAATGATTCAAATGTAGCAGAATATGGTATCTGGTCCCTTGTCTCGAAAATAAAACACTAATAGGTACCAGATGGATATTTAGAAATAAACTTGATAATCAGGGAACAATTGTTAGGAACAAACCACGACTGGTTGTTCAACGTTATAATTAGGAAGAGGGTGTTAACTACGATTAGACCTTTGCACTTGTGGCAAGAATGGAATCCATAAGAATACTCATAGCTGTTGTAACACACGTGTGGTTCAAGCTATATCAGATAGATGTTAAGAATGCATTCTTAAAAGCATATCTTCAAGAAGAAGTGTACGTGAAGCAACCCTCTGGGTTTGAAGATCATGAGCAACCAGATCATGTGTACAGACCAAACAAGGCTTTTTATGGGCTTAAACAAGACGCTTAGAGCATGGTATGAAAGGTTATCAAGGTTTCTTCTAGATCATGGCTACAATAGAGGGTAAACTGACAACACACTATTTTTTAGAAAAGGGGGAATAATATACTAATTGTTCAAGTTTATGTTGATGATATCAATTTTGCGGCTACTGATGAAGAACTGTGTGGTGAATTTGCGAAACTCATAAGTAATGAATTTGATATTAGCATGATGGGAGAGTTGAACTACTTCCTGGGTTTACAAATTAGGCAAATGAAGGAAGGTACTTCAATCCATCAGTAGAAATAAATCAAGGAATTGTTGAACAAGTATGATATGAGGAACTCCAAAACAAATGATACTCTTATTGCAACAACCACTCGACTGGACACTAATGAACTTGGACCTAGGGCGGAGGAAATAAAGTATAGGGAAATGATTGGGTCATTGTGCTAATTAACCTCTACCAGACCTGATATAGTATTTACTATGGGGTTTCATGTTAGATTTCTATCAAATCCCATGGAATCTCACTTATAGGCTGTCAAACAGATTTTGTGGTATCTAAAGCGAACTATGGACCTAGTTCTATAGTATCATGTCAGTGGCTCATTCAAACTCATTAGACATGCAGATGCAGACTATGCAGCATTCATGGTAAACAGGAAAAGTACATCTGAAATGACACGCTTTTTAGGACCTTGCTTAATCTCATAGGCGACTAAGAAGCAAAACTCAGTCGCTCTACCCACCGCTAAAGCAGAATACGTAAAAGCTGCATCTTTTTGTGCCCAGCTTCTATAGATTAAATAACAATTGAAATATAATGGAATTAAAATGGAGTGCATTCCCATCCTGTGTGATAGATTAGTGCAATAGCAAAGAACTTGGTCCATCACAAAAGAACCAAGAATATTGATGTATGACATCACTCTATGAAGACAATGTTGGAAAGGGGAATATTTTGATCCCTATCCCATAGTTTCAAGAAGTATCCTAGACTCGGGCTTCAGACCCTAGATGAAATTATGCCCGATTATCTCCTTAGGTTGAATGTGGTGTGGACAATCCCTCAAGAAACTCTTGTAATGTTCCCATGCCTGAGCTAGTGTTTCTCCATCTCTCTGTATGAATCCGGAGATCTTTCCTCTCAGATCTTTAGTTCTTCTAGAAGAGAAAAAATGATTGATGAACTTTTTGGAGAGAATCTCCAAAGTTGTGATGAATCCTGCAGGCTCATTTTGAAGCCACTCCTTGGCCTCTCAGATCAGTGAGAACGGAAATAGAGTCAACTTGACATATTCATCTAACACGTTCTGGTAGTGGAAGTTTTCACTCAGCTCTACAAAACTTCATCAGATGCCTGTGAGGATCCTCATGTGGCTTGCCCTAAAATTGACAAGTGTTTTGGACCAACCGCACAATCACTTCTTTTAGCTTAAATTCCTAGTGATGGCCAGTTTAACAATTTCTTTGGAAGCATTTTCCACATTCAGCCTAGCAAACTGCATCACTGGAGCTCTCTCATTCTCTTCACCTGTTGCTTGCCCGTTGTTTTCCATAGTTAACCTTCGAAAGGTTCTCTCTATTTCAGGATCAAAAGATGCTAAGGATTGTCTTTGACTTCTCGTGCTTGGCATACACTAAGGAAAACAAACCTGTGAAGTTCAACAAAAACAAGAAACAAACGTAAAATACATAATAGTGAAACAAAATTCTAACCTATAAACAATTAAACAATATTCAAGTCCCCGGCAATGGCACCAAAAACTTGATGTTCCCAAGTGCACACAAAGTGCACGTAGTCATCAAGTGATATAGGATTGTTAAGTCTAGATATCTTACCCACAGGGATTTGTAAATTTAATCATTATGAGGTTGTCACTTTGATTTCACTAATCTATGAAACAAATAAATTTGGAGATTGGTTTGAAAAATTAAACTAGTAAACTTCAAATGTAAAGATTAACTACAAACGAATGCAAGCTTGATTGTATTTAGATAGTGATGACATACTAGGGCAATGGCACTTGGTTGGTTTCAAGTTGATTTTCTCAGACGTAATTAAACTAGAATGATTCTTCCCACGGTTGTTAGTTGCAAGTTACTATCCCATTTCTTGCCACTATCCCTAGCATCCAAGGACTATCTCATGCACCCTAACTCCTATATTCCTATGGTCGTGGAGAATATGAAAAGACGATTATGCCAACTTGTATTTCAACTAAACGGGGTTGAAGGGTATATTCCTATCCTCAACAACAACTTCTATCCTATCACCAATGGGTTCAAGGGTCTTTGAATTCCCGTTCTGTATTTATTTTAACCCTTTCGATTCCCTTTTCCAAGTTCAGTCGAAAGCCAACAGATTACTTATAAGGTGATCAATATCATAAATAATAAATTAAAACAAATAAATATAAACAACCATAGAGAACAATCGAAAACAAGTTTATTACTCTTTCAAACAATCAACCATCCACCATGTCCATAACTCTAGATTATAAGTTTAGCCACTCAAAGGCAAGCGGAGAAATGAATAAGTAGTCATCATCATACAAAAATACGAAGTAAAGAAGGGAAAATCTAGTTGTAGAACTTTGTCTTCCTTCCAAACGACTTACAAGCTTTCATGAACAAAACACTGAAAAGAAAATGAGTTGAGATTCCTCGCTGGCGTCTCATCCTCTTTCGAATGTCAAACTCTGTCTAAAAATTGATAAAAGATGATTAAAGATGTGTAACAAATGACCTAGTCCTCATATATATAGATAAGCCTTCAAATGACACTTCTTCCCTTCAAGACTTGGCTTTAATTTCAGCATTTTTCTCCCCGGAATGGGTCTGGCGTGCCACTCCTCCTATCTCACCATAAATTTAGTCAAATTTTCAGCTCCAGAACAAGCCTGGCGCGCCACCCCAACCATAGCACTAGCCTGAGAATTTTTTCTCTGAAGTTTGAGGTCTAGTGCAGGGTGCCAGCCATAAGACTATTTTCTAAAGTTTGGGACTTAGTGTGGGACGCCAGCCATAGCACCAGACCCGTTAGATTCTCAAATCTTCATTCCTTGCATCATTTTGAGCTCCTTTTGCTTAGTTTTATGCTCCTTTTGCTTAGTTTTATGCTCAAATCAACTAAAATCTTTTGTTAGCACATAAAACACACACATACATGAATTTAAGCATAAATTAAGGATTGTGAAGTCAAAACATGATCAAATATGGGTGAAAACATGGCAATTGGGCATGAAAATATGCCCAACATCACCACCCCAAACTTAAACCATTGTTCGTCCTCGAACAATCCTTAAAATACACCTAATCATGTTTCACCATCACACTTGACACCTCTATCAACTCATACTCAACCAACTAGCATGGAGAAAATATAGAATGGTATATCATTATACAACAATTCTCAACAAAACTGTCACGCCCCACCTTAGGAGGCATGATTGACACCTAATGCCACACTAGGACCTGGGCTTGCCTGACTGGACATATGCACCTCTACTGCTTGCCAGCAACTCATAATCAAGAAAACAAACAGCTATATCTCAGTTGTAAATACATCCTCTGTTAACAAAGCCACATAGCAAACCAGTAAAACAAACAGCTAACCCAGCAACATAATAATGAAGGGATTTTATGGGGGCCAACAAGACCACTATGCTGTCTAGTCATAATAGAAAGAAAGACAGGAAGTCATATACCAACTACAGTCAACAAGGCTGCCAACTGGAAGCTACACTAGGCCCCACACGGCCAACATACAAAACACATCAAATATAGGCCCCACACTACCAATACAAACAACTAACTGAAGATTGTAGTCTGCAAGCCACTAAGAGCGAAAATATTGATCGAGACTGGGCCCCGGCCTACCTAAATGCTATACAAATAAAAGACAGGTAAACCTCTACAACCAGGCAACTCCGAATGAAAGGAGATGGCCAATTTGCTGACTCTGAATAGCTGCTAAGAGGTCCCAAATCTGTTTGTCTAAACCTGCAAGCAAGTATGCAGCTCCCCATACGTGGGCGTCAGTACAATATGTACTGAATATATAAGGTAGTAATAAAAGATGAATAAAAGTTGATAAAGAACTAAAAAGTAATCAGCGACAAGGGAAGAAGTTAACTTGTAAGCTTTTTTATCCATAAGTTGTATCTAGTAAGCCACTACACAAATAAGAACTGAAGCTGCACGGCTATACATCCATAAACTATATTCAACAAGCAAGTATACAACCAAGAACCTAACCTGGCTCCCATAAGCCTGGAAGGTGCAAGCAATACAGAATAACCTATCGGGGCCCCCATAAACCCTGGCAGGTACAATTCAATCTATATACCCCTAACAAGATCCTTATGATTCTACTGGTACTTATAGCCAACCTACCTAGTTTCTGGGTCTGCCATTGAGCCCGCTGGACTCTTGTAATTGTGTTTGGGTTCGTTCGGCTCTTGTAACTGCACCCTGGGCACAAAAGGCTCGACAGAGAGTTAGTAATTCCAGTATGGCATAAAAATGAGATTCATACGTGGATGGACATAAATATGGCCTTATAGGCCTGAATATAGTCCTTTCAGACATCACATAGCTCCTCTCAGCAATCCATAGCCCCTCTAAGCGATCCATAGCCCCGTCGGCGATGACACAGTTAGCAACCCTAAAGTCGGTAAATGGAAAGCTATCCTAGGTGGGGTCAATCCTGATCAGAGTACTACATTTTAGTCTAAATCTAGCCCCTCAAAAGGGTATCTGGCCCATTAGGCCTAACGCGACCACTACTCGGCCCTAGAATAGTCTGTATAACTGCCAACTGTCACACCCGGTGTACCTACACCTGACAAGAGGATCCTGACAATGATTATAATCTCTAACGGCCCATACAAAATAGGGCAAGGTCCGGAGTGGCCTAAGCGGTACCTTGAAGGTCATACTAGGGCAACGATGGCTCATAAATGAATAGTAAGGTCGCAGACGACCAACTATTTAGTTCCTCCGCTTAGAACAACGTACTGATCGGACACGCTCCTAAGCAGTCAGCCCTAACTCTCCACAGGCAGCTTACTAGAACTCTTAGTCTAGAAGTAACATTGTGATACTCTGATTCTAGTCTTGTTAGACCTTAACTTAGTATGTCCAAATTTCATATGGCTCCTCTGGGCAATTCCTAGCCTCATAGGCAGGTATATCTAGACCTAGGCCTATGCGGCAACATGTATGTGAGCATCTATAAGAGTCTCTTGGGGCATTGGCCCCACATCTGACTACTGATAAGATTCCCCCCTTAGGGTATCAACTAGTTTGTCAGACTTGTAACAAGTGGAGTGGTTTCCTGAGCGGCCTGTAGGACAAGCATTGAGTTGGCTGAAACTAACGGTCACTAACGGTAGTCAATCATATGGCAAGCTGTCGTTTAGTTCACTAGGCAACCTTGGTTCCACTGACTCGAAGGTAAGACTGCCCTATCTAAATTCTGGCCTTGGGGGCGTCAAGGTGCGCCAACGGCCTCTATGTGAGCTTTACTGACAATATAGGCATCAAGCTGAAAGTTATATCGCCGGCTACGCCCTATGTTGTCCAACTTACCCAGTCAGCCCAACAGCTAATCATAAACTTATAAGGCCTTAGCACGATAGCAAAATATTAGAATACCTTTAAATGGTAATGGGTGAACAGGAAACTCTCTATGGTGCATCCAGCGTTAGTCATACTTAACATACCTTTTCCCGACAAGGGATACTATAGAATAATCTCAATACATCCTATAGCAGCTGACCACGACATACATAATCATTATCTACTAGTAGAAGTTAATCACAATATATAAGATCATTATCTACTAGCAACAGCTAATCACAACCTACTAGATTATTATCTACTTTCGAGGGCATAGGTCATATATTATACGACGAGAATAACTTGTCGAAGAGATAATCCTTAGCATACCTCGAATTCTGGTTCTCACTTATCCAATTAGTTCAAACCTGAAGCTGGCAATTCCACCCAACTGCAGCTTCTACGCTGAGAAAATAAGGCTATATTCAATACTAAGACTCGGCAAACAGAGATACCTTTCAATAATATTATCTATAACTCAACTCCGTTTAATTCAGCTGAAAACTCCTAAATTCCCATGAGTTTAGAAGGTAGAAATGCTTACCTATCACCTGTAGCCTCTTAGGACTCAATTAGAAGCAATTTCTACAACTTTTACTTGGCGAGGTTCCAGTACTCTGAGCAAATTTTCAAGAAATAACTCCACAGGGACATAACTCGTAGGCCTAAAACTTGTTATTCAAGATGAGTTTTGTTTCAGCGGAGTTTAATGGTGTAATTCTACCAAAAATCGATGGAATGTTGAGAGGAATCGTCATAGGGGTCGAGGGCCTGATTTGGGAAATGTTTTGAATGGATTAAATCCCTCACTTAAACATATATATAGGGAGGCGGTGGAGGGGAGGCACATCGCATGGGCCATCGCACCCCAGGGCTGCCACGGTACGCAGCTCAATATATCGAGTGGCTGTCAAGCTGCGCGGGCCATCACGTAGCAGTGCTGCAGCGTCGCGCAAGCCCTCACGGCCTGGCCTCGCCCAGCCCTGCCGATCTGCTTGACAATGCACTCACATGTCCTGCTACAGAGTCTTCTCCTGCACGTGCCATGCTCAACCACTCACCGCAAGCACACGCACACATACACTAATCACTAACATCTTACAGGGTGTAACAAAAGCACGTATAAAGATTTCACGATCAAAAACACACAACTTCTATAAATGACTCATCTTTTCAACACAAAGGGCCAACGTGATTAAGTGTGACGCATGCAACCATAGTAACCGAATTAGACCTCTTGTGCCCCTCACTTTTAGTGATATTCCTCTCTCAATTTCATCAATATAAGATATAAAACATGAATAGTAAGGCACACTCACTCTCACAAATGATGTAATGCACATATGCGATATACCATAGGCTTGCCCTTCATGTACGTTTAGAGTACCTAAATGTTTTAAGAGATTAGGATCACAAGGACTTTTTTTTGTTGTAATGTCGGCTAAGGGACGAGTACAAATGATATTTTATTTTATAGTGATTACCTCCCTAAGCACTTTTAAGACATATTTCACTTTTTTTTGTCCACCATCTCTTTCCTTGCTTGTTCACCTTTCCTCTACTCACCCTTGTCTTTTCTTTTCAATCCCCATTTTTTCTCTACTTGACTGCTAGTTTTCTAATCATAGAATAGCTAAGGATTTTATAATTAAAGCTCTCTTTTTCAATTCCCTAGCAACAAGTAGACAACACAATTTTTATGGGCACCCCTTTTTCTCACTTTTCTTTTCTTACCATAATTTTTTTTCTTTTTACCTTAACATTATACTTTGATGGATCTTATTTCAAGTCTCAAAGTGCTTAAGACTACTTTGGATTAATAAGTCTGAGGTCTCACAATAAGAGGGATTAAGCTGCTATTGAGGCTAAGAAAGAATAAGGCTTTTAGGCTCAAAGGGGTTAACTCGGGAGAATGACTCGAAACATAAAACAATTATGGGGAAACCTGGCTTTTCAAAGAAATATTTTGATCATCTCTCAACTCCCTACCAACTAGTTATCCTACATATACTGAGTCAAGTTCTAGATGCTACAATATATACATACAAAGAAATACAGCTCACCTCTCATGGCAATAAGAATCTAATCAGTTTCTACAACTACATGGAACATGAATAGTAAGGCACACTCACTCTCTTAAATGATGTAATGCACATATGTGACATACCATAGGCTTGCCCTTCATGTACGTTTAGAGTACCTAAATGTTTTAGGAGATTAAGATCACAAAGACTTTTCTTGGTTGTAATTTCTACTAAGAAACAAGTAGGAATGATATTTTATTTGATAGTGACTACCACCCTAAGCACTTTTAAGACATATTTCACTTTTCTTGTCCACCACCTCTTTCTTTGTTGTTCACATTTCCTCTACTCACCCTTTTCTTTTCTTTTCAAGCCCCATTTTTTCTCTACTTGACTGCTAGTTTTCTAATCATAGAATAGCTAAGGATTTTGCAATTAAAGCTCTCTTTTTCAATTCCCTAGCAGCAAGTAAACAACACAATTTTTATGGGCACCCCTTCTTCTCACTTTTCTTTTCTTACCATAATTTTTTTTCTTTTTTCCCTTAACATCATACTTTGATGGACCTTATTTCAAGTCTCAAAGTACTTAAGACTACTTTGGATCAATAATTCTGAGGTCTCACAACAAGAGGGATTAAGCTACTATTGAGGCTAAGAAAGAATAAGGCTTTTAGGCTCAAAGGGGTCAACTAGGGAGAATGACTAGGAAGGTAAAAGAATTATGGGGAAACCTGGCTTTTCAAGGAAATATCTTGATCATCTCTCAACTTCCTACCAACTAGTTATCCTACATATACTAAGACAAGTTCTAGATGCTACAATATGTACATACAAAGAAATACATCTCACTTCTCATGGAAACAAGAATCTAATCAATTTCTACGACTACACATTCACACAACCATATTGAATGACAAGTTAATTTCATAATTAAGCCCTAAGAATATATTGAGTCAAATTAAAGAGATATGTGTGTCTCTCAAGGATTCTAACTTATGCAAGCAAAATAACCACTCTTTCTATTATAGCATAGCGGCTAAGCAAAATAACAAGTATACAAGTGGATGATCTATGATTCAATCCTAAAAAAATAAAATTGTGACGAAACTTCCCTTAGGACAGTCGTCATCCATCTATCATAGGGAAACGTCATTACTCAACGATGACATGACTCCTAAAAATGAAAAATTTACCTGGTTCAGGGCTCCCCTTAGGAAAAGAACCGAGACCATAAGAAAAATCGAAGGGTGGGTGAGACATGCTATTTTCAAAAAAAAAGTTCAATCAACACATGATGGCATACTCACTCTATGCTACAACGACTCAAACCAAATGAAACCAAAAATTTTAAAATTACCCTAAAACAAAGAAAATCAAACATAGCATAGTCAAGAAGAACATACAAAGTCAAACATCCAAGGCATCCACGTAGTCAACATCATCACATGCTATTACAGACCAAAACCTACAAATCATCAATCTACTACTATTAGGAATATAAAGATGCTACGAACCATAAATATAGAAATTTAGCTTTCCTCCACCCCACACTTAAAAAGGTGCACTAACCTTGGTGCACACACAATCACATCATAAGGGAGAGAAAAGAAACTTCCTGATCACTAAGCATCATCCTGCATGAAAACTTGTAGCAGCATCCTCATCCTCCATGTCTATATAATCAACACCATCAGTCAGGACAGTAGCCTCATCATCATCAATCGGCTCCTCAAAAGTCGGGCCCACTTTTCACATCAACATGGCACTCTCTGTGAGCGGGTACCGTGCCTCTAAAGTCGGCATCTCCTCTACAATGGCTGGTCGTCCTCCTATCTCAGCTATAGCTCTATCATCCCAAACATACGTTTCTGCCAACACTCATCTCGGGCTTGCCGATCAGCTATAGTAAGAGAGGGGCCTGCGGAAGAGGCAATCTCCTTTATCTTGGTGACGTCTATCATCTGTCCAACCAAGTGCCCTGCAAAAGGTAAAATGAGGTCTGCATCCTCCTCCTCGATACCTGCCTCTCTCAAGTACATGGTCAGGAGACTTCCATGAGAATATTTCCATCTACAGTTGTCTCGTGATCTCCTCATACTGTGGCAAATCATAGCTCCAAAACTAACCAGTATCCCTTTCATCAGCATGTACACCAAAACAATCCACTCGCGAATCACCTTTGTTAAATGTTTCCTAGGGAGAAAGATGGCACATACCAGCTTCACCTACACCTTTTGCCTCCCTATTCAAATACGCAAATGTAAGTGTGGAATGGGTGCCATTTTTATCCCTCGCCTAACGAGAAGATGAGTGCTCCCCGCACAAAGTGTGGCGGATGTCTCTGTATTGTGACTTCTCCAACAAGATGAAGTATTGTGAAGGGTCTACTATCGGTGTCTCTAGAAAAGCATTTAACCTCTTGGCAGTGAATCGCACCACCTATCCTATGATTTTGACCTTTGTACTCTTTTCAAATGAGGTGTCCCAGTTTTCATAAAATTCCCTCATCAAAGTGAGGTTGCACCTCTCCGGCTCATTGAAGATATAGCCAGCTCCCAACTCCTGTATCTTTTCTCAAATAGCTGGGAACTCCAATGCCAAGCAGCCCTTATCTATCCAGTTCTCGGGGGCATGCTTGGCTTCTTTTTGAGTGTTAAACCAAGTAAGCCCGTGAGGCTCAACTTCTTTTGCCTAAATATTCTTGTGGGGCCAGGTTTAGGAGCCGAGGAAGTAGCATCTATCTTCCTTGGTCTATCCCTCTTTCGGCTTTTCTTGGATACATTAACCTCCTTTCCTTTTGATGTCATTGTACCTATCAAGAAGAAAGATTAAGAACTCTACAACATTAATTTGTGAATCAAATGGCTAACTAATTAAGTGTGGAAAGTGCAAAATTCACCCACACTTAATTTGCTAGTGTATATGTAAGAATTTGTCAAATAGGGTACTCAAGACTTCCCCATCATCATCTAATTTCATCAATCTACATTTAATTCACCAACTCATACTACACCAAGTTCATGTATATTTTTTAATTTTCAACTCTCCTCTAGATTCTTTTTTTTTCAAGAATGCACAATTTAAGCTACCCTCTCGCTTTTCTTCTCCAATTCCCAATTCAAGTGATTTCATGTAATAGAGTAACAACATTCAATTCAATCAACCAATAATAAACAATTTACTACCATTAAACATGAATTAATCAAGAATTTCACCAACTCAAGCAACTTTCACATTCAAGAATTCAAAGCTTCATGTATTTTCTCTCTCTACAATCAATGCACCTACCCACCAATATTCAAAAATTCAATTCACCTACCCAATCATTCCCACAAGTTCAAATCAATATATTCAACCAAGATTCAAGCTACCCATCAAATATATTATACAATAATGGAAGAATTTAAGACTTTAAGCTCATAAAATCCAAAACATGAAGTTCAAGATTTTCACCAATAATGGTGATTTTTCTTTTGGGTTCTAAATCTTGGGGAAGAAGGGTGTGGGAGCATGCTTTCACCATTAATAAACTAAGAGAGAAGAAATATACTTACTTGAGTTGAAGATGAAAGCTTCACCAACTTGTTGGAGAAGACAACAATGGAGAGAAGAGGAGATGCAAGAGTTACGGCTTTAGGGAGAGGGAGAGAGAAAATTTTGTATTTTGTTTTTCAACTTTTTGAGGAAAAATGGATGATTGGGACTTCAAACAAAATGTGAGGCATGACTTTTATGTAATTTTAAGTTCTTTTTAGTCAATATTGACCAAAAATTTTCGGTCATTTTCCCCTTGATGTGCCGCCCCTCCTATCTCACCACAGACTTAGAAAAAATAATTTTCTTCTGGAGATAGGGATTGGCGTGACGCGCCACCCATAGCCTCATCTGACAAAAAACAATTCTTCTAGGGATTAACTCCTGGCGTCCATGACAGGCGTCTCATCCCAGACTTACCCTTTTTAGCTCAAATTTCCCAACTTATTCTTGCCTCTTACACCCTGTTCATCTCTACAAAAAAAATAATAAAGCTTATAAATGTTTAAAAAAATAAAGGATGGGTTGCTTCCCACCAAGCGCCTTATTTAAGTTGTGGCACGACGTTCATGGGTTGCCTTCCATACAACACCTGATTTAATGTCACGGCACAACTATGGTCCCTATCACTCCTTCATTCGATTGGACTTGTGGCCATACCACGGATCTGAATAACTATCATACAGCACTTGCTGCTCCATCAACTGATTACACCCACCAGGTTCTCCCGCTGATTTCATTTTGAAGTCCTCATAATAAAGTGGAATTCATACTGCTCTGAATATTTCGAACACTGCCTCCTAACCATATACTTTCATAGACATCTTGCCCGACTGAACATGTATAACTGCGTCGGCGGTGGCTAAAAATCCTCTACCCAGAATCAGGGGAACTGATGCATTTGCTTCATAGTCTAAGATTATAAAGTCCACCAGTCGGATGAAAGTACCTACCTTAATCAAGACATCTTCAATTATTCCTTCAGGATAGGCCAAAGACCGATCCGCAAGCTGCAACATTACTGTGGTAGGACATGGTTCACCTAATCCCAATGTTCTAAATACGGATGCAGGCATTAAATTTATGCTTGCACCCAGATCACACAAGGCTAAACCATCTTCCTTGCTTTCAATAGTGATCGGAATAGTGAAACTCCCAGGATCCTTAAGCTTTTTAGGAATTTTGTTCTTGATTCAGGAAATGCAATCTTTCGTAAGAGCCACAGTTTTAAACTTTGTATGCCTCCTCTTATTTTCCATAATATCCCTGAGACACCGGCGTACTTTGAAACTTTTTGCAAAAGCTCCACCAACAGAATATTCACGTGAACCTGCTTCAACAATTCAAGAAATTTAACACAGGTTGTGGCCTCTGTCTTTTTATTCAACCTTTGAGGACATGGGGGAGGTGGTCTAGTTACTGTCATTTTCGGCTGTGAATTGCTAGACTCGCCTACCTCATCCTTGGATTTCACTACTTGTACCTCATCAACATTTTCTTTGCTGGGGAAAACCTCACCCCACTCCTTACTGCTGCGCAAGAAAATAGCATTTACATTTTCCTTGGGGTTCTTCTCAGTATTATCCAGGAGTGCCCCCTGTGGTCTATTGTTCTGCTGTAGAGCCAATTGTGCCATTTTCCTTTCAAGATCATGGATGGATTTCTACATTTTATTTATCACTTGCATCTGTTGCACCATCCATTGCTTCATTATCTCCTCAAGAGAACTGCTCTGTTGCTGGCCCTGTGGCTTTTGATAAGTGTTTTGGGGCCTTTGTAAACTTTGATTCCCTCCCCATGGGAGCTTTTCACCATTCCGGTACCCCTGATTATATTCATTACCTACAAAACCTCCACCACGGCCTTGTTGTCCCACAAAATATACAGACTCGAGATTAAGAGGATAACCTGAATAAGCGTTACCTTCACCATACGCCTCACATGATAGTGGTAGGATTTGTACCTATTGTACCTGTTGCACTTGGCCTCCTACTGTTGTGGT
Organism: Datura wrightii; assembly: GCA_035772735.1. Classification (NCBI taxonomy): domain Eukaryota; kingdom Viridiplantae; phylum Streptophyta; class Magnoliopsida; order Solanales; family Solanaceae; genus Datura; species Datura wrightii. The sequence goes on along the minus strand of JASDFA010000016.1, from coordinate 29,783,197 downwards.
TACCAACTTACAAGTAAAATTTACCAACTGGCTAATATTTGCTCTGATTGCCGCTACACCATCCACCTCAAGCTTTCCTGGCACCTTTGCTGCTCCAAATCCTCTGCTTGAATCCTGATAATCCTGACTCCCTACAGACATGAGGTTCAAAAGAGCCTCAATTTCATCATAACTTTTGGACAGAATCCGTTCCTGTGCTATAGTGTCAAGAAGTATCTTATACTCGGGCTTCAGACCCTTATTGAAATTGTGCCCGATTATCTTCTTAGGTTGAATGTGGCGTGGATAATCCCTCAAGTAACCCTTGTAAAGTTCCCATGCCTGATCTAGTGTTTCTCCATCACTCTGTATGAATCCGGAGATCTTTCCTCTCAGATCTTTAGTTCTTCTAGAAGAGAAAAAATGATTGATGAACTTTTTGGAGAGAATCTCCAAAGTTGTGATGGATCTTGCAGGCTCATTTTGAAGCCACTCCTTGGGCTCTCCAATCAGTGAGAATGGAAACAGAGTCAACTTGACATATTCATCTAACACGTTCTGGTAGTGAAAGTTTTCACTCAGCTCTACAAACGTCATCAGATGCCTGTGAGGATCCTCATGCAGCTTGCCCTAAAATTGACAAGTGTTTTGGACCAACCGTACAATCCCTTATTTCATCTCAAAGTTTCCAGTGATGGCCAGTTTAACAATTACTTTGAAAGCATTTTCCACATTCGGCCTAGCAAACTGCATCACTAGAACTCTCATATTCTCTTCACCTGTTGCTTACCCGTTGTTTTCCATAATTAACCTTTGAAAGGTTCTCTCTATTTCAGAATCAAGAGAAGCTAAGGATGGTCTTTGACTTTTCGTGCTTGGCATACACTAAGGCAAACAAACATGTGAACTTTAATAAAAACAAGAAACAAATGTAAAATACAGACTAGCGAAACAAAATTCTATCTTACAAACAATTAAATAATATTTATGTCCGCGGTAATGGCGCCAAAAACTTGATGTCTCCCAAGCACACACAAACGCATGTGGTCTCAAGTAATATAGGATTGTTAAGTCCAGATATCGTGCCCACAGGAACTTGTCAATTTAATAGTTATAAGGTTGTCACTTTGATTTCACTAATCTATGAAACAAATAAATTTGGAGATTGGTTTGAAAAATTAAACAACTAAACTTCAAATGTAAAGATTAACTACAAACGAATGCAAGCTTGATTGTATTTCGATAATGATAACAGACTAGGGCAATGGCACTTGGTTGGTTTCAGGTTGAGTTTTTCAGACATAATTAAACTAGCGTGATTCTTCCTACTGTTGTAAGTTTCAAGTTACTATCCAATTTCTTGTCACTACCCCTAGCATCCAAGAACTATCTCATGCACCCTAATGCCTATATCCCTATGGTCGTGGAGAACATGAAACGACAATTATTCCATCTTGTATTTCAACTAAATGGAGTTGAAGGGTATATCTCTATCCTCAACAACAACTTCTATCCTACTACTAATGAGTTCAAAGGTCTTTGAATTCCCATTCTATATTTATTTTAACCCTTTCGATTCCTTTTCCTAAGTTCAGTCGAAAGCCAATAGATTACTTATAAGGTAGTCAATCTCTTAAATAATAAATTAAAATGAATAAATATAAACAACCATAGAAAAGAATCAAAACCAAGTTTATTACGCTTTCAAATAATCAACCATCCACCATGGCCATAACCCTAGATTATAAGTTTAACCACTCATAAACAAGCGGAGAATTGAATAAGTCGTCATTATGATACAAAAATATGAAATAAAGAAGAGAAAACCTAGTTGTAGAACTTTGTCTTCCTTCCAAACAACTTACAAGCTTTCATGAACAAAATACGGAAAAGAAATGAGTTGAAACTCCTCTCTGGCGTCTTAGCCTCTTTCGAATGTCAAAGTCTGTCTAAAAATTGATAAAGACGATTGAAGATGTGTAACAAATGACCTAGTCCTCATATATATAGATGAGCCTTCAAATGAGGCTTCTGCCCTTCAAGACTTGGCTTTAAAATCAGCACTTTTTCACCCCGAAATAGGCCTGGCATGCCGCACCTCCTATTTTGCCACAGACTTAGTCAAATTTTCAGTAATTTTCAGCTCGAGAATAGGCCTGGCGCGCTGTCCCAGCCATAGCATCAGCTTGAAAATTTTTTCTCTGAAGTTTGAGGGCTGGTGCGGGGTGCCAACTGTAGCACCGGACTGTGAATTTACTTTTTTGAAGTTTAAGACTTGATGCGGGGCGCCAACCATAGCACCAGACCATCAGATTCTCAAATCTTCATTTCTTGCATCATTTTGAGCTCTTTTTGCTTAGTTTTCTGCTCAAATCAACTATAATCATTTGTTAGCACATAAAACACAAACATACATGAACTTAAGCATAAATTAAGGATTATGAACTCAAAACATGATCAAATATGGGTGAAAACATGGAAATTGGGCATGAAAATATGTCCAACATCAAAACACATTGAACATTGCAAGGTACCATACATCGTACAAATAGTTCCAAACAATCACATCCCAAGTTTTAAGCCATCATACAACAATTTTATCATAATTTGGTATCAATTAATGTCCGAAGACCAACTAAGCATGTTGTATATTCCACATACATACAAGTCACTATCTAAAGTCTAACTCCTTATAAACCACAACCTACTTCGATTGCCGGAAGAAAGAATTCAGCTACTCCATAAGAGCCTTGCCTTTCAGTAATGCCTCCGAATGTTCAAAATTTATGTATAAGAAAAAAAAGCCATATTCAATCGTCTATCACTTCATTCGAGCCTATAATTTGAGTTCTACCCTATTCTATCCGAAATTGTGATCAAAACAATATCTCAAGAGTCAATTCATCACATTTTATCCCCTACATAGGCACCTTCTACCTATTCCATGGAGTTTCTATTTCTTAAACGTATTATTAGGTATTCCACAATGGTAGAAATCTCAATTTGTCAACACCCAGGTCTCAAACTATCCCAAAGTCATCATACTTACTTCCTTGTTCCCCCAAGAAGTAATCATTCCCCACTTTTTAAGTCTAGGAATAATTACTTAGTCATTCCTCTAACCCTGACCCTAGTTTTTATAACCCTAGGTTTCTTGGCTAGGATTCTACCATTACAGGCTACCCTTGTGACTCTAGGGTATTAGGAAATCGAATAGGAAGAAATTTAACTAGGAATCTTACCTTGGGAAAGAGAAACTGATTTGCCTTCTAAAAACTACCCTTCTACACTAAGAGTTTGTTCCTTAGAGTAATGGGGTGAAATTCTAAAATTCTAGCTTAAACTGTCACACTGCCTCTTGTTGTTCGTTGCAGTGGTCATATTTCCATTATATTGGACCTACTATAGATGCCAGGGCCTCGCCACATCAGACACGATGGTTAGTCCTCCCTTCCCACTATGGTGGACCTCCGACCATCGTAATGGTCTCGCTGCAGCGGGCTCCCACTAGTAGTCCCTGTTAACCAGTAGCTTAGAATTTCCTGCACATTTTTCATCCCTCAAATACAAATCATAAATCTAACTCCACAACACTTCCCACCATGAACCTAGGAGAAAATAGGTTATTATGGACTTAATTTTCCGTAATGATGGATGAGTCATTACATCTTCTAAGCTTCAATTGAGCTTCAATGGCTACCTCATCTAATAATCCTTTCTTGGTTGATTACTAAGACGAAGAACATTCCCCTCCATCCAGTTAGGGGGAACTTTCCAACTCACGTTTCCCATCCCTCTATAAATTCTCAAGTGTTTGAGACCATACTAGGTTCATCTCATAAAGCTCCTTCACCCACTCAACTTGAGAGTCCTATAAGAATCCAAATGTCAACATTCCCATGGATACTACATGTGAAGGAGGAGAAGGAAATCTGGGAAAGACAAAGGGTAAAGCTGCAGTAGAAATATTTGGCAAGAACGAGGAAGAGTTACAAACTGTTGGAGATGCATATGAGTCAAAAGAAGATGAGGAGAAGGATAATCTACCCCTGAGTGAAAAGTGGGAAAGACTTAAAAATGAAAAATGACCTCAGTAAGGAAATATATTATTGTGAAGTCGTCTCATCCCAAGAGACCCAAAACTAGAGTAGCGTTGAGAAGACAAGTGGAAAGGAACGTATAGATGTCTAAAAAGAAGAAACAGGACTCTAAGGAAGATGCTAGAAATAGGAGGATCCCAAAAACAGTTGATCTAGATGAAAACAGCGATGAGATGCATAGTCCCTCATAATCTGTTCCAGCTTATGATGAACCGACAACCACATCATCTAAGAGGAAGAGAACTCAGACTTCCTATGTGTCTAGATCTACTTCTTCTGTTAATACTGAACCCAAACAAAATAAGAATGTTGAGAAATTTCTTTCCCTAGGTAAAGAAAGATATTTTGGTTCACAGAAAGTCTTGAAAGGAAGAGTTATTGATCCATTTGTGGCTTATGAACCTGGTATGGCTAGCTGATAAAGAAACTAAATTTTCATGGATATGAACATTTGTTCCTATTCCCTTTTCCACAAGTGAATGAGTCTAAAGTGGTAGAGTTATTTATCAATCTTGAGATAGTGGGTGATGAAGAGGTAAAATCAATGGTGAATGGTGTAAAGTTTACATTGACAGAAAGAGTGATTGGTGAAATCTTGTAGGTACTCAATGAAGGGTACACTGAGTATGATGGGAAAAGGGCCAAGGAAAACTCTCTTACAATGAAGTTTACTCAAGAGAGGGTAACAACTGGTTCTCAGCGAGTTCTAAAAAGGAGCTGAGCCCAAATCACAAGTTACTATATGAATTGGTGAACAAGTGTCTTCTTCCAAGAATGGAGAGGCGTCATGAAGTTTCACCAAGCGACCTGGTACTGATGGAAATGATAGATCTCATGCAGAAAGTGAATTTTCCTCTCTTAATGATCCGGCATATGGCTCGGGTTATAAGCCTAGAGACGGGGTCACATGGTTTTCCGTATGGGTTCTTCTTGAACAAAATCTTTAGGGAAATAATTGGGTTCCTGTCTTTGAAGGAAAGCTAGGTTGAAAGAAGAAGTTACTAGATAGGAAGACATTAGAGGAGTACGATTTTCTGCAGCATGTGCTAGGTTCAAAATGCAAGAGTCATGTGACTCAGATGCTTCTTGATCTGCAAAATGAGAATCCATGGATGGCTGTCTTAGAAGTGAAAAATGCACAGCTCAAAGCTAATTTGACTACATGAGAGATCTCCAAGCTCAAAGAAAGAATACATCAGGAACAAATTGTTTCACAATAATAGAATTGATAAGAACACCACACCTCCCTCCTAAGCGTCCTTCCTAGTCCCTCTCTGTTCCTCATGTCCATCCTACTGTTATGTCATCCTGTTTTGTTCTTTTGTGTCTATCTTATCATATCATCTATGTGGTTGTGATTTGAATGCTATGTTTTGGTGTTGATATATCACCGGCTTATTTCGTTCTTTCTAATATGTCTAACTCTATGTGATTACTAGATGGCTCATATCATCAGTTCGTCCAGGAAGTCTTAGTTGTTTAAAGTGTGTTTTGATAAGTATTGCCCCAGTGGCCGTGAATTAGTTAATTATTGAACATGCTTGAAGCTGGATAAGTTCTTTTTCTAAAAACTTTTCAATGATGTCAAAAGGGGGAAGATTAAGTGTGATAGATACTTATAATATACTTTTTTTCATCATCAAAAAGGAAAAATTTATTTGCTAAGTTAAAGTTTTGATGATTGACAAAGTTGATAAAGTTTTTTGATAACTGGCAAAGTGAATCAGGTTCATTACCTAGCTGGATGCGTTCCCTTGCTGTACAAGTACATGAAGGCGAGAGACATAGACTCCGACTCAAATAAGGAAAGGAGAATTAAGTTCTATGCATATTGACAAGCCTATTCCTATCCTGCAAATCGATAAGAGGACAAGTGGGGAGATATTTTCCTTTCCGGACACATAAGGCAGCAAGTTAAATTAGAGTTGGACAATGACTTCATAATGTGACGACGTAAGAGGGAAGCTGAACCAGAAGAGGACACAAATTACTTAAGGAGCTTGACAACCTGTACATGGTCCATGATTGAGAAGAAGAAGCTTCAATGATTGCAAGAGAGAAATATATTGAATACTTCTTAAAGCAATTGTCATAAGATAGAGAGAGTTATCTGAGTGAGTTTTGATATTTTGTTGAGGGTTGTGTGAGTTTCTGACTCTAGGTGAGAGTGGATAAACGAGTCACTAGTTAGGGTAAGTAGTGAAATTGAGTTACTAGAGTTAGTCCCTTGAATTATAGAGTTTTAATATAAAATATGCTCGTGAAAGTCAATAAAAGCACTATTGAATATGTCACGTTTTTTCACTCCCTTGAGCAAGGAGGTTTTTCACGAAATTGATGTGTGTTCTTTTATTTGTTCTTTTATTATTTGTTATTCAACTGAATCAGGTTCAGTTATATTGAGTTATCATTTGTGATTTTCACCCACTGAACCAGTTCAATGAAAAAACACATGGTGAAAAATGGATTTTCACTAAATAGTGAGAAGTTTCATGATTTTTTCATGTTAAAACACTATTATTTTTTCTTTTCTCACTGATTCAATTAAAATATCCAGAGCAATAACCACTTAATATTTTCAATGAGAAATTTCAATAGAAAAATAATAATTTTTTAGTAGTGAAAATTCATAATAAAAATTTTCAAGAAAGGTTGAAAGGATCTAATGTGAAAACATTAAGTGATTTTTATTAGTTGTTGTCATCCTTTAAGAAAAATAAATAACATTATTAGAAAGGCTGAGCATTTTATTACATTTTATGTTTAAAGTTAGATATTATATTATTATCTTTTTGGATAAAACATAGGATCTATATATATTATAAAGTAAAATAATAGAAAAGTGAGCTGGTACCTTTCATAGGCTAGGATTTGTATGTATCTTTTTCTCATTTTTTTACTTTTTTCTCTTATATTTCTCTTAAAATATTTGCTGAAAATTTCATTTCATAACTCACACCTCTTTATTTTCATAACCTATATCTTTTATAATCTCAATAACTCACAAACATTTTATTTCATAACTTTCAAATATTTAATTTATAAATTTTATGATAATTTATAGTGTTTTCTCCATTTATATCTATATAAATAAACTGTAAAGCAAAGATTATTCTCATATTCACATTGTTATAATTTATTGGTAGAATTTTTCTGAGATGAATATAATTTCATATCTATTAGAACATATAGATAATATTGATAGAGAAAACACTAGGGTTTCTGCATCTACACTGCAATAGGGAAGGGAACATGAAGTTTCAGGAAAAGGAGGAACAAGACACACACGCTATGTGTGAGATGCAGTCGCCGCAACTTCCATCTCCAAAAGAGCAAGAAAATTTTGTGAAAACTTATTTCTGGTGTTTGATGTCCAGTCTAATTAGAAGTATTAAGATTTTAGAAATGTCTTGTAGAAATTAACATTCTGATACAAATGAATTTTTCTTTATAGTCTGCTTTTCAAAAAATTTAAAAGATAATATTAGTGTGGAAGCTACTGTCTATGTCGTATTTTAATATTTTTCTCCATTCTATTGTACCTAACTCCTCTTTTGGTCTATATAACCCCATTTTATATAATATTTTATTTGGTTGGTTGTAGTAAGGAGGCCTTTTACTTATCCTTACCAATATTTAGATCTTCCTTTCTTTAGTATAATGACAAAAAATATAGAAATGTGTGTTTTAATATCTTTTTTGGTATAAGTTAAATTTCATATATTATCCCAACATAAGCTTAGAAGATGTAGTCATTCAAAAATTTTTGTGTATGTCATGCCTTAACATGAAACAACTTATGAATGAGTTTTTGATTTTATTAATTTTTATATGCTTATTCTAAGATCATTTTTTGGATTCAATTTTCTAACTATTTTCTCTCTCTTCTTTTTTAGTTGTCTTTTTCAACCATACAAGTCATAATTTTTATTTTAAAAAATGAACATATGGGAACGTGAAAAAGAAAGACAAAAAGATGAAGAAGATAGTATATGACAAACACAATATGAAAAAATCAAAGTCCAACTATATACCAAAGTATTTTGTTAGTGTATTGTATATACAAACATGTTCTTTAACTTTTATAGTATGCTCTCAACTTCGTATGCACTCCACCTAAAATTAAACTTGATTATGCTAACTGAAAATACATTTTGTCATTGTAAATGTTTCATTCCAACTTGAAAACAAATTCAAGTTTGAAAATTTATTTTATAAGTAAAAAAAAGAATTTTTCTTTTAGATATACTTTCAAATTAAAATTATTATTTGTATTAATTCTTGGCAGACATTTTTTTTAAAAGGAAGAGAAGGGACTATTGAGTTTTTTAAAATCATAATTTCTTTTTAACTCTTTTAATTATATTAAATATGAAATGTTAAGAAATTAAAAAGTCATTTCTTAAAATTTTTTTAATGTAAAACTTAATTGGTCTTTATTTTCAATACTCCCGCAACTTTTTATATCATAATAAAATATTAATCTTATAATTTTTATTAAAGAAAATTAATTTTTATTAATTTAACATTTATTTATGATTAATTAAGTTCAAACAAATTCTTTATAGCATGAATGTCATATTTATTCTAACAGATGAGTTACTTTTTTATTTTAGTTTTTTTTTTCATTTATCATAAAATTTAAAAACTCATCTATAAAACTCACACTTTTTATCCTCATAACTCTATATTTTCAATAATCCAAATAATGCTTATATGTTACTCTTTCATAACCCTTAAATATTAATGTATAAATTTATGATAGTGTTATACCCCGTAGGATTTCTGGCACCTAGATGACCTATTCGCACGTTGGTTAAGCATATTTGAAGGCCATACGTGCTAGAGAAAGGCCCAGGAAAAGATCGGACGAAAAACCTGTTGAACCATCGCGGATGGAGCCGAGGCAGAGCCCCTCCGCGATGGCAGCGTGTCACGGAGGTGAGGCCTCCGCGTTGGCTCCGTGACACGTTGGCCTTGTCCAGGCCCAAGTATATAAAGCCCCACTTCGGTTTAATATCATTAAAACCTCTTAAAATTTCCAGAAAACGCAGGAGAACAGGGAGAGAACGAAGAAGTAATATAATTTTCGTCTGATTACGCTACTAAACGTTGTCCAAACACAAATTAACCCCAGATACTGAGGTTACGCTACTAGTGTCTATGTGTTCCTAGCTGAGAAGTGAATAGTTCTCCCTTCTGGACCTCTGAAAAATAGCGAGTTTTCGACCGTCTTTCGATAAGCCTAAGTTTAGGCTATAAACTATATCGAAAGTGAGGTTGCTCTTTAAAATAAAGCTGTATTTAGTATTAATTGACATGTTTATGAATGCAATTGGGAGAAAATAGTTGAAGTACCGGCCGAGCCTCGTCCGACAGACGGATAGTTCGAGGATAAGGTATGTAAAGTTAGTTTTCCTCGGCAAGTTAGTAATCTCGGTATAGTAAAGTAATTTAAAGGCCAGTAGAATGTTCAGAAGTCATGTATTATGTTTGTTACAAATGTTGGTACGATATTAGAAGCATCAGGTTATGATTAGCACGAAACTTGATAGCACGATATAGATTCTAATACACGTGTTAGGAACTGCACAGCATTCTCAGTATGTGATGTAGTACAGAATGTTAGGATATTACCGTATTCAGCTGAAACCCAGTAAAACAATGTAATATCTGTAAGGCATCTCAGAAGTAGAATGATAGGTTAAAATGAAGTTTAGGAAGCATGTTAGAGATAGTAAATCATGTTACTATAGAAACTCGGTATACAGCATGGTTTTCAGTAGAAAAACTATATCTTGTTCAGTGTTAGACTCAGTACAGCATGGCAGAAGATTATATTTATACATATATACTATTATCAGTCTCAGCATGTACTAAGTACGTACACATTACCATTACTAGTTCAGCACACAGTAGACACAGATACATTATAATTATTAGCTTCAGCATGTGATATATGCAGATAGTATTACTAGTTGAGACCATTGTATTGTCTTGGGGTTGGATTACCTAGCATCCATGGCCGCCCCAGGGTTAATAGCTGTATCGACTAGTCCGCCAGAGGACGAGGATACGTCGCTCTACGGAGTGGCATGCCGTCCCACAGGGGACGAAGATGGGATGCCAGTTTTCCCGATATTGTGCCTTGGTCGGCCCTTATACACCCCTATCGAGCGGATACGCCCGGGTGTTGATTCAGGAGTCCTCCGAACTCAGATGCAGTTATAGTCAGGGGCTCAACGAGCCCAAGTGCTTACCCAGGGGACCGGCGGGATGCTTATAGCTATTTGAGGAGATGGGATGACCGGGGTAGGGGTATAGATTCTGTGCTGGTTGTACCTCCAGGCTATGGGGGCTGGGTAAGGTTTGTGTGTGCTATGTGATGTTATGATATGTTATGCCATGTACAGTAGATACGAGTAGATCGACAGTAGGACGATAAATCTCCAGGTATGACTCCTACTCCTTCCAGTATAATTAAAAGAAGGTATGATTTACATTATCAGACAGTTAATCCATTCCTTTCTACTTCAGTTTCATCAGTTGTATTGTTATTTTCAGATATTTCTTTCAATTATTGCTTTTCATACTCAGTACCAGCGGTACTGATGCCCGGTGGGGCGCTGCATTACTTACCTGCAGGTACTCATAGACGAGCAGGCGATACCACGTGATTCCTGTCAGCGATCGAGCATTCAGCTCCTGTCATCCGGAGACTGAATCCCAAAGGTGTATTCCGTTTTCTTTTGTTGTACAGTACGGGTAGGTCGGGGCCCTGTCCCGATCATTTCTATTGTTATTCTTAGAGGCTTGCAGTCTGTATATATTTCCCTGTGGTTAGATGAGCCGGTCGTGTGAGGCCGTGCAGTTGTATAGCTGTTAGTACTTTTGTTTCCTTTATGTTGGCCGTGTGGGGCCATAGTTCGACAGTAGTGGTGACCTTGCCGGTCACGTAGCTATCCAGTACTTCAGGGTTGAGTTATAGATAACTAGACAGCATGGTGGCCTTGTCGGCCCGCATAGGTTTCCTTATAGTTGCTTGTTTCTGGTTAGCTGTTATTACGGGTACAGTAGGCTATAGGCCAATGGGCCGGGGGCTGTGTTTACAGCCGTTATATAGCCCTTTGTTTCCAGAAATGTGAGTTAGATCTAGCCAGGCACCAGATGTGCCCAGGCTCAGTAGTCTAGTAGTTCAGGTCCTAGTAGGGCACCAGGTGCCAGTCATACCCCCCAAGGCGGGGTGTGACAAACTTGGTATCAGAGCAGGTCGTGTCCCAGGGAGTTTGCAAGCCGTGCTAAGTAGAGTCTTTTCTATGGATGTGTTGTGCACCACATATTATAGGCAGGAGGCTGCGAGGCATGATAGGATGGTTACCCTTCCTTCTCAGTCAGTCGTGCTTTAGAGTAGTACAGTGTAGGGTGGAGTCTCTAAAAACTTACCGTATTCTTTGATTACAGATACAAAGGGAGAGCAGCATTACCCTATTACAGGCAGAAGATCAGATATAGCAACAGAAGAAGGCATCAGCCAGTTACATGATAACTACGGTAGCAGGAGGAGGTACCCGAGACCTCCCAACATGATACCTTTATCGGTACTATCCCCAGTATAAGTTGATAACGTCAGAATAGGAAATCAGGAGTGTAATGTGCATATAAGTTGATTTATTTATTAGCTATATAAGATCTGATTAAGATTACAGACAAGCTCAGACCACCAGGTAAGTATAAGAAAGAGAGGGAAATGGAGGAATCCCAAATACATCTTTTGGATATGGTATAGTTAAATGCTTTTACTTGTTGTAATAAGAAAAAGGCTATTCCTACCTCTTGATTTTGATGCCAGTATAGTAAAGGGGCATAAGACTTGAGATGGGGCTGCCAAATCAAGCAGTAAGTAAAGATGGGCTGATTGATCCTAGTAAGTATTGGAAAGTATAAAGAGCCCCTATGATTCCGTAAGTTGTGCAGACCCTTATGATAATAAGCTAGTAGAGGAAGTAAGACCGTTAGCTTACTCGAAGCAGGGGTAAAAGACCTGTTAGTGATGAATGTCGGGTAATAGTCAAGTTTGAGTCAGAAAAAGGCCAAGTCGGCCACATATGCTAACAGATAGCAAGACATACCTGTAAGATTGTGGTTATGATCCAGTTGTCATATCAAAAGGGTGAGGGGTCATGTGAATTAGATAGGTCTGACTGCAAGTCAGGGGAAGTATGAACTGATACAGGACCAACAATCTTGTTAACAATGAAGAGCAGGTACCTTGAACCCCAGAGTTCAGCTTAAGTAAGATGAGGGAAAGAAGCAGGAATGTCAGATCTTGTGGGGAAATTAGAAGTACCCCGGGATTGATAAAATATCGTATTAAGGATTAAGCCTCGGGCTGACAGTAAGATTGCGGTTCAGAATACCGCAGTATGTCCGCTATGGAAAAGTTAAGAAGTTACCGATACAGCAATTCTAATCTAGTGTAGCCTAGAGATAAGGCCCAGCAGACAGTCATGGGCTCTCAATATATGCCTAGTAAGGCTACAAGATTCGAACGTCGACCCCACATCGCAAGAGTGGCGGAATTTCAAACAGCAGACAATAACTAAAGTGTTTATGTTTGTTACTTTCAGAATGGGGTGACAATGCAATGAAATGATAAGTCAGGGCAGGAGATATTATTAGGCCGTAGAAGCGATGTATCATGTACGGTATGAGACTCAGCAGAGCATGTCAGAGATTATGTATTACCGCAGAACTCAGTACATATTGTACGTAGCTATCGATATATATATATATATATATATATATAGATAATAGATATGCTGTGAGTAGCTGCCTATAAGGGGTGCAATCACAAATGCTGATTAGTAATAGAAAGCATGTACAGATTGCATTGCAGGAACCCCCCCCCCTTGCCAAAAAAAAAAGGGGGGGAGAAGAAATAAAGAAAAGGAGAGAAGAAAGGAGAAAGGGAAAGGAGAAGAGAAAGGGCGGATTAAGTGTGAATTACGTATGAAGTCATAGAAACTATCTCAGTTTTCAGTTATTAGGTTAATAGACTTATGTGTTGTTGTCAGATCTAGGCTCTAGGAGCTTACCAGAGTTAATGGCCTAAAACAGATGGCTAGATGATAAGGGCGCAGTTAGACGGTCTACCGACCAGCTGGCGCCTGCATTAGCAAGGAGGCATCCCTGAAGATCGGTAACAGTAGTGCATGTGCTAGAACCAGGATTAGAGGCCGAATAGGCAAATTTCAGATATTAGCAATACCAGAATTGTTCTAGTATGTTAAGTGGTCGTACATCATTTTCCCAGCCTTGTAGGTGAGAGTCCGCCTTAGGCAACCTAGCAGTTATTATGTGGAACACCCCATAAGTCAGCCGGCCGTTCCAGTCACAATACCCGTGGGTACCCCAAGGAAGGGTCCACATCAGTAGTCAGCGACAGACTAGTACTTCAGCTGGTTCTCGTAAGATATTTAGATACAGAGCCCTAGCAGAAGGCCAGTATTTACAGAATAGCTCATAAGACCAAGAATTCCCAAGAATAGCAGTATAAATCCAAGTGGATACACACAAGGCGTAAGAAATTGATAGTACCCTGCTAGCACAGTGTTTATTAAGACTAGGGGATCAGTAGACTCCCCGTGAAGATCCAGAGATTGATCGCCTGGGAGTAAGTTTGATTAAGCCCAGCCTTACAGTGGTTTAAGCAAAATAACAGAGCAATTATATGCCCACAAGTCTGCGGTTATGCACGAACTATAAGCACTCAAGTAGAACGGTTAGAGCATTGTTAAACTACTGCCACATTCGGGTCATTCAACCCGACTATTCAGTTATTTAAGGTTATGCAGCCAGATCATTGGAGGTCATGGTCGATATCAGGACCCTCTGATCAAAAAAAGGCACAAGGTGCGTAGACGGTCGTTCAGGTTATCCCAGCAACAAGTAGCCTTAGCATGTGGCCGGAGGGCCAGATAAGCTTTAGTTACGCCTGTAAACTACCTGTCGATCTCTTCGGCAAGACAAGTCAGTATAACCGTCAATTATATGTCGAGCTCTCTAAGTATGAAAATGTTACATCAACCAAGAAGAGGTAATGGAGCAACAACCGCTTTTAGTTATAGATCTATTAGAAGTGTGGTGTATGGGCAGCCCGAGCAACGGGAGTTGGTCAGAAAGATACATCAATTGGTCAATTTAGCCGTTCGTGTAATAGAAATGAAGGACAGCAGAGCTGTAATCGAGAACACCGCCGTGTCGTCATCAGTTGTAAAAATAAAAAGAACGGTAGTATAAGAATCCTGACCTGGTTAGCAGGGGAAAATGCCAGGTTTTCAGGTAATAGAGGGTGGAGTGCTGCGTTGTAAAGGCCGTCTATATGTTCCAGATGTTTCAGGGCCCCACCAGCAGATTCTGAATGAGGTACATTACGCCCGTTATTCTCTTCACCCCGGTACGACAAAAATGTACCATGACATCAAAGAAAACTACTGGTGGCCAAGTATGAAAAGGGAAATTGCTGAGTTTGTAGCCCAGTATCCTAACTGCCAGCGGGTGAAAGCAGAACATCAGAAACCAGGCGGTGATTCAGGACATAACTGTACCTCTCTGAAAATGGGAAGCAGTAAATATGGATTTTGTGGCAGGATCACCCCGTACTAAACATGGATATGATTCCATTTGGGTAATAGTTGACAGGCTGACAAAATCAGCTCATTTCCTGCCAGTGAGGGCTACCTTCTCGGCTGAGGATTATGCCGAATTATATATCAGAGAAATAGTTAGATTGCGTGGAGTGCCGGTATCCATTATTTCAGATAGGGGAGCACAATTTACAGCTAGATTCTAGCAGTCGTTCCAGAGGGGTCTGGAAACACAGATTAATTTAAGCACAACATTCTATCCTCAGACAGATGAGCAGGATGAGCGCGCAATTCAGATGCTCGAAGACATGGTTCGAGCGTGTGTGCTAGAATTCGGTAGTAGCCAAAGTGAGCATTTACCGTTAATTGAATTTGCCTACAATAATAGCTATCATTCAGCCATCCAGATGGCGCCTTTTGAGGCATTACACGAGCGAAAATGCAGATCGCCAAATGGTTGGTTTGAAATCGGAGAGTCAGTGTTGGTTGGCCCAGACATTTTTCAGCAGTCAAAGGAAAAGGTAAAGCTTATCCGAAGAATGCTTACTGACTGCACAGAGCCGCCAGAAATCATATGCAGATGGTGTGGTGCAAAAAATTGGAGTTTGATGTGTATGACTGGGTATTTCTGAAGTATCCCCGATGAAGGAGGTAATGAGGTCCGGCAAGAAAGGTAAGCTCAGCCCGAGGTTTGTTGGGCCTTATCGGATTCGTCGAAGGACAGGCCGAGTAGCATATGAGTTGAATTTGCCTCCAGAATTAGAATCCGTTCATCCGGTCTTTCATGTATCTATGCTGAGGAAATGCATAGGAGACCCGTCCAGAGCAGTCCCAGTCCAGAATATCCAGGTTACGAAAACGCTAGCCTATGAAGAGGTTCCAATAACTATCTTAAATAGACAGATTCGCAGATTGAGGACTAAAGATATTACGTCTATCAAGGTATTGAGGCGTAACAGGAACCGAGAGGAGATGACTTGGGAAGCGGAGGAAGATATGAGGACCAGATATCCTCACCTATTCCAGGCCTAGTCAGGCGACAGGTATGTCCATATTATTGCTTATGTAGTATCTTATGGTTGTATATGTATAAGTGAGGAAAATTGATACGTAGCCATCCAGTGAATCCTACAGTATTGTGTACAGTACCTGTATTGGACTTTTCTGCATTTCAGGTTTTTGGTATAGTCCATATTACAGGGGAGACTCTGGCGAAATTTTTCTAAATAAGTAAGTTAAGTAGTCCTCTAGATAGCAGTACACATTCGAGGACGAATGTTCTTAAGGGGGGGAGAATGTTATACCCCGTAGGATTCCCGGCACCTAGATGACCTATTCGCACGTTGGTTAAGCATATTTGAAGGCCATACGTACTAGAGAAAGGCCCGGGAAAAGATCAGACGAGAAACCTGTTGAACCATCGCGGATGGAGCCGAGGCAAAGCCCCTCCGCGATGGCAGCGTGTCACGGAGGTGAGGCCTCCGCGTTGGCTCCGTGATACGTTGGCCTTGTCCAGGCCCAAGTATATAAAGCCCCACTTCGGTTTAATCTCATTAAAACCTCTTAAAATTTCCAGAAAACGCAGGAGAACAGGGATAGAACGAAGAAGTAATATAATTTTCGTCCGATTACGCTGCTAAACGTTGTCCAAACTCAAATTAACCCCAAATACTTAGGTATTTAGCAGCAAAGAGCATTCCTACGGATTTAGTTTCGTGAAATATGGCCGAGAAATCATCGATCCACCGAGCTAAGGTAAGTAGAATTGCTTCAAACTAGTGTCTATGTGTTCCTAGCTGAGAAGTGAATAGTTCTCCCTTCTGGACCTTTGAAAAATAGCGAGTTTTCAACCGTCTTTCGATAAGCCTAAGTTTAGGCTATAAACTATATCGAAAGTGGCGTTGCTCTTTAAAATAAAGTTGTATTTAGTATTAATTGGCATGTTTATGAATGCAATTGGGAGAAAATAGTTGAAGTACCGGCCGAGCCTCGTCCGACAGACGGATAGTTCGAGGATAAGGTATGTAAAGTTAGTTTTCCTCGGCAAGTTAGTAATCTCGGTATAGTAAAGTAATTTAAAGGCCAGTAGAATGTTCAGAAGTCATGTATTATGTTTGTTACAAATGTTGGTACGATATTAGAAGCATCAGGTTATGATTAGCACGAAACTTGATAGCACGATATAGATTCTAATACACGTGTTAGGAACTGCACAGCATGCTCAGTACGTGATGTAGTACAGAATGTTAGGATATTACCGTATTTAGCTGAAACCCAGTAAAACAATGTATTATCTGTAAGGCATCTCAGAAGTAGAATGATAGGTTAAAATGAAGTTTAGGAAGCATGTTAGAGATAGTAAATCATGTTACTATAGAAACTCGGTATACAGCATGGTTTTCAGTAGAAAAACTATATCTTGTTCAGTGTTAGACTCAGTACAGCATGGCAGAAGATTATATTTATACATATATACTATTATCAATCTCAGCATGTACTAAGTACGTACACATTACCATTACTAGTTCAGCACACAGTAGACACAGATACATTATAATTATTAGCTTCAGCATGTGATATATGCAGATAGTATTACTAGTTGAGACCATTGTATTGTCTTGGGGTTGGATTACCTAGCATCCATGGCCGCCCCAGGGTTAATAGTTGTATCGACTCGTCCGCTAGAGGAAGAGGATACGTCTCTCTACGGAGTGGCATGCCATCCCACAGGGGACGAAGATGGGATGCCAGTTTTCCCCATATTGTGCCTTGGTCGGCCCTTATACACCCCTGTCGAGCGGATACGCCCGAGTGTTGATTCAGGAGTCCTCCGGACTCAGATGCAGTTATAGTCAGGGGCTCAGCGAGCCCAAGTGCTTACCCAAGGGACCGGCGGGATGCTTATAGCTATTTTAGGAGATGGGATGACCGGGGTAGGGGTATAGAATTTGTGCTGGTTGTACCTCCCGGCTTATGGGGGCCGAGTAAGGTTTGTGTGTGCTACGTGATGTTATGATATGTTATGCCATGTACAGTAGATACGAGTAGATCGACAGTAGGACGATAAATCTCCAGGTATGACTCCTACTCCTTCCAGTATAATAAAAAGAAGGTATGATTTACATTATCAGACAGTTAATCCATTCCTTTCTACTTCAGTTTCATCAGTTGTATTGTTATTTTCAGATATTTCTTTCAGTTATTGCTTTACATACTCAGTACCAGCGGTACTGACGCCCGGTGGGGCGCTGCATTACTTGCCTGCAGGTACTCATAGACGAGCAGGCGATACCACGTGATTCCTGTCAGCGATCGAGCATTCAGCTCCTGTCATCCGGAGACTGAATCCCAGAGGTGTATTCCGTTTTCTTTTGTTGTACAGTACGGGTAGGTCGGGGCCCTGTCCCGATCATTTCTATTGTTATTCTTAGAGGCTTGCAGTCTGTATATATTTCTCTGTGGTCAGATGAGCCGGTCGTGTGAGGCCATGCAGTTGTATAGCTGTTAGTACTTTTGTTTCCTTTATGTTGGCCGTGTGGGGCCATAGTTCGACAGTAGTGGTGACCTTGCCGGTCACGTAGCTATCCAGTACTTCAGGGTTGAGTTATAGATAACTAGACAGCATGGTGGCCTTGTCGGCCCGCATAGGTTTCCTTATAGTTGCTTGTTTCTGGTTAGCTGTTATTACGGGTACAGGAGGCTATAGGCCAATGGGCTGGGGGCTGTGTTTACAGCCGTTATATAGCCCTTTGTTTCCAGAAATGTGAGTTAGATCCAGCCAGGCACCAGATGTGCCCAGGCTCAGTAGTCTAGTAGTTCAGGTCCTAGTAGGGCACCAGGTGCTAGTCATACCCCCCAAGGCGGGGTGTGACAGATAGTTTATTGCATTCCTCCATAAATATTTACATAAATTCACATGTAAGATAAGCACTACAAGAAATATTGTAATTTAGTGATATTTTTTGTGATGATTACTTTATCTGTATTATTATTGTTATAAGGTCAATATACCTTACATCTCTGCCTATGTAAATATTCAATTTTCTTTTAAAAACACAGTTATCAAAGTTATATTCAATTCAATTGTGTAAAATGACTATTTTGAAGGCATAACTTATCAAATTCTCATATTAACTAACAAGTAATTACAATAACATTTCGAATACTATTGCAAATAAAAAGATAACAATACACAAGAAATTTTGTATAGTAGAATGTTGATAAACTTTTTCTGCCAATAATTTTTTCTTTTCTTTATGAGTAGCATTTTATCAAGGATTATTTTAATCACTTTACCATAAAATTTTAATTTATTTAGCGAGACTTTTAAATATATATAAATTAAAGAATAATTAAAATTCAAAATGTTGAAATTAAGGTTCGAACTAAGCCACTTAAATAATGGACTATCCCATTTGAAACTATTAGTAATTCATCAATACATGAGTATTAGCCTCAAATAATCTCTTTAATTTAAGGATACATTTATTTTTATTTTTATTTTTAATATTTAAGCACACATGGTCCTTTAAGTTTGTTAAATTGGATACTTCTAACACAATTACTACAATATTCAGACTTAAGGTTTTATTTATTATAATATCATGTGTTTTCTAAGTGAATAATTTTAAAAAATTACACTTTGAAAAGTACATTACATCTTAATTAATGATATATTTATATTGCAAGTAATCACTTGATTAGAACTATTTATATATTTTTATAATAATTAAATATTTCAATATTAAACGAGAAATATTAAATTAGTCATTTAATGTATAATAATTTTTAGTACATATAGACTATAGTTGGTTTCTCTTATAAGATTTTAAGATTTTTTGTTTGTTGTGTCTCTATAGTTACTTTTTCTTATTTTTAATTATTTTTTGTTTAAATAAATAAAAGAACACTTTGATTTAGTTTGATGTTTATTTTAACTTTTGAAAATTTATTTTGGCAAATACATATGGATTAAAGTTATAAATTTATTTATTTAGATCATCTTTTGAAAGAAAAACTAATAATAATATTAAATATCATAAAATATAATTTGTGATTATTTTAGTATTTGAATAATTAAAAAGATTTAAATTATAACTTTTAAAAAGTTTTTTAAGATCGCTTAGTGGAGTCTTAGCACGTGAACCCATAGGAACAGGGCCCTTCTTCTTTGCAAAAAAAGCGCGAACAAATTAACTAGTTAGTTAATATATAAGTGTAAGGCTAAAAGAGATATGTAATACCTTTGGAGAATGTAAATTATATCTCGGAGAGATCTTACTTGTATACACTAATTTTTAAAAAAAAACTTTTGTTATCCCTTAAATATTTTTTCACACATTGTTAACGGAGACAACTTAGATATATCTAAAACTTATATAGCTAGCGTTATAGCCTAGGAAGAAAAAAACAATGTCTATTTTTATTATTTTTATTTTCGCTTTTGTAGTGATAATGTAATTTTTTATAAACATAAAATGATTATCCTTTGTATATTATTACAGTTATCACTTTTAAGATTAGGTTATTTAACAAACGAAAAGTAAACATCATGATTCAGTAATTTTTTTAATCTATAATTAAATAATAAAAATCAACATCAATCATAACAATGTACTTAATGATTAGAACGCAAACTACAACTAATTTTTCCTCCTAATTATCCGTATTTTAGATTTGATAACAACATAAAAGATTCAAACACATAAAGTACTCCTTGGTAGAAAATATTAATCTCCACAGTTTTCATTCCGTTGCAAATACAGTAGAAAAAAAGAAGTCATTATATGGTGATTCTTCTCAATATTCAAGATAATAATAAAAAGTCTTTAGCTTAATTGTTACTCCTTAAGTCTTCTTAATTTTGAAATAATTTAATAAAAGTTTAAAAAGGACTAACATGTAAAACAAAATTTGTGAGGGATCACTTATATATTTAAATGTAGTCATTCATGTGATCATTTTGGACAGAAGTAGAAAAGTAACAGTATCATCATCTCATATCTACTCAAAAACTCTACAAAATCACTCACTCACATCTTCAATTTACATCGAAGAATCTTTTCTCCACTTTTTTCTGCTCTCTTTTTTATTTTCTTCTTGACCCTCTATCTATCTAGCTAATTAAAAAGTGATGGATAATTCAGATGATATATTCTATGAACTTGAACTACTTTTTGATGGTGATGAATGTGACTGTCGCAAGATTTCAACAGATGAAATTCACAAAGTTTATGATAATGATTAATTCCTACAAATGATCGATCAGGACAAGTAGAAAGAAGTTAGTCCTGATGCAAAAAAATCGCCATCAAAGAAAATGATAAAAAAAGATAATAAGGGTGACACAGATTTGAAGATTGATGTTGATCAGTTTATTATGAATGATCAGAAATATCATAAAGAAATCAGTGATGATGATGATATGGTCAAGCAAGTAAATGGTGTAAAAATTCAAAAAAAATGAGATAATTTTGCTTGACTCCAAAAGGGATGATGAGGTTATAAAGAAAAAGAGAGAAGCTTGTTATCAAATCTACTAATGAGTCATTGGTGGGAAGAAGAACTAGCCCTATGAGGGCTCATAGAAGTGGTACTCATCCTCCACAAGAGTTAATTAGAGGAAAATCAGAGAAAAAACTGTGCAAATATGAAAGGATTAATGCTAAAGATTGCACCTTATCTGATGACAGGAGAATTGAAGTTCGTATTTAAAAAAATGGAAGCACTTCTAGTCACAAAGATACGGTAAATTAATATTAATTTCCTCTACTTGTTATAAAGTGTTCAATTAGTTTGATAATCTTGGATATATGTTTTTAATTTTAAATGCACCAATTTTTATCTAGTTTTATAACAATGAAGGGTTTGATTTTAGAATAGAATCAGAAGTTTTGGTACACCTTGCATGACTATTAGATTATTATAATTGAATTCTATATTTCATTTACTTTCAATTATTATTATTTAAATATTTCTTGCAATATTATATTGAGAACAATACAAGACATATTTGCAGATCAAGGATGGAAGTCTATAGATATCAACAATTCAAACAAATGGTATGTGAAACTGTAAGTTGTAAGCTTTGCTAATTTATACAAATTATTTAAATAATTAATTCTTCACTTCTTTAATAAATAGAACTGGTCTATGACTAAGTTCACAATTTTCAATCAATTATATATCGGTGTAAATCCTTTATTTCTTTTATATTGAACTAGTTAATTGATTAATTAAGTCACTATCATTACTATTGAATGTGATAGAAACTAAATTCATAATTAGCTCACTGTATTTGATGTGTAAGTGGTGTTTTATCTTGCTCACACCTCTTAAAAATTTTATTCAGTTTTAAAGAAAGAATTAAAAAGTACTTATTCTCTCCATTCATTTTTACTTTTTAACTGTACTAAAATAAATTCACTTTTACTTCTCCACTTTAGTATATCAAGAGAAATACAATATTTTTTTACCTTTAATATTAACTTCTAATTCCCACATTATTTTTCAAGATTTTTTGAAATGCTAATAATCACGGGTATTATAGTAAAATATGCATTTTATTTCTTATTTTCAAAAAAAAAATGTAAAGTCCATCGTGAATAAATAAACGTGAATGGAAAAAGTATTTAATATAGTTTTTTTATTACATAAAAATTACTTATTGAAATAGGAGTAAATTTGAAAAGAAAAAAATTATTATATTTTTAATTATATGAAACATCACTTATTTTAAATCAAAATAAAAAATAAAAAAAAATATTATTTATTATAAAACAGAAGAGTATTATATTGTTGTATGACATACACCACTATGAGAAGATTTCCTTCTTTTATGTATTTTTTTTTTTTTTTTGGAGAATCAATATATAAGATAGGGGTTATTATCAAATCCTCGATCACAACAAAACAACTTTACTTTTATATAGCAGTACATCCAAACAAAAATGCATCATCTACTTTTATTATTCTTATTTTAAATTTTTAGTGATTTATATTTTTAAACTATTAAATTGATAAAATAATAAAAAAAATAAAAAAGATATTATTCATTATTTATTATTATAATTATCACATTTTAAAATTGAGTAGTTTTACAAACAACAAGTAAACTTCACAATTTAGTAGAGTTTATAATTGATAATTAAATGATAAACTTTAATATAATCATAAAAACAGACTTAACGATCAGAGTGCATGCCATAACTAATTCTTCTTCCAAAGTTTTCGTATTTTAGATTTGTTAACACCATAAATGATTTCAAATGCACATGAACATATACACATAAAAACTTAGCCAAACATACGATTAACCGTTATTCCTTGATCTTCTTAATTTTGAAATAATTTTTAAAAACTTAAATAAAAATTTTAAAAGGACTAAATTTAAAATAAAAGTTTTAATTTTAATAACTCTGATCCAATATTTTATGATGATCACTACACGAAAATGTTTAATCTATGAGAATT